>CM038221.1:60140494-60774138 GCA_021442155.1 Cymbidium sinense
TTTAGTACTATTAGCTTTCTTGTCACTCTTGTACATGCTGATAATAGTGCTACTAGGAGAAAAGACCTCTGGCAATCAATCACTAATCTTGCTTCATCTATTACTGAGCCGTGGGTAGTTTTGGGGGATTTCAATTGCATCATGAAGCATAGAGAAAAAATAGGTGGCTCTCCTATCCATGCAAGCTTACAGACTTCAATTCATGTATCTACAACTCAGGTCTTTTGGAGCTTCCCAATTCTGGTTTATCTTATAGTTGGTACAATCAACAATCAAAGAACCCTATCAGGTGCCTTTTGGATAGGGCTTTCTGTAATGACAACTGGATGAATTCATACCTTTTCTCTCATTTTAAGGTATCGGAACCACTCACTTCTGATCGCTCTCCCATTTTTCTCTATCTTGGCAATGTCACTATCCTTAAGTGTAGGTTTATGTATAAGAACTATTGGAGCCTATGTCCAAATTTTCATAACCTTATTGCTAACTCTTGGAATCATCTTGTAATTGGTGATCCTATTTTTGCTCTTTGTAACAAACTGAAAAATGTCAAAGCGACTCTCCTCAATTAGAAATGGAACTCCTATACTAATATGTCCAATTCCATTACTCACCTTAAAGCACAACAAAAGATATCATGTGCCTCTTGGAACATCAGTCACTCTATAAAGTCCTTCTAGATAAGGCTTCTCTCATTCAAAGACAACTTCAGGAAGCTCTCCTTTGTGAATACAAATGGGCTAAACAAAGGGCTAAATGTGCTTGGCTTTCAAAAGGTGAGGATGAGATTAAATTTTTGTATCAAAAAATCAGAACAAGGAATAATAGAAACCATTTGAAGGAGATTACAAGCAATAATATCCTCTTTTGTACCCAAGAGGGTATAGCTAGAGAGGCCATTTCTTTCTTCTTAAACATGCTCAACACTGACTCTATCTCCATCACCAGTCAGACCATGACCTTACCTGTTGATGTAGGACACAGGTGCTTTTTATGATATGATATTTATTACACCGATAATTCTTAAATCCTCACAAAGAGTAATGATAAATGCACACTACTATTGAGCACATTCACAATATTATGAATTTAGTGAAGTTAAAAAGATCTTAGTTAAAGTTATGTCAACTATACTAGAGATGATCTTATAAGTGCAAAGAAATGAAAAGTTATGAACGATCTAACCTGTTGATTTAAAGTAACCAGTGAGCGGGATAAGTTGAAGTCGACCTCTACAAGCGGTCATGTTGTGGAGATCGCGTTCCTTCCTTAGTCCTTCTAAGGGTTGTGAACTCACACACTCAAGGTAGTCCTCGAGGAAAGCACACAAAAGAATAGTAAAGAAATTTAAGAAGATAACTTTCATTCCAAATTCAAGTACAAAGCATTACAAGAGTCTCCCTATTTATAGAATGAAAGGGAGTTAAGAATACTCAAACCTAACTCCAAACTCAAATCTAACACCATCATAACTACCTACCACCATTATCAAACCTACCAACCTACTATCAAACCTACCACCATTATCAAACCTACCTCATTCCATACTACTGATGACTCATGGGCCATGACATAAGAATACATACATATAAAAGCTCAATAATAATGACTCATGGGCCATGACATAAGAATAGCCCAATACATATAAACTCAAGACATATACAAAATATAAAAATAATAATACATAACTTAAATTATAACAAAAGGCCAAATCATTTATTTAAGCTTTATGATGATGACGTCGACGGACGTGATGATGCCCCGCATCGACTCCCGACTTTAAAGGATTCTCCTCGGAGAATGAAAATCAAGTACTCTTGTAATAATTGTGAGTCTAGTTGATGTAACTCATCAAATGTAAGCCATGAATCTTCAAGTGGAGAAAGACCTTTCCAACGAATGAAACCTTTGAGTGCCTCCATCGATGTGATGATAATCGGTCTTCTAAAATTTGATCGACGATGTGATCTTAAGCGAGATGGTATAGAGTCGATGATGAAGTATGAACACGCATGTCATTACTATTTGAGAGGGAATAGTTATCCATGGCTTGCCCATGGTACAACGTTAAATTACATTATTGGAGAAATTCCGGCATTCATTGGAAGATCTATTTCATAAGCATTATCATTTATCTTCCTTACAACTTTATAAGGACCGGATCTCTTGAGAGTTAATTTCTTAAGAGTTCCAGGTTGAAATCTCGTCTAACTTTAACAAGAACCAAATCTCCCTCATTAAATTTTACATATCGTCTATGTGCATCAACATTAGCTTTATATTTATCATAACTCAGAGTAAATTTTTGTTGAATTTCACGATGTAAATCATGCATGCTTTGTGCAAATGAAGATGCAAATGCACTAGACCTATATGTTACAGGCAATTCAACAAGATCAATTGGTTTTCTTGGATCATAACCACAATATGAAAAGGACTCATACCTTGACTATTAATTGAACTGTTATAAGCAAACTCGCATAGGAAGAACTAGGTCCCAACTAGTAGTATGATCGGTCCGACACCTAAGTAAATTTCCTAAGCTTCTATTAACAACTTGTTTGTCCATTTTGAGGGTGATAAGTAGAAAATAAGAGTTTTGTGCCAAGCTTTTTCCATAAAGTTTTCCAAAAATAGCTCATAAACCTTACATCACGATCGATACAATTGTCTTAGGTAGTCCATGTAAGCGAACTATCTCACAGAAATAAAATTGTATATATATGTGAGGCATCTGATGTCTTATAACATGGAATGAAGTGTGCCATTTTAGAGAATCGGTCAACAACTACTAGAATAGAGTCAAAACGTTGTACAGTGCGAGGTAATCCTAAGATGAAGTCCATACTAAGATCTTCCCAAGGTTTGTGGGGGATTGGGAGTGGTGTGTATATAACCAATTTTGTTTTCCACTTTTGCTACTTGACAAATGCGACATTGGGCAATGATGACATCTTTCTTAAGACTAGGCCAAAGAACCTATCCTCCATCATCATTATTATCACGACCAAAATGACCGGATACACCTCAATGAATTTCCTCAACAAGAAAATTTGAAGTGATGAATCGGGGATACATAGTTGTGTGCCACGAAGAGATAGCCATCTCGTATTTGATAATCTGACTATTAATTGAAACATCAAATTTCAAAGATTCAAAAATTTGTTGAAAATCTTTACAATTAGGATAATCATCTTTAACCTTTTCAATCCATAACCTTCACACTCATGGTATTTAATAATGTACATATTCTACTTAAGGCATCACCTTGTTCTCGACACCGGTTATGTTTAAGAACAAAGCGTATATTCTTGAAGAAATTGAACCCATTTTGCATGACGAGAACTAAGTTTCTTTTGGGTGTTTAGATATTTAAGCTTCATGATCGAATAAAGTATAAATTCTCTGAAAGAAGATAATGTCGCCAATAACGTAAAGTTTGGATGAGCGACTCACGGTCATATGTGGAATATCGTTGGCATTTATTTTTAATTTTCACTAGAAAGAAATAGGATGACCTTCTTGTTTAAGAACACCTCCAATACCAACTCCAGAAGCATCACATGATACCTCAAATACTTTGTTAAAATTTGGCATTTGTAATATCGGTGGACTTGTTAAAGTTCTTTAATTTTAGAGAATGCATCATGCCTTTGTCCAAACAAAGTCTCCTTTTAAGACATTGAGTTCGAGGCCATAATAGTGCTAAATCCACGAATAAACCTTGATAAAATGTGGCTAACCCATGAAAACTACATACACCATGAATTGTGGTTGGGGTAGGCCACTCTTGAATAATAATTTTTTTGGGATCGGAGATGCCATCACAAGAAACAATGAATCTAAGAAGATTAGACGTCATAAATGAGCATTTTTTTAAGTGAACATATAGTCTTTCTTCACGAGTACTTTAAAGACTTGTCGTAAATGTTTCTCATGATCGCTCTTAGTTTGACTAAAATTAAAATATCATCAAAGTACACAACTAAAATTTTCCAATGAATGGGTAAGATATGAGTCATCACTTTCGCATAAATGTACTTGGAGCATTAGTCAATCCAAAAGGCATTACTAGCCATTCATATAAACCATCTTTTGTCTTGAATGAGGTTTTCCATTCATCACCTTCTCTCATACAATTTGATGATATCCACTTCTAAGATCAATTTTAGAAAACTATTGATCCGACCATCATATCTAACATGTCATCAAGTCTAGGTATGGAAACCTATACTTAGTGATTTTATTTATAGCACGACTATCTACACACATACCAACTACCATCTTTCTTTGGGGTAAGAAGCGAGCGCATGGAGATAAACTTTCCTAATAAACCCTTTTGATAATAAATCATCAACTTGTTGTTTTAGCTCTGCATGTTCATTTGGGTTCATACGATAATGTGGCAAATTTGGGAGTGATGATCCAGGAATTAGCTCTATGGCATGTTGGATACTTCTTAATGGGGGAAGCTCACTAGGAAGTTCTTGACAAATATCTTGATATTCCAATAAAAGTTCACGCATTGAGATGAGAATGATTTAACACAAGGTTGATTTTGGAGGTTAGGACAACTAATGCAAAAATGATATTCCCATTAATCTCTTGTTGAAATTGACGTTTATTAATAATATGTAGGGATTTCTTTTCGATGGGTGGAGAAGAATTTTGGGGTTGAAGTGGAGTGACCTCTTTAGGCTTAGGTTTAGAACAATTCTCTTACCTTGAAAATTAAAAGCATATGTATTAGATCGCCCATAATTTGTGACATCCATATCAAAAGCCAAGGTCTACCTAAAAGTATATGAGCAACATCCATCGGAAGAACATCACACCAAATTTTATCACTATATTCTCCTAATTGAATGGGTACAAGACAACGCGTTGAGATATAGATAGAGGTCTTATCTACCCAAGCGACCTTATAAGGTGGGTGGGTCTCAGGTGAGCTTCATCCTAAAAGCGAGGTAGCAATAACATTCATGCAACCCACTATCAATGATTAACTTACCGTCTTTTCACCACTCTTAAAATAAGTGTGGAAAATTGATGTGCCTCCAATCATTATTAGCTCGTGGGGTTGCTAACACACACGCATAACTATATGAGACTCATCTAATGCATCTTCGCATCACTAGCTTCTTCACAAGGTCAGCGCAATTTGATTATCATTATTTTCATTTTGTTGATCCTCATTTTCATAATCTAAGTGTAAGTTTCGACGAGGACAAGTACTTGCATAGTGACCAATTTTACCACATGTAAAACAAGTAATGCTAGAAGTCTTGGAGCTAGATGTTCCCACTAAAGCTTTTCCTTTTGTTTCCTTTGGGTCCTTTAGGAACTACTAAAGTAGGAGGGTTAACACGCGATTGAGAGTTGTTTGTAGATGAAGTTGTGAATAAACATAAGGTTGTGATCTAAGATATTGTTCAATTTGAGTCGCCACTCAAATGCATCCTCAAGAGAATAAATTTCTCGAGTTATCATTTCATTACGAATATCGGTTAAAACGGATCTAAATCTAGAGATTGTTGTGCGGTGATCCTCTCTAACATCACAACGGGTCATCAATTCATCAAACCGTGTCATATACTTTAAAGATCCTTGTTTAAGCGTAGTCATTTCATCCATAAGTTGATCATGAAAATTTAATGGTACATATTTTTGCTTTAAAATTTCTTTCATTTCATCCCAAGCAATAGGTGGTTGTCCTGTCGTTGATATTTTCGTGTGAGATTAACCCAATAAGTCTTAGCATGACTAGTTAGTTTCATGCGGCAAAACGAACTTGTCTTTCTTACATGGGCATCCAATCAAAATATTGTTCCATGTCTACTAACCAATCTAAGAAAATTTTAGGATCAAGTCGACCATCAAAAGTAGGTGGATCAATTTTAACCCTACGAATAACATCCTCATCAGGTTCTCTAAGTGTACGATGCGCCGGGCAACAAAATTAGGTAATGGCTCTTCGTAATGTCGAGGATAATGCTCATAAGGAGTTCGATGAGCATAACCTTCATCTCGTCTTAATTGTCTTCCTATTCGATGAGGTGGGTGAGGAAGTACCTCATCAAACTCAGGATATTCATTAAAGTTGTTCCTAGGCGATACGGTCTAATAGGAGAATGTGGGTGAGGTGGGAGAGGAAGAGGCAGGATCAACATGATGACCTTCTCTCTCTTCAAGTTGGTGTTAGGATTGGGTTAGTTTCGGTGAATGTGTTGTAAGCCTACCAACTTTTTGTTCTAAGGCTTCAAATCTTTTGGAATTCATTAAAGGTTTGTTGGTGCATAAGGGTAAGCTTTTCTATTTTCTAGTAAAATTCATAGGAATCATGTTTTCATCTAAGGATTGATCTTGATATCTATGACCACTACAGTTGACATGATGATATTCTTTCAAAATATTAATATAAGCAAATACTTAATTAATTTTTTAATTTTTTAATTTTATTTTTAAAAAAAATGTAATGAAATCAAAGACACGATTAAAAGTAAGTAAATGCTTTAATTAGATAAAAATTTTGTATGATTTTTTTTTTTTTTTATTTTTTATTTTTAACAATGAATTGCAAGATTACTCTAATGCAAAAATAAAACTCAATACTAAACAAGATGTTCCCAAAGAAACATACTTGCTCGATACCAAATATGATGTGGACAAGTGCTTTTATGATATGATGTTTATTACAGATAATTCTTAAATCCTCACAAAGAGTAATGATAAATGCACACTACTATTGAGCACATTCACAATATTATGAATTTAGTGAAGTTAAAAAGATCTTAGTTAAAGTTATGTCATACACTAGAGATCCAATCTTATAAGTGCAAAGAAATAACGAAAAGTTATGAGCGATCTAACCAGAAGATTTAAAGTAACCAGCAGCGAAGCGGGGATAAGTTGAAGTCGACCTCTACAAAGCGGTCAGTCGTTGTGGAGATCGCGTTCCTTCCTTAAGTCCTTCTCTGGGTTGTGAACTCACACACTCAAGTAGTCAGTCACTCAAGAGGAAAGCACACAAAAGAATAGTAAAGAAATTTAAGAAGATAACTTTCATTCCAAATTCAAGTACAAAATTACAAGAGTCTCCTATTTATAGGAATGAAAGGGAGAGTTAAGAATACTCAAACCAACACCATCATAACTACACCTACCACCATTATCAAACCTACCACCACTACTATCAAACCTACCACCATTATCAAACCTACTCATTCCATACCTACTACAATGACTCATGGGCCATGACATAAGAATAGCCCAATACATATAAAGCTCAATAATAATGACTCATGGGCCATGACATAAGAATAGCCCAATACATATAAACTCAAGACATATACAAAATATAAAAGCCCAATAATACATAACTTATAACAAAAGGCCAAATCATTTATTTAAGCTTTATGATGATGGCGTCGGAGGTGGTGATGATCACCGCATCACTGTCACTCACCTCAACCCTCAATATGATAATCTCATTCTTCCCTTCTGTGATGAGGAAATTAAAGAAGCTTTCTTCAATATTGGATATGATAAAGCTCCTGGGCTTGATGGATTCACTTCTAAGTTCTTTAAAGATACCTGGACTATTACTGGCCCCTCTTATATACAAGCTATCAAACACTTTTTTAGCACATCGACTCTTCCTGACAGAGTAAAACATTCTACTATCACACTTATACCCAAAGGGCCCCATGCTTAGACTCTCAATGATTACAGGCCACTCTCTCTATGCAATACTATTTACAAGGTTATTGCCAAACTCCTTGCAGACAAACTTAAATGTGTTCTACCTTACATCATTCATCATGCACAGGCTGCTTTTATTTATGGTTGGAACATTGCTGATACCTTCATCTTAACAAATAAATTATTGTATGGATTTAACTCTACTTCCTCTCCAAAGAGATTATGTGCTAAAATCGACCTTATGAAAGCCTTCAATAGAGTCAACCGTAACTTCCTATATGCTAGAATGGAAAGCCTGGGTTTCCCCCTTTCATACATTAAATGAACCAAAGCCTGCACAACACATGTTTCTTTTTCTGTCATCATTAACAATGAAATAAGAGGATACTTCCAAACTATCTCGGGTCTAAGGCAAGGCTGCCTCATATCACCTTATCTTTTTTTTCTATCATTATAGATGCTCTTTCTTGATTCTTAGACCCTCAATAAGCTGATATTGGTACTAACTCTTCTGGAATTGAAAGCAACTTAGTTCATCAAATTTATGTTGATGATCTTCTAATTTTTGGAAAAATTGATGATGAAAATATAACCAATCTTACCTCAGCTTTTCATGCCTTCTCTATAGCTTCTAACCTATGTGTTAACCTTACTAAATCTATCTTTTCCAAATGTTGAAACACTACAAGCTCAAAGTTGTCAGATTAGTGGCTCTAGCCTCAAGAATCTCCCTTGGAATTACCTTGGAGTCGCTATAAGCTCCTCAAAGTTTAAAGCATCTGAGTGCTCTAAAATTATGGATAAATTCCAGAATTGGTAATCTCTTTAGAAACAAAAACTCCTTTCTATGGCTGGGAGGTTTCAACTCATTAAATACACCATTTATATTTATACTATTGGTTCCGTTCAACCATCATCCCTAAGGGAATCATGAAGAAGCTTTCATCCATCATTAATAATTTTCTTCACAATAATGGGGCCGAAAGGAAACTTCACACTATTGCATGGAATACTACTACTAAACCTAAACTCTATGGCGGTTTGGGCTTTCCCAACTTGATATTATAAATAATATGTGCAAATCTAAGATCATTTAGAGATACTATAATTCTGATTCTCTTCTTGGTAATTGATGTCGCAAATCCTATGGCTCCCTTTGGGTAAATATGAGATCCAATCTTTCTCCTTTCTGAAAATGTCTGTTGCAAATGGTAAATAGAACGAGAAAATGCATCACCTTTAAGGTAACCTCTGATAGCACTCTCCTATTCTATTTTGACCCTTGGCTCAATGGCCTCTCCTTGTTTGAACGATTTGGAAACCTAATCTTCAACTGGTTCCCTTACCCGATTCACACTAAGCTTTGTGAAATTCTCCAAAACTAGTGTTGGATACTGGACTTTAATCCTAACACACCAGTAGATTGCATTCAACCGATTCAAAACACAACTATTGAAAGAAGTAATGATGTTTGTCTTTGGAGAGGCAGGAGCTCTTACTCTCACAAATCCACCTACTATTTTTCTTATGAAAATTAGGAGAAACGTATATGGAGTGCATATCTCTGGTTTAAAGGTCATTCCCTTAAGTTCTCTATCACTTTCTGAAAAATTCTCATTGGGGGGCTCAAAACTAAAGATATTTTGATTCGTCGAGGCATAAACATAAATTAGTTATGTGTTTTCCGTGCTGATTGAATGGAATCTCATTATCATTTATTTTTTGAGTGTCCTCACTCTCATGCTCATATCCAAAACTGTATTCCATATGGAAAATTCTTTCATATTTCATGTAGCCTTCAACAAGTCCTAGATCATTCCAACACTGCCTTGCATTATTTCCAAGAACTTCTACATTTTAGATGTTCACATTACAACACATTATATATGGAAGGAAAGGAACAACAGAATTTTTAGAGATTCAACCAACAGTTTTCATATGCTGACTCAAAGCATACATTTTGCTATTAAGCAGAAAATAAGGAGATGGAAATTCAAACATGGGATGCTGGATCACATTAAAAATGTATATTATGCTCTACCTTAGCTGCTTCTTCTTCTTATCTTCTGGCCCTGTCTGGCCTTATGAATTTCAGACTCATCTATTTGTTGGGGTTCTCTTTTTGGTGAGCTGTGATGAAATCCACTCCACTATTAAGCTCAACCGACTATCATGTATCTCCTAGAGCTTGCTATCTTCTATGTTATACACGATATCTACTTCTAGTTTCCATTTTCACGGGTGACATATATTTTCAGATTATCAAATGTGTCAAGCTTTCTGGATCTACAGGACACTATCTTAAACTAATCCCCTTTCTTTCTGCGGAGCAAGCTTCTGGATGTTACATTTAAACAGCTTCTAGACGGAGCTGTATTTTTATGAAAATGTTGTTGGATTACTGAGCTCTGAGCTATTCCTCATCGTTTCCCCATCTGTATTTGTTTCTTTATCTTTGACTTTCTTGGCTTAACCTATTTTGGCTGTAGCTTTCACAGGTTATTTTTTTGGATTTCTATTATAACATCTTGGTTAGATTTTGTAACTAATCCTTTTTAATGAAGTGTTAGGAGTGACCCTCATTTTTCCAAAAAAAATAATAATAATACAAAGTTAAATATTTTTTTATATAATATTTTTTATGCTTCAAAAAAATATATTGTACTTTAAAAAAGTGAATGATTATGATAAATTTGATCTAATATTGAAGACTATGAGTTAAATATGTAAATAATTAAAATTTAAATATTAAATATATAAATATATAAAATTTATGTGGCATGTATGTAAATCCTTATATAACCGGGATCAACTGAGTACCCATGTCCACCCGAAGCTGTGTGCAATCTGTATCTCGCCGGGTTGGCTTATCCTCGAGTCGTTCATCGCATCCCTTGCCCATTCGTCGACAATCCATGTCGAGTTTCACGGCCTGGAAGATGCTAAACGCCGCCATCGATATGGCTTCCTCGTCGGTAGCATCAATGGCGCATCGACGGCCGCTGACGTGCTCGGCCTTGTCGTCTCGACTTGTTCTCCATCCGCTGGACCTCGTCCAATGGGTTCGAAGAGAAGGCGGCTTCGTTCACCCTAAGCTCAGGATCGCAAACCAAGGTTACGATGGCTTAGGTGTATTCTCCCTCTGCGAAATCCCAGCAGGATCGGACCTCATAGTCCTTCCTGAGCATATTCCATTGCGATTCCAGCGTTCTGCCGAGTCCGATGAGCGTGATTCCGCCTTGATTCAACTGAGCAGGAGAATTCCAGGTAATGCTTTTTGCAGTTGCTATTCTTGGTATTGTCATCATTTTTTTTTTTTTTTTTTTTTTTTGGCAAATCATTCGTCTACTTAATATCTTCTGTTGACTGATTTTATTTGGTGTATGGGCCTCATTTTTTTGCCCAAAGTCAGATTAGGAACGTAGAGTTAGGAAGAATGCGTCTCAGTTGTTTGCATTCTTTGTGCTCCTCCAGATCCTTTTATTATACGTAACATTTTTTGTTGGGTATGAGAATGGTATAATCCGGATTAGGAGGGTTGTATTCTCATACTTGCTTAGCCCAAATGTTCTTATTAATGATGACTTATTATTACTTGCTGATCATAGATTAATACTGCTTTTGGCACTGTTGGGGCGGAAGTACTCTCAGTTCTGAGGGGCAAATTTGTATGTTAGGATAAAGTAAAAGGTAAAAATAATTTTTATAGGGGACAAATGACTAATTTAACTATCTATGATTGGCACTAGAAAAATTTTGTCTAATCAAACGCAAATTCTGAATCAAACTTTAGATCGAAAATCACCAAAAAAATGAGTTGAAAACCCTGACACTTTGAGTATGATGATATTGTATTTATTCATTAAAAGGGTCTAACATTAACCATTATGTCAAAACCACCAACACTTAAAAAAGTGATCTCTAATCATTTTATTATAACATGATGATTAATTCCAATAAAATCAATTTATAGCTTGCTTATAAGATGGCTATTAAACTATCTCTACTTTGTTAACCACAGACATCTACATTTCTAAGGTAAATTTTGGAAATTTAAGAAGAGAATATACTACTAAAATAAATCTCCCTACTAAAAATAAACCTAGTGGATCAGAGACGAGGCTCTAGCACCACTTGTCATAGCTAGCCCATTGAATCCGGAATATCTCAGGAGCATTCGAACAAGATAGGGAGTTGTTGACTTGATGGATATCCAAAAAGAAATGTTCATTGACATTTAAGAAATTCACAAAAATTAATTGAAACCTAGATATTATAATAATTCATTTAAGATGATAAGTAAACTATGATTAAATCAAGTAAATAGATTTATAACTTTAATCACCTCCCCATGTGAAAAAAGCATGGCTCATTAGTCAAGGTTCCTAATTAATTTCCTAAAATCAACATGTAAGAGTTTTCTGTTCTTAGTATGTGAACTTATTTGCTTAGGCATTATTCACAAGATATTGGGTTTTCAATATGATCAATAAAGTGACTCATTAACAAGATATATTATCAAAGCTTGTGGCATACAAAATTTCAAAGTGCATGATTATTCATTGCTTTTAAAGTCTATTGTAAAGGATGATGGAATTCCAACAGCATGGTATTAGCTTTATCATATTTGATTTGTGCCTTCTTATTTATTAGATAAAGAATTACATGATTGTTTGAATGGGTTGGTAAATAATTTTGTTCCTTCATGTTTGTTTTCATTCAATTTGTTGGAACTTTTGGAAGTGTGGTAGGTAAATATATAGAGAATGAATGGTTTATTATTGGTGAATTGTGGCTTATAATACTTGTGAATAGTGATAGCTATAATTTCTATTTAATGGAGATTGTAGAGTAAAGCATGGAAGATTTATCCCTTGAGGATACTATCATAGAAATCAATTTTAATGTGAAAATAAAGTAGTGGAAATAGCAAGGATTATGATGGATTTATACATTTTATATTTCGATCTTTGAGGAAAAGAATCTTGTATAAGGAAAACTAGGGAGATAAGTAGAAGAATTGAGAAATTAGCTCAACGAATACTCATTGCAAATGAAGGTAATAGATAGTAGAAAGAAAATATGACTACATTTTATTCCTAGGATAAGGGGGATGATTGACTAGAAGAAATACTGATAGAGCAAAAATCATTGCTGATTTCATCTTTAATTAATTAAATTGCAAGATGCTTGACACTATTTATAAAAGTAGGCCTTATTAGAAATGATAATTTACTCCTAAGAAAATGCAATTTGATAACAAAGTTTTAAGCAACAATTGGCATTTAAATCATTTATAATTGGCTCAAATATGAAGAATGATGATCATAAGATACATTACATGATAGTAAAAATATAGACTCATGATGAACTAAGGTAAACTTACAATGCATCAATTCATTTCTGTTGTAAAGAACTCTACTATGAAGGGTTGAAATATTAATTGAGGAAGAATACAATATTGTCTACTATATTGTAGAGTCTGAAACATTCATCCCTAGGAAGAGAGATAAGTGAGAAAATTATCTCTTAGAAGATATAATGAATGCAAAAAAATTATCCCTAGGAGGAAGAGATGAAAGGGAAGAACAGTTCTATATCAACAATATTAATAAAGCACTCTTTTGCAATTCTTAAGAACATTATCTCAACATTGGAAAGATATATGTGGAAGCTTGAAAGGCTTCATGTATATTGCTAGACTAGTTTGAATTGATTGAAGTATTGATTGACTTAAATTATCGATTTTTTGAATGGTTAATGGTGGTAGGTGGATGAGAATTATCTGTGAATGAATGGCTCATGTAAACCTTCATTGCATCAAGTCATTTTGGACTTCTATCGAGAAAAGGGGTGGGCGTTGCATTCATAATAAGTCTAAGGACTAGCAAGGCTGGGAGCAGAGATTCAGCTTTATTATTACTATTTTTGTTAATTTTTTTTTTGAGATTCAGCAAAGTTAAAATTAAAACCATACAAAAGTCCATTAACTTCAATTAAGGGCAAGCTAGGAATTGTAATTTGATTTGCAAATACCAACATGTAGCATGCTGTTATTGCATCACTGAATATTTTACCCATGTTGAGAATACCACCAATCTTTCTTGGTCAACATTTCTTCACTTTCTAATCATAGGAATGTATGCCAAAGATTTTAATATGAAAAGAATTTTTTAAGAAGATTATGTTGGACAAAATAAAGTATTTTGCATGTCATATCTTGGATCTAACATCATCAAAGATTCATGGCTCATGATGTCTATAATTTCTGCACTTGAATTAGGATGTTCTGAGTTTTTAGTAAAGAGTAAATACCTTGTGGGGAGCCTGTGACAGAGGAACTCTGGATAATGCGATTGGGACTGAGGTTGCTTCAGGAAAGAGCTACAATTGATTCATTTTGGTGGCCGTACATTAGCAATCTCCCAGAAACTTTCACTGTACCCATATTCTTCTCTAGGGAGGATATGAAAAATCTTCAATATGCCCCCCTTGTGTATCAGGTTTGTAATTATACTCTTTTGGTGTGATTAGCATTGCTGAAATTAGAATTGTGAATTCTTGTTTACCAGATTACTGCTGCTTCAGGTGAATAAAAGATGCTGCTTTTTGCTTGAGTTTGAAAAAGAAATCAAGACTTTACTGGAAACTGTGGAACCGAAACATCATCCTTTTGGTGGCCAGGACGTGAATGCATCTTCCTTGGGTTGGGCTATGTCAGCAGTTTCTTCTCGTGCATTTTGTCTGCATAGCGATGTTCTCTCAGATGGCCAAAAGATGAATATTCACATGCTGCTTCCACTGATAGATATGTGCAACCATAGCTTTCAACCAAACGCTAAAATTGTTCAAGAACAAGAGAAAGGAAGCTCTAAGATGCTTGTAAAGGTAGCTTGCATGATCATTTATTGTTTTATCATTTTCTGCTTCAGCTAATTCAAGAATTTTGTTTAATATTGTATGAATTTGTAATACCTGTAAGTTCAAATTCTTGTTTGTTAATGCATCTTATGCTTCACGGTTGTACTCTGAAACTGCCTGTCTTTCATGGTGCTATACGCAAATTGAGATTAGCCAATGTTCCATCTTCTTTTAGTTCTATGTTCATGTCCCTTCAACTTTTAAACCAGTCCTTTGGTTTCTCCACATAAATGATTCGACCTGTTAATTTCAGCATGATTATATCTCTGTCTCCTTCAGTTTGCATTATGCTTGTCGTATTCAGTCATGAAACATGAGTTTTATCTTTTCAGTATTTTAATGAGTTTATTGAGTTCAACTATAGATGAAAAAGTGTGTTCAGAAATTATTAGGAAGACAAGTGAAAGTACTTATAATTTGAGTGATTAACTCACAAATTAATAACAAATAATCAATTATCATAAGAAGACATCTTATTTATGTAGTTAGGCTAAAAAAAGCCTACATGTATGGGGGACAGAGAGTATATGTTCTCTTATAGAGAAGCTACATTGGTTTTAAAACAAAATGAGGCACATGTGTACATACATAGGAATGTATGTGCATGCATGTATGATGTTCATATGTTTAGAATCTTGTTTTTAACACTGTAGGATTTTCTAAGACTAGTCGTATGGTAACAGTCTGTTTTGATGGATTATCAACAGTGGCTTCTCAGTGAATATTCTCAATATGAGCAAGATGGCATAAGCATAATTAACTTAATTTTCAGAATACTTGCTTAACATGGTCGCAAAGGCTGGTATTATGGACGTTTCGGTAGTTTATTCAACTTTCAGTGATTGGAATAGCACCTGCAAAAACGGGTTACGCAAATCTGCAATTTAATTTTTGACAACAAAACAGCCTTATTCTCAAGAACTTGGGCATGCCTGTCCTCTTGTAAAGTTGATGTATGTTTAACAATTTTTCTTCAGGAAGCTGACAACAACAACAACAACAACAACAAGCCTAAAGCTGAGAATATAGTAAAATAGTATTCAAATGAGTGTTTTAATATGTTGCTTATTTACTCTGAATCTTTTTATCTTGTTCATGACAATATCTCTCAAATCAACTGACATAAATTGTATCTTTATTAATGTTTTGCGGCATCAAGTTTATTTTCTGTAATTGAATTGGAGCATCTCTCATATAAATTTTACTAACAGGTTGTGGCAGAAACACAGATAGCTCAAGATTCCCCTATTATGTTAAATTATGGTTGTCTGAGTAATGATCTTTTCCTTCTTGACTATGGCTTTGTGATTCCATCAAATCCATTTGACCATGTTGAGCTGAACTATGATGGAACTCTTCTTGATGCTGCCAGTATGGCTGCTGGACTTTCTTCCCCTAGCTTCTCTTCACCAGCCCAATGGCAACAGGAAATCTTATGCCAATTGAATTTAGTTGGTGATGGAGCCATTACTAAGGTTTTCCTTCACATCTTTAAGCTCATCCTTTATCTTTGCATTGCGTTAATCATAATTAAACAAGCAGTGATTTGACTTGCATTGGTTTCTTTCATCTTTTCTTCTTACTGTCCATTGTTCTTCTTTCACATTAAATTGCAACTGAATATGAAGCATGAATATAAATATTATGAATTTTTTTAATTATATACAGGAGAAATGACCATGTGACTAGAATCTTGTAAGAGAAAATATTATCAAATGTTTTTGAATAGACTCCTGGCAAATAGCATCCAGTGTTTCTTGTTGACTTCATTCATTCATTTTTGTTCTATTGTGCTTGTCTTTCTTAGTGAAAAGAAATGCATCTTCTTCGCCCTTGCCTAATTTCAACTAATCAGATGAGGATAAAAAAAAAAAAAAAAAAAAACCTAATCAGATGTGGAGATCATTTCAAGCTTGTTTGCAATATACGACAAATTTAGATGCTGAGCAATGCATGCAGCTTAAATAATTAAGAAGAGAAATTTCAGCCTAGTTTTTCTTTGTAAATTCATGAGCATTGAATCTTCCCTACTTTGTTTTTGTCGAACTGCATTCTGCTATCAAGTTGAGCATTTGCTTTGATGGAATACTTGCTACATTTGCAGAAAATTCTCGCAAATTTTTTTTCTAGGAAATTTATAACTAAAGTCAGCATACTGAAGTCAGCATGAGCTAGAGAGTTGCATCTGAATTTGAATTACGGTTTTTTACTTGTAATTTTTCTTACATTTACTACGACTATGAGCAAAGAATTGTTCTTGTAGATTGCTAATGTCTTCATGTTTGTTGTTTGACTAGGCTGTAAACAACCAGAGTTGAGGCCATTACTACTCAGTTCAAGCTTGTTTATTTAGTTTCCATTTCCAATCTGTGTTCCTGAACATCTGTTTCTCTAAATCATGTGTGTGCATGTTCAGACCCACACACTCATTCAATCTTAAACCCATACTCATCATGTACGTGCAATTTGTTTGATAGCTTCCAGGTCAATTGATAAGATACATATTTCTAGCCATGAAGTGTCCAGCGTTACTTACCTAGCACAGTTGTATGACATATGCAGACCAATATTTGTTTCGTGAGCTCACGTTTTTACCTGTTTTTACAAAAATCCAATCAATGTTTTAGAACTTAGAACTGAATTCCATTGAACTTGTTC
Organism: Cymbidium sinense; assembly: GCA_021442155.1. Lineage (NCBI taxonomy): Eukaryota > Viridiplantae > Streptophyta > Magnoliopsida > Asparagales > Orchidaceae > Cymbidium > Cymbidium sinense. The sequence continues at coordinate 60,157,775 of CM038221.1, forward strand.
AATATAACCCACCACATAAACTATCTTTTGTATGATTAACAAGTTATCCTACCATTTTTATCTGTTCAGGTAAACTTAGGAGGTTCAGGGGTGGTAGATGGCCGGTTGCTCGCCGCATTAAGAGTACTTCTCACAAACAACAAAGAAATCGTTCAAAATCTCGATCTCGACGCTCTAATGGCACTATCTGAGAAAGCCCCTTTAGGTGTCTCAGTCGAGACTCCGCTCTCCGCATCATCATAGCTCTCTGTGTTGTTGCATTAGAACACTTCCCCACCAAGATAATGCAGGATGAATCTATTTTAAAAGGGAACATTTCCACTTCAATGCAATTGGCAGTACAGTTTAGGATGCAGAAGAAGCTGATGATCTTAGATGTTATGCGAAAGCTTTCTCAAAGAATTAAGTTGCTTTCAATAGAAACTTCCGCCTGAAGTTAATTTGTTCCATTTATGTTATGAACTGATCTCTCCTCTCCATTTTACAGAACTTTTTCTACTTCGAAGTATTGTTAATCTGTCTTTTGAAGTATGCTTTTTTTGCAGTTTTCTGGGAGCTTTTTACCTTATTATCACATTAACCACGGCTTATGGAGAAGATTTGCAAACTAATGATTTGTTTCTTCGCAGTTTGAGACCAGATTTTACAAAAACTCAAATAAATGCAGCAAAATGCTCGTATAGTTGCATCAAAAGAAATCAAATATAATCGTAGCAACGGAGTAGGGGGGAGTTGGAGGAAAGAACACTTCTAAAATCCTGCAGTTTATGTACAAAATAAACCAAAAACAAGCAAGCACCATGAATTGTCTCTCCCCCAAGGAAGATCCAGGTCTGTTTCAGTTCCCTACATGTATAGCTCGGATTGTGTCGCTCGACTGACCTAACGGCGACTGTGTAGTAACCTGTTTCTTGAGCTCTCTGAGCACATTTGGCCTCATCTCAAGCATCTGAGATAGAAACCAATGCCTTACAATCTCATCTTCTTCCTTGATCTTCCTCACCTGGATGTGAACCAGACCATTTGTTCCCTTGCCTTGAACTCCATATTCTGCTTCCATTGAGATCTCAAAAAGCAGATTTTTTTCTTAAAATTCTTTTCTTCTTGTGATCTTTTGGGCATTAGCTTAGCATTTATAGAAGGGAGAAGGAAATGGGCCTTGAAGAAATGAAGCTGTTGAGGCAGGTGAGATGGTAGGTTTGTAAATATATAGTAGTTGATCAGTTGCAGGGGCTTTTGGGTGATTGATTGGAGATGTTAAACTAACTCTTTTAAATTTTAGTTAGTGATCGAGAAGAAATACTGCCTTAAAAGCTGGAAGCGTGATGCGGTGTATGCTAAGTCGTATACTTGCTTCAGATTTAAATTATAGGAAGCCTGTGGTTGTTGCAGCTACTACTAACAGATTTTTGAAGCTATTCTATGATTAAGAAAATTATTTATGACATGAAGTTTACTTTGTCATGAGGCTGCAGAACCTAGAAATAACCCTTTTAAATTTTAAAAATGAGAGAGAGAGAGAGACAGAGAGTGTGTGTATATATATTTATTTATGTCTAACATCTAAATTTTAAGGTGTTTGGGATTTTTTATATTATTTTTAAAATATTAAAAAAAATTTAGATATTTTAAATATTTTTAAAAATAATAATTATCATCAAATATATTTTATTTTAAAATAAAATAAAATTATTAAATATTAAATAAAAATTTAAAGATGTTTATATGTATAATATTTAAATCTTGAATATTGTATTTAAAATATCATCATAATTTATCTTTTAAAATGAAAAGTAGCTTTTATACTTATAAAATGTGTCATATTTGTGAATATTAAAGTTTAGACTTTATGTAAATATATAAGATTTATATGTTATGTTTGTAAATCATATATATATATATATATATATATATATATATATATATATGATCAAGAAAGCAAATTTTGACTTAGAAATAATATAGAAATCACGGCGGTTAACGGCGGTAGAATAATAAAATTCAATGCACCAAAGTCAAATCTAATTAACGTAAATCCTCTTTTAGGTAATTGTATTATTGAGGAACATGTGATTAAAAAACCATATCTTCATTCATTTCGGCAAAGCGTGCTTCCATATTTTATTTTATTTTGCGAAAAAAGTCCTATATATGTGTGTCTAAGGCATTACTGGCCATCGAAGTGCATGAGTGGCGCGTGCAGCACCGATCATGCTTTGCTCGCACGGCACAAGCGAAGCAATGCCTAATGGCTTATTTCTATTTTATAAACTATATACATTCAAAATTTATATCTAGATGCTATGGCCTCTGAATTGCTTTGGTTTTTGACAATCAATTTACCTCAATAAAATTTGGGGTAAATCAATGTAAGTATCTAAATTTATAATTTTTAAAAATAAATTTAGGAATAAATTTAAGTCTTTTTTTTGATAAATTTAAAATTGATATATGCATTATGAGGAGATGAATCTAGTAAGATAACAATATTTTAATAATGATGGAAAAATAAAATAAAATATTTGATGGCATAGTTCTACTTATCTAAAGGAGTAGTTAAAATTTTTAAAATAATCAAAATGTCAAAATAAACAAATTTACAAATAGAGTTGACAAAATTCTTGGATTTTAGAACATTTTTCATTATTGTATATAAATAATCACCATTTGTAATCATATTTGATTTCTTATTGTTGGTCGATATTAATGATTATTGACGTTTGACATCGCTTCTTTATCTTACATCAATTAGCGTCATCAACTGTCATTGATAGACATTGATATCTGCTAATTTTACAGTACTTTTACTTTACTCAAATCAAACATCAAAACTAATTTTTGAATTTAATTTATATCCATCCAAACAATCATAAGTTATTTCAAATACATTTTTTTTTAAATTATATTTCTTTTTAGCCAATCAAATAGCCCCAAATAATTACAACTAAAATAACCTCATATTAGAGGCCAATTACGCATTCTCTCTCTCTCTCTCTCTCTCTATATATATATATATATATATATATTAAAAATATCAGTCATTGTGGCTTCCTAATCTCTCGTTAACCTGAAAAAATATTACATGCATCCGGACATCAATCATGTGTAGACACTTGATAAAATATAAATTTAATATTATATTTAATATCTATTTTGCCACATATCAGCAAGTAATTTGATATCCAGATATAAAATTATATTCGAATATCGCACATAATATTCTTTCGGTCAACCACGTAATATTCTCTCGGTCAACCCAGACCAGTTAGCATAGGAAGGATTACTACTGGGCCAGGCTGGGCTATTGCCAAATGGGTCCTTATTTTAAAAAGGTCCATTAATCCATTGATAAATGACCCAAGTGGCTCTCAATTCTCACGGATAACTTTCTTTAAAAATCATTAATAAAATTTTTTAATCATAATTTCACGTCTATTAAATTTATGTTTTATCACTAATCATTTATTAAAAAAAACATAGTCAATTGGACGGCGCAAAACACCAATTTAACAATTTTAATTTATATTTCATTAGACGTCATAATGATGCATCGATACTACGAAAGGCAACTCAAAGTCCTACAAATTTCTTTTTTTATTTTCGTATATTTTTTTTAAAATAAATATTTATTTATTTATTGCATCTGGAAATAAGCTATTTTAATCCATTATTTAAAATTATGGAAAAAAAATGAAGTCATGCGATGTTATATTATAACTTTTAATAATATTATTATGGGGTAGGGACAGAACTAGGAGAAGCTGTGGGTGAGCAACGGCCAATTGCCCATCAAAAAAATCTAATTTTTTTAATAATTCATAAAATAATTAATTAATTATCTATAAATAAAAAATTGTCTCTATTTAATAAATTTTCTTACCCAATATTTAAGAAAAAATAAAAATATTTAATGTAATAAATTTGCTTAATCTTCAATAAAATAGTTGTTTCAGCCTTCACTACTATTATTGCCCCAAACCCCATCTCCAGAAAAGAATAATAATAATTAAAATTTTACATTCTGCTTAACATTTTTTTAAAAAAAAAAATCTCAAGAATAGAATTCATGTCGATATAATCATATAAAATAATCAAAATTTTAAAAAATTAAATATATTTAAAAGTAAATGAAAATAAATTTTGAAATCAATTTTTAATGTGATACTTTTATTTTAAATATTGTATTTTTTTTCATTCAAATCCGGACAAACTAAATATTCTAATAATTGTATCTTTCAAAGTTTTATGGGTCATTTTAACGCCCGTTGTCATGAATGCACGCACCAAACACGTTGATTCCCTTCTGTATCAGTAGCTTGATAGGTCCATTCAAAATAAATTTTTAGTGTAATTTATTTATTTATTTTTGGATTATTCATTTATTAATAACCAACTACCAACAAATATGCACCGCTTGGAGGGGTGTAAACAAGCCGAGCTTGATACTTATTCATGTTCGGCTCGTTAAGAAATTTCTTTGTTCGTTATCGGCTCGTGTTCGTTAAGGGCTCGTTAACAGTTGTTCGTGTTCGTTAAAATTTTTTTATTTATTTATTAAATTTAATAAAAAGATTTAATATAAAAATACAGCTTTATAGTTACTTGTTTATAAATTGTAGAGTGTGAGGACTAATAATAAAAATAATTTTTTCAAAAATAAATTTAATTATAAATAAAATTACATAAAGTAAAACTATAATTGAATATCAAAATATGATATAATAACATATTTTATTATTTACAAAGATTACATTACTACTAAATTGATTTACTACATTAGAATATAATTTAGTATACAAAAATTTAGAAATTATAAATAAATAAACAAATGAGTACATTGATATTTGATACAATCCAATCAAACACTTATACAGAAGAAATTATAACTTTAACATCATTCAACTTGAAGTACACTTGAATAATCTTGACTTGATTATTCACTCTCCAGAAGTCATCAACTTTGGCACATAAAATCTTCTCTTTGCCACTTTATACTTGAATACTTCTTGCTGCACTATATAAAGAAAACTAAATAAAAATTATGTTATATAATTATTGAATGGGCTCAATTTAAAATTTTATATCAGATAATCGATGATCATAGCTTGATAGTCATGACTCGTGCTTAAATTCTTAAAAAATACATAAATCTAAAATACATTGAAACAACAAATAAAATGAAAGTTGCAGTAAAAAAATAATTGAAACAAACCCTACTAAATAAGATATATAAGCAACCATTTTATGAAGCTAAGTTGCATCTCATATTAAAAAAGATTTAACATCATCTCAAACACCAATTCCAAGCAATTCGATAAAACCAAGAATTTTATGACAAACTAAGGACCAAAATACAATGAAATAATAAAATAAATGAAAAGCGTAGTCAAAAGTAAAACAACTAAATAAGATATATAAGCGATTTTATCGTAAGTTGCATGATTGCATCTCATTTTAAAAAAGATTTAACATCACAGCCCTTTAAACACCTCAACTCTAAGCAATTCGATAAAACCAAGAATATAATTGATAAACTAAGGACCAAAATACAATGAAACAACAAAATAAATGAAAGCAATAATCTACATGTAGCCAAATCAATCGAATCTAGAGAAAAGAGTAAGTCATTTCTCATAATACTAGATATTTTTTTTTGGAAAAGAATTTGATTTCCTTCTAATGAAGCATTAACTTACCAATTTATAAAGTGAATGAAATTTGATGGCATGGTGTGTACATAATATATATTCCATATGGGGTTTTCCCTCAAGCCTCACGACTAAGAAAACAGGAAAAAATAGTAATTAGATTGATCTCAAAATAACAGCAAAGATAGCTAGAAACTCTTATGCAGTAAAACAAGCTCACATCTTACAAATATTGATGGATGCTTTAATTATAAAATGGGCTTAGTTTGAAATATTTTATCAGCTACTCAATGATGCCTTCATAGCTCGATGACTGCTTAAATTCTTCAAACACCCAGAAATGATAAACCAACTTATTTGATAAAGTAAAGACCAAAGCAGGTTTTCATTTTGCTCTGAAATAAAGGTTTAACATCACAAAATATCAGCTAATCAATGAGGCCATCATAGCTTAACTTGATGGACGCTATCAAATTAGTAAAAACCCCATGAAAGATTTGTGTGACTAAGCAGCCATTTTATCAAGCTAAGTAGTATCTCATTTTAAAATGAAACAACAAATAAAATAAAAGTTACAATAAAAAAATGATTGAAACAGACCCAACTAAACAAGATATATAAGCAATCATTTTATCAAGCTAAGTTGCAATTCATATTAAAAAAAATTTAACATCACAGCCCTTTAAAAATGACAACTCTTAAGTCTTAATGTAGTCATAATGATGTAGCGCGATTGCTATATAAATAGTGTCAAATGATTCTCATGAATGAAGAATCTGGAGAGAACAACAAGTAGTCTTACCTCAAAATAGCTGCAAGTACAAAAGTAGCAATTTCTCATGAATGAAGAATCAAGAGAACACTAAGAAGAAGTAGTCATATCTCAAAAATGCAAGTAAGTATTATTAGCCACAAAAGTATTATGCTTTAGATGAATGAGCTCAATTTGACATTTTCTATCGTAGATCAATGAGGCGCCATACCTAGCTTGCTTAAATTCTTAAAACCCTAAAGTGTAGTATTGTCAAGTAACCAAGTGTAAGACGGGTGGCAAAGGTCATTAAGAACATAAACATTTTTTATCAAGAAGTTGCATCTCATTATTCTCATATTACAAATGGTTAACATCATACTTTAGAATCTAGAAATGATAAATGTCATATTTTGGATAAAATAATGTGTAGTATTCATCAAGTAAAGACCAAAATATAATAAAATAGCCCAAAAAAAAGTTGTATAAAGATTCATGTAATAAAATAAGTAACATAGTGTAATCTAGAAACCATAACTTATATGTTGTTCCTCCATTCTCTTCATTTATTCAGGAAGTTTCACATGCAAATTTTCCATAAGAGTATTTGGCTATCTTTGCTATTATTTTTAGATCAATCTACTCGCTACTTTCTCCTATTTTCTTAACCGTGAGGCCTGAGGGAAAATCTCACATGGAATACATATTATGTACACACTATGTCATCAAATTTCAATCACTTTATAAATTGGCAAATTAATGCTTCATTAGAAAGAAATCAAATTCTTCATGATACTTGCAGCCTAAAAAATATTGGTCGTTATTATGAGAAATGAATACTTGCTATTCTCTCCAAATTCTTCAGATTATTGGATTTGACTACATGCAAGTTATTGCTTTCATTTAATTTGTTATTTCATTGTATTTTGGTCATTAGTTTAAGAGAAATGGCTACTTTGTACTTGCAGCTATTTTAAGATATGACTACTTGCTGTTCTCTCCAGATTCTTCATTCATGAGAACCATTTGACACTATTTATATAGCAATCAGGCTACACCATTATGACTATATTAAGACTTAAGACTTGTCATTTTTAAAGGGTTGTGATGTTAAATCTTTTTTAATATGAGATACAACTTAGCTTGATAAAATGGCTGCTTATATATCTTGTTTAGTTGGGTCTGTTTCAATCATTTTTTTATTGCAACTTTCATTTTATTTGATATTTCATTTTAAAAATATTACACGAGAAACCAAAATATGCATGATATTACACAATCAAAGTGAGAAAATACACTTCAGCATTTCACCGCACATTCCAACCAGAAAACGAACACTACAAATCAGATATCCAAGAAATTTCAATAGCATATTAGCATTTTTGAGTCATCTAGAACCCAGCCACTTCAGAAGCCAACAACTCAAGAAATTAGGCAAAAGATGGAGAAACCACAAAATAATAAATACCGAACCGTAGCAATTAGAAAAGGTGTTTCAATTGCCTCAGTTAATTGCTCGCCACAACTCGCAACAATATCAAGTGCGTAGTAGTAGAGGTCAGAGTAGAAGATGCCCAGGAAGGAAGGAGAATAGGATAGCGGTCACAGAAATAGGGCGATAATCGAAGACTCAAAGAGATGAATAGTTGAAGAGAAAGTCAGAAAGAGCCGAAGAGTGCGAGGTTGCGAGCGGCAAGCCTTCTCGTAAGGTTAAGTAGTTAGGGTTTAGGAATTAGGTTAAGATTTAATAAAAAAATATCATCAAATCCAAAAAATTTGAACTGTTCATTACTTCATTTCAATAATTAAAAATTTTCAATTAATTTTAATTATTATAATGTGTCTAATTTTATTTAATTTAAATATTATTAATTAAATTAATTATTCATGCAAATAAAAATTCATTAATAAATAATTTAATTATAAAAAATATATATTATATAATTTTTATATAATTATTTATAAATATTTATTTGTTTCGAGCTTTAACGAGCCGAACACGAACGAACAAAAGATTGTTCGTGTTCGGCTCGTTTATATATCGAGCCTAAAATAGTTGTTCGTGTTCGGCTCACATACTTAACGAATGAGCCGAACACGAGTTGCTCGCGAACAACGAGCTTTTTTGACAGCCCTAAATGCTTGGGAAGGTTCCAAAGAAGAAAGAAGCTAAAAAAAACAAAAAAAAAACTGTGATATGTAGGGCTACAAATGAACTAGGCATCGTTCATGTTCATTTAATTAATTAATCAAATAAATTTAAATATTTTTTTAAATATTCAGTTGTTAAATGAGCAAGCTTGAAGAGCTTGTCATTCAGTTCATTTATATTCATAAACATTATCATTTAAAACTCGTGAATAAGCCCAGTAAGGAGCTCGATTATGGCTCGATTACAGCTCGATTAAGGCTTGTTTGTGAGCAGTATTGTTCAAATTATTATTATTATTATGCTTAATAAGCTTTAATTGATACAACTCATGTATATTTTTCAGCAAGTTGCTCCTTAACAAGCTCGATAATCCAATTTGAACTGAGCTCGTGAACAAACTGGAATTGAGCTCAAGCTCGATAATGATAAACAAGCCCAAGCTTGAACACTATTCTTAAAAGCTCGAATCGAGTTTGAACAGTCGAACTCGATAATATTAAATAAGCTCAAGCTTAAACACATACATGCTCGGCCCAGCTCTGCTCGTTTGCAGCCCTAGCGATAGGGCCTATAAATTGTTTTATTTAAAAATAATTATATCACAACTTTCTTGGCGCCACCATAGGAGCTAAGTTATATTAGAAAATATAATCTTTTGACCACAAAATTTTCAAAATACAGGTGCAGTGTGGCACTGCACCGCTACTATCATGTGACAATGCACCTTAAATTTTATAACTCATGGGAGAGTAAAACTTATTTGAAAATTATATATATATATATATTTAAGAGCAAATCTATGAATTGGATTATAAACTATTTATTCTAAAATTATTTTAAATTATTACTTATCTCAACCTATTTATTTTAACACGACACAATCTAATAATTTTAAACTTGTATTAAATTTAATGAGTGATATATGACAAGATGAGCCATCTTATTGCTCTAAATAACGGATTATTTTTAAATATAATAATAGGTTCATAAATTTAATGATTTGTTTAAAATTAAATTTGATTTAAATTATTAATTACATTGACTGAATTTTACGGATATGAAAGTAAAATGAAAGGAAAGTAAGAGTAATGCAAATTATTAATGTAAAGGCTATACAAAATTATAATGGATAGGTTAAAGAAATAAGTATATCAGATGGTCGGTACATTTATTGATGACAATATTAAAAAAAAAAAAAAACGCAGACTATTTGAAAGTGCAAAAGAAATGGAAAACGTCAAAAAATGTGACGAATTAATGAAATAAAATATTAAGAGAATAAAAACGTAGGGAAAAACGAGATAACATTCGTAGTTTTGTGTAAAAGGTTTTACGAAAGAATCAATTTAATAACTTAGATAATATTTTTTTTAAAAAGGTAATATTAATAATAAATCAAAATAGAATTATTGACTGAGAAAAGTCCAGCCGTCATGTTGATAATAATGATGTTATAATTTAAAAAGAAGATATTACATGCTAATAATAATAATAATAATAATAAGGGAGTTTATTTGTTAGTATTATATATAAATTCTGCACATAAACATATATATAATTAAAAGAGCTACGAAAAAAATCTAATAAATCAAAAAATTATTGCTAAGTATGTAAGGATATAAAATCCCAATGTTTCACACAATTGGAGAAGGGATTATGAAATTAGAAGCATTTGATCTTATGATGCGTATTAGGAGATTTAATTATCAAATAACAATATTAGGATAATAATAATTCGGCAATAATACTCTAATGACAATCATGAGATGATAGCGTATACTATTAGTGTTTGTTCTTATCTAGAAAATGATAGCTTATCTATAATTTTTAGTAACAATTTAATATTTCTAGCTAAACACTCAAAATACTTTAACAAATAACTCAAAATGATTTTTTTTTATCGTATAATATGTTTTTAATATTTAAAGTGCCTAAATAATCTTAAAATTTAATGTTCTTAAGCTTATTAGAATTTTCTTATTGAGCTACTAATTTTGATTATAAGTACATAAAAATTAGAGATTATCTACTCTTTCACTTAATTTCATAAAGTTTCAATAGTTAATTAAGCTCATTTGAGCTTTAATCAAACGACTTTTAATATTATTGAGTATATCTTATCGAGATATCTAGTTTAATTATAGGCTTATTAAAATCAAAAGTCGATGATCCTAAATTAATTTTAGCTAATTTAAATCAAAATTCAAAGCCTAAAATAGTCTAATGATTGTAGAAAAGTCTAAAAGCAAAAGAAAGCCTGAATTTAGTTTATGCAGAGTTAGTGTAAGGTGGTTTTAACAAGAAATTGGATTAAGAATGAGCATGAAAAAGATTATAGCTAAATCTTATTCTTATGTATTTACATATCTTATACCTAAATCTTGATTCTTGATATCTTCAAATATAATATTATATTATATATGAAAAGTTGTATTTCATTTTAAGAAATTAATAATGATGCTATAATATTAAATATTTAGATGTTATATACATAAATATTGAAGTTCAAATGCTAGATATATAAAAAATATAAAAATGGTGTCATGTACGTAAATGCTCTTATTATTTATCTCACTTGGATTGGGTCATAAATTCTTTTCTCTTTTTAAAATTTTATATAAAAATATTCATTTTTTTAGGTCCTTTCAATATATCTAGCTATATTATGTGCTATATTTTTGTGTGAAAATAGTATATAAAATTTTAGTATGTAATAAAGATAATGTCAAAATAAAATCATATATATATATATATATATATATATATATATATATATATATATATATATATATATATATATATACTAGTAATATTGCAAGTGCACCAAGTGCACGTGAATAAATTTTATAAATTAAAAGTTAGATAATATCATTTTAATAATTTTTATTTTATAATTAAATGTTTCATAAATATTATTATTATAAGTAATCATAATTAAAAATGGATTACAACATAAAATTTAAACAAAATTTAATTAGCATTTTTTGTGTAAGGATAAAAAAATATCATCGAAATAAATGGAGATTCAATCATGTATAAACTAAAATTTGTTATCAACACTTAATATGTAAATCATAGTATTAATTAAATATTTATCCCAACTATAAAAAATATCACTTATTAATGATTGAATATGATTTTTAAGAATTTTGAAGATGAATAGATAACTTTCTATAAAGTTTTTTGATAAATTGTAGGTAGTCATAAGAAATAAATTATGATAATTTAATTTAAATATATTATCATATTTAATCAAAAATATTTATTGTTTTCTATTGAATACAAATAATTAATTAGATAAAATGAGAGTTAATAAGTGAACATATATTACTAAATAAATATAATAAAATTCTTAAATGATTAATATGAATGTTAATTTAAAATATAATCAATTGAAGGTTAATATATTTTAAATTATTATATAGTTGAACATGAACAACATACATTTATTTAATAATTTTTGTGCTAAAAATGTAGATTGTTTATCAAAATATACGAAGAATTAATAAAAATGAAAATATATGAATGATAAAATTTATAATTGATAGAAATGTTATTTAATTATGGCATATGTCAACACAACTAATCATAATGTAAAGACATAAATAAAAGATTAAATGGATAATTAAAAAATTATGTAAAGCAAAAAATATATAAATAAATAAATGATAATAAAAATCAAGTATTATGACTTAATGAAATTGTCTTGTAGAATAAAATACTATTTCAATAAATGATTTTTAATCTTTCTCCAATTTTATTTTTTTCGATCTTCTATTAAAATCATTTATTGATTGAACACTTAATGTACGTAGAGATCGATTCTCATAAATTTTATCTTTTGCCTTAATTTAAAAAGTTTTGGTGGAATCAATGAAGTTTGTGATAATTTCTTTATACTCCTTTGAATTTGATTCCTCTAGAAAAAATAAAATAAATAAATTATAAAAATATAATATATTATTTAAAAATTAAAAAAATATGTTAATTGATTACCTTTATTTTATATAACTCTATAACTATCATACCAATAATAGCTTCAATCTCATCATCAAATAGTGTAAATGTAGAATTTGAGATTGTATCTTCAACATCTAATATAATAAGATATTTATATGAAAAAAATATTAAATATAAATCTTTTTAATTTCAAAATTATTTACCTCAAACTATAATCTACATTGTTATTTGAGCACTTGGTACATTCCACTAAATCTTCTTTTATAATTATATTTGATTTACATCTATTACATGCATTATACCAAAGATTTTCTTTTTTTTATTCCTTTTATAGACACCCTTGTATCATAGCACTTGATCTAGTAAAAATTAATAAATTAGTAATAATTATTATTATAAAAATACATAAGTATATATACATTCCTCTCTTGATAAGTATTCAGATGTATTAATCTTAAAAGATCAATAATTACATATCTTTCATTAGTTGATGGACCCAAAGAGTATTGAAATAATCAAATCAATTTGAATATAAAATGAAAGTAAGATTTACTATTGGAAGAAACATAAGTCCTTATATAATGGAATTCACTTAAATAGTTCATGTAATAATAGATAATGTAATGTATATAGAAACAACATGAAGAAAATTTAAAGTGATGAGAATATTATCAATTTATTATCATGATAACAAATAATAATTGTTGCATGCTTGAAAACTAGTTGCGGTAGAGTGAAAGTTTACGTCTTCTTTATTGAAATTCAAGCACACATATTTAAAGAGTGACAAGAAAACTTTAGAATTTATGTGAAAAATCTCGAAAGAGGGAAAAAAACCACGGGCCTAGCAGTAAAATCTTCCACTATGTATCTATTTGAGTACAAAATCTTCCGATAACGGATTACATAATTGTGATTACATATGAAGGGAACAACCTATGTAGTCACATTGGTGTAGATTCTTGGTAGCGGCGAGATGATGGTGAAACGGGGAGGACATCGGCGATGATGAAGGTCATCATGATGGCGAGAGATTACATGGCGAGGATTGGCGGTGGTCGGCGGTGGTGGCGTCTCAGTGGTGGCGATGCTTGGAGAATCTTAAAGCTTTAGAGTTCTCTCTCTCTCTTGGTCCCCTCATATGAGGAATGATGGCTATTTATAGGTGGAGAGTGATCTTTGTAAATAAATGAAAAATCGAACCTACTTCATCGATGCTCAAAATGATTCCCTTGATCATTTGATGTATTTTAAGTATTTGAATGCTCAAATGAAGTCAGAATTGTGAGATCTTGGACTTGTTAAATCCGGCTCGTCGAGACGCTCGATTTGACGATAAACACTCCATGTTTGAAGGCTATTTAGGGATTTAATTGATATCCCAAAGCTTCAATGACAATTTAAGTGCTTGATTTGAATAGTTTCAGCGGATCAACTTGCCATCAAGATTAGTGTTTCGGTAGTAATTTTGATTTTCGATCGGTTATTTTGGATGACATTATCTCAATCATCCAAAATATATGTCGAATACTTGAAAATAGCGATTCTTCAATAAAATTTGTGGGTCCATTAACCATTCATTTTGAAGCGATTTTCATGTGAGTATAAGATTATGATCTGAGCGGGTGCAGCTAGGATGTGTCAGACGCACGACATAAGATTTCGAGGTTATGGACTAGGCACTTGTGCTTTGCGGAGCATCTGGCCAGCGCTGCAGAAGGCGTCTGGAGCGTCTGCGGGTGGGCGAGAGCGAGGAACATCGCAGGATCTGTGTTGGCGGGCATTGTGTAGCGCGCACATGGTGGCTCGATGAGGGTTTTTCGTCCATTTTGCCCATTTTACTGGGTTTATTTTGAGCGGTTTAGCCATTTTCTTAGATTTTGACCTTTTTCCCATAGGTCTATAAAACCCCAAGGCAGAGAAGACACCTTCTTCTTCTTGAGAGAAAGGTCATTTGGAGGCAATGAAGGCCGTAGTTCATCTGGAGACTCGGTTTTCCCTCGAAAGAGGTAACTCCCTGTCGGACCAAGGGTTCGGGCGATCAAGTGTAGTTCATATGGCGAGGCTCAGTTTTCCCTCGAAGAGCATCAGCTGCTGTCGGTTGGAGGTTGGAGGCGATCAAGGCGTAGTTCATCTGGAGCTTTGGTTTTCCCTAAGAGCGTCAGCCTCTGTCGAGGCCCGGCGGGTGTGATCAAGGCTGTAGTTATGGTGAGATTTTCCTCGAAAGAGGCATCAAGATGAGTGGCCGGTTGAGGCGATCAAAGCGTAGTTCATACGGCGAGGCTTCAATTTTCCCGGAAAGAGGCGTCAGCGCCGTCGGACCAAGTTGGTGATCACCGTAGTTCACGAGCTCGATTTTCTCGAAGAAGCGTCAATACCACTTGTGGGGCCGGTTTGAGCGATCAAGGTCATAGTTCATCTGTGAGCTCTTTCCCTCGAAAGCGTCTCGAATGGAAGAAGTTGACGACTCAGCAGCAGTGATAAGGCGATGGCCGCGTGATGTCAGCGAGGATGACCGACGATGGTGGTAACCGGCGGAGATGGCCGGATGATGTGGTGGCAAACGCGTGGTTAGCGGCCGTAAAATGGTCAGCATGCATCTAGCAGTAGTGATTAACCAGCGTCGGTAGTCAGCGATGACCACCGATAGTGGTAGCCGGAGAGATTATCGATATTGAGTGGCGATGGCGACCGGCAGCAGTGGTTGGGTAGCGAGGTGGTCAGCCGGCAATCAAGCGGCAGTATCATGATAGGCGTCTAGTCAGCGAGGATGAAAGCGATGGTGGTACCGTGATGCGATGAAGGTCGGCGTGGCAAACAGGTGATAATTTTTGACATATTCGAGGTTGTTTGTTAGAGTGTGACTCAATGATGTTAACCTGTGTGGAAGAGGCCGTAGGAAGTCCACTGGACTTTTATCTAGGTTATTTTTTGAGTGTGACTCAATGGCGTTAACACATGGAAGAGGTTGAATTGAATTCACTGATTTTGACTATCCAGGGTTGTTTTTTGAGTGTTACAGACGTTAACACTATGGAAGAGGTCGAATTGAATCGAGGATTTTGACCTATCAAGGTTGTTTGTCAAAGTGTTGATGGCGTTAACTTGTATGGAAGAGGTTCGGGATGTCCACCAAGGACCTTTTGACTATCTAGGTATCGACAAAGTGTTACTTGACTTCTTACATATGGAAGAGGTCCGATCAAGTCTCCTTGGGATTGATTATGCTCCGATTGAGATACACCGTGAGTTGTATATTTCTGAAGTGGGAGAATTAAATGAAGAAGAAATAAGCTTGTAAGAAAAAGCTATAAATTCATTACTTTGATAAGTTCGGCGATACAATCATAAGATGATTTTAACACAAATATGAGTTTCAAGAGGAAATGATAACAATAACAACAAGTCTTTATCCCACTAAGTGGGGTCGCTACATGAAGAGGAAGCGACAAATGAGACAAAATAAAAGTTTTAATAATTATGCAATAGGAATTACTGATAATATTTTTGGAGATTCTCAGTGTTCCAAGTTCAAGGTAGAGTTTTTCCTTCTAGTTCCTTGGGCTTGAATGTTACTAGCTTGACCATAGCTATAACTACATAGGGTACATCCCAAAGAGGTGAGAGTTTATTATGTTGAGGGCTTTTGTCTGCAGCTTCGAGACTTCGTAGGACCAAGTCACCGACAGATATGCGACAAAATTTTACTCTTCTGTTGAAGTGACGAGCTACCCTTTGGTGATAGCGAAAGAGTCTCAAGTAGAGTCATGTCACGAGTTTCGGGGAGTATGTCCAGATTCTGTCGGAGTTTTTCTTCATTACTATCATGATCGAATGATTGAACTCTTGGACTTGGAATCTCGATATCGGTATAATAGCTTCGAAACACAAGTTATATGGTGTCTCACTCGAGTCGATGTAGTGGTAAGCCCAAAGAATATTAGAAAGCTCATCAACCCATTGTCCCCCAGACTTCTCAAGATGTGTTTTAGTCCTTTGAGTATAGTCACGTTGGTAGCTTGATCGCGTTAGTTTGAGGATGTCTTACATTGCGCTGAATGTGAAGATCTTTGCAAAAGGATGTAAAGATTTTTCCGATAAATTGTCGGTGATGATCTTTGTAGGAAGACGAATCGACACTATATTTTCCAAATAAATTATTTAGCATTTGCCTCGTGATTTTAGCGAGTGGTTGACTTTCACCCATTTAGTGAAATAGTCGGCTAAAATGATAAACTTTCATTACGATGCTAAAAGGTCTCATGATATCAATTCCCCCCGGAGCAAAAGGCCACTCTTGGGCGGATGAGAGCTCAGATGCATGTGAGAGAGGTTAGAGTGCAACCGACAACTTGCACATTTTTTTTGTGAACTAAGGCATCTTGTTTCATCGTAGGCCAATAATACCTTTGCCTTATAATTTTAAGGGCTAACCCTTCCTCCTAGTGTTCTCCACATATCCCCAGTGAACCTCTCTAATGCATAATGTCCTGTGGTGAGAGGCATTTGAGGTATGAGAAAGCTCGCTTTGTATAGTTCACCTATAATAAGAAGTTTGAAGCTTTCTTGAGACAGTGAGTTGGGTCTTCGTGAAGGGTTCCTTCTTGTAGAAAAGACAGGATGGGGTCCATCCAAATTCCTTTATCTCATTAATTGCTTGTTACCCATGACCGGATGCTAGGAAAATATATTTGTTCAACATGTTTTCTCTTAAATAGATCTCCTGCAGATGTAGCAAGCTGGAGAGCCTCAGTATTCTTCTCTCGCGATGTGTGAATGATTTGATGTGTCTTGAAATGGACAAGAAGAGACTTTACCAAGTGGGATATTGCGCTAGCTGAGGATTATGAGTATTAAAGTTTCCCTCAACTTGGGAGACGACAAGTTGAGAGTCAGTGTGGATTACTAAGTCTTGAGCTTCACAATCAAAGGCGAGTCTCAACCCTGTGATGAGAGCCTCATATTCAACCATATTATTAATTGCAGGAAATTTTAGGCGAAGTTCATACTCTAAGATATTCTGCTGGAGGGAAATAAGTAAGATTCCCACACCAGCGCCGGTATTTCCTGAAGCTCTATCAACATAGAGGATCCATTGAGGAGACAAAAGGCATGTAGCATATAGCTCCTCTGGAGTTGGGGCAGTACATTCCACTATAAAGTCTACGAGTACTTGAGACTTTATATTAGTCTGAGGTAGAAAATTTATATCAAATTCTCCCAATTTACAGACCATTTAATTAACCTCCCAGATGCTTCTGGTTTCTGTAGGATGACCATTAATGGTAAATGAGTGTAAACGCTGATAGTATGAGCTTGGAAGTATGGATGGAATTTTCACGCTGAGAAAATAAAAACCAGAGCCACCTTATCCGCAAGTGGATAACGACTTTCTATATCAGAGAGAATTTTGCTAAAATAGTAAATTGGTTGTTGTATCCCATTTTCTTCTCGCAATAAAATTAAGCTTATCGTGAGAAGAGATCAGATATAAGTATAGCATCTCTCCTTGAATAGGCTTGGATAGTAGGGTGGAGATGCTAAATACTCCTTAGCTCAAAAGCGATCGACATTCATCACCATTGAAAATTATTATTTTAGCTCCTTTTAATATTTTAAAGAATGGCAAGTATCTATCCCCAGAATGGGCTAGAAATTGGGATAACGCAACAATTCATCCATTCAAATGTTGAACTTCCTTAATATTCTTCGGAGGAGTCATATCTTTGAGAGCTTTGATTTTCTCGGGGTTGGCCTCTATCCCACGGTGGGTTACCATAAATTCAAGAAATTTTCCCGACGTAACCCCAAAAGCACATTTGATCGGGTTGAGTCGCATGTTATAACATTGAAGAAGGTTAAAGCATATTTCTAAGTCAGAAATATGCTGTGATTCTTTCAATCTTTTCACTAATATGTCATCCACATATACCTCCATTGTGCGGCCTAATAGGTCTTTAAAAATCTTATTCATAAGTCATTGATAAGTAGCACCAACATTTTTTAACCCAAATGACATTACTTGGTAACATTATAAACCTTTATATGTTTGAAATACTGTGGCTTCTTTATCCATTGGGTCCATTTTTCTTTAGTTGTAACCAGAGTAAGCATCCAAAAAAGCGAGCATTTGATGTCCGCAAAGATCAACCAATTGATCAATTCGAGGAAGAGAAAACTATCTTCTGCAAGCCTTGTTAATGTCTGTAATCAATACACATTCTTCATGTTCCATTTATTTTCTTAAACATGACAATATTTGCTAGCCATGTAGGGTAATGTACCTCTCGTATGAATCCCGCCTAAGCTTGTTAACTTGCTCAATAGCGGGTGATCGTGCAAATCTTCTTATTATGATGATCGGTTTGAATGTATCGATCTTGTGGGAGTGCATGATCACATGGGTCGGATGTCCGTCAACGAAGATGTCTTGATTTACAAGAAGTCATGTATGTTTTTTCCTTTGTCATCTCGAGAGCGAGATCCAACTTGTAATCGCTCGTAATGGTTGGTCATCGATAATGCAACAGAGCAAGTCTTGGGAAGCTTTCGATACTCTTCATCTCAAAAAAATTAAAATCTTTGATGTTAAAGGTCCAGAAGGGCGTTTGAGCTTGTTTGAGGTAGCATGATTGCGCTATCTGTTGATTTCCACAGACCACCCCAACTCCAACGGGGGTTGAAAATTTCATCTTGAGATGAGATACTGAAGTGACTGCACCGAAAATTGATTGGAGGGGCCTTCCAAAGATAGCGTTATATGCTGAATCTGACTTGACCACCATGAATTGGATTAAATGAGTCACTTATCGAGGAAATTCACCAAGGACAACAGAAGGGTGATTGTCCTCTACTATGACATTATCAAACCCGTATAATGGTCCCAACGGGTTGGAGCTTTTCCCAACTAGCTGCTAAGAAATGTGGAGTAAAACAAGACATCAATAACTTTCATTATCATCAAAATTCTCTTAACATTATAGCATGGGTCACCCATCCCCGATGACAAGTGGATATTGATGAGGAACATAGACTCTTTCTAAGTCCGAGTCATTAAAAGTGATGGAATGATCAAAACGAGACTTCTTTAACTCTGGCTCTTCAGAGGTGGTAATGAGAACTTGATTAGATAGTATTGGTTCTCCTGCGATTGTTTCAATTTCCTCAACTATTTGATGATTATTTTGTTATTTCTGTGATGATTATCCTGGTTTCCCCCTAGTTGGAGGTATGTTTGTTTGATTCGCTTGAGTTTTCATAAATCGACGTAGATATCCTTGTTGAATGAGCCTCTCAATTTCTTTTTTGAGTTGTTTGCATGCCTCAGTAGTATGTCCATGACTTTGATGGAAGTGACAATATTGCTCCTGATTTCCTGAATTTGGTTTCAATGGATGTGGCCACTTGATATTTTCTTCATCTCGAATAACCATCTTGAGGTTGACAGTGCGTGGCATGTATTCCTTTTCTCCGGTCATGGTTCACGCCGTTGATATGGGGCCGTGGAGATCACTACGCCTTGTTGCTTCTTTTGATGGGACCCCACATTCCGAGCTCTTATGTTTTCCTGTAGATTATTCAAATTATTTGCGATGGGCATTAATGACCTCATCGGCAGAGATTTATGCTTCCACATGATGAACTAAGTCGGCATATGAGCGGACCATGTCTCGCATTAATGACGAGTAAAAAGGCCCTGGACGGAGCCCTCCAAGGAAAACTCCTCTCAACAGTTCGTGGTCTACCTGTATTTGGCGATTTAAGGAGAATCTCGGAAGTATTCCTTAAGTGATTCACCCTCGTTTTATGAATGCGAGATGGGAGGAATCTTTAATGATTCTCCGCAATGAAGCTCTACAAAAATCTTGGCGAGTTCATCAAAGGTATGGATGGATTCCCTGGAAGGGAGTAGAATGCGGATTGTCCCTCGAGAATAAGGAAACACGACAAAGTAGTGTGTCAGGAGCTCATTGGATATGCATGATGGTCATGTAATGGTCGATATGTTCATGTGGGTCAATCGCCCCATCATGGAATCAATGCTCGAAGCTTGAAACCCACGAATATGATGTTGAAAAATAGTTTGAAAGGTGAGGATTCCTCATATGAGGTGAGGAGAAGATGATTTTGTCTTGAAGGTGAAATTCATCTTGCATTAAGCATCATAATTCCGCATTATAACATGACGAATCAAATGATAAGTGCTACCGCAATAATTGTGACAATGGATTGACGCCGATGGATGAGTAGAACTAGCAGTGTCAAAGGAGATCAACACGGTCTCTACGCGGGGAAACTTTAGTGTCAAGGAGATTAGTATTTTGACCTCCCACGGCTAACGATCGATCTCGGGGGAGATGTGTAATGGTTGTGTTCCTCAAAGTCGATCATCTCATTTGAGACTCTTCCATTCGTGGACACGATCTTCTAAAGAGATTCTCATCGCTTCAATGATAGGTCACATCGGGGGAGTGCGGCTTGGTCCTTGGTCTGGATTGGTTTCGAGAGTGAGTGAGTCGGAAGGGTTGACGAGTGTAGTTTATCCATAACGGGTGTTCACGCGAATTGTGATTGAATGGTTCTTTTCCCATGACGGCGCCAAAGCTATGCGTTAGAAAATCGAGTAGAGTGAAAGTTTACGCCTAGCGAAAATTCAAAGACACACACACACACGATATTTAAAGAGTAACAAGAAAACTCAATTTTAAGTGAAAACTCAAAAGAGGGAAAAAATCATGACCCAGCCCAAGAAAATCTTCCACTATGTATCCGTTACAAAATCTTCGATAACGGATAGATTGCATACGAGAATGGAACAACAACTATGTCACATCGCGGTAAGTTGCTAGAAGATGATGAAATGTGGGACATCGATTGATGAAGGTCATCAGATGGAGACCACGATTGAAGGAGGATGTGACGTGTGACGGGTGGCGGGATTGTGTTTGGAGAATCTTGCTTTAAGGTTGTAGCTTTTGATTCTTGAAAAGTGGTTAAAGTGCTCTCGTTATTTGTCGGCTTTTTGAAAAGTGGCTAAGGATTTTCAGAAGCTAAAACTTCGTTCAAGCACTATTCAGGGTATCATTAAAAATTGCGCTCAAAAGAAAAACACACTAAAAAAGCTCTCAGAGCTTCTCTCCTCTTCTGCTTTCTATGAGGAATGAGATTTATGATGGAGTGCTCAGAAATATAAAATATGCAAAATCCACTTCATGACCTCAAAATGATTCCCTTGATCATTTGATGTATTTTAAGTATTTGAATGCTCAAAAAGTCGAATTGAATCTTGTTAGATCGGCCGTCGGACGCTCGATTTGATTGTAAACACTCCATGTTTGAAGAGCTATTTGGATTTAAGAGATATCCCAAAGCCAATGACATTTTAGAATCTTTGCCAACCGGTGATCAACTTTCTTTGACATCAAGATTCGTGCTTCGACTAATAGAATTTTCAGTGTCATATCAATAATAATCTTAAAAATTAACATTAACATTTACACAATTCACCACCAAATTACTAAACACTAATTAACATTCACACTAACCTCCAATTATAAGTGTAAAAAGAAGAATTTCTCTAAATAGAAGCAGACAAATAAAGACATATAATTGGAGCAACAAGAACGAATATGCAAATAAAATTCAGGGATACAAGAGAATAGATTTATACACATCTTTGAATTTTCAATTTATATTCTTTGCAAATTAAAAGTAAATGTAATTTAATTACTAATTAAATGGAGAATAAAAACTGAAGGATCAGCTTTATTTGGTTTCAGTTTAAAGATCGAAGTTCTATTTCTTACCTAAATTTGTTCATGAAAATTAAAATTAAATGTACTATTTTAATTCTTAATTAAATGAAGAATAAATGATATAATCATCATTTTTTTTGTTATTTTAATTTGATCAGCCAAAATAAAATTAAATAAAATTTAATTTTTAATTAAATGGAGACAAAAAAAATCAAATAATCAATTTTTTATTTCAATTTAACAATGTATGCTTAATTTGTTGGATAAATTTGTGCAGTGAAATTAAATGGATATTTTTAGACGACAATTAATGAACGAATAAATGTGCCAAATTTTTTGGTCAATTCTGCTGGAAATATCTTATCCATCAAATGAGGTAGATGGATTGTGATTTACGCTTTGTTGGGTTGCCTCAGCCTATTGTCTTCTTCACTTTTTGTTGTCGTTCACATTACTGCGGTAAGTAATGCTACAATTTTTAAATCAAATCAGACTTTTTTTTTTTAGATTTTAAAATTTTTAAATTTTTTATACATTAATGACGTTAATAATTTTGCGACGCTTACTTGAATTATATTAATTAAAGAATATATTTTATGAAGATAATGTGATTCACAAGTATCAATAAAATTATAGGCATTGAAAGTAAATCGTTATTATATAATTTCCAGTTTTATTTTATTTTATTTTAATTGCCACTTTGCTATTCAGTATTTTTTTTTTGGAAAAGCTTCACCTAAAAAAAAAATTCATTAAAATTTTATTGGTCTGTATACTCAAAGTGTATCATAAATACATATTTTATAGTATTGCTACACTCTTCAAAAAATATAAAAAAATAAATAAATTAAGCCTCAATTTGATGAATAAATCAATGGAAATGCTTTCCATTTTTATTTAGAAAAAAATAAAATAGAACTCTATTTTAGAAGATTTTTTGTTGATCAAGTATTATAATATTTCTCTTTTAAGTATATTTTTATGGGGGAATATTATTTTATTTGATTTCTCTGGAATCGAAGTACTGAATACATTAATTTCAAAGTACTGAATATATTTGATTTTCTGAAAATGAATATAATATAAAAATAATGAAGTATAATGAGAATGCACTGTATTGAGATTAATTTTTAATTATTTGATTGATTATATTGTAAATGTAGAAATTTATTTTTTGTTGCTGGATGAAGTTAGGCAATATAAAGTAGGTTATCAAATCTCTAACTCTTAGAAAAAAAAGTAATCCTCTGGTGTATATCTAAGAATAGGATCTACATATTTAATGACTAATTATACGAAATATATGACATTCAAAAAAGAGTATGGATAAATTATCAAGATTTAGACTATGATAAGAAGATATAATAATGATAGTATTATTCTTTAGAATATTGTATTTGAAAGCTACTAAAATTAAGCGAATTTTAAATTCATCAGAATTAAGCTAAAGGGTGAATTTAAAATGCACTAAAATTTTATATTTCATTTCCATTTCTTCAAATCAAAAATAAAAATTCTCATAATTTTTGTATTTTAAATACATTGCGTTCATTTTTAGGCAACCAAACAGCCCTATTTGGGGTCCCATTTATTTTCTTGTTTTATTTATACTTTATTTCAATATAAAATATGTTTTGTGATAATTATTATTTATTAAAATATTAAATAAAATTTAAACTAATTAAATTATTTTTAAAAATAATAATATTTATTTTTGAAAACAAATAATAAAAATACTTTAAAAAACACTAAATAATATACCTTTTTAAAATATCATAAAATTTAAAAAAATAAAATAAAATCAATTCCAAACACCCTCTTAGACTCTTGTGGGTAATTTTAAAATTTTGAACTTTTTTTTAAGAAAATACTAAATAGAGCTATATTTTGATTTTAAAATCTATCATTTGATAAACATATATATTTTTAAGCATTTAAAAAGAATTTTACATATGCAATCTATATTTATAAATTAATTACTTTGAATAAATAAATTGAATTTTAAAAAAATTTCAACATTATACATGTCTTTGAATTCAAAAATAAAAAAATAAAAAGAGAAATTAAATTATAAATATATATATATATTGATGCGTTAGAAACCATTAAAGTGAAAGTGATTTTATAAAGACACAAATATAATGAACAAAAATAATTTAACGGAAAATCAAAAGAGGAAAATGTAAAATTACTATGTATTTTGAGTACAAATTAATAATATCAATAGAGAGGACCAACAATAAAACAACGATCGAAATAGTTCTTTTAAAATAAATTAAAATAAAATTTGATGCTTGATCTTGACTTCTTCCTCCTTGTGCTTTTCCTCTTCTTTGTTTGGATTCTTCCTCTTCTTTGCAGATTACTAAGAGAATCATATTATTTTGAAATTTGAATATCTTCTTCACTCATTGTTTATCTTTCATAATAGTTATTTATAGATGAGGAATTTAATTTATGCAAAGTTTTTTCTGATTACGTAATGGTTTTGATCATTTGATGTATTTTGAGCATTTGATGAAAGAAGTCAATTATAGATCTGAAAATTGTTATCTCGAGACGCATTGAATTATAAACACTCTATATTTAAGAGCTATTTTGGGATGTAATTGATATAAAGATAATATTTCAAGAATCTTGAATTCTCAAATAAATATATTAAGATTATATATATATTTTGATATATATATATATATATATATATTGGATAGTTAATTTGTAAAAATTCCTTAAAAATTCTTAACCGTCTAATTTTGACAGGCAGAAATTCATTAGGGAACTACATATTCAAAATTTTATTTAAAGCATTTAAAAATAAAAGTATTTATAAAAATGTATACTTTTTAAAAAATAACATAAACATAAAAAATATAAAATAAAAATAAGTTTTAAACTAATATATATTTAAAAGTAATCTAAATTAAACAAAAAATAAAGAAATTAAATTTGATCCTAAGCAAGCCTGTAAATTCTAGAAAAAAAGTCACTTCGGTCAGCCTAATAATATTCAATTAAGAAGCGGTCTGCATTCTGCCAATAATTTCATTCAGTATCTCAAACATTTAAGGCAAAATTTTGAAATTAAGCATGCTTTAAATTATAATTAGCAAAATAGGCTTTAAAAAAAAATTATAATTAGATGCAGTTGTTCATTTAATGGGCAACCGACACCACGTGACTTGCATAATCAGTATCAGTCGCCTATTAAATGGAAACAGGCGACTGACTTAATTTTTTTTTTTTAAAAAAAAGCTAAATCGAGATCGGGACAAAGCGATCTTTTTTCTACCCTTCCCTTAAGACGCCACCGCTGCCTATGCCGCAAATCGCCAAACCCACCGGTAGCCACACCGCCCCTCTTGGTATTAACCGCCTATTCTGGCTAATGGACTTTTGAGTAATTTTGATATTTTTTGGATCTCTTTTTTTTAAGTGAAAAAATATGGAAATATAATATTGATTTTTTGTGTTTTATCATGTTATTATTTAGTGTATTATGTGATTAGCTAGTGTTACGGTTTAGGTAAAGTTTGGAGTGGATTTAAGTTTTTTTGAAAGAATTTTTGTAGGCATTCTTTGGAACTCCTTTTTATTTAAGTTTGGAGTGTTTTATCATGTTATTAAAATGTTGATTTTATGTGTTCTAACATTTGATTACTTAGTTTATCATGTGAGTAGCTAGTTTTAGGGTTCAGATATTTGTTGTTGGATTTGATATTTTAGGAAAATTGTAAATTTTGCAAAAAAATGAGGAACACATTTTTAGATTTTGAAATGTACATCTGATAATTTAAGGCAAATGTAAATTTTGCAAAGAAATATAAGTTTTAGTTTTAAGGATGTGTTGTTGGATCTGATATTTTAGGGGAAATATACATCTGATAATTTTGCGAAGTAATGTTTCATGTATATTTATGTGTGTTTTATGTGTATTTTAAGTAACTATTTTTGTGTTCTAAATATTGAATATTATTGTATGTTTAAGTATCGTGTGTTATTTTGTGCTCATGGATGATTGGAAGAATTAGTAGTTACATCAATTATTACAATTACTTATTGGTAATAAGTAACTTTGTTGGAGTGTAATTATGTTTTAGGGTTTATGAATGTGTTGTTGGATATGTATGTTTAGAAATGTATTTTATGTTGTGAATAAATTGATTAGATGTCAAAAATAGAAAATAAGATTTGTGGTTTAAAATTCTATGTGGTATTCATTTTGGTTGTCTTTACTTTAACAGAAATTGAGTCCCAGTACGATTCATATAGTTCTTATAAATCTAATTGATTTAAACAGTATTCAAGATTCTGCTCCAATACATATTTTTAGATTCAAATATGAGTTCAGACACAGTTTGTTTAGTATTATATTACGACGACCAACTTAGTGTTAGTGATGATTTCTTCCTTACGTACATTGGTAGAAAAAACCGTCTTATACAAGGTTCACGACAGGCTAGTTTTACAAGCATACATAATCGAATCATGAGTTCACTGAAAGTTGATTCGACACGTTTTAGAATTCATCTCATATGTAGATTTCATGTTGGTGCCGATTTCATTGTTACTCCATTAAATGGCGATGAAGTATGTGAGTCAGTCAATAATGCAGCAAGTATACAACATGTAATTATATACGTCAAAATTGAGCTGAAACAAATAGATGATAGCGAAGTTCATAATTTCACTGGAGTTGAATTTCATCTAATCTAAGCTGTCCACAACACTATACTATCACAAGAACCATATCCACCACACAGACACTGTCGTCGTTAAATGTCCTCACATGTCGTCCTTAGTTGTAGATCATCTGGTAGCTTGATGTACACTATTTTCTCAATATTGTATATTTCCTATGTACAATATATGTCAAGACACTGTTTTTCTTTCTTATATATTTCCATTCTGAGTAATTTGCATTTTGGTCTGTAGAATATTAGAGATATCTTCTTGATATTGAACTATCAAATTTAGAAATTTTGGAGAAGTAGACAATAGCTATGAATTTGTCATGCAGAATAGATGTTTCAATTAGCAAACTTTGTAATAAGATTGCCACATCTATTATTTTTTGTTAATGTCTTCAACTATCAAATTTCACATGTTAAGTTAATTCATCCACTATTATTATTTTGAATCCACCCATATCAACAAAAACTGCTGCGCAACGGTCCAAAATCGCATCTCTGCATCAACATAGAAGTCGTGGGAAATTTTGTACTGATTTTAATGGTACCAAGGTCACTAAATTCTGACAACGAATGACTGATCGGCCAAAATCGCGGGTTAGTTCTTTTCAAAGCGCGACATTTTTTCGCGCATTGACGAAATCTGCTAAGCAATGAGCCACAATCGCCTTTTTCGGTCAAAAATAAAGTCATGAGGAATTTCTTGCTGATTCCAATGATACTAAGTTCGCTAAATTCTTACAATGGACGACTCCAGTACGAGCAAAATATCGTGGCTGGTCGCACTATTCAAAACTGTGCCCCAAATTTTTCGCACATTGGCAAAATCTGCTATGCAAGGAGCCACAATCGCCCTTTTTAATCAACATGAAAGTCGTGTGAAATTTTGTATCAATTCCAACGATACCAAGCTCACTAAATTTCAACAATGGACGACTCCGGTACGGCCAAAATACTGCGGCTGGTCGCACTATTCAAAACTGTGCTGTAGATTTTTCGCGCATTGGTGAAATCTGCTATGCAAGGAGCCACAATAGCCTTTTTCAGTCAACATGAAAGTCTTGGGGAATTTTGTACCGATTCTAACGTTACCAAGCTCACTAAATTCTGACAACAAAAAACTCCTGTAGTGCCAAAATACTGCGGCTGGTCGCACTATTCAAAACTACGCCGTAAATTTTTCGCGCATTGGTCAAATCTGCTCAATCGTCTTTTTAGGTCAACATGAAAGTCGTGAGGAATTTCGTGCCGATTCTAACGATATCAAGCTTCCTCAATTCTGACAACGAACGACTCTGATACGGCCAAAATACCGCTGCTGGTCACACTTTTCAAAACTACACCAAACATTTTTCGCACATTGGCGAAAGCTGCTATGCAAGGGGCCACAATCGCCTTTTTTGGTCGACATGAAAGTCGTGGGGAATTTTGTGGCGATTCCAACAATACCAAGCTCGCTCAATTCCGACAACGTACGACTTCGATACGGCTAAAATACTGCGGCTGGTCAATAGTTTTTTAAAAAAATAATTATTCTGGAGCCGGTCGTCTGTTTAACGAGCGGCGCGTGGTGCCGTCGTCAGTTAAGCAGGCGATTGTCTACTTTAATTTTTTTTTAATGCCAATTTCACTAATTATAATTTAAAAGTCAAAATTTTTAAAATAAGTATGATTAAAATCTTAATTAGCGGATTATACACATTTTTAAAAAAAAATTAAAAAAATCGCCGTTAGATGGGTGGTGACGTTGTGATCGGCGTCAGTCGCCCGTTAAATGAGCGACAGGCTAAAAAAAAGAAAAAAAAGAAGCTAAATTTGCGTTTTTGCTGGATGGCGATTCCGAGGCTAAAATGCGATTAGATTTGCCGATTAGGTTCTTTTAATTGATTTATTTATTAATTAATTTTTGAAAAACTAAGTGTATATTTATATATTTATTAATTGGTTTATTTATTAATAAGTATATATTTTTTAATTACGTTTGAAAACTAAGCATAGCGAGGATCATCAGAAAATCTTTTTATAAAATTTAGATATTTATTAAAAAAAAGTTAAGTATATATTTATTTCTTGTATGTTTACATGTTTAAATTTAAAATTTAAAATTTAGATAAATATTATAAAAATTTTAAATTTTATATAAAAAAGATTATTAAATTTTAAAAATAAAATTTATCTTTTTATATATATAAAAATAAATATATTTTAAATATAAAATTTAGATATTTAAAATTTAAAATTTATATTTGCAAATCCATTATCTACTTCTCTAAAAGTTTTAAAAGCTAACAGTTGAATACCAAAAGGATATTTCTGATACTCCATAGGAAAGAAGCGATTTACTTAAACTGAAAATATGTGACATAGATAAATGGTGTCATGATATGCAGTGTACATAGAAAATATAAAATAGTGATAGAACAACGTACATCAAGCTATCATATGATATATAACTACAGACTACAACAGAGTATATCTAATGATGGCGGTGCCTGCGTGGTGGAAGTGCATCACTCCCTGGAGTATAATGTACAGGCGGTCACCGAGGACGGTCTCGCAAGTGATGTTGCTAATGTCGCGCCTCCAGCCTGGTTAGTGGTCTGCTCTGTGTCATCGAGGGGTGTAACATCGGCTATCTCCTGCGATGGTCCTGGCTGAAAGGGGACTGTGGGGTACACTGCGTGCATCTGCGGCATGTAGACGGGTGCGTGAGGATACATAGAAAGTGTTGCGCTGCCAGGGGCTGAACATGGCTTCGATAAAGTCTGGTGGTGTGTCATATGGGTAACTACATTGACCGACATGTGGCACAGATGATGGACCTGCATCAAATCCTGCGCTTGAGGCTGAGAAGATTGTGGCGCTGCATAGGAACTGTTGGCTTCATCTGTATCTCTGTATCTGCTATCTGATATGTGCATGTCCTTGTTAAGTTTCCTGCATAGCTCCTCATAAGCATTGATTGAATGCTGAAAATCAGTGTACATGTCTCTCCCAAAATAAGGCTAGAAAATATCTTGCGTGTCCAAGATATGTTCCCTTTGCAGAGGCAAAGAAATTATTTAGTGCTCATAACATATAAATTTTTTATTAGCATACAATTTTTTAGTACTTATCATCAGTCTCTCTCCAGGAGCTCGAGGATAGTAGGTGGTCGGAGGTATGGTCGGAGCCCTAAGCATGTACAAGGAGGCCTAGGATCGATACCACCTCATGTACCGACTAATCACCGGGTCAACTGGAGGTGAAACTGCATCCACATCAACAACTACATCATGTCTAGCCTCCCACTATAATGTGTAATGCTTGTGGTACTCAACCCAGTCAACATCAGCCTTCCCCCGACCATCGACTCGTTGAAATGAAGGATCTATAGGCTCCATGTCGACTCTAGGTGACAGACCAAACTATCTGAGGACACGATCAGAGAGGTACCACTCAATTCTCTTCTAGCTAATTAATGGAACCCGAGTATATCTCACGACCAAAACATCACGCCACTCACGTGCGGATCTGGCGTAGGTTTCCATATCACCTACAACAATCATATAAAAAATTTTATGTCTTACGTTGGCTCTGGATTAAGGCAATACAAATAAGAATCAAAAGTGTCCTTACTCATACCTGGCTCTGTAGCAAACCATCAAGCTCATCTCTGTACACACTAACATAAGCAGGTGTCATCTCCCTGAGGTAACCCTCGTTCCATCTGCAACCAACGCTCAAACCCTCCAACTCTACTAAAAAGGGTACCTGCAATGTGGGTCGACCAACATGTAAATGCTCCCACGACCAGACCTATAGTAGATGCAGACATCTTGTCATGTTCATCCGCTTTGGCCTTGTTGCCTCATGCAGCTCTCTATATAGGTGTCTTGCTCCAATGAGTACTAAATAAGCTCGGATCATCAGCGGTGGTAAGTCGTAGATGTACCTCGACGGATCGACATGAGGAAGCATCCATGGTGAGCGATATATACTAAGGTGCATCCAAAGTCGATCGATATATCTATGAATCCTATAGAATGTCCAACGCAACCAGCGTAATGGCAATCAAGTCCTGGCGTGCGCTTGCCCCATACGAAATGTGGACGTAACATGTGGCTGAATAGGATCGTGGTATATCACATCAGGCTCTAGATGTCTCCCGATAAGCTCATCGTAACAATCAGGCCAAGATAGCCATCGTCTACCCTCCCCAATCACTGTTGGTCCTATAATAGGAGGTCCATCAATCCGTACACCAACATTCATAGCCACCTCCTGCATTGTTACTGTCATCTCACCAACTGCCAAATGAAATGTGTTCGTCTGTGGTGACCAGCGCTCTACTAAGGCTGTGAGAAGGTGATGATCAAGTTTGAGATACTACAGCTGTGAAACACAGTCCAACCCAGCATCTCGTAGTTCATCCATAAACCGGGGGCAATTTACAGGCCACTCTCTAAACATCAGTAGATGCGATGCAGCCTCCAGAATGGTTGCCAGCAGAAGACAAATTGTTTATTTTAGCAAAATGACATCTGAGGTATAAATATTAGAGCAAATAGTAAAACATATCATATCGGGATGTGCGTACAGTAATGCACGCGCATAGCGATCGATCTTTGTGATGGACCTCCGATGGTTCGGGGCCATAATCGATGGGGCTCATCTGTGCGGCATCTATGCCGACGTCTAACTGCTCCTCCTTCCTCCATCGCCATGTCACCTGTATAGTAAACAACTTTTGGGAGTGGATGTTAGTACAACATAGTGCCAAAAATAGCTATTCTCACATCAATGCTAAAAGTGAGGAAAATATTCATGCATACATGTTCATATTAAAAAGACTAAGTACGGAAAAGAAACAGTAACAACTAGAATATATTAAAAGTACGTAAGTCTGAAAGAAACTAACTGCCTAACATAACAACACTAATTTTGCCTTTGTGGACAAGTAATCCTATTATGCCCAGAATTTTTGCATAGTCCACATATTCTGTTGGATCACTATACGTTCTCATCCATTGTGTTTGTGTATCGCCGTGTCCTAGGTCTGCCAGTCTGTCTTCTAACATTTGGTGGTGTGAGTTCAATCGTATGATGACCCGATAAATACATTGGCCAGTCAGTGCGATCGGGAATGACATGAAATTGAGCTTTGTACATGCTGTGGTAATTCTGTAGAGTTTAGTACGGGTAAACGTATTTTGAATGATTTATATGATGTTGCCCTGTCACAGCAATGACATGCGGACATGAAATGTGCAGTAACTGGGGCTGCCTGCAGGTACAAGTGCAACAAACTTGTTCTTGCAATTCAACCTTGAATGACATCGAGGATATCGTGAAAACCTGGAATTTAGTTACATTTATTCTTTTAAGATCTGAGCATCTTTTAGCTTCACGCTCATTTTATTACAGTTGAGCTTTGACACGTGGAGCGAATATCGAATCATTAACCCAGATAAGGTCAAAAGCTGTCTCTAGTTGTCTGTTAAATATGGCAACAAGATTGTAGAAAATTGATGAAATTAAAGCCTGGATCGTTAATCCATGTGCCCTCTTTAGCACACCGTTGAAACACTCTGATACGTTAGTGGTCATTGTGTCGTAATGGTACCCGCTATCATGACACAATGCCCACTTCGCCACATCTCTTGCTAGCAGCCACTTAGCAGCCTCTAGTTTAATATTCTTTATGTCTGTAATGTAACGTGTGAATATGTGAATGTCAATTGTATTACCTGCCACATATATTTTCTGGCACACAAACTCGGTGTCAGGAGTTCCCATTATTCTGCATGCCTTCTTGAAGTTTTCCCTAAGATGGCGCAAACAGTGGCGGTGTTTTGCCCAATGTAAAATTTCACGACATCCACGTACTAATCCAGAATGACGGTCAGATATAATGCATAAATCAGGTCGCGTGCATATAAATGGAACCAAGTTCCGCATTGCCATGATAAACCAAATCCATGACTCATTGCATTCTGCTTCAATAATTACAAATGTCAAAGGGAACAAATCATTATTAACATCAATACCAATAACAGTTAGCAGAGTACCTCTGTATTTTCCCAATAGAAAAGTATCATCAAGACTTAGGATCGGTCTACAGAATTGCCAAACTGCTATAGATGCTCCAAATGCCCAAAAAATGTGTTGAAAATGGTCAGAATCGCTTGACTGGATGCGATACATAGTGGCAGGCATAACTGAACATACAACAGTCATGAAGTGACCCAGTACACGGTGTGACTCTTCCCAACTGCCAAATATAACTTGTATAGCCTTTCTTCTTGCATCCCATGCTTTCATGTAGGGCACTCTAATGTTAAACTTTGATTCCATGCGATCAATAATTTCCCTGTGTTTCAAATACAACTAATATCTAATGACAGGATGGATGTAATAGCTAATAAATAATAAACTACTTTTTTTTTTTTGCATCATGATGTAATTATCCACCAAGCAAGCACTTTCAATTATAGATCCTGAACCATACTTATATCAAAAATACAAAGATAAACAAAACCTAACCTACGTCGCATTCTATTTAAAAAGTGCCTTTTTAGGTTCTTGTTAATTCGGTTTCCAATTATATATTTTAAACATAAGAAATCACAACAAAAATATATATTTTAAACTTGCAATGAATCCATCTTTTCGTGGACAATATCGGGTAACCCTCTCAAACAAAGGTAATAAATGTTTGAAAAATTCACAATAACATCCTAAAAGATTGAATTTATAATAATTTAGAAAAATATTAAGAATAATCAAGAGTTTGAAAAGATCACAACAATATCCTAAAAGATACTATGAATCCATCTTTTCGTGGACAATATCGAGTAACCCTCTCAAACAAAGATAATAAAAACAAAGCAACGACATTTTATGGCTAGATTTAATTTACAAACAAAATGTCAATATCACAACCATCATAATTTCCAGAAACAAAAGGCACCAATATACACAATAACCCAGTACCAAAAAACATGTCTTCCATAATCCAAATGATAAAATAGGCTTCAATTTCAAATGAAAAAAAAAAATGTAGAGTTTGAAACTTACTACATACAAATACTTTATCTAAAAAAAAGCCTAAAGTTAGTTAAATAAATATTATATTTGCCTACAAACATCATAAAATACATCAAATGCATGACACATTCACATATTATTCATTTATTTTGAAAAAAAAAAACAAAATATACCTTCTTTCCGGTCGGATCCGGTGGTAGTGGCGGCGGTCTGGGGTGCGGCAGTAGCGGACCTTTTCGGCGATAAAGGCGCGGGGAGTAGGCGGTCGGGGTGCTGTCGCTGCCCTAGGGAAGATAGGAGAAACCGAGATCGGGATCGGGCTGTGTCCCGATCTTGGTTCGCGACTTTTTTTAAAAAAAGTTTTTTTTGCTAGTCGCCCGTCTAACGGGCGATTGTGCCTATTTTTAAATTTTTTTAAAAATGTGTCTAATCCGCTAATTAAGATTTTAATCATATTTATTTTAAAATTTTTGCCAACTTAAAATATGTTTAATTTAAAATTTTAGCCAACATTTAATAGCACTAACTATAGCTAACTAATATAAATCACGATCACAGAATTTGACCAACTCGCTCCTTGCTTGTGCTGCCGCGCGAAAAGCAGCGTTCTTCTCTCTCTCTCTTTTATTTATTTAATCGAAGACATAAAATTCGTATTGTCATAATTAATTATTCTTGTTTGTTCCCTTTCATTTCTCACTTAGGGCTGTTTGATTGATAAAAATTAAAATAAAATATAAAAAAATTAATATAAAAGAAATATAGTATATTTAAAATAATTTATATTTATTTAGATTTATGTAAATCAAATTAAAGAATTTATTTTTTAGCATTTAATTTAAGTAAAATTATCAAAAAATTATTGGCAGGCAACTAAGGATGATGATAGAAAGTGACCGGGACAGGCAACAGTGGTGCCGTGTAATGGTGGCGGTAGCCGACGGCCGGCGATAGATAATTGGTGATGTATGATAGTAGTCTTCTATAATTTACACTAATAATTTAAAATAAAATTGCTCAAATTATACAAAATTCTTTTTCAGTTGATTTGAACAAAATGTTGAAAAATAAATTCATTAAAAATTTATACTAATTTTATTTTTCAGCCAATCAAACACTAATATTTCATTTTTAAATGAAAAATAAATGAATTGCAAATTATTTTTGGTAGTTTTATTTAGT
The DNA here is from genome assembly GCA_021442155.1 of Cymbidium sinense. NCBI lineage: Eukaryota > Viridiplantae > Streptophyta > Magnoliopsida > Asparagales > Orchidaceae > Cymbidium > Cymbidium sinense. The sequence goes on from CM038221.1 coordinate 60,192,940, forward strand.
ATTAAATTATAATGCCTTTTTTAAAAGAAAAAAATGAGAGTAAAAGTTAAAATAATTATATTAAAAAATAATTGTGTATATAAAATTTATAATATGCCTCTTAAGATAGACGTGGCAGCTATTTTAGATCTCATTAATAATTATTTATTTATATGATAGTTCTATTTCTTATTAATATAATGCTAAAAATAACACATAATAAAAAATTAGTCAAATTTCTTTCATAATCAACTAAATTTAGCTTAGCAAACTTACTTAAAATAGATGAAAAGTGAAGCTCATTCACAAACTCATAAATCTATCACTATCGCATGCATGCATTCGACTTAAATAAGCATTTTTAGATTAAAAGTTTATAATCTTATTTCAATAAGGCAACAGCAACAATATAACAACAATACAACATTGTCTAATCAACCCTATAGATCACAAACACAAATTAAGGTTTCCCGTCCAATTACCAATTGAATACAATAATACATTTCTTCCTTGATATCACAAAGAATAATTATTTAAGTACTACGATATTATCCCCTCCTTCAAATCCTCATTATTAATTACCAAATTAATTGCACTATACAGTGTGCTTACTGTACCGTGAATTAACCCGATAATAAATAGCTTTGTGAAACGCGCTTGCAAGCGTTCACGTAGCGTTCCACTCACAGTTTCCATCAGCAGCAGACAGGATACTTGTGGATACAGTCCGCCCAAGCCCCGCCGCTTTCTTTCACATCCACATCTCTAACGCACGTCCACACCGCACTATTGCACTTAAACCCACCGCCAAGCCCAAGCTGCCAAACCCTATCCCCTTTCCTCACCTTCCCCTTCGCCTCAGTATAGCCCAACCCATACCATACCGAGCTGCTCGATGTATTGCCGAACCGGTGCAGAGACATCCTCGTCGCCTCCACTTCCTCGTCTGTCAGCTCCAATACCCTTTGCAGACCATCCACCACCCCCTTCCCGCCGGCGTGCAAACAGAAATGCTCGAACGCGCGTCGAAACTCGGGCACAAATGTTGACTGTGGCGAGGCTGATTTCTTGTTGGGGCGTTGTAGGAGGAAGGAGATGTAGCGGAGTTTCTCGGTTAATGGGAGGACGAGAGGGCAGAGGGTGGCGAAATGGAGTTCGAGGGCTTTGGCGGAGACTTCGACCACCTGTTTGGAGAGGGAGATGCCGAGGTGGCCGGCGTCGTCTTCTTCCATCCAGAGGCAGCGATAGGCGCGGTCGTCGGAGGCGAGGTGGGTGCGGATGACGTGGAGGAGTTGGTATTTGGCGCGGGGGCGGTCGGAAGGGGAGGCGGAGAGCAGGATGGCAGCGCCGCCCAGACGGAAGAGGCAGTTGGGGATGAGCATGGAGCGTAGCTTACCTTGGTACCAGCTGGGTGACGTGATGATCTCCGTGGAAACTATTAGTGCCAAGCCTGAGTTTGGGTTCGCCTGCGGTCATGGATATTTGTAATTACAACTTCAGTGATCAAGACAAAACAAAAAAAAAAAGAAAAAAAAAATCAAATTGCATTATTTATTTATTTATTTATTTTGATTTTTAATTGGGTATTAGTACGATGAAATCAACAACCAATGATGTTTTAGATTTGAAATTTTATGAAATAGTAACAAAATAATCTTATCAGAATGGAAATGAACAAAATATAATTCCTATTATTTCATAAATAACTTTCCGCATTATGAAATATACATTATTAAAAAAAATATAAAAATAATCGAACAAGACATCCATATAATATAAAAAATACTCCATATTTAACATATAATTTTAGTTTAGAAAGAAGCAAAAATAATTGAACATAATTTAAGATAAATATAATATAAAAATACTCCATAATATTATGATTGCTTCTGATTATTTTTTTATCAGACTATTATGATATTAACATATTTTCTTTTTAAGGCATGTTATTAATTTAAAGAAATAAAAATAAATTTTACAACATAAATTAAATCATAATATTCTAATTAAAATTAATAAAGTATATCGTAAAATTAGTGTAATCAAATGCAAAAAATAGGCAAAATAAACATGACATGACTTTTTTTAAAATAATAGAAACTTTCTATTGAGATAAGAAAAAAGAAAATCAGAAATTAAAAATATTATTGCTTCAATTTATATGAGAATATTAATTATTAATGAACCGATTCAACAGTGTGATTTTAAATTTATTTTAATTGTGAAGACCAAATTATTAATTAATATGCTCGAATTTGAACCAAGAGATAAAACAAAACTCAGTTGTAAATGAAGAATAAATAATGAAATACCCATAACAAAAAAAATATTCAGTATTTTTAAATATTTTTTTATATTTAAAAATAAATCACTTTAATTTGAAAACACACAAAATATATTTTTTTTTGATATTTCAAATAATTTTAAAAGTAATTATTGATATTAAATATATTACATTCCAAATCAACATATGAAGCAATAAAATTAAAAAATTTAAAATTTAAAAATATGAGATATCCCAAACTGTGAAGAATGATTTACTTAACATCTCTTAATATGTTTCAAGGCATATGATGTTAATTAGAAAAGAAAATTCAAATTTTACAACATAACTTTTATTCAGTTTATTAATTCTCGCAAAATTGAAAATAAAAACATTAACAAGTTCTATAGTAAATAATGTCCCATAAAACTTTTATTGCAAATATATTTATATATTGAAAGATATAGATGTTGAAAAATGTAAATCACAATTTCAAAGTAAAAATAATAAAATATTTTGATTCGTAATTGTTGGATTAAATTTTTAATAAAATAAATTAAAATTATTAAAATTATATTTAAAATAAATATGATATATGAATAATTATTTAAAATTTATATTTCACTCTTCATAAAATAAATATAATGACATATTTAGTTCACATATTTTTATTAAAATACTCTGATCATATTTATCTTTTAAAATAATAATAATTGTTCAGCTAGATAATATTAAAAAAATTAAATTGAAAACATCATTGACCCCAATCTTGCCGACTTATGGACCACTCTGCTCATATATTTACTGTATTTTCCCTTCTAAAGAATTTTACAAGAGTTTGAATTAATTCCCCTCATTAAATGCATTTCATATTTGCAACAACTCTCTATGCTAATTATTAATTAGTTTTTTTTTTTTTTGAAAAATAGTGAGCAACCCATCGCCTCTTAGCTTGATTGACAAGAAAGAATGCAGCTAAAAACTCCTCGACCCGCGTTCGATTCTTCTTCGGAGGAGTGCGATGAAAAGTAAGTAGTCTTCATGCATTGGGTGATGAATGTGACTTAAGCGCTGAGATTAGTGATAATGATATTCACACACAAAATGGATGGGTGTTGGATAGATACCCATTCCAAAAAAAATAGTGAGCAGTTAATTATTAATATTTATAAATTTTATGTAAATCATGACGATTCTAATTTTTTTTAAAGATAATTATAAAATTATTGTAAATACTGTAATCCACAGCAGTATTACTCACAATCAAAAGATCCTTAGCAACGCCAATAGAAATCGGCCCTGAGCTGCAACCCATACTGGCAAGGCTGAAGCTCCGAATATCACTTCTGAGCTTATACCGCTTGACAATCATGGAGGTCAACGACGGCACCGGATAAAAGCTGTTGCTGTTGACGACGAGAACGCCAATGTCCAGTGGGTCAACGCCGGTCTTCTTCAACAAGTCATCGACGACGGAGAAGATGACCAGTTCAGCCTCGTCTCGCGAACCTTGCATCGTCGGCACGGGTGACGGCTCGAGGTAGTGAGCGCCGGCGGGGAGAGCCGTTTCCTCTCCAAGGCCGGATTTTTCGAGGACTCGGACGAGGAAAGTGGAGATTTCATCGCCGAGGAGATAGCGGGTGTGCTCGGCGAAGGCAGCGTAAGGGACGCGGTAGTTTCTAGGGGGCTTGAAGCAGGCGAAGTCGAGGAGGTAGATTGGTGGCCGGTGGTGGCGGAATAGCCAGAAGGTGAGATAAGCGGCGGCAAAGATGATGAGGGAGGAGAGGAGAGTGGAGGTGGAGTAGTGGAAGGAGAGAGGGGAAGAGAGTTCCATGGTTTGTGTGGATGTGGGTTGGCAGTGTAGAGTGGAATGTATGGTTAGTGAATTTATAAGCATGTGGAGAGATTTTTTTGGTTTTTTTTAATTCTGTATTGTTTTCTATTAATATTAATGATGTTAGGTCAAACTAATAATATAGCTCGTAATAAATTTAAAAGTTGCGTTCACATAAGTGTTTGTGTATTTAATTAATTTTGTTTAATTTTAATGTGTGTATTGTTATGGAGAAGCACACTAAATTTGGGGATGACTACAACTGAATACATGACATGATGAAAAATTGAAAAGTAGAAAAGAGAAGCCCAAAATTAAGAGAAATTATATATATATATATATATATATATATATATATATATATAATTATATATATTAACTTCTGTACATGCACTGATGCACACAGCATGTACAACAATTAATATATAATTATTGTCTACTTGGTAGAAGCTAAACACCATAATTTAGATTATTTGGACTCTACACATAATTTCTCTGTAACTAGATGACTGTTAACAAATGTATCCAAGATGTATCCCTATAGGGGTGTCAAAATTGACTGACAAACTGACTAACCGACTTCGAAAAATCGGGTTTGGGTTGACCGAAAATTTTTCGGGTCAAATTCGTTTGAATTGACCGTTTAATTTTTTTGGTCGGTTGGTTGACCCTCCAACCCTGACTCGGTTTTAACCCAACTCAATTTGACCAAATTGATCCACCAATTGACCGATTTGACTCAATTTTGTGAAATAGATCATTCGAAGTCGGTGGTCAATCAAATGGGTAGGTTGGGTTGAAGTTTTGACCTATTTCATAATGGGTTTAGGTCAACATATTGGTCGGGTCCGTTTGAATTGAACCCACCCACCGGATTGACACCCTAATTCTACACAAGACTTGATTAGGCCATCTTAGCTCCAAATTTTTTTATTCATATAAAAGTTGATCATTCATTTTAAATTAAATTGAATTTAGAGTGGCTCCTTTCTGGATATAGAATTCAATTTAAAGTACATTTGGGATAGGTTTCTAACTATTTTGCTTTTTAGAAAGAAATCACATTTGTTTAGCTGCTTTTTAAAAAGTTTTATAATAAAAAATTAATTTTGAGAATCAGAATTGTTAAAGGATAATGACAATCATAAAGTTGTAATTTGAATTTTTTTTAAAAAAATATACATTTATAGATACACAATAAATTTTTAAAAAGTTAATTTTCTCACATCAATTTATAACAAACAGACCCTTGGACTAGAAATTAAGTATATGTACTCGAGCAATTTTTTATACTTTGATGCATAATTTTTTATCATCTATATAAATTCATTATTAATTAATAATGCTTAGAAATAAATAATAATAATGTAAAATTCTATGATTTTTATGCTTCTAATAGTAAATAAAAAATAAAAAATATTCTTAAATAACGATAAATAAAAACCACCCATATTATTCCTCCTAAATATTGTTGTTGACGTGACTTTCTCTGCTTTTTTTTTTACAATGGATATTTACTCAATATCTCACCCATCTTATGAATAAGGATATCAGAGGTCCCGAAAGATTTCCGATCATACTAGCCCACCAACTGAGCTAAGACTCTTGCTTTTTAATTAATACTTCTTTCTGAACCATTTTCCAATCTACAAGTAAAATTCTGCCGGATCATAAACAAAAAAGTTGTATTGTCTTATTAATAAACAATTACGTGTACCATCATTCCTCTCATAAAACATCCTTCATTAACTTTTATGCAGTTCCAAAAAAAATAAAAAAATAAAAAATATTTTTCTCACTCGCACGTAACCTCATACAGTACTGACAAATCTATAGGTCTGCTATGTTTTTTTTTTTTGGGAAAAAATTTGAGGGCCGAAGCTTAATTGTATTTCAAAATGATGATTATAAAATGATAGATATTAATCTGTTAAAGGACAAAAGAGCTAAGTAAAGACTAAAATTACAAAACAGAAGCCTGCTATCTTTTCAGCAATCAAAGAGCTAACGAGCTTCAACACAGATACGGCACGGGGAAAGAATTCTCTCAGTTATTGACCTTCACCTTTAATCTCATTAGACTGCTGCAACTCACTTTATATTGCTTTTCTTAAAGTATATGACCTGAATTTATGATCCTGAAACTAATCCTTCCACTTATAACAATAACTTGAGGAGGAGGAGGAAGAAGAAGAAGAAGAAATTTTTTTCAATATAATATATCATATCACTGCTCAATACGAATGCAAGTGTCGTGTCGAAATTGTACACTGATAACTCTCCTAATAGGCAAATATAGTGCTCGTACAGTTCTACATGAAGCTAGATCTGGCAGTTATATTAATTAAAAAGGTGTTGAAATGAGAACGTTATAGATCCATTTCATCAACTGTGTATATTTAGTCCACCACATGGGCTTGCTTCCTCACTCGCTGACATCAATTCAATGCTCCTCAACTTACTGCATTCATACTATGGAATTCTAAAAGTTCGCTTTCTGAAATTTGAGAAAAAAAGAAAAATAATAATAATGATCTTTCAATATTCATCTGAGAGTTCGAAGAATGATGTAAAATGATGATTGTGTAAATAGACAAAAATTTTATGCTGTAAGAAAATTATTTCTGAATATCTTTTTATTTGTCTATCTATACATTTATAAATAGATATAATCTGATTATTATTATTATTTTTTTGGAATGGGTATCCACTCAACATCCCACCCATCTTCATGTCGTTGCTGACATCCCACCTGGGCTACATTCATCACCCACACGTGTCGGGTTCCACTTGATTTCCCACCATTACGCATAGGCGCCTCCGCCCTGGAGAGGATTCGAACTCGGTCCGGGGGTTCCCGGCCGAGCACGCCCACCAACCGAGCTAAGAGACGGTGGGTTATAATCTGATTATAGCTTTGCATGATTTTTTTCTCCTCGGTAAACAGCTGAGTTAGAGCTAACCCTTAGGTAAGTTATCTGAAGTGCAGATATAATGGGGACTTGATATCTCTGATAACGTCAGACTCTGTCGATTCCAAATTGTAGGTGGTTTAAGATGAATCTCCATAAATGAGTCCATGAATCGGGTTGAGATCCAAACTAAAAATGGCCATAATGATTTTGAAAACCTTTGCCCACAGATGACCGTTGACAGAGGTGAAGGTCTTATCATTAACACCTTCTATTTATTACAATAACATCCACCGGCTAACCAATCTAACTACCACTTAAGACCCTATTTATCTCGCCTTACTGCATTTTGCTTCTGCCAGCTGCAACACGTCCTTTATATCCCAATCATAGTTATATGCAAAATCTGTCTTTGAGTGAGCTGAGCAGAAACTCTTTTTTTTTGTTTTTTGTTTTTTTGTTTTTTTGAGAAAGTTTAAATGCCAAAGTACATTATTCTTACCATAAACAATATAATAGTAAAATTTTGATAATAATTTTTAAAATATTTATAAACAAAGCTTAGTTCCCTATTTTAATGGTTATTTCAATCGTCTGCATGTGGCGTTGCCACAGCCTCATGAAGAAAGCTGCTGGTAGTAAATTAAGCACGCTGAGCTATTTCAGAATAGTTCTTTTAATATTATATCTTAAATAAAAATTAAACGTAAAATGCTTTATTTGATACTTGTTTTCCATTTATTTGTTGAGATTATTATCGTTACTATTATTTAAGACCAAATAATAGTAATTCTTTTTTTAAAAATATTTATATCTACAAAATTTATAGTATATCTTGCTTACATATATTTTTATTGATTTTTTCAGGGAAAAAGTAGAATTTATCTAAGGATAGCCTAATGGAGCCTAAGGCTCATCTTGGCTTGATTCAAAGAAGGCATAAGATTTACCAATAATAAATCTTAAATAAAATTCATGATTTATTTAAGCTAGATTTATATATAGGTACACTTATGTTTTCTATATTAAATTTTAAACAAATTTAGTACTTTTCAAGGGTATATATAATAAAACATTGAATTTATTTATAAAAGACCTAAATAAACTTTGAATTTACTTAAGCCGTCTTTAAAAGATTATAAATTTACATTACATTTAAAAGTCATCTAAATTTACTTAAACTTGGCCTAAAATATTTAAGAATTATTTAATTATCCTAGCAAAATATATATATATATATATATATATATATATATATATATATATATATATATATGAAAACTCGAGATAGAGTCTTGATATAGAATTATGATAACAATAAAAACTAGTCAAGAATATTACTCTCTAATATGATTGATCGAAATGTTGGCAATCATAAGAGACTTATAATTTTTTTTTAAAGATGTCAAATTCATAATTAAAAACAAATTTATGTCCATGATCCCAAATTGCTGAATTCATTTAATTTTAATTTTGACTCACCTTTCAACTAATCTTCCATGATTGGATCTATACTGATTCAATTAATTTGGTAGGTGGTGTAGTCAACTTTGATTTGACTTGTTTTTAATGATTTAATCAAAATTGAAAAAAAAATTAAGATAATTTTAAATTACACATTATTTTAATGCTAAGTGCATCATGTACCAAGAGCAAATTCATTTTATTTGCATTTATTTATTTTCTAAATCATGTAATTCACTGGTATTTTTTGCCAAATATTTTGCGAATATATATATATTTTTAAAACTAGAAACTAGTTGAATCGAAAGCCTAGGACAAGTGCTTCTATGACATGGGCCTACAACTTAGAGGCCCATGCTTGGGACCATATTGGGAGAGTGTGTGCTCAGTGAACATTTAATATACTAAAATGGGCCTAAGTATCGTAAGTAGGCCCACATAATAAACCCATGAGCTGAGAGGGCTTCCGCATACTTTACCAACAAAATAATAATAATAATAATAATAAATTCTAATGAAAATAGAAACTGGAAAACTCACAAGTTTTGCTGAAGATAATACAAATATTAATCTTATTTATGCATCATTATCTTTTGAGATGAATTTTATCTATTTTTTTTATATAAATTATGCATTAAAATATGTCTCAGAATCTTTGGATTCACTTTAAAATAAATTCAAGAGCTTTAAAATTAATTTTGATCAATTTTATAAAAAGATATCTTGGTACGAAATTCTTTCATTTTTTATGTGCCCCTTCTTCAATGCATCATTAAGGGCAACAATGATTAGAGATAGTTATTTTATTCTTTGAACCAACTTTCAATATTGCACAATCAATGAAGAAGTTGAAGAGATTGAATTTTGAGGGTTATTCATAATCATTTTTCTTGTGATTCTAAGGGTAGAATGTAACTAAATATTACATTTAATATAAATTCATTTTAAATCGATCGAAATCAAAGAAATCATATCTTATGTATTACTTGAATAACTAGGCTAATATTATTTCTTTAGAATCATATAAATTCTTTAGAGGTTATATATAATTTAAAATAAAAATTGATTTTAAATCATATAAATTCTTAAAATATATTAAATATAATAATTATATTTTTGACATAAATTAAAAGAGACACGAATGGATATATTTTTTTAAAATTTATAAGAATGTCAACAAATAAAAGCTTATTATTATTTGCGAATAATTTATGTCTGATCTGCTAAATGTTCGAGTCATTTGTTAAGTAAGTCAAATACCTAAAACTCTATATTCAATTATGTTCAGCTAATTTTTGGCTTCAAATAAAGAAAAAATTCTAAATAATATATTATTTTTTATTTTAATTAGATATTTTAAAAAATAGTAATTATTTATTGTACATTCAAATGGCAAAAAGGGAAAAATGAAGTTGGTATTAAATGAACAAATATAACTAAAACAAAATGAATGATGAAGAGCTACAACTGATCAACCACATATTTTAATCAATATTTTTCTTAAGCTCATCAAAAGAGAAATAACTTAAGGAGTTGTTTTGTTTCTTTGAAAAGGAATATAACGTAAAAAGAATATAGTATAAAAAGAATGTAATATAAAAGAATGTAGTGTATTTGAATCATTTTAGGATTCCTTGGTTGAAAATTTCATAAATACACGAGTTTTTTTTTAATTTTTTGATAAAATAAATGTAATGTAAAGTATTCGGTTGTGTGAGTGGTGGTATAACACTTTCTGTTGGTAGTGTATTTAGAATTCAGCTTGACGAATTCCAAATACACCAAAATAACTTTTATGATCGTTAAATACATTCATTCTAAAATTAATAAATTTAAACATTGACTATGCCAGTCAAAATTTTAGACTATATTACAAATTTTGATGTACTAAATCCTGCTAATATAATAAAATCTCAAAGCCGATCTCTCTTATATTTTTATTTTTCTCATATTTTCTCTTATGTTATCTCTTTCCCTCTCTCTATAATCTCAAAATTGATTTTGTATGAGTTCACGAACAACTTAGATTCAACATTTATAATTTACTATATATCTATTTCAGATATTTTGTAATTGCTTCTTTGACTAACTTATAATTTTTTTTAAATAATTCAAATCAATTTAAACTTAATTGAATCAAATAAGCTCATTAGGATCAATATAAATTGAACATGAACAACAAATTATCAACAATTTTAAATAGGAGGATTTACATACATATCACTTAATTTTTATGTATTTACATATTAAAACCTAAATTTTAATTTTTTATATCTATATAATACCACAATTTTCAATATCATATAAAAAAAATATCATCACTATTTATTTTTTTTAAAAGTGAAAATGTCTTTTAAGCATAGAAAAGTGTTAGATAAGTAGATATCTAATTTTAAATTTTAGATATGTAAATGCATAAAAATTATATGTTATATATGTAAATCTTTTTTAATAAGCTAAATTTGAATAAATAAGTTTAAAAATGAGTCAAAAGCAATAATCTCAAATATATTAAAAAGGCTCAGCGTTTCTTTGAAATGGGCCACCCAATGAGGACTTCTATTTTCTTAATTTGAAAATTTTTTTGAGCCAATTTATTTAATATGAAAGAAATATATTGATTCTGATTCAAATAATTATTATAATAATATGACAAAAAAATAAAAAAATATCTAACTATTTTTAATAATTTTATACTTATATTTTAATATAATTTATAATAATATTTTTAAATAAGTTGTTTGACAAGCTAAAGAGTCAAATAGGTCTGACTCAAATTTAAGTTAATAGCTCAACAAATTTAGTTCAAGAGCTATTTATTAAATTGAGTCCGAGTTGACTTACAAATCAGCTTGTAATTTGAGTAAGTTACACTCCTAATCAGATTTTGAAAGGCCATATGGGTTCTAATACTATAAGAGGGGTGGTTTCCTATTAAATGATTTTTTTGGGTCATATTTTGAGTTGAATCTTAATAAATAGAGTACAAAAATGGCTATCAAACTTGTAAGAAAATAAATAGATCAATATTGAAGGAGTGGTTCAATCTGTTATTGAGCCCTATAATGCTAGGATTATTTTGCGATGAATATTAATTTTAAGAATAAATATAATTTTATGTGAATTATCTTTTTAAATAGTTAAGAATATGCTCTAAAATTTGACTCAAATTATGTTATTATAGATTAGCTATAAAACAAAATTAAAATAAGATTTGAAGCTAAACTTCTACCTTATGGCATGTTTGGGATCAATTTTATTTTATATATAATTTTATTTTTATTTTATTTTAAAAATGTTTTTAATAAGTATATTTTTTATGTTTTATTTTTAAAATAATATAAAATTACTTTAAGATGTTTTAAATATTTTTAAAAATAATTATCATCATTAAATATATTTTATCTAAAATCAAAATTTAAATAAAAATAAAAAATAGAAAATAAATAATCCCAAATGACCCCTTAGTTAATTTCTAATGGGGAATTTAAAAAAGCCATATTTACACCATAACCACCTAAACCTAAATATTTACATCCCAACCACCCGATTTCATTTGACTGCACATAATAACCACTCTCCATTATTTCATGTAGATGTCGTCGCCTCCTTCGTACACGCCTAACCCCATCCACCTTCCATTTTTTAATGGAGTGAACCCAGTCTCCTCCGTTAGGAACAACGTTGCTTCAGCCCCACACTTATTTCTCGCCGATTCAGCGAGGTGCCCTCCATCGAGCTTGCGAAAATCATCACAGCCCTGCTCGGGCTCTTCCTGCTGCTGCTTGTTCCATGGAGACCGAGAAAGTATAAACGAGGTATGTTATTTAAGCTTGTAAACCATTGCCAATCTAATTCTTTCCTACTGCAGACTAAACCCATGAAAGATCTGGCTCGATTCCAACCAAATTCCTGGTTCACATTCTCAGAATCAATGTTGATCTGTTGGATTTGTTGCTTAATAAATTTAATTATTTTATTTGGTGCGCTACTTTACTCCTAATCTTACTTTTTTATAGTTTGTTGATTTCATTTTGGCGGCCTTGTTAAGTTTTTAGGAACTAAGAAGTTGCAAAAGTATTACTAAGAAATGAGTTCAAGACAATCATTCACAAGTGAGAATTATTACAGGAATTTACAAATATATTGTAGATATAACTTACGAAGCATTACATATATATGTATAAAAGCGGTGTTAATGTTGGAAGAAAATTCTAGCGATGCCCACGAAATCAAACTGAAGGTGATTGCCATTTTTTTCAGTGGGTGGATGAGAATGAACCAAGAATCCATGTCATTTTGCTCTTGCTATGTGATCATGACAAGATGATTCGAGGTAACTTTGAAGCCATTATATTTTATTTCAAGATTCTCGTCGGAGTCGTCATTATACTCATGTTGTATTTTAAGTATGCTTAGAGTTTAGGCAATCTAATTTTATTTTAAAATTCTAGCCGAAATCATCGTTGTAGTCAAGCTGTAATTTAGGTTAGCCTACGTGATATTTTGAAATAATTATGCACTTTGTAATATGTATTTTTTGGTGTCACAACTTCTGTTGTAACTATTATTAGCAATTATCATCATACTTTTCTAATTAATTAGTTGTTCCTTAAATTATTCCTTAAATCTTTGTAGGACTAGTTGTCACATTTAATCATGTTCTTGTGTTGTCTAACACTTATAATATGATGATATTGGCAACTAAGAACTCCTCTTTCCTTCATGTTAAGAACCATCTCCTATTATTTGAATCTATAATATTATATTATATTAATGCATTATGTAATTGTGAAAGAATATGCTCTTTACATGTAATCTTTATGCACACAAGTGGAATTGCTTCAATTGGACAAAAACTCATATTTTCTAAAGAGAAGTCTTAATTTTATTGTCACAAAGAAGAGGGTACAAAGTCCTTAGAGGGGATAAATCTCTAATCTACTACTTAAAGAGCTACAATAAGCCTAGAGAGATAAATCCCCTACCTATTACATCAAAAAGAAAATGAAAACTCAAAAGCAAAAGAAATAAAAAGACATATGATAGCTCAATCACATTTGATTCCTCTGAGTAAAGTATAAACCACCTTCTAGATCTTAGAACCTTCTGTGAGAGACACAGTTCATCTCCAGGACCCCAAAACTTGCACCAAAATCCTGCAGAAAACTTAAGATAGAGATAATCATCAAGAATAAAGATAGGCTAATCACAAAGAATGAGCTAAGTGATAAAAGTATTGGATAAAGCTCAGGCTCAGTCACAATCATCTCAAGAGACAACAAAATATGTGAGAATCCTAACTTCAGTAAAAAGGTTACAATCACATATGATGCTATCAGCCAAAGAGATGATATAGAGTACATCCCAACCATCATAGCCAACTTACCTCCACTAAATCATTCAACCGACAATCAAAAGCTAGCCAAACTCAAGTACCTGTAATCAGCAACTTAAAAAACATCATAAACCAACAAATTCAACCAACTTACAAAAACTCTTCAGTGTGGAACAGCTACCAAGAAGCTCCCATAGATAAAACTCAGAACAAAAAAAAGGCGCCAAATCGATTCCAATGTCACCCATATAATCAGAAGCACCATGTAATGATAAAGCAGCAGACAAACCACCACCAAAGAAGAGAAGTAGTAATACTTAAGCATCAGCCCTAGAGAGTGAAGACTAACCAAAAAGGAAAGACAGTAGCCAAGAATCAGCCACCACCACTGCAGACTAACACAAAAAATAGGCCAGAGATTACCACTAAGTGTTCAGCTCTTTCCACCAACATATTCCCATACAACAATAACATAACATATTCACATGGCCAAAACCAAATCGCCAAACCGAGCCTAATGTGGGCAATAATCAGAAACATCATCAGTAAATGGGGAAGCATCATAAACCACCATCAAAGATGAGAAGTAACAACAAGTAATAGGGAAGCAGCAACCAAACCAACACCAAACTTAATACAACCAAAAAGAAAGGACAACAACCAAAAACTAGCCACCACAAAGCTCCCATAAAACAAAACCAAAATATATTAACATAGCCAAAACCAAGTTGTCAAATCGAGCATTGTATAGCTAAATCAAAATATAAAAAAAATATCAGCAAGTAATGGGGAAGCAGCAGCCAAAACCAACACCAAACTTAATACAACCAAAAAGAAAGGACAACAACCAAGAACCAACCACCACAAAGCTCTCATACAACAAAATCGAAATAGATTCACATAAAACCAAGTTATCAAATCTGAGCTTTGTATAGCCAAACCAAAACAGAAAGGGGAATTTATAGTGGCAGGTAATGGGAAACATCAGCCAAACCACCACTTAAAACAACTCTATTTACACCCTAACCACCTAAACCTAAATATTTATATCCCAACCACCCGATTTTATTTAACTACACAGAATAACCAAACCAAAATAAAAATAAGAAACAATAGTAGGTAATGGGGAAACAACAACCCATACCAAAGATGAGAAACAACTACACTTAAGCAAAAAAAAACCCAATCTTATGTGAAAACAACAGCCATCAACCAACTTCATCAAGCAGTAGGTATTATGAAAACAACCATCAACCAGCCTTATGAGACATCTTTCATGTAGAGTGAATGACTACAAAATTATCAGTTTTAATTGATTTCTTCAACTACAAGATGCAAAGAAACAATATTTAATTAGCCCAAAGTTGTTGCAAAAAGAAACAAATATGGATGATACTCTATGTTAATAAGAAAATATCATTTTGTTCATAAGTCACCACATTTCGATTCCTCAAGTGGTTTTTGCAAGTTTAAGTTTGATTGTACTATTGGGTTTTTACAAGTGCTTTATGATGTCTCAAACATCCACATCAACCATATTTGTGCATCAATTTGCTTTTCTTGCTAAAGTTCTCCATAAAGCTATGCATTCTCCTTTTTCTAGGCCTATCCCTTGGTCTTGATGTATTTGACACCTCGAGTTGCAAACCATCCCTAGGCACAATCCATTGTTCTCTCCCTGGGAGTGTAGTAATTACACCATTGTAAGCCATTTGATATCTACTTAAAAGATAATATCACCCGTATAAATGTATGTCATATAGATTACACCAATAATTTAATTGAAACTTTCTTTTTAATATAAAAAAATAAACTACCTTCGTGTATAGTAATGGTCATCAACATATATATACTAATGTGGTTGCTCTTTCATGCCGATGAAAGTAACAACATGAATACATGATAAACTAATCATTTGTCAGAATCTGCAACTACAAGCCATATTTTGTATATCAACCTCATGCCTTTCATGATGCCCTTCAACCTCCACCTTGAATGAGGTTGATATCCTGATAATAAATTACGTCTTCCTTGTTGTGATATTTTTAATATATTCTTCAATTATAGGAACTAATATACACTTCCACTGAGTTGACAACAACTTCCTTTCTAATCTTTGCTCCATAAGCATCCCTCTAATTCTATCAAACAAGTCAACAATAGGCTTATCTCAAGCTTCTCCAATCCAAGAGTTGAATGACTCTGACATGTTATTGGTAGTGACATGATTTTTTATTTCAGATGCAAACTGACATTTGGACCATTTGTACGAAGAATATACAAGTAATCTTTGAAAGGACTCATTTCATATAATTCAACTAATTTTTTTTTATCAAAAACATATTGACTATATGTGTTTATAGCCAACCAAAATGTATTTCTAATATTTGGGCTTCCATGATAGTGGTGGAATTTTTTTATATTCTTCTAAAGCTGATGTACACAAACCCTATACTTTGCATCAGGAAAAACACATTTGATAGCCTCCCCCAATCCTTTTTTCATGTATGAAATGAATGTTACCGATTAACCTCACATTGAAATGATGTAGCCAAATTAATTAAAAACCATAGCCTTGATATCTTTGATTCAGACTCAACAACTGTAAAAGCTATTGTAAATAATCCATTATTACCATCTAGAGCGTTTGCTGAAAGCAACACTCTTAGATATTTGAATTTCAAATGACAAGCATCAAGTTATAATTAGATTCAATTGAATCTAATTATAATTTGATTCCTATATTTGGATTTCTTTCTACAAGCATTGCTCTGAATGTAGGAATCAAATTATAATTAGATTCAATTGATCCAAATATATTATCCGGTACTACCTATCTTGAGCGCCATAATTTCATATGGTAGTGACAACTTATATTTAGATTCTAAATTATTCTTAATCTATTTTGGAGATATGCGAGTTTTTCTTTACCAAATTTTGTATTTCATGAGCTACCCAATTGGTTGTTGCCTGATTATTACCAGCTCTGTTAACGCCTAGGCATAAGTGTGAAGTCTCTAATTTTCTCACATCAAAAGTTTTACCATATCCACAAACTGAATCTCTTACTCTTCATGGGCATCCGACATAAGAACAAATTACAATGACCCTTATTCTATCACTGACCTTAAACTTCATACCAAAATTCTCATTAATAGCCTTTGAAAAAGAAATTGCCTCAAACTAATGAAATTAGGAAATTGACTTTCAATTGTTAAAGAGATATCATTACTACTTAGGCTCAGAAGTGAGCATCAATACGGACCAAGCTCATCTATGTATATGAGCAACTAGAGCTAGAAGGATGACTCTCTAGAGCTAAACAAGTATCCATAACTTCCATACTTAGTAAACTATCCATATTTTCTCCATCATGTTACTTGATTTCAGCCACTAACATGGAAATATGATTGTGAATGAAGATATTAGAAAGGGTAACTCTTACATATAGATATTTCAAAGTATATAGAAATTATTATAAGGGGACTGTATCCATCCAATGGAATCGGGCTAGTTTAAATTCTCCAAATACTAATGTAATGAAATAGTTCAGGCACTAAACCTAAACATAATATTTGCTTTAGTAGAACAGAAAACAAACTTTACCAAAAATAAGCACGCAACACCACTCGGACAATGGAGGGCTCCATGCACATGTGAGTGAATCAAAGACAACAATGGAAAGCTCCACTTGATAGTGAGGCAACGACAACGAGCTCGATGTGGAAGGCTCCACACATGAGGGAGGCAAGGTCGATGAAGGATTTCACGTGCGGGCTTACCTAAATGTCAACATTCGAAAGGGGAACGAGGTTTGAAGTAAGAGACGAGGTTCATTCCATAAGAAATGGAAGGTATATGGGGTTAGGCGTGTGCGACAGAGGCGACTACATTTGCGTGGAATAACGGAGAGTGGCTATTCTGTGCAGTCAAATGGAATTGGGTGGTTGAGATGTAAATATTTAGGTTTAGGTGGTTAGAGTGTAAATATGGCTGTTTTAAGTGGTAGGACTATAAATCCCCAATTTCTAATACATAAAATAGTGTGTAGGTTCTTTAAGTAACATGGTGAGGGTCCACACTAAGCATAATATATTAGTAGATGAATATCAACTTAAAATATTATGTATATTAAAAACATGTTAAAAAATTATAATAATTCATTTTTAATGTGGAATATTTTTCACTTTTATGTGCTTAGAGATCTTTCTCATAACATCATCAAATATCATACTTCGAGAACTCACTTAATCGCATGAAACTCATACCGGAGTATCTCACCCATCTTCTCTAAGTGTTGCTCAAGTGATAATTTTTCAAAAACATATTCAAAGAACAGAAAATATTTCAAAATATTCATTAATATTGAAAAGATGACAAAAGTTAGTTATAGTAGAGTAGTAAGTGAGGCCATAAATCAAATATATTAAACAATTTATCTCAACCAAATTACCACTGATTATAATATTACTTTGTAGGGAGATGTATAATTAGGGGACGAAGTTTAAGCTTTATACACTAAAAATGCAAGTCTAATTACCTATTAACTAAAATCTCAAGTGATGTGAGGATCAGGCAAAGAAAATTTCTTTATTTAGCATTCTTCAAAGATAAAATTAAATGGTTGATTGGTTAAACTAATAGACAATCTTATCAATCAAAAGCAGTCTACTCACCTCTGAAACAGATTGATTCATAGATTCTAAGGAGCCATTTGATTTCACTTTTATTTTAAATTTTATTTTATTTTATTTATATTTTTATTCTAAATAAAAAAATATTTAGGAATGATAATTATTTTTAAAAGCATTCTAAACATTAAAAAAATATTTTGAATGTTATTTTAAAACATTTGATTTAATTTTAAAAATAAGAAATAAAAATACTTAAAATACACAAAATAAATATATATTTAAAATAATATAAAAATAAAAATGTAAAATACAAAATAAAATTGATCCTAAATAAGCACTAAATGATTTTTATGATTTTTAATAAGGTGATAAATAGGCAAATATATGTCCATCATTTTCTTATTTTTTTCTAGGTTCTGAAATTGGATAAAATACTTTTATTTTATCATTACTTTAGATTCTGTTTAGTTTGAAGGAATTGAAATAAAAATACTAAAAAGGATGACAATAAAGTGCTTAAAATAAAATAATAAGGTGTAAAATTATTTTGAATGTTATTTTAAAACATTTGATTTAATTTTAAAAATAAGAAATAAAAACACTTAAAATACACAAAATAATTATATATTTAAAATAATATAAAAATAAAAATGTAAAATACAAAATAAAACTGATCCTAAATGAGCACTAAATGATTTTTATGTTTTTTAATAAGGTGTTAAATAGGCAAATATATGTCCATCATTTTCTTATTTTTTTTCTAGATTCTGAAATTGGATAAAAAAATACCTTTTTTTTTTTTTATCATTTTATCATTACTTTAGATTCTGTTTAGTTTAAAGGAATTGAAAGGAAAAAAAAAAAAAACTACAAATGATGATAATAAAATACTTAAAATAAAATTACATCTCACCCATTTAATTGAATCGATTAAAATGATTCTTTTTCGCTTCTTTGGTTGACAAAAATTTGAGTTTCTATTTCTTATAGGGGTCAACACGTGAGACATATCTATTAATTATATTAAAATTAAACATTTAAATAAAATTTATAAAATAAAATGTCTTTACATTCCCTTCCATTTTTTAATCTAACATACCCTTCATTTTTTTCCACTAAAATAAAAAGAAAGTGGTTTTCTCATTTTTTTTTCTTAAATGGATCAATAACTAGCCTTGTTAATAAAGAATACCCTAACCTACTCCTTAAATTTTAATTTTTTTATATTATTTTTAAAATATATTAACTTAATATATTTTTAAATATTTTTATTTATTTTAAAATAAATCATATTATTTTTTAAAACGTCCAAATAATTTTTTGGATGATTGAAAATTTTAAATAATATATTTTATTTTGAATTAAATCCAAACCATTTCTTTGAAATATTTTTCTATATAATAGAAATTTTTTTTTAACTCATGATATTAATATTAATTAAAACTCAATCACCATATTTATTTTGATATGAGAATAATATATATTTTGATTATATGATTATATATTGTATTTATTTCAAAATAAATTTGATAATCATAAAATATCTATCTCTACGTAAAATTAATTTTGTTAATTTAAGAAAACCTAAAAATTTATTGTATCCTTAATTATGATTACATATATATATATATATATATATATATATATATATATATATATATATATATATATATATATATATATATATATATATATATATATATATAAAGTGTCATTTGCAAAAATTTTTATTTAATTCACAAGAAAACAAACATGAAGCTTAAACACAAATGACCAAATACAGCAATTAATTAGGGTGACTTTATCCAAAAGATAAAGAGGGCAAGGCCATGGAGAAAAATACGAAGCTGTTAGATGAAAATGACACCAAATGGGAAGGCTTTTATGGCATGTAAGATGATGACAAAATATACTTGAACTGCTACAGGGAAGCTTGAGATTTTTTTTTATTCTCACCCATCATTTTCTCTGTTAATATTATTTTGTTTTGTTTCATGAGTAAATGAGAAGATTTTCAGTAAAAATTATGTTATGTGACATTTCTATGCATGGCATTGATATAAGTATGCCCATTATTTATCTCTTGGGAGAAAAACTAAATTACACTCTCTTTATTGGAATATAATCTAAAGAGACATTCAAAAAATATACGAGAAAATATTCGAGTAAAAAACTACTCGATCGTTCTTATTCTTAGCGTCTTACCTATTTCTCCAACAAGCTCTTCATAATTAGTGATGTTATATATTTGATTATTTAGATTTTATAATATTATTTTTATTTCTTACTCATAAAATAAGAACTACAATAGACATCACAATACATGCTTCAAATATTGATCAAATCTTACTCATAGCTCGAATCATATTTGTAGGAGTATGCATTCGGATTGACGGATCGGTTTTAATTTCTTGTCGTTTGGGTTTTAAATTCGAAAATCCGATCCGTATAAGATTTAATATAATATGAACCAATCCAATCAGAAAAAAAGTTTAGATTTTCGATTCGATTTTTAAAAAATCGAAAATATGTAATGTGACTCACTTAGCTTTTATTTGCAAATAATTCCTGAACAAACTTGCTTGATTGTAATAAATATCTTGACAAATTTAAACATATATACAAAAATGCTTGATACATTATGGAGGCTTACAAAGTCAATTTTAAATGAGAGATTTTTCAAAAAAATATTATAAACCTTAATAATGCTATGATTATAATAATTTTAAATGCATATAAATTAAGTTACTAGAAATAATAATTTAAACGAACAATCTTTTGCATTAATAGATAATATAGCAATTATTGACAATTCTTATTCAAAAAAATATACAGACATTATACATACAATTCGTCACTTATTGAATATTTGAATTTTGTACAAGTTCAAATATACAATAATTAAAAAAAATCTAAACTCTGAATGCTGAAGTAACTACAACATTGAATATCTGAATCAAGCTTGAGGAAAAAAAATACATATTGCGGTGAATAAATCACTGATTAATGCTATGTAATAAGAATATCAGAGAGATTAATCCGCAATTACTCAATTACTCAAAATCAAATCTCTAGAGGCAGAATTTAGAGAAAAAAAATCAGATGGCAGATGCTATAGTACTGTTCATGGGGAAATTGCAGTAAACCACTAACCACAAGCCAATTTCAGATTCAGAACTCAGCCGAATTATAATAATAAACGAGTGGAAAAAATGAGTAGAATCAGCCGCAGAAATAATAATTTTGCTACTACAAATTAAGCTACTAGAAATAATAAATTTCAGATTCCACAAATTACAAGCTACTAGAAGCAAAATTATTATTTCAGAGGAATCGGAAGCTGAAATTATTTATAGTAACAAAATTATAAACAAGTGGAATCAGAAGCAAAAATCAGAAGGCAGAGATAGAAAAAAACAAGCTCGGCTTATAACTTGTAACTTGTAAGTAAATTTGACAATTTATAGTTCAAGCCGCAAGGTAGAGATAGAAAAAAATCAGATGCGCTGAACTTGTAATAAGTTTAGATGGTGTTAGCTAGCAACCTTTCTAAGCAAGTAATAAGTTTAGAAGAGTGAGAGATATGTTTCTTTTTCTCTAGTAGGAAAAGAACCAATAATTCCTAGAAATTGCATTAGGTCATGCTTTTGACTTATGTTAGAAGCATTATAAACTTAGGATTTGAAGTATCTTATTAGAATAAGTCTTCAACTAGGTATTTCTACAATCTTGTGCTATTAAAATTTAAGTCCTAGATTTCTAATAAAATTTCAATTCAAAAATTTGTTAAATTCAATTCCAAAATATAAAACAAAATGCCTACTATGCATCCTAGTATATATAGACATTTTCTACTTAATCCATCTAAGTAAATTTGAAGTTCAAGCCTCAAAGTCAAGGATTCCTCCTCAATAGTTCAACCCCTTCAATAATTTTTATAAAATCTCTAGTCGGAGTTCATCAATTTCATTATTGTAGCAATCGTTTATATGATCTCAACCACAACCCATCGAATCCCGAGAAAAATAGAATAGAAGAAGGATCAACTTGCATTCTTGTGAAACCATTCTAGTTAGGAGGTGATCACGAAGAGAGGAAAACTTAGAGAAGAGAAGTTGAAGATTGAGATTACATCTTTGAGACTATAGGATTACCGGATTATTTCCTTACGGATTGTGACGAAATCAAATGTGAGGGTCACGAGGTCGACTTCAAAGAGACAGACTGAGAGACAAAGTGCGAAAGGCAAAAGCGGCGTAGTGGTAGTGTCCTCGTGAGGTAGAGGCGAGATCAGAAAACGTAGTATACGACGAAATGTCAAAAATGGAAATTGAAAACGAAGAGTCAAAGTCGAAGAGAACCAACTTGAGACCGAGTGTTTGCCCTTTTCCTAGGTTTTAAGCTTTTACTTTTACGTGCACGGTCCATGTCCACGGATGATCACGACTCACACACAGTTCACGCATAGGTATACAAAATTTCGATCAGCACTCAGCCGCATTCAAAATTTCGACCTAATCGGTTTTTCGGATTACAAATTTTAGATCCGGTCCACAATCCAAAAATAGAATTTAGCTCAAATTAAATCTAAAATCCAAAATAAAATTATAAACGGATCCAAAGTTAAAAATTTCGGTTTGATTTTAATTGGATTTTGATTTAAACTGAATTATGCACAACCCTACATATTTGTATTTTTGAATAAAGTTCGAACAAATTCAAAAAATGTTCAAAACCCTTTTGAATAAGGTCTGAATAGAATTCAATCATAATTCGAAGAATTCTATCAAGGTTGGAATAAAATTTGATTATTAGTGGAATAAAATTTGAATAATATTTGATCAAGCTTGAGAAAAGTTCAAAAGGTTTGTACAAATTTAAATGTTATTCAATAATTATTCAATTCAAATTGTCTTATTTTATTTCTTCTCCATCTCTTTAAAAATTGAATTACTGAGTTATTGTACTGAGTATGTAAATATTTACTCTAATCCTATTTATAGAGAGGTAATGTGCTGTTATGGTCGTATATAGATTTAGGATTACAATGAAAAAAATGTTAGATAATTGGAGACTTATTATCTTATTATATTCAACATTAAAGACAATAACATAAATTTGTTGTCGTTGAATTTTATATTTATTAGTTTTTGTCAAATATGCTACTAAAGATCAATATAAAAGTATATCTTTATTAGTAAATTTATCATTAAAAAAACCAACTTACTGTCATCCCTTGTTTGATGAGAATGACTTGAATTTAAATGATCTTCACATTTTCTATTGTATAAGTTATATTAGTTTAAACTAAGTACTATTTTTTTTAAGAATTTTACAATAATGTGATTATAAAATTAGTTTTTTAATTGATAATATCAGATATTAAAAAAATATATAATTATAATATCATTTAGAAGTAACATGTATTTGTAGAGAATTTCACATGGATCATTATTGTTATCAACTTCTTTATTTATATCATATAGTTGTTACACTATCTCTTGAAGCATACTTTATTAACTATATTATGAATGTTATATTATCTTTTGAAGTATACTATAATATATTATGAATGATTGTTATATTTCTTGAATTACACTTAATTATGAGACTGTTTGGTTTGAGAGAAAAGTTGAGTAAAGTAAAATAAATGTAAAGGTTTTAATTTTAATTTTTTTTGACATAATGCATAGTAAAATTTCAAAGTGATGTAATACAATCGGAATTCACTAGGGAGCTATTTAGTTGCTAGAAAAAAGAATGTATTATATTTGGATTACTTAGAGTTATTTAGTTAAAAACTTTACAAATACATGAGTTTATTTTTGTTTATGTTTGATAAAATAAATGTAATCAGTATTTTGAGAATATAGGCGATTTGACAGGTGGACGACGATGATGGCGGCGATAAGTGTGGGTGGCGATGGAAGGTGGCGGCGAATGGCGCAAGCGTGGCGGCAACCATAACACTTTACACTAGCCCATTGTATTTGGAATTCGCCCAAATCGGGCGAATTCCAAATACATAAAAAATGATATTTGTAATGTATTCTAAATACATTACATTACTTTGAAAATTTTACTTTGCACCATATCAAACTCAAAAAAAAAAAAAAATTAAAATCCCTATATTTACTTTATTTTACACCCAAAATTCTTTCTTCCAAACAACTCCTAGAAAGTTAAATTTTGGTGTATTTGAAATGGTTCTGGTAATTCAAATCGAAATGTAAAGTGTTGCGGGTTCGATTGGTCGGTGGCCTCGCCACTTCCGTTGCTTGCCCGCCTCCGCTTGCTTCTTCTTGGTCGCCCTCTGCCGCACCACCACAATCTTCAAAATACTTTCTATTACATTTATTTTACCAAACATAAAATAATAAACTCATGTATTTATAAAATTTTCAACCCAACAACCTAAAGTAATCCAAATACATTGCATTTCTTTTACATTGCAGTCCATTTTCAGGCAACCAAAAAACTCATGTATTAATTATAAATATTCATTATATCTTTTTAATTGAATTATGTTGCATTATTGATTTTAGTTGTATACTCTCAGTCTCATTATGCTGTGTTTATTTATGATATTTGAACTTTGTTAAGAACTATGTTGGAATCATGTTCAGACATTTTTGTTATTTATTGCTCAAATCTTATTCTATTTGAATATTTTTTGAATATTGTTTGAGCTTTAAAAGATCCAAGTTCAAACAACTTTTGAACCTTGTCTAATCCATGTTCAAAAAAGCTCAAACAAACGTTCAAACATAAACTTAACCTAGCTAGAATCTTGTTCAAATCAATGCCGGTCATTGCAAGTTTTAAATAAGTATTTAATGATCAAAATGAAGGTATTTTGTTACTGAAATAAATTTTCAGTTACTTTTTCTAAGTGAAAAACAACATATTTTTATAATTTTTACTACTATGAGGTGAGGGGCGGATCTAGAAAATTTTTTCATAGAGGGCACAATAAGATAAAAAATAAATCACTTTTATATAAAAGTACATCATCTACTTTTTCTTAAAAAAAAAATAAATAAATTCTTAAAATAAAGGCAGCCTTTATAAAAAATAAATCAATAATATTTTAAAATAAAAACACACCTCGACTTTTATTAAAAAATAACAAATCAATAAATTTTCAAAAAAAAAAGCACACATTCCACCTTTTTTAAATAAAAAATATTTACATACCTTAATCGATTGTAAATACCATTTCAATGAAAATTATTTATGAATATTCTGCTCTTCTAAGATCACTAAATATAAAACATATAATTAACGATTAAATACATAAAAAATTTAATAAGATTTAAGATAAATTTCAAGAGCTGTTTGGCTATGGGATTTAAGTCGGATTTTGGACAAGTCCATAGCTTTGTGTAATATGCTAATGTAGGATTTAACTCGGAATTTGAACAAGTCCAAGGTTTTGTGTAATCTATTTAAGCCTCTTTCACATGGTTAAATCTGGGTTTGCTAAATCCTACAACCTACAGGCTACCACACAAATTTACGGGATTTAGAAAAGCGAAGTAGAAGAGGGCAAGAGAAAAGGCAGTTATCTTTGAGTTAGGTCCTTTGCAATTCCAGCAGTAGTGTCTGCTTTGCAATGGGTAGAAAAACTAGGGTTTTGAGCGCCTAATTTTGGCATATGGATTTATGGGTTGGAAAAGCATAAACGAGTCGAGAATGATGAGTTGGAGACTCGAGTAGGAGGAAAGACTAGGATTACCTTTTGTAATTGAATACGAGTTGCATAACGTCGATAACGAGTATTTCAACCGTGATGGATTTATGGGATTTAGATAAGCATCGAGCATGGGAGGAAAGATGAGGGTTTTGAATACATAAATTCTTAAGTTCAGCGTATCTATCATGAGATGAAGCGTAATGCACCCTCAATGACACTAAATCCATCTGGATGAGGTATCTGATTGAGCTTAAAACCCAATTGGGATAAATGTGTTTAATTTCAAATTAATTTTATTATATTTACGAATGATTTTTAATTTATAATGAGTGTATTATATATTTATATTCACTTAATATTTTTTTAAACATATATATTATCTCATGGACACGGCAACTGTCACCCTATTAACCTCTTAGCCATGAATTTAAACATTAGTTTAGGGCCATGCCACGCGCATATATATATATATATATATATATATATATATATATAGTTTAGCCATCAATCAAAAAATAGTTTATCAGTATGTATGTAAATCTATTTTTAAAAAGAATAAAATGGGATAAGGATATACTATGAAATTTTTGATTGAATCGAATTTCAAAATTTTGAATCTATTTTGAAATGAATAGGTAATTAATATTACATTTTTTTTTAAAAAAATTCTAAAAAGTTAATACTAATCATAATAAAATTTTAATCAGAATTTTCTGATATGAAATTGCTCCCCCACCCCTCTCTCTCTCTGATCTACAAGTACCCACCACTATCACTTCAAACCTCTCCACTCTACCTCATCCATACATGGCCAATCTCTCCTTCATCCTCCTTCTCCTCCTCACCATCGCCACCCTTACCATAGCCGACGACCCCACCTCCTTCATCTACGCAGGCTGCTCACAACCCAAATACATTCCCAACTCGCCTTACCAATACAACGTCGAATCCCTGCTCTCCTCCCTAGCAAACACCGCCTCCTTCTCCACCTACTCCAACTTCACCTCCTCCGCCGCCACCCCTTCCTCTCCTGTCTACGGTCTCTTCCAATGCCGCGGTGACCTCTCCCTCCCCGACTGCTCCACCTGCGTCCGCTCCGCCCTCTCGCCTGTCCTCCCTCTGCCCCTCCGCCGCCTCCTCCGCCCTCCAGCTCCGAGCATGCTATCTCCGTTACGGAAACGACTCCTTTCTAGGCCGCCCCGACAACTCCCTTCTTTACAAAACATGCTCTTCCACCGTTGACTCTGGCTTCGACTCCGTTGACTTTCTACAAGCTAGGGATGGAGCGTTCTCGTCACTGGCCGGTGGCGGGTCGTACAGGGTGAGCACAGCCGGTGGAGTCCGGGCTGAGGCGCAGTGCGTCGGGGATCTTAGTGGTGAGGAATGTTCCGATTGCGTCAGGGCTGCGGCGGCGCAGGTGAAGGCATCCTGCGGCGGCGCCGCCTCCGGCGAAGCGTACTTGGGGAAGTGTTATATTAGGTATTATTCAGATGGAGCACGGCCGTATGCATACAGTAATGGAGGCAATGAGGGATCCACCGCCGGCAAGCACGGTATGGTTTCTATTCATCACCGCTGGTGGATGTACTGCTGCTGTTACGGCTTCTTTTACTATTTCGGTTTGCTTTGTTAAGTACGTTGTGCTGTGTGATTAAATTAAGTTTGGTTTGAGAATATATAAACCTAAGATTGATGTCTGGTTTGGTTGCGTGGAAGAGTTAAAACTTAAAATATCAGTTTTTTTTTTTTTTTTTACAATATTTTTTTACTGTTTTAAAATGCAGGTTTGTACACTTATTATGTATCATATAATGCAATGAATTTAATCTTAATCGCCAACATTTTGTTTTTCACTCCGAACCCAATATTTATACATACGTTCATAAGTTAATAAAAATATCAGTTGGCTACCAAAATAAGCAATATATTTTCATGTATTGTATTATTTTTTGAAATTTTTATTAGTTTTAAAATATTATTTGTAAATTATTGAAAGGTTATGTTCACCAGATGCATTTCTTATTAAGAAAACAATATATATATATATATATATATATAGATAAAGACGTATTATTTCGGTTGGGGGCTTCACTCACAATGCGGTGACGCCTGTTCATTTGTTAGGTGTATGCGTATTATCTTATCTTATGACTCAATAGTGCCAAACATATATATATATATATATATATATAATCATAATACTTTAATAATATAAATTATTATTCATGCATTATTGTCGAAATGATTGATTCAAGTGATAAGACATACATGAGTGATAGACATAGCTTAATAAAGTGCTATTAGTACTCTATATTGCATTTAAAAAAGAATGCGACTTGCATGATCACCCACCTATGAGTTGAACTTTTTAAACTTTAAAGAAAACATATAACTGAATGAAGATGAAAAAAGTAGTTAATTAGCACTAATCAGCTTTAGTTAATTAGCACTAATTTCATGACCTCAAAGTGAATATTCTTACTCAGTAATGAAATTCTTGTAATCAATCAATACTGTGGATTCAAGGTTTAGTCATGGAGACAAACTTTAGTTCACTTTAACTTTAAACAATAATAACTTATGGGATTTAGATAGCCATGATTAGCTTTTGATGAACCACAAATTATCAAAGAAAAAACAAACTTTACTCTTTTAAGGGTTTTATGTAGGATTACAAGTAGTTGAAATCAAATAAGGATTATGAATTTTAAAAATTACATATATAAAAAATTAAGAAATGATTCTAATTATGATTCTAATTAAAGTAAGGCTAGTTTTATAGATAATTTCTAAAGTTTATATTATAATAATCATGAATATTATTTTTTGTGTAAAATTTATAGTAGATTGGCAATCATTGAAGAAAATTTTCTAAAATCAATATATTTTTTCTTAAAGATATGTTTAAACCAAAATAATGGAAAAGGAGCCTTTGTGTATCTTTCTCAGCTCTTTTTTCTTTCCATTTTCTGAAAGCTAAAGTATATATATCCAAAATGATCCTAGAAAATGATATCATAACCTAAGAAACCAGAAATTATTGTCCAAACAGGCAATTCTTTCAAAGTGTAAGACAGATCTTTATAATTTTAAAAAGAACTTTGTAATTATTTTACCTCTTGTCTTATAAATAAAAAGACATGTACCTAAATGAAAAAAAAAAATCACATTTTTATGAGTTTTATATATCTCTTAAGTTAAATTTTGATCAATTTATCTTCATCCACTATCTTCCCAAAATCACATGTTTCACCCTTTTCAAATAACCCCTTGCCATCAATAAAATAACAACTCTCCCTCTCAAGTTAAAACTTAACACCCAAGCATAAAAAATAAATAAATAAATAAATAAATAAATAAATAAATAAATATATATATATATATATATATATATATATATATGACCTTTTTATTCAGAAACTACGTGCAAAGTATATTAACATGATTCTTAGCTCACATATAATCCTGCCATTTTCCAGCCAGCTAACTTTGCTCAGTCTCAAAAGCTTCTTTTTCCTTATAACGAATCTGAATTGTGAATAAAATTAAAAAAAGATATATAAGAATGCGATCAAGATTACTTTATAGAAGAATATCCAAACACATATTCATATTCATCTCTTTGATGACTGAAATGACAATCATGATACCTTCTTCCTGCCATAATCATACTATAATTTCTAGTTATGACGCAAATAATTTATAGCATTGCTTATTATATTTTGATTAAGATTTTGTTTGTTTGTTTTTAATTTTGCAGATGATGAGACTGGGAAGACGCTAGCAATCATAATAGGGCTCATGGCAGGCGTCGCGTTGATTATAGTTTTCCTCTCCTTCATTAAGAGGAATGGAAATGGTGAGCTATAAATTAACATCATTTAACTAAATTGAATGTTATATTTAGTCTGCAAAATCATTTCGGTCATCAGAATATTTAAATTTTACCCCAAAAAAAAAAAAATTCAAAATTTTAATTCCAGGATAAAGTCATTCAGATGAGATAAATAATTTTCTTTAATAATATATTTTAAATTTTTTCATTTCTACAGGTAAATACTGAACTGAAATCCACTAACTTTTGTTGGGTACTTTGCTCTGATCAGTCGGTGGCAAGTTGCAGTCTTCTCCCTTTAGCTTTAAGATTTCTTTCCATATTTAATTTTTCTAAAGGTAGTCAATAGTGGTGGCATGAAATAAGTGAAGCTGTGGAAGGTGACAAAGAGATGAGATTCCAAGCCATGCTGCTTCATATGGATATATATATATATATATATATTATTTATAAACAAGTGTTTCATGTATTATTATTATTATTCCTTCCATAAATTTTATGGTTTGGTATTTAAGTTAGCCGTTATATAAGAATTTTGATCATTAAAATATATACTTTTAATGATATGATCAAATGTCACATCATTTGCAATCCTACTTTTCCTTAGAAAAGTGCACTAAAATAACTTTATGCTATAGTTATATTTTTTAAAAGTTATGTAATTAAAGATCCCATTATCATTTGTATTTTTAAAAGAATAAAGAAAAGAGTATTTCAGTAATTTTTTAATTATTAATTATATATGTTTAAGAGTCACTATTGCTGATATGGTTTAAAATATTTATGAGTAAAGGTGACTAATTAATGATATTTTATGTAAAAATTTTTTTATCTAATCCTCTAACCCTCTATTTGCCCGTACAAATGCATGATAAAGGAAACTAAAACAAAAAAAGCCAATATCTTTTAAAATCTATCAACTTTGAATTTTAAAATAATTTTTGCATGTTTTTGAATAATTAATCAAATAAGGTGTTTACACTCATTAAGGTCTAAACTTTTTTTTTTTGTGGTTAATTGAACCAACATAATCATGATGTCCAACTAAAACCTTAAGAGTGATTTTATCTAAGGATTTTATAAATAAATGTCTACTTCAACCAATTTGATGAAATAGGTCAACATGCCTAACTTGAGTCCAAATCATGATATTCACTTTAATGATTAGATTAAGTTCATCAAATGCACAAATCACTCAAGGCCTTGGAAGGAATTTTAAAGATAAACCTTAAAAACAATTTCATTGTTCAACCTAAGAAGGTTTGACTACTCCAAATGGGTCAATTCAACTCATTATCCCAATAGAGTTTAAATTGGTCAGCTATAAAAATCAAGACCATTTCATATTTTTTTTTCTTAATATTGGTTATTCAAATTGTCTAAAAATTACAACTAAACACAACATGAATAATACCACATCTAAATTAATTAGTCTAATGAAGAGATTAAAATGACATGGGAGGCAGTTAGCAGGGCCAAAAATAAGCCCAGTGATGCACTCTCTAAAATTACTTCAATAATCACTTTTTAAAATCTCAAATACTAAATTGAGAGATTAAAAGATGATTATTAAGGCCCTATTTGGAATCAATTTTTGTTTTATATTTTCTGTTTTTATTTTTAAGAAAGAGAAAAAAATGCTTGTTAATCTATTTTATTATTTTAGTTTTTCTGTTTTTAAACAAATTTGTTTTTGTTTCAATAAATACTAAAAATATGTAAAACTTATTTTTCTTTATTTTTAAAACACCTGATCATACTTTGCAGATTTTTTAAGATTTGGATTTGATTTTTTTTAAATTATATTATTAAATTTTATTAATTTTAATTAATTTAATCTAACAAGATTTATCTTGAATGTTGGATAATAGTTGATTAATTTTAATATATCATGTGGGTTTATATATATAATATAAATTTGAATTTATATATTAATTTTTGATTGATTCTAATTAAATTTAACTTGATTATATAATAATAATAATAATAATAATAATAATAATAATAATAATAATAATTTAACTTGCTTCATCAATAATTATTATTTAAAATATATTTATATATTTTCATAAATTTTATCTTTCTCATAGAATTTAAATATGCGCGTAAGTATTCTACATTTCATGTTTATGCATTAACTCCTATAAATGTGCATCTTTATTTTGCATTTTCAACATTTCAAATGCATCCGTATAGTTTATCTTGCAACCAAACATTTTTTAAGTACATCGACGATGTCAAAATAATATTGCTTAAATGCGTGATGTCTCATTTGTAGCTTATCGATTTTATTATGTGCAATTGAATCAACTATGAAAATTCTTATTTGATAGAATTTTATATTTTGAATTTTTCAAAGTGATTCTTTTTATGAACGAATACTATTTGGGTTATTTCAACAATGATTTAAATCTAATTTGTGTATATCACTTTCATCGATCATCGATTCTATTGCATCTTATTCAATTCAAGCAATAGAATAGATTTGTAGGTCAACATCCATCATTGTATTTGTGTCCCCAAATATTTTTTTGCTTTATATTAAAATAAGAAAATATCAAACCTATTTTTATTCTATTTTAAAATTTTAAAAATAAAAAACACAAAGTGGTTCCAAGTATCCCCTTAGAGTAATAATTAATTTCATTATTTTATTTTTTACACTAAAATATTTTAAGAAATAACAACTAAACATTTTTTTTATTTTTTATTTATTAAAACAAAAAATTCAAAAAATACCAAACATGTTTTGTTTTCACATAAAACAAAAATAAAAAAAAAATAAAAAATTGAAAACAAAAATAAAAAATAAATGATAAAAAGTGATCCCAAAAAGCTCCTAAGTATTGGTTTGGACATGGTGGACAAGGTCTTTTAGGCACCATGTTCACTGTGTTTGAAGAATCTGCTTAGAAAGTTATTGACTTTTCAAAATAAAAAAATTGTAAGCCCAGTAGTTTCCTAAATGTGATTCTTTCAACACTTTCACTATGGCAGGATAATGCATGCTCTAAATAGACATTAAGTCTTCCCAGATTTTCACTTAATATATTTAAACCATACCCAAAATAAAATCTTTTGATAGTTTATGGATGACTATGCACTTGTGGTGTTTATTTTTCATTTGTTGGTTTGGGTTTGTATATGGTGAGGGGACACCAGATCTGAGGGTGTATTTATTAAGATGATTGGGTATGATATTGAGGAATAATGTACTATCTCAAAGATAGAAGTCACTACTCTACAGTAGACCTAATCACCTAATAAGGACTCCTAAGGCATGATGAGTCTTCGAATATATCAGAGATTTTTCCACTTTGAATAAAGTAGGATTTATTTAAATGGTTATAAAGTTTTTATGGGGCAAGCTCCCATATGTAATTACATCTTAAGAAAAGTGAATCCAAAGAATACTCTCTCGATTAAAGTAAATTAATTCAAAGATATGACTATCAATAAATTGGTTGTATTTTAAACAATCAACTGGTATGGATCAAAAGGAGAAAATTATTATTGAAATCAAAGGAGATGAGTATGGAGTGCTCATGATACTAGGAAGCTTGATGAAAACTCCAATCTATCATATTGTTGGGCTTTATATTTTTAAAATTGAAGAGATTTTATATATTTGAGTTGACATTTCATTGGAAAGCTAGGACTTATACTCTAACAACACAAGATTGTTAGGATGCCTAAGAGATAAGGATTTATGCCTGTAGCCCAAAGGGAAGCGAAAACCTCAGATTCTAAATCTAGGAACTTTGGCGAGGGCCAAAGCACTACCTAAATCTGAGAAGAAAGTGAGTATATGATTTACCTCCACAAGAGAGAGTAAATCATCCAACTGCTGGACTTATTACTGCATAGAGTGGTAGCCAGCTAACTCCTCCTAAACTTTAAATCCATGTAAGCAAGTCATATGCTTTTGCAAGATGACTAGGTACTAATTAATGTGATCAGATATGACATTGAGGAATAGTATACTATCTCAAAAGATAGAAGTAACTATCCTATAATAGACCTAATCACCTAATAAGGACTCCTAAGGAATGATGAGTCTTCAAATATACGAGAGATTTTTTCCATACTTTACATGGATGAATAAAGTAGGATTTATTTAAACCGGATTATAAAGTTTCTTATGGGGGCAAGCTCCCCATATGTAATTACATCTTAAAAAAAGTGAATCCCTTAAGAATACTCTTGATTAAAGTAGGCGATTGTTATCTTTAAAGAATTCAAAGATATGACTATCAATAAATTGATTGTCTTTTAAAAAATCAACTAGGATGGATCAAAAGGAGATAATTATTATCGAATTCAAAGGAGATGAATAGGGAGTGCTCATGATACTAGAAAGCTTGATGACAACTCAATCTATCATATTGTTGGGCTTTATATTTTTAAAATTGAAGAGATTTTATATATTTGAGTTGACATTTCATTGAAAAGCTAGGACTTATACTCTAACAACATAAGATTGTTAGGATGCATAAGAGGTGAGGATTTATGCCTGTAACCCAAAGGGAAGTGACAACCTCAGATTCTAAATCTAGGAGCTTTGGCGAAGGGCCAAAGCACGACCTAAATCTAAGGAGAAAGTGGGTATATGATTTACCTCTACAAAAAAGAATAAATCACCCAACTGCTGGACTTATTACCGCATAGAGTGGCAACCAGCTAACTCCTCCTACGCTTTAAATCCATGTAAGTAAGTCATATGCTTTTGCAAGATGAGTTATTATTATTTAGAGAAGAAACTAAGTCCTTGAACCCATTTCCTAAGATACTAGAGCATGATAAGTATAAATAATGACTTAATCTAATACAAATTTTCTTCAAAATTTATTTAATTTAGACTCTTTATTTTGACATAGATTATATGATTTTGTATGCCTAAATGCATGAGAAGTTGATTATGAGCTAAATCAAAAGGAAAATATGTGTTCTTCCATCATAGACTCTCAAAAGTTAAGCCCTTACTATCTGACAAAGATGGAAGCCCTCTATTAACAAGAGTGAAATAGGATGATTATGCATAATATTAAACATACAACATTCAGCTAAGGGGTTGCTAAATATTTTAATATCTTGATTTAATGCCTAGGATTTTATATGAGATTATGAATTATTTTAGAGGTTTAGTTATGATTTGTTAGTTTGGGTAGAAAAAGTAAATTTTATCTAGGATCCTAATTTCATCTAGACCATACAACAATCACCAATCATAAATAAACTCCTTTAGGGCAGTGTCAGTAAAACTCCCTATAGGAATTGCCTGACTACTTTGAGTTGAGAAAAGTCCCTAGGTCGGTGCTCTCTCAATAGTCTCCCTTAGGTCAGGTTTGACTTGTTGTTCCACCAATAGGTCACCCCGACGGTCATCCTTGCTTTGAAAGATATAAGTCTATTACGCATTCTTTCTAGCATGACTGCTGCAAACTGACGGGCAGCCTTAGGTTGGGTCAAATTTGTTGTGCAAGCGAATGACCACTCCAGTGGTTCCTTGTTTAGGAAGATGTGAGTCATCACACTTTCTTCCTAACTCGACCATTGCAAACCGAAAGACACCCCTTAGGTTAGTGAGCTCTACCTTGCGGCTGGTAGACTATTCCATTGGATTTGTAAATCTATGATAATTTTAGGCTAATATTAGCTCCTTCTTAGTAGATACATCGCACACCGACATGGTCCATCTAAAATTAAATTAATTCTAACTATTCTTGAGTCGATATGAGTCCACAGCGACATTTACTCAAATAGTCACCCTGGGTCGGGATTGATTTGTTGCGCCATCGACAGATCACCCCAACGGGTGATCCTTACTTTGGAAGATGTAAGGATGTTATATTTTTTTATAGTATAGCCGTTGCACACCGAAAGGCAACCCTTAGGCTGGATAGTCCTACCATATGGCTGGTAGACTACCCCTTTGAATTTGTAAATCTGAGATAGGTCAAGGCCGACATAGCCCCTTCATCACATGCCAACAAGGTCCATAACATAGCACACCAAATTAAATCAAATAAAATAAAATCAAATCAATACATATCAAATTAATCATCAGGACTACTCTTGACTTGAGGTATGATCCCTAGTGGCTCTCACTTAGTAGTCACCTCAGGTAGGGTTTGATGTGTCATCCATACAACAGATCACCCCAACGGCTTTTCCCTCCTTTGGAAGATGTAAGTCTGCTATGTCTTCTTCCTAACATAGTCATTGTACACCAAAAGTTAACCCCTTTTGGATAGTCCTTCCTTATGGTAGGTAGACAACCCCGCTTATAAATCTAAGACATGTCAAGACTCTCGTGGCTCCTTCTTAGTGTAATCCATCGCACATCGAAAGGAAACCATTAGGTTCGATAATCCTACCTTGTGGCTGGTAGACTACCTCATTGGATTTGTAAATCTGAGACAGGTCAAGGCCAACATAGACTCTTCTATGTAGGTCCATCACACGCCATCAGGGTTATGGTGAAAAATTTATATTCTTGCCTTCATCTATCCTCCTTTTTTTTGGAAAGAAGATAAATGAAAATAGAAATATAACACCTGGTCGATCCAGATGTACTTATTATCGGTATGACATTGAGAAGAGGTGTACTATCTCGAAAGATAGAAATCATCACCCTATAATGGACCTAATCACCAAAATAAAGACTCCTAAGGATGTTGGGTCTTCGAGGTGTACTA
The DNA here is from genome assembly GCA_021442155.1 of Cymbidium sinense. Classification (NCBI taxonomy): domain Eukaryota; kingdom Viridiplantae; phylum Streptophyta; class Magnoliopsida; order Asparagales; family Orchidaceae; genus Cymbidium; species Cymbidium sinense. Next base: position 60,229,593 of record CM038221.1, read on the forward strand.
GAGATTCTTCCCCTACATGGTAAAGAGGGGGTTAGGGTTTCTCTCTAAGGGCAAGCCCCCATAGTTAATTTTATCCCAAGGAATGAGGATTCCTTAGGAAAACTCTTGATTAAGATAAATGATCGTTACCTCTAAAGATTTCAATAGGTAGGACTATTAATCAATTAGTTCATTTTTGAAGATCAAATGGGATTGATCAAAAAGAGAGTTATTATCAAAGCCAAATCAAGATAAATCAGAGATGCTCATGATACTAGAAAACCTAACAAGTATCTCAAATTATCCTATGATTAGGCTTTACATTTTTGAAATTGATTTAATTTATTTGAGTTGATTTTTTTATTAGAAATTTAGGGCATATGATTCCACAACACAAGTTTATGGAAATACATAATAGGTGAGGATTTATGCTTATGACCCACAAAGGGGAGAAGCAACCTCAGAAACTAAATCTTGGGAGCTTTGGCGAGGGCCAAAATCACAACCTAAATCTAAGGAAAAATTGGGTATTTAGTTTGCCTCCACAAGAGAGAACAAATCACCTGGCAACCTAGACATACAACCGCCTAGGGGTGTCCGCCAACTAACTCTTCTTATGATTTTAAATTCATGTAGGTAAGTCATATGCTTTATGCAAGATAGCAGTTATGATTTATTTAGAAAGAGACCAAGTCTTTAAACTCACTCCCTAAGAGACTAGATCATGACCTAAATTTAATGCAATTCATATTACACTTTATTTTCATTTTTGGGCAATCATTTTAACTCAAGCTAATAGGATTCATGTGTCTAATGAATGAGAAGTAAGATTATTGGCCAAAATCAATGAGAAGGGAGGAGGTGTGTTTCCATCATGGCTCTCACAGGTCAAGCCAAGTTTCTCTGGAAAGGTGAAAGCCTTCTAATTAAGAGTGAAGCAAGATGCATTTATGCATGATGTTAAAAAATAAATACTCATGCAGCTAAGGGGTTGCTAGTTTTTTTATCTTGATTTTAAGCCTAAGCTTTATGTGAGGTTATGAATTCTTTATTTTAATTTTGAATTATTAAATTTGGTAGAAGATTTATTTTTTCCTAAGAGCCTAATCATCATCCAAGCCATACATCAAGCAAGGAAGAAACTAGGAAGAGGATGCCACCTTAATGCACAAGCTAAACAAAATATCACACATTTTATAAAGCTAACGCAAAAGAATAAGAGGCCAATTGTGGTTGGGCACCACCGTACAAATCCAAAAAAAATAAAATGGGTAGCCGAGCTCTACCATTATACAACCTAGATTACAAATGAATTAATTTACAATTAAGCAAGGAATTTATTATTATGAGGGTCTTCAAGCTTCATTTTTTCATCCTTCCTTTCTTCTTTCTTCTTCTTGTCTTCTTTCTTCTTTGATTCCTTCTTTTGGATGGTTCAAAGGTGGATGCTCCAAAGGACTCACATGGTACATAAAGCATGGCCTTATAACCAATGCTCATCTTAATCCCCATAATCATTCCAAAATCCTAATTACAAAAATTATATGAAAAGGATAAAAAGAAAATCTAACTAACACCTTCAAAATAAAGATTGGATAAAACAAACCATACAAATCCCAAGCATGTATATTGGACTTAACACCCCACACATGGGTGACTAAGTCCACCTAGCCTATTGGATTATGCTTAGGGGTATAAGCACCTGCACAATAAGAAACATTTATATTTTTATTTATTACAGTGCCCCTTAAGCACAATCCCCTACAAAAGATAATGGTTAGACTAAGATCACCCTACCATTTAGTCTACGCACATACACCCTAACATAGTCTAAAATATTACTTCACAAAATAAAATCAAGCATCAAACCATTTACCATCCAAACATAAAGCTAGAAGTGGTGGCTTAGCCTAATGTGTGTGCTTTTAAGGTTTGTGTGGCAAGCTTATCTATGGCTTTAAGTTAAAGTTTTCTAAGTATGAAGGATGTTCAATTTAGAGGAGAGTTTCATTTAAGTGGTTTAATTATTTTTGGTTGATTTTATTTTGTGTTTTGATTGTGTTCAAGTGAATCCTATGATTAATTACTAAGTTATAAAGAGAGGGAAAGAGAAGAAACCTTCTCTTTCTTTCCCCACCTTAAGTAACTGCTAAAGTGGATTCATATTTTAATTTTGTTTAGTGAATATTTTATTATGTGTTTTAATTAATCCTAAGTTTAGATGAACTTTAAACAAACCTATTCAAAAAGAAAGATATTTTAAGATTAAATAAAGTGAATTAAGATCACAAAACACACATCACATCACTTCTTTCCTAACATGTATAACATGTATATGAATGAATCCAAAGCATATTTATACATACCAAATGAAAATGTTTAACACACTTTATGATGCATGCTAAGTAAGTTACTTAGGAAAATTTGAATGTTTATGATGCATGATTTTCACTAAGTAGAAAAGGAGTTTCTTATCCAATTTCCATATGCACACATGAATGTATGAAATGCATAAATGAGTACGACGCCATTGTTAGCACCAGGGGTGTAAGGTACAAGACCTACTTAGGATTACTTAAAGTCTCACAACCCTGGGATTGTCCAAACTAATATACCATTTTTCTTAAATACAAGCATGTGTACAAAGGAAATGAATGGAAAAGAAAGATGCAAACATTTGTATTTATTTTATTTTGGTTTGTTTATGAAATTTATATGTGTAAGTGTAGGTGTCCTTCTTAATTCATAGCATAAGAATGAATAGAAAATGGAATTAGGCAAGTATTGTGTTCTTTTCAAATGAACTATACACTTTGCCAAATCCTATTTAAAACTATACCAAAAGAGAGGAGAAGGAAAACTACACTAAGCCCATCCTTATATTTCACTCACATGCAAGCTTATAAGTAAGATATAAGTAACACACTTTCAATTTTGATAATTGATTCATATATTTTGAAAATAATTTAGATTTAATAGTGATGATAGCCACTCATATTCCTACTTTAGCCAAAACATGCAATTTGACATAAAGGAAACATATTCATTTTAAAATTTATTTTTGAAAAGCATGAATGTATGAAATCACATGAAACACATATTTAGCATGTTGGGAAATAACTGAAAGTAATGACAAATAAACATTAAAATTAATTCTAAAATAATCTTATGAAATAAGAAAGCTTAAAGCAAATCAAAGTTTGTTTAATGTGATTTTTGTTTGATTTTGAGTTTGATTTAATTTGGAAAATGTGAGGTAAGTTTGATGTTCTTAACCCATTCTCACATGTGTTTGATATTTTTATTCAATTTTTAGGTGATTAGATTCATTTTATATTTTGATTACGTTAAAGTACAAATTAAGCATGTTAATTACCCCTTACATACACCACCTTAGTATAGTTAATCAAATAATTATGAGCCAATGAGATGACATAAAACCACACAAGGAATTTAAATCAGCAATGCACTTAGGAAGAAAAGGGCATAATATAATTTGGCTCATGATTAATGATTAATTAAGCTAATGGGTTTAACTTAAGTAATTTTAAAACACCTCTCACACATGAGTTGAATTTTGATTTCCTTAATTGTACTTAGGTTCTTGAACTACTAAGCATCCACCCAAGAAGAATTAATTGAGTTCTAAAAAGTTTTAGAATTTTATAAAATTAATTAAGGGGATAATTAGTGAATTAACCCTTAATTAAGGTAAGAATAAGGAATAAAGGGGGTTTAAGGAATATCATAAGAGTATCTCAAAATTATTCCCAAACCTCATATTCACTTAATCAAAACTTAATTGACTCAATCAAAGGGCTAAATCACTACTTATACCCTTAATTAAGTCTAATTACATTAAGGGAGTGATTAAAGAATAAACTAGCAATTTCCCTAATTAAGCTACGAATAAATCCCAAGAAAATTAGGGGAGGCAAAAGTCATCCCTCTAATTCCACCCAAGAAATTTGAAATTAATCAGTGTATTAATTAGAGAGTAATCATCAAATTAATATTCTCAATAAAAACCAAATTCAGGGAAAAGAATTATTCAAAATCAATCAAAAATAATTTTATAATATTTTATGTTTAATTATTTTTATAATACAATTTATTTCATATTTTTTTTGATTTTTTATGTTGAGATATGAATCTTAGAAGTTTAGGTGATTAATTAGGAATTAAATAATCCAATATCATATTATTAATCTCATGCGCCACGTGTGTCGTTGATGTGGCACACACTTTACATGTGGCATGATGAGATTGGGTACTTAACCTATCACATCATAGTGTCGCATGGACGCTATGTGCTTTCTCCTCAACCGTTCGATCAAGGATCAGACAGCTAAGATTAAAGCTGAACTGAGGGAGAAATTATGGATATTACGCATTTCAATCTCGCCATCCATCCAAAATGCATGGATGGATGGCTAGAGATTCGTCCTTGCAATTCCCCATGGGAAAGGGGATCTGTTCATGTTCTAAGCCATGATCTGAGCTCGATTGAGCTCAGAATAGGGTAGAACATGGCCCACACCTTCATCATGCACCCTAGATCACATCTAATGACCAAAATCCTATGCCATGAAAATTTATTTTTCAAAGCTCCAAACCGTATTGAATTTAAGCTCGAAAAATGGCTAACCTCACCGGAGGTGATCACCGGCGCTCGATTCCCTTGGAGAAGCTTCGCCTGGTTGAGACAAAGCTTTGCTGAAAGTTTGAGTTCTTGAAATTGAGTGGAGGCTTCTATGGACCAACTCCACTTGCACTTGAGCTCAGCTTTGATCTAGGGAACTCCTTCCTTGCTTCAAGAACTTGTATGAAGCTTTTGGCAAGCTCATTTAAGCTCCCGAAGAGTGCTTGCAGGGGAATTAGGCTGAGGTTGAGTGTAGAGAAAATTGGGATTTGGTGGGGCTCCTCTATTTTCAAGTGATTGAGTACCGAGAATGGAGATTTTCAAATCCTCTCTAGGAAGCTTGGGAAGACTCTTTAAGGCTTGCTCTGAGTTCCTATGGTTTAATCAATAGAGGAGAAGTGAAAATTGAATTGAATTAGGGGAGTATATCTCCCCCTTTGGCAATCGGACGATCGAGAAGGATTGTGTCATTTTTGATCAATTAACCATATGCCATGGGTTTGTTAAGCCGTTTAGGATGTCCTTGAATTTGATTTTTGCTGTGGAGTGGAATGGTGAACTCCCCATGTGCTTCAATTGAATGGGAGAAGGTTTGCCATGTGGCCATTTTCATGCACATGGTTGGTTTGGCCATTGGGGTAGGTTAGGTTGACCCAAACTCATTGGGTTGGATGCACCACACTCCCTAGTGTTCATTTGATCCATTAAGAGGGTGCTAAATGGGTATGAAGAGGATTTGACCAAATACCAAGTGGAGTTGGCCAACATTTACCCTATGGCTTAGTGGTAAAATGATAATTTGACCTTGGTTTCAATTTGGGCATATTTGGTATGATGGGAAAATAGGTTTGGCTAAGTTTCATTGAATTTAAAGTTGGTTTGATGTGATTTGGCTCATGTTGACCCATTTAGGTCAAAATGGATCAAATTGACCAATTGGTTAAATTAGGTCAAACCAAGGGTTCAGTTAAGTTCATATGACCATTTATTTTGGTGGTTTTGGTTTGATTCAATTTGGTTTATATTTGATTTTGGTTCAATTGAGTTCATTTAGGTCAAATGGGTCAAGTTGACCAAATCGATTTATTTGACCTATTTGAGTTAGATCAAGGGTTGGTTCATGTTTGGTTGGTCATATGAAATAGATTGGCATCTTTGTTTCCAATTAATTTTGATTAAGTTTAAATTTGGCTCAATATGACCCTTTAAGTCAAGTTGGGTTCAAGGTTAATTGGGCTAGGTTAGGTCTAGTTGGTTAATTGAGGCTTTGGTTAACTTCAACATGTGATTTGGAATGAACTTGACCCATTGATTTCAATCAATTTGGCTTAGATCAAGTTTTGACACATTTTGACTTCTTAGGTCAAGTTGGGTCAACTTGTGTCAAGTGTCCAATTGGGCTAGGTTAAGCTCAAATGTTGACTTGGTCAAGTTCAAACATTGGCCATGAATGAACTTAGATCAATGGTTTCAATCAATTTGGCCTATGGTGGATTTTGGCTATGTTAGATTTCATTTTGGCTAAGTGTTGACTTGGTCAACCCTTAGGTTTGACTCGATTTGACCTAATTTGATTGATTGATCATCCCATGATGATTGTTGATCATGATGAGAGGCATAGATGAGCTTAGTTCAATCCAATTAGTTAAGATGAGAATTTGGCTCATAAAGGGTACTTTAGGCCACTTTGGGTCAAGTGAGCCTAAGTGGATGGCTTGGTCAAAGCTTGATTTGAGTTTGATTGAACTTTTATATGGAATTATGATTGAAATATAAATCCATTTGCAAGTGGTTTGAAGTCAAATGGGTTTTGATTCATTTGACAATTTCAAGTTCAAAGGGTGACATGAGTTTGATTTTGGCTTGATTTTTTAATTGAGTTTTGGTTAAGTGATTGAAGTTTGTGTTTTTTTTTGGATTCATGATTGAAGGATTATTGAATCATGAAGAAAAATCAAGGGTTTAGCTTGATTTGAAATTGATTTGGCTAAGTTCAAGATTTTAACTTGAAAGGCTTAGGTTAGATTTTGAATGAGTTTGAGTTTGATTTTTGGAATTAGTTTTGGTTGTTTCAATTTATATTTCATTTATATATGTGAATATAAATGAGAATATAAATGGGTTATGAGAAAATTTCAGGAATTTCAAGTGATTTGAAGTTGATTTGAGCTAAGTCCTTAAGAGGGAATTAAAGGATTTAGGAAATATTTTTGGAATTTGGATTTGAAATTTTGATTTAGTTTGATTGATTTGAGTTTATATTTCATTTATATATGTGAATATAAATGAGAATATAAATGAGTTATGAGAAAATTTCATGAATTTGAATTGATTTAGATTTGATTTAGGCTAAGTCGATGAAGGGAAATCAAAGGACTTAGGAAAGATTTGGATTTTGGAATTTGAACTTGGAATTTGATTTGATTGATTTGAATTTATATTTCATTTATTTGTGTGAATATAAATGAGTTGTGAGAAAATTTCATGAGTTTGAATTGATTTGATTTGATTTTGGCTAAGTCCATAAGAAGGGAACCAAAGGACTTAGAAAAGCTTTTGAACTTGGAATTTCAATCATGGGTTTCAAACATGAGTTTCTATCATGAATTTCAGTCATGAATTTCAATTATGGATTTCAATCATGTGATATTGATTTGAGTTTAGAGAAAATCAAATAAGATTGATTTGGAGTTTGAGAAAATCAATTAGGATTGATTTGGAATTTGACTTGAAGGAAGGAAGGTGAGGAATGGTTCAAGCTAAGGGTAGTCAAATTTTCTTGACACCCCTAGGGCATGACCTATTCCTATGGCTGACCGTTCTAAGTCTCTAGGGCTATTGAGTGTCCACCTAATCACTAGATTTGTCTTGAGACTAAGAAAAATCCTAAAGTCTATGAGAAGCTTTATGTCTAAGATAGAGGTTGAGAGCTCATCCTAAAAATTGAGGTCAACAAGGGTCTGTAACATAGCACACTAAATTAAATTAAATCAAATCAATATAAATTAAATTAATCATCAGGACTACTCTTGATTTGAGGAAAATCCCCAGTGGCGCACTCAGTAGTCTCCTTAGGTAGGGTTTGATGTGTTATCTATCCAACAGATCACCCTAGCGGCTTTTCCCTCCTTTGAAAGATGCAAGTCTACTACGCCTTCTTCCTAGCATAGTAATTGTACACCGAAAGGAAATCCCTTGGTTGTATAATCCTACCTTATGACAGGTAGACTACCCCTTTGGACTTATAAATCTAAGAGAGGCCAAGACCCCTGTGGCTCCTTCTTAGTGTAGTCCATCACACACCGACAGGGTCCATAACAAAATAAATTTAAAACCAACCTCCCAAGTGGAGTCAAATTAAACATATCGGACAAACCAAACTTCTCCCTAGTGAGGAGCAAATCAAATTAGCTTCTCTAGTGGAACTTAGATCTAAATCAAACAAATCTAACATAGTGTGCATCCCAATGGATATGCCCTAATTCTAGAACCCCTCTCTTTAGTGGAGCCATAAAAATTGAACCAACCTCCATAATCAAATAAATCACATAAATCTAATCAAATTCTTATCGCCAATAGATAGTCTGAACCTGCTTCCCTAGTGGAAGGATCACATTCCCAATTCCCAGTGGATTCCAACTCATGTCCCTAGCATATATACTTCCAATATAAGTTAAACTTAATTATATCTTGATCCCCAGTAGATACACACCCAAACTAATCATATTCACAATCAAACTCAAATTCTTTTCCCTCAACGGATAACTTGAACCTGCTTCCCAAGTGGAAGGTTCATGTACTCAACCTTAGTGGATTCCTTCTTGTTCTTTTATACCATTCGCGTTGAGAGAGCTGCATCACACTAAGATCATGATTCTATCTGCCTCTTGGGTTTAGGTATAGATCATTTTCATTAGTTCTTGCAATCTTTTAGATGTTGTTGATTATCTTGGTCAATGCTAATACATGCGGTGTGACTTGTCAGTTACACCACACCTATTGGGGGTCCTTTTATTGGCCTCACTTTTGGGGTGAGTTCTTAACCTCCCCTTTTTATACTTAAGACTCTTCTAGACACTAAGAACTCCTTAGTCATAAAATACTTCTAGCGATTAGGTGAACACTTAATCTAAGCTTAGAGACTTAGAAGGGTTAATCATAGGATTAGACCATGCCTTAAGACTTAAGAAAATCACCTATCCTATAGCCTAAACCTAATCTAGATACACTTTCTCAAATCAAACCCAGATTCAAATCTCAAACTAAATCTTAAATTCAAATCCAAATTCCAAATTCACATCCCAAATTTGGCTCCAAATGATTGAAACACAAAATCAAATTCAAATCCTAAGACCCTTCCTAAGCCATATGAACCACCTTCATAAGCTTAGCCAAAACTCCCTTTAGATCAAATGAAACTCAGTTGATTTCTTTATAAATCAATTATTCCTTCAATCATATTCATGAATATAAATGAAACCACCTTCCAAAGACCAAAAATGAATCAAACTAAATTGATTGCCCTTTAAGCTTTTTTACCTACATCCATGGACGTGGTCAAATTTGCTTCCAAATCACTCCAAACTCAAGTGATTTTCTCATGAATCAATTAGATCTTCATTTATATTCATAAATATAAATGAAATATAAATAAAAATGGCCAAGTTCAAATCCAAAATTAAATCCAAACCCAATTTAAGCCCTTTGAGCCAATTCTTTGGACTTAGCCAAATTCTATCCAGATCAAGTCACAACTAATGAATTTTCTCTTGAATTAATCATTCATTCAATTATCTAGCTAAATATAAATGAAACATACAATTATCAAGTCAATCAAAGCCAACCCAAGTCAAACCCAACTTAGCCCTTTTTACTTGAAAATTTCAAATGAGCCAAAATCCTTTAGACTCCAAATTGATTGTCGTTGAATTTATATTTCAATCTATGGCTCATATATATGTCCAACTAAACTCAAATCAAACCAAAACCAAACCAATTGACCCACTTAGGTCCACTTAACTCAAAGTGACCTAAATGGCCCATTTGGGCCAACTTCCAATCCAACCCAAATTGGACTGAACCAAGCTCGTCAAAACCTTCCACCATGATTGTTGATCAACCTAGGATGATCAATTACAATCAATTGAGTCAAACCAAGTCAACTTAGTCATTTGACCAAGTCAACCCTTAGCCCAAATAAACCAAAACTAGTAGTAAGAGGACTTTGGAGCAAAAATCGAAAGTCCTCAATCAATCCATCATCCATCCCAACCACCCCAAGCTAAATGATAACACTTTGGAGCTAGAAAATTCAAAAAAGGGTGGATTTTTGACCACTATTAAAAGAGGGGAAATGAGGCTTCATTCCTCTTTTTCCTACCACTATTTAATCCCCAAGAGCTCCCCAAAATAACCAACCATCATTTCCCCATCTCTCTTAGGCTAGAAACACCAAAATCATGTTAATTCTAGTGAGGAAATGGCAAACACCGGAAGATACATCATTTCGAAGTGAAGGTGAAGGCTACACTCATTCGAAAGCTTCCTCTTGCACTTAGGAGCTCACTCAGATCTTCACCTCTGGCAAAAACCATTCCCGACGAGATAAACTTTAGCCGACCTTAGGATTTCTTGCTTTTTGTGATGATTGTCTTAAGAATTTTCCTTAGATAAATCCGCAATTTTCATTTTATTTGATCCCAATAAAAAGTAAAATTTTTTTGGAGAAAATCAATGTGAAAACGAGCTCAATCATACCTCATTTCATTTTTTTTGCTCTTTTCCCATTGGTTTTGTGATGAGCAATGTCTCGTCCACATTCGATCGCATACTAAATCGGATCGACCACGCCTTTTGACACCTAGAACACGAGATCTGCTCTCTGATCCCATAGATCAGATTTGGACCGTCCGATCAGCGATCAGATGGTCCGGTTCGAACTACGCATCATTTTCCCATATCCCGCTTTTTCCTGCTCTTTGGCTAATGCAAACACCGTAATCGCGCGCATGCCAAGCGACGATATTGCCACGGCACACATGGCACCGGTTGTTTGTGAGCACATAATGATTAAGTGGGAAAATGCATATTTTTCTGATTTTAAAAATTATTAAGTGTCTAAAACTTTAAAAATTCATAAAAAATAAAATACTTAGCGGAAAATGACAAATAAAGGCTCGTTGGATCCATCGTTCTGAGAGGAATCCAAAGAATTAAAAATTTCTAAATTTCAATTAATGGTTTGAGCTTAATTTAAGTTTTAGTAAAAAGATGTTTTAATAATTACTCTAAAAATATAAGTCAAGTTGTGTTGAAATTTTTAGGGATTGAAATTAAAGTTAAAGCACACCTATAATAAAAATCTCAAGTAAAAAAGACTTTTGGATTGAGAGAGAATTAAATTTTGAAGTTTAGATTATCTATTTTAATAAAATAAATCAAATAAAAATCTAAAAAATTTCAAAAAATCTTCAAAATGTCTTAAATCACTTTGGTTAACATCTAAGATCCTAATAATAATAATAATAATAATAATAATAATAATAATAATAATAACATGATCTTCTAAAGCTTAATGAACCTTCAATAAACATTTAGGGTTAAAATTTAACAAATTAAGAAATTAATTAAAATGAAATTTATAATAATCTAATTAATAATTTAAAATCAAAAATGAAATAACACTTAAGCAATCATTAATTAAACCTCAAATTAAAAAAATATCATATAATCCTCAAAGAAAATTAAATTAAATATGATTAAACCTATTTAGGTTAATAAAACTCAATTAAATGATTAAATCTTAAATCAAACTTAAAATTAAACAAATCTAGGAAACTTTAACATGGGTCAAACAAGTATAACTAAATCTACACTAAGCATGGAATCTTCCTTAATGAATATAAATAAACTCAAACTAATTAATCATTATGTAAACTAAAAAGTTAAATTAATTATAAATCCAATACATCATAATTGCTTAATATTAATCAAACAAAACCAAACCAAATGAAGCTAAAGTGAACTTAATTAATTTAATATCTAAATCAAACCATTTGCAATGAGAGAGTTACTCAACCATTAAATATTTCAACTTAATAACTAAATCAAACATGTTAATGAAATTAAACAAATATAATAAATGAATCAAATCAAATAAAACTCTAATCATAAATAATCAAGCTTAATTGAAATGAAATAAATGATTAATTCACTTAATAATAATGATGGTAATAATAATCCTTTAATCAAATAAAACTTAAGAAAATACTTGACTAAATCAAATCACTCACATGTGAGAAATTAAGTCATTAATTAAATAAATCTTTGATTAATCTAATGATTTAAAAATTTAATTACCCTTAATCAAACTTAATTAATTAAATATTTAATTAATGCAAACTTAATGAATTAATCTATCATCTTAATGAACCAATGTTGACCTCATTTTTTAGATAAGCTCTCAACACCTCCATCTTAGACGTAGGATTCCTCTTAGACTTTAAGAGTTTCTTAGTCTTAAGACACATCTAGTGATTTGGTGGACACTCAACCTAGCCTTAGAGACTTAGAAGAGTTAGTTATAGGAATAGGTCATTCCTTAGGGGAGTTAGGAACATTTGCCTAACCTTAGCTTGAAGCACTCCTCACCTTCCTTCAAGTCAAACTCCAAATTAATCTTATTTGATTTTCTCCAAATTCAAATCAACTCCATGTGGTTGAAATCCATGATCAAAATCCATGATTGAAACCCATGAATGAAATTCCTAAATCCAAAATTTTCCTAAGTCCTTTAAGTTTTCCTTCATGGACTTAGCCAAAATCTTGATCAAACCCATTCAAACTCTTGAGAATTTCTCATAATTCATTTATATTCTCATTTATATTCACATATATAAATGAAATATAAATGAAATATAAATTCAAACCAATCAAACTAAATTCAAAATTCAAAATAAATTCATGAAATTTCCTAAGTCCTTTAAATTTTCTTAAAGGACTTATCCAAAATCATAATCAAATCAATTCAAATTCATGGAATTCTCTAATAAATCATTTATATTCTCATTTATATTCACATATATAAATGAAATTTAAATATAAATCAATCAATCTAAATAAAAAATTCAAGCTCCAAACTCCAAAAGTTTCTTGGACTTAACCTAAATCATGATCAAATCACTTTAAATCCTTGAAATTTTCTCATGATCCATTTATATTCTCGTTTATATTCACATATATAAATGAAATATAAATTCAAACAATCATAACCACTTCCAAAAATCAAACTCAAATCCAATCAAAACCAACCTAAGCCTTTCAAGTCAAAATCTTGAGCTTAGCCAAATCAACTTTAAATCAAGCCAAACTCTTGATTTTCTAAATGATTCAATCAACCCTGCAATCATGAATCCAAATATAAACATAAACTTCAATCACCAAATCAAAAATCATTCCAAAAATTAAACCCCAAATCATTTCATATTCTTCCTTTGAATATGAAATTGTCAAATGAATCAAAACTCATTTGACTTCAAACCACTTGTAAATGGATTTATATTTCAATCATAAGTCTATATACAAGTTCAATCAAACTCAAATCAACTTTGACCAAGCCATTTGACCCACTTAGGCTCACTTGACTCAAAGTGACCTAAAGTACCCTTTATGAGCAAAATTTTAATCTTAACCAAATTGGATTGAATTAAACTCATCTTTGCCTCTCATCATGATCAGCAATCATCATGAGATGATCAATCAATCAAATTGGGTCAAACCAAGTCAAACCTAAGGGTTGACCAAGTCAACACTTTGCCCAAAATGAAACATAACATAGCTAAATTTCACCATAGGCCAAATTGATTGAAACCATTGATCAAACTCATTCATGACTTATGTTTGAACTTGACCAAGTCAACATTTGAGCCTAACCTATCCCAATTGGACCCAAGTTGACCCAAGACCAAAAAAGTCAAAATGGGTCAAAACTTGATCTAAGCCAAATTGATTCAAACCAATGGGTCAAGTTCATTCCAAATCACTTGTTGAACTTGACCAAAGCCTCAATTGGCCAACTAGACCTAACCTAGCTCAATTGACCTTAGACCCAACTTGACCTAAAGGGGTCATGTTGAGCCAAATTCATAACCAAAATTGATTGGAAACAAAGATACTAATCCACCATATGATTAACCAAACCTAAACCTGACCAAAACCAAATAGGTCAAATGGGTCAAATAGTCAACTTGACCTATTTGACCTAAATGAAGTCATATGAGCCAAATTCAAAACTACCAAATTGAACCAAACCAAAGCCACCAAAACATTTCAAATGGCCATATGAACTTGACCTGGTTTGACCACTTGATCAATTGGTCCAAGTTGACCCATTTTGACCTAAATGGGTCAACATGAGCCAAACCTTATCAAATGAATTCCAAATCTCATGAAACTTGGCCAAACCTAGTTTCTCCACATACCCAACATAGCCAAATTGAAAAATTAACAAAATGACCATTCTACCCCTAGGCCATAGAACAAATTTTGGCCTAACCCATGGGTAATTTGGTCATACCCTCTTCATATCAATTTGATGCCTTCTAATAGCTTGAGGGGACCTAATGAAGACTGGTGCATTGAACCCAATGGGTTTGGGTTAGCCCAAATGGATCTAAGGACCAACCCGACCCCATGGGTCAAATTAGCTCATTCTAAATCCTCTTCCACTTGATTTGATGCACAGGGAGGTTAGCAATCCACTCAAGGCCTCAAATTGACCATGTCAACTCCAAATAGATCAAAAAACTTTCCCATCATGGTCAATTGGATCAAAATGGCAAGAAAGGTGTCAACCGTTCGATTTCCATAAGGGGGAGATATACTCCCCCTAATTCAATTTGAAATCATCATTCCCTCATTCAATTGAAGCCTAGAGTGTTAGGAAAGATCAGAGGGCCATCCTAAGCTTTCTAAGAGGATTTAAAATAACTTCTTCTCGATTTTCTCCATTAGAAAAATAGGCGAGCTCACTTGAACTTTCAATTTCTTCCTCACTCAAAATTACTTCAATTCCTCTTGCACACTTCCTCTGAGGGTCAATTCAAGTGCACCCAAGCATCCATTTGAGTTCCTATAGCAAGGAGAGCCTCAATTGGATCAAATCCGCAAGGGAGATCAAGTGGTGTTGGTCTATAGGAAGATCTACTCAACCCCAAGGCCTGAAAATTTCAACTGGGCTTCATCCACTAGACGAAATTACCTCATCAAGCTCGAGCGCCAGTGATCACCTCTGGTGAGGTATGTAATTTTTTGACCACCTAGCATAGGAGGTGTTCATCTTTTGTGAAAGGAATTTTCAAGCCATGCAAAATCTACTGTTGGATATGGATGATGTGGGCAATCTTATTCCAATCTGAAGCTCAATCAAGCTCGGATCTTCCCTTAGATCATGGACAGCCTCTATTGATCCTAAGGGAAGAACTTGGGAGATGGTCATCCATCCACACATTTTAGATGGACGACCAAGATTAATCCCACATTTTATAAATCATTTATCCTTTTAAAAACCACGAGATGATCCCTGGTCATTCGATCCTTGATCGAACGAGGATCATCCGCGCTCTGTTCGCCACCCCGATGCGACACTTAATACCACGCACATGTGTGTAAAGCATGCCGCCGCACGTGTCATCCGCGGAGGATTAGTTAGGATTTAATTAATGATTAATTAATCTCCTGATCTTTTAAAAGTCATATCTCCTTCAATAAAATTAAGAAAAATATGAAATAAATTTCTATAAAAAGATAATTCAACCTAGAATATTTTAAAAATAATTTCAATGGATTTTTAATGACCACTTTCTCTGATTTTGGGTTTTATTAGAAATCTCATTTTGTTAATTACCTCTTAATTAAACCTTTGATTAATCCCAAACTTCTTAGGCATGTTTTAGGGGATGACCTCTGCTTCTACTAATTTTCTTGAGATTTATTTAAGGTTTAATTAGAAGAATTGCAAATATGTTTCTTAATTACTCCCTTAACTCAATTAAGGATAATTAAGGTGTGATTAGTGGTTTTAACCTATTATTAGAGTTGATTAAGGTCAGATCCAGTAGATGGGAGGTTTATAGAATAATTTTGGGGCATTTCTCATAAGCTATTCTCTAAATCCCCTTTTCTTTCCTTAATCTTCTCTTAATTAAATTATCCCCTTAATTAATTTATAAAAAAATTTCTAGAACTTGATTAATCTACCTTAGGTAGATGCTTAGGTGTTGAATAGCCTAAGTTTAATTAAGGAAATCAAAACTCAATTCATATGTGTGAAGGGGTGTTTTGAAATTACTTAAGCTAAACTCCTTAGCTTAATTCACCATTAATTATGAGCCAAATTGCATTAGGCCCTTTTCTTCCTAGGTGCATTGCAAATTTAAATTCCTTGTGAGTTTTTATGTCATCTCATTGGCTCATAATTACTTGGTTAGCTATACTAAGGTGGTGTAGGAAAGGGTTAATTAACTTGCTTAATTCATATCTTAACCTAATCAAAATTTAAAAATGAATCTAATCATCTAAAAATTAAACAAAATATCAAACACATGTGGGAATGGGTTAGAAACAACAAACTCAATCCACATTTTCAAAATTAAATCAAACTCAAACTCAAACAAAATCACATTAAACAAACTTTGTTTACTTTAAGCTTTCTTATTTTCTTAAGATTGTATTTAGGATTTAATTAAAGTTAATGTGTTTACATGCTTTCATTGTTTTAATTCTTTCCCAACATGCTAAATATGTATGTTATGTGGTTTCAAGCATCCATATTTTCAAAATCAAATTTAAAATGAAATTGTTTACTTTATGCCAAATTTGCATGTGTTGGCTAAAGTAGAATATGAGTTGCTATTATCACTACTAAATTCAAATTATTTTCAAAATATATAAATCAATTATCAAATATGAAAGTGTGAAGAAAATATAAGGATGTGCTTAACATATGTTTCCCTTCTCTTTTCTTTTAGTATAGTTTTGAATAGGATTTGAAAAGATGTGTGGTTCGTTTGAAAAAAATCCAACACTTGCCTAATTCCATATTGATCCATTACTATGCTATCACTTGAGAAGGTTATCTATGCTTACACATATATAAATTGCATAAATAAAAACAAATCAACTAAAACAAACTTTTGCATTCTTTCTTTTCCAATCATTCTTTTGTACACATGTTTGTATTTAAGGAAAGTGGCATATTAGTCTGGACAACCCTGAGGTTGTGAGGGTTTAAGTAGCCCTAAGTAGATTTTATACCTTATAGCTCTGGTTAACAATGACACTGTACTCATTTATGCCTTTCTTACTTTCATGTGTGCATGTGAAAATTGGATAAGAAAGTCTCTTTTCTACTTAATGAAAATCATGCATCATAAGCATTCAAATTTTCTTAAGTAACTTGCTTAGCATGCATCATAAAGTGTGCTAAATATTCTCATTTTGTGTGTATAGATATGCTTAGGATACATTCATATGCATGTTATACATGTTGGAGAAGAAGTGAAGTAATGTGTATTTTGTGAATTTAGTTCATTTTACTTAATCTTAAAATGCCTTTCTTTTGGATAAGTTTATTTAAAGTTTATTTAGAGTTTATCTAAACTTATGATTAATCAAAACACATAATAAAACATTTACTAAACAAAACTAAAAACATTAATCTACTTTAGAAATTAGTTAGGTTACGGAAGGAAAGAGAAGTTCTCTTCTCTTTCCCTTTCTTCATAACTTAGTAATTAATTGTAGGATTCATTTGAACCAAATTAAAACATAAAATAAAATCAACCCAAAATAATTAAACAACTTAAATGAAACCATCCTCTAAGTTAAACATCCTTCACACTTAGAAAATTTTAACTTAAATCCATATCTAAGCATACCACACAAACCTTTAAAGCACACACATTAGCCTAAGTCACCACTTCTAGCTTTTGGTTAGGGCGGTGCATGATTTGATGTTTATTTTATTTTATAATATATGTTTAGACTAGATGTTGGGATGTATGCTCGTAGAATGAATGGTAGGATAATCTTAGTTTAACCTTTATTTTATGTAGGGATTGTGCTTAATGGGTGCTATCATAAATAAAAATATAAATATTTTGCTTGTGGTGCTTATACCTCTAACCATAATCCAATAGGCCAAGTGGACTTAGTCACCAATGTGTGGGGTGATAAGTCCAATATACATGCTTGGGATATGTGATTATTTTAGCTAATCTCTATTTTGCAAGTGTTAATTAGATTTTCATTTTTTCTTTTTCATGTAAATTTTGTAATTAGGATTTTAGAATGATTGTTATGTGGATTAGGATGTGCATTGGTCATAAGATCCTATCTTATGCACCATGTGAAGCCTTGGAGAATCCACCTTCCAACCATCCAAAAGAAAGAACAAAAGAAGAAAGAAGAAAAGAAGAAGAAAGAAGAAAAGAAGAAAGAAGAAATGAACCTTGAAGACCCCCATAATAATGAGCTCCTTGCTTAATTATATTTAATTCATTTGTAATATAGGTTGTATAAGGGTAGAGCTCGACTATCCAATTTATTTTTTTGGGTTTGTACGGTGGTGCTCAACCACATTTGGCCTCTTATTCTTTTGCGCTTAGCTTTATAAATTATTTGATGATTTGTTTAGCTTGTGCATTAAGTGGCATCTTTTTCTAGTTTCTTCCTTGCTTTATGTATGACCTGAATGACAATTAGGCTCTTAGAAAAAAATAATATTTTACCCAACTTAACAATTTAAAATAAAAAATAAAGAACTCATAACCTCACCTAAAGCTTAGGTTTAAAATCATGATAAAAGAATTATCAACCCCTTAGCTGGATGTGTATTTCTTTTATAACATCATGCACAAATGTATGTTGTTTCACTCTTAATTGGAGGGCTTCTACCTTGCTAGAGAAACTTGGCTTGACCTATGAGAGCCATGGTGGAAACACACCTCCTCCCTTCTCACTGATTTTGGCCAATAATCTCATTTCTCATGCATTAGGCATATGATTCCTATTAGCTTGAGTCAAAATGATTGTCCAAAAATGAAAATAAAAATAAATTTGAATTGCATTAGATTTAGGTTATTTGAAGCATGCCCTTTACATGATATAGTCTCTTTAGGGAGTGAGTTTAATGACTTAATCTCTTTCTAAATAAATAACAACCCAACCATCTTACATTAAGCATATGACTTGACTACATGAATTTAAAATTATAGGAGGAGTTAGTTGGCAGCCACCCCCAGGCAGTTGTAAGTCCAAGCAGTAGGGTGGTTTGTCATCTCTTATGGAGGCAAACCAATACCCATTTTTCCTTAGATTTAAGTTGTGCTTTCAGCCCTCACCAAAGCTTCCTAGATTTAGGTTCTGGGGTTGCTTTTTTTTCCTTTGTGGACCATAAGCATAAATCCTTACCTATTAGACATTTCCATAACCTTGTATTATGAAATTACAAGCCCTAACATTTTAATGAAAAATCTATCTCATATAAATTAAATCAATTTCAAAAATGTAAAGCTCAATCATAGGATAGTTTGAGATGCTCGCTAAGTTTCCTAACATTATGAGCATCTCTTACTTATCTCTATTTGGCTTTGATAATAAATCTCTCTTTGATCAATCCCATTTGATCTTCAAAAACAAACCAACCGATTGGTAGTCCTTTTCTATTGAAATCTTTAGAGACAATGATCATTTACCTTAATTGAGAGTCTTTCTGAGATATCCCCATTCCTTATGATGTAATTAACTATGGGGGCTTGCCCCTGTAGGGAACTTAATGAACCTGATTTAAAATAAATCCTACTTTAGTTTTTCATGTAAAGAAGGGGAAGTATCTTGGTACACTTCGAAGACCCAACGTCCTTAAGAGTCCTTACTTTGGTGATTAGGTCCATTGTAGGGTGGTGACTTCTATCTTTTGAGATAGTGCACCCATCCTTAATACCGTTCTCGATCACTTTAATAAGCACATATGCGGATCTGCGTGGCATTCCAAAAAGATGAATTTTTATAGTCTTGCCTCTCTTTCTACCCATAAATTTGAAAGGCGACTCTATAGAAATTTTTCACCACGACCAAATTAATTTTATAAATCACATTAAAATTAATTCAAATAAAACACTTAATTAATCTACTAATTAATTTGATCACACCTCTTAAATAAACTAATTAAGTTAATAAAATTAATCATATTAAACTTAAGCTTAATCAAACATAAATGCAATTAAATACTAATCAAATCCTAAATTAAACCTAAATTATTAAGTCATTAATTACATCATTAACCTAAACAAACATGAAATCAAATAAAATTAAACAAATCTTTATAAACATAAATATTCTTAATTAAAACTAATTACATATATTGAACCTAAGCAAACCCATAGATTGATAAAGCTAATCAAATCAGATTAAATTAAATTAAGAAAGACTCTCATCAATTTAATATGTAATCAAATCAAATCTCATTCAACCTACTTAAATAAAGTAAACTAATTAATTATTCAATATATGAAATCAAAATACAAACCAAACTTTGATAAACATGACAAATGGATGAGATTAAAAAAAATTCTAATAACAAAGAATCAAACTCAATTAAAATCAAAATAAAATCTCAATTAATCTAATCTAATCAAACTACAAATAAATGAACCATAATCAAATCAAATAAATATAAAGTTATGTCACATAACCATAATCAAAGAAAAGAACTATATTAATTTAAAAGGATATTGAATTATCAAGATTTAATTAAACCAAAACATCTAATCTAAAATTAATTATTCAAAAACACATGGATTTAATAAACTTAAACTTCATTAGATATTAAGGATATTGAATTATCAAGATTCAATTAAACCAAAACATCCATCCAAAATTAATCAATCAAATATTTAAACAAACCCAAATTCTAAATGCCAAATCAAATCAAGTAAAAAATCAAATGAATTACACAAATTCAAATGTGCTAATTAAGATACTTAAGGACCTTAGTTAGATTCTTTAAGAGTTAAGATGTAGAATAGAGTCAGTTCTATCTAAAAATGGAATTCATTCTAGTCTTCATTCTTGAAAACCTAAACATCATTTTAACCAAATAAAATGAAATAAAAATAAAAAATAAATCATTAAATCATTTAAATTGAAATCACCCAAAGGTAAAATTTAAACAAATTCAAACTCCAAATTGAAACTTAAACTATAGAAGCCTAGTAAAGTTTTGCCACACAAGCCTTAAGCACACACATTAGAATACTATGTCAGCACTTCTAGTACTAAGTTAGGGCATTGTATGTATGATGTTCTATTTTATTTTGTGATGTAATATTTTAAACTAGATGTTAAGGTGTATGCCTCGTAGACTGGATGGTTGGTCGTGATTTGCTAATCATATTTTCTATAAGGGGTTGTGCTTAAGTGGCCGCTATAATAAATAAATAAATATATATATATATATATATATATATATATATATATATATATATATATATATATATATATATGCTTTGTTTGCATGTTGCTTAGCCCCTAAGCATAACCCATTAAGATAGGTGGTGGTTACATGTGGTGCTAAGTCCAAATATAATTCATGAAATTAGGATTAGTGTTACGGGAGATTATGATTAGTGGCCAGAAGGCTTAGTTCTTGGGGTGCCCTGTGATGCCTTTAGAGCAAATTAAATCAAGAAATAGAGAAGAAGAAATGAAGAAAAGAAGACCCCCAAAGCATGTATTATTTTTTGTAATCCGGGTTGTATAAGGGTAGAGCTCGGCAATCCATCATTTTTTTTTCTCTTTTCAGGGTGAACGAACCCAACCGGAGTGGCCTTTTATTCTTTATGATTGTCTATAAAATTGTTTGATGTTGTGTTTAGATTGTACATTAGAATAACATATTTTTCATAATTTCTTTATGATTGATGCTTGAATGTGTGGCCTAGATGCAGTAGGCTCTTAGGATAAAATTAAATTTTCTATCCCAATAATAACTCATAACTAAAATTTTAAAATAACTCATAACCTCACATAAAAGCTTAGAAATTAAATCAAGAAAATAAAATTTTTAGTAACCCTTAGCTCGATGAATGTATGTATAACATCATACATGTTATATTCCTCCACTCTTGTTAAGAGGAGGTTTCCATCTATGCCTGAGAATAAAGGTTTAACCTGTGAGAGCCTTTGATGGATGAACACCCCTTTCTCTCATGATTTGGCCCATAATCAAGTTCTCATGCATTTAAGCATACAAAATCCCATAGCTTGTGTCAAAATAAAGAGTTCAAAAGAATCATATATATTTGATAAAATTTGCATTAGATTAAGTCATGAATTCATACCACTCATGCTCTAGTCTCTTAGGGAGTGAGTTTAAGGACTTAGTCTCCTTTTTTAAATAAATAATAGCTTAGCCATCTTGTAAAGCATAAGACTTGCTTGCATAGATTTAAAGGGTAGGAGGAGTTAGTTGGCGGCCACTCCATGCGGTTGTAAGTCCAATAGTCGGATGGTCCATCCTCTCTTATGGAGGTATTCCATTATGTTCACCTTTCGTTTAGATTTTGGATGCTTGTGGTTTGTACCAAAGCTCCCTAGCTTAGGATCCGAGGTAGATTTTTTCCTTCGGGATACAATCATAAATCCTCATCTCTTAGGCATTTCAATCTTATGTTATGAGATTATAAGTCCTAGTATTCTAATAAAATGTTAACTCAAACAATTAATTCTCTTCAATTTCAAAAATATAAAGCCCCACTATAGGGTTGATTGGAACGCTCACTAAACTTCCTTGTATCATGAGCATTTCCTACTTTCTCCATTTGGATTCCAAAAATAAGTCTTCTCCTTGATCTATCATATTTGATTTTCTAAAATAGCCAATCCTTTGATAGTCTTAACTTTGAAATCTTTAAAGATCTAATTATTTACTTTAATCGAGAGTATTCTTAAAGAATTCCCATTTCTTATGATGTAATTAACTATGAGGGCTTGCCTCCATAGAAACTTAATGAACCTGACTTAAAATAAACCCTACTTTACTTTTCCATGTAAAGTATGAGAAAGATCTCTGGTATATTCGAAGACTCATCATGCCTTAGGAGTCCTTATTAGGTGATTAGGTCCATTATAGAGTGGTGATTTCTATCATTTGAGATTGTACATCATCCCTTAATGTCATACCTGATCACTTCAATAAGGACCTCCTAAGGTTTACGTGGCATCCCACAACTCAAAAATAAATACCACAATTAGGCTAATATCGGCCTAACATCCAGCTACATACATACACCCTAGCATTCGATCTACAAGAATACATCATAAAATAAGCATACATCAAATCATACACTGTCCTAACGTAAAGCTAGAAGTGATGACTTTGTCTAATGTGTGTGCATTAAAGCTTGTGTGATATGTCCTAACTAGACTTTAGAGTTGTGAGTTGCTAAGTGTCAAAGATTTAATTTATAAAGGGTTGATTTCTCTTTAAGTGATTTAATTGATTTAAAGATTTTACTTAGTATTTTTTTTTGTTTCATATGGCTTACACTTAACAACTAAGTGTTATAAAGAGAAGAAAGAAAGGGGACCTCTCTTTCATCCTTATCTTAAGTCATTTCTAAAACAAATTAATCAATTTCCTTTAGTGAATGACTTATTACATGTTTTAATTGACTCTAAGTTTAGGTTCATTCTAAATGATCTTATTCAATAAGAAAGATATCTTAAGATTAATTAGAATGACTTACTATCATATAACACATGTTTATTCATTTTTTTCATCATGTATATCATGCATATGATGAACTCCTAAGCATACATATACATACAATATATATCTTAGCACACTTAAATGATGAATGCAAAGAAGTGTGTTTGGAATTTAAATATTTCATTTGATTGAATTATGAATGCATGTCTTTTTAATAGAAAAAGAAATTTTCATCCATTAGCTAAATACACATTCACATATATAAAAGTTTTAAGTGAGTATGTCACCATTGTTCTATACCAGGGGCGTAAGTAGGGCTATCAAAAAAGCTCGTTGTTCATGAATAGCTCGTGTTCAGCTCATTAAGTAGCACTTATTCGGCTCGTTCGTTACCTAAACGAGCCGAACAAGAACAATCATTTCAAGCTCATTATATAAATGAGTCAAACATGAAAAATGATTTGTTCGATCATGTTCAACTCAATTTAGCTCAAAATTAAAAAATTAAATTAAATTATTATTATTATTATTATTATTATTATTATTTATTACTATTACTATTATTATTATTATTATTATTATTATTATTATTATTATTATTATTATTATTATTATTGTATATACATACGAACACATATATATATCATAAATGTGAGCATGGCTTAATGGTTAAAGCTTTTGTTATGCAAAATATTGGCCGAGGTTTGAATCCTCCCTCATATAAATTTTTTGGATTATTGTATTTCGAGCCAATTTGAACACGAGCCGAACATGAACAAATAAAATTTAAATGAGCCGAACACGAATAGTGAAATTTCGAGCCATTTGAACACAAGCAAAATAATTTTCAAACGAGCCAAACTAGAACAAGAGTTCGGCTCGCTCAAGCTCGACTTGTTTACACCCGTAGGCATAAGGTGCCACTTTTTTATATACATATGGATGTATAAGCAACTATAAGAATAAGAAAACCCATGTAAAAGTTGTGTTTGATTTATGATTCTTATTCATTGGTCATATCAAATATATATATATATATATATATATATATATATATATATATATATATATATATATATAAGAGTTTTAAGTGAGTACGATGCTATTGTTCTATCCTGCATAAGTACAAGACCTACTTAGAGCTACTTAAAGCCTCAGTCAGATGTCTGAAAGACTAATTTCATATATACATATGAATGTACAAAAAGAATCACAAGAATGAGAAGTCATGTAAGAAGTCATATTTGATTTGATTAAATGATTTAGATATGTGATATAAAATTCTTCCTAAGTCTTAGCATGGAGATGCATAGGAGTAGATTTAGACAAATATTGTGTTCTTTTCAAATGAACTATACATTTGTAAATCCCATGCAAATTCATATAAGGTAAGGAAAGAGAGCTTCATATTACATATCTTATATTATCAACACATGCAAACTTATAGATATGTGTAATTAACATCACTCAATATATTATAATTGATTTATGGGCTTTTGAATATAACTTTTGATTTAATAGTAATAGCTACACTTATTTTTAATTTAAATCAACACATACAAATTGACATAAAAGAAACCATTTAATTTAGTTAATTTAAAATAAATAAATAAATACATGATTACACATGGCAAACAACATTTAACATGATTGGAAAAAAAATAAGGAACATGAGCACATCTCATTCATTCTAATTAATTCCTAAGGATAATCATACAAAATAAGAATAATTAAAATAAACCAAAGTTCCTTAATGAAATTTTTTTAAATTTTGAGTTTGATTTGATTTAGGAAATGAAAGAGGTTTGCTAATCCTAATCCCATTTCCACATGTGAGTTAATTTGGTTTAATGAATAATAATTAGGTTGATTTTATGTCTTTACTACATTAGGGTATGAATTAAGACAATTAAGTAATATTTACCTACATCACCTTAAGTTAATTAACTAATTAATGATGAGCCAATATGATATGCAATCATATGAAAAGTAAGTTAACAATGCTCCTAAGAAATGAAAGGGGCCTAATACAATTGGCTCATGATTAATAGTTAATTAGGCTTAAGGGGTCTCACTTAACTATTTTTATGATTTTCTCACACATGTGAGCTAACCATAACTTCATTATCTCTCACTTTGAGTTATTGAACACCCAAAGAGCTACCCAAGATTTATTAAAGGTTGCTTAGGTATGAAATGAATTTTAGATTGAGTTAATCAAGCTTATTAATTAATTGATTGAATTATTTGATTATATTTTGATTAGAATGATGAAATTAACTTAAGAAAATGGATCAAGGATAAGGCCTCTATCCTAATCCCCAAGTCATTTAAAACACTCAATTAGGCTTTGATTTTTATCTTGGAGATTAATTAATTAATTAAGCAATAAATTACCTCATAATTCATTAACTAATCAAATTCCAAAAAGTGAAGAAAAGTTAAGAAATGAATTAGAAAAGTATCCCAACATTCCCTAAGCTCCTTACTATTCAATAAAAGTAAAGCTTAAATAATTAATTAAACCATTTTTAATTCAGTAATTATCATTAATTAAATTAAGAATATGATTAAGGCTTAATCAATTAATTTTCTTAATTAAGAAACCAATAAAATCCTAGAAAAATGGGGGAGATAGAGGTCATCACCCCCAAACATCCATGAAAGTTAGAATCAATTGGGTGATTAATTAAGAAATAATTAAGCTAGTTGGATTTTAATTAAAACTTAATTATGCCAAAATCACTATTCAAAATTGAATAATAATAATTTTCTAGATTATTCTTTAAAATATCTTTAAAATGAGCCAAAGTTTGTATTTTTTGGATTTTTCTAGGATTAGTTATGATTTTTTAGAAGTTTTAAGATTAAAAATAGATTAACTAGGCCTAATTAAAGCCTTAATCCCGTCGGGCCATGTGCCAACTGAGGCGGCACGCTGACGCAGCACACTTTTCACGTGGCATGATGGGAGTGGCTATTTAAGTTGTCACATCCGAAGGCTAGCTCGGATGGCGGCAGTCACGCTAACACCGTGGGTTGTCCGATCTGAGATCGGATGGCCACAATTCAATCACAGTTTCAAAGGATTAATCAGAGGATCTAATGTAATTTAATCACGTACGTCCATTTAGATCATGCAGAATGGATGACCCGTGATCTTTCTCCTTCACGAGCAATGAAAGACGGATGCTGTCCATCTTTCCTGGTTCGATCCAAGCTCAACCGAGCTTGGATTGGGATCAATTCAATCCCACACCTTGAGAAGAAGGACATGAATACATTTAACAGTCAAAAACACATGACATTCAAATTTTCTTCACAAAAGTCTAACCTATTTTTCATACAAGGCTCGATTTTACAAAATTACCTCACTGGAGCTAATGTTCAATGGTGGATCGTCGGAGGTAGCTTGGTCTAGGAAGGTGGCAGAAGCTGGATTTGGGGTAGAGTGCTTGGTTGACCAATCCACGCATGCAAAGGTCTCGGCTCCGATTGAACTCCTATCTTTGGTGCTCAGAAAATCTTGGAGATGATTTGATTGGCTTCGATGGAGTAGGAGGATGGTGTGGGCGTAAGGAATTTGGATTTGATCAAGTAGGAGAGGAGTATTGGTGTCCTATTTTTTGTCTTTGCTCGGGGAGGAGGAATGTCATTCGAGGAGGGCTTGGGAACACTTGGAATCACTTTGAAGAGTTCAAAATGCCTTAGGAAACTCAGAGAGTGTCAATTGTGTGTGTGGTGTTTATTTTTTGGTATGTGTGTTATGTGTATATGTGAGGGGGACACCACGTAGATCTGAGAATATACTTATTGAGATGATCGGGTATAACATTAAAGAATAGTGTACGTGGATGAATAAAGTAAGGTTTATTTAAACCGAGTTCTAAAGTTCCTATGGGGGCAAGCCCCATAGTTAATTACATCCTAAGAAAGGTGAGTTCTTGAGGAATGCTCTCGATTAAAGTAGTTAATTATTGTCTCTAAAGAATTCAAAGATAAGACTATCAATAAATCAATTATATTTGGAAGATAAAATGGGATAGATCAAAATGAGAGATTTATTATCGAAGCCAAAGGAGATGAGTAGGGAATGCTCATGATGCTAGGAAGTCTAGTGAGCATTCCAATTTATCATATGGTTGGGCTTTATATGTTTGAGATTGAGGAGAAATTACATGTTTGAGTTGAAATTTTATTAGAGAGGTAGGACTTATACTCTAATAACACAAGATTATTAGGATGCCTAAGAGGTGAGGATTTATGTCTGTAGCCTAAGGGAGAAATGACAATCACAGATCCTAAATCTAGGGAGCTTTGGTGAAGGCCAAAGAATGACCTAAATCTAAGGTGAAAGTGGGTATATTGTTTATCATCACAAGAGAGAGTAAACCACCCAACTGCTAGATTTATCACCACCTAGAGTGGTAGCCAGCGAACTCCTTTGACATTTTAAAATCATGTGGCTAAGTCATATGCTTTGCAAGATGGTTAAATTGTTATTTATTTAGTAAATAAATTGAGTCCTTAAATCCACTCCCTAAGAGACTAGAGCGTAAGGGATATGAATAATGACTTAATTTAATGCAAATTCTTATCAAATTTTATTTAATTTGGGACTATTTATTTTGACACAGGCTATAGGATTTTGTATGCATAAATGCATGAGAAGTTGATTATGGGCCAAATCAAAAGAGAAAGAGGTATTCTTCCATCATAGGCTCTTAAAGATTAAGCCCATTTATATCTGGCAAAGATGGAAGCCCTCTCTTAACAAGAGTGAAATAAGATGATTATGCATAATATTTAACATACAATATCTAGCTAAGGGGTTGCTAAATATTTTATTATCTTGATTTAGTGGCTAAGCTTTTACATTAGGTTATATGTTATTTTAGAGATTTAGTTATGAGTTGTTAGTTTGGGTAGAAAAATAAATTTTTATTCTAGGAGCCTGATTGCATCTAGGCCATACAACAATCACCAATCATAAATAAACTATGAAGAAGCATACTTTTTTTTTAATGCACAAGCTAAACAAAATATTAAATAATTTTATAAAGCTATCATAAAAGAATAAGAGTCGATCCAAGTGGTACCACCATACCCAAAAGAAATGTGGTTTACCCTTATACATCCTAGCATAATGAAAGAATAATTACAATTATAATTGATGAATGTTATGGGGGGGTCTTCATTTTTTATTCTTTCTTCTTTCATTTCTTCATTTTATTTGCTCCATTTCTTTCTTCCTTTTGTCTTGATTTGGATGCCCTTGCTCCAAAGTAATCACATGGTACATAAGACTTGGTCTTATAATTAATGGTCATCCTAATCTCATAACACTTATCCTAATACTAATGCAAAATTACATTAAAGAAGAAAAGTAAATCTAGCTATACCTGCAAACAAATATTAGCTAAACACACCATACAACCCAAGTAGTTATATGAATAATTTGGACTTAGCACCCTACACAAGGGTAACCAAGCCCACCCGTCCTAACTTGGGCTATGCTTAGGGGTATAAGCAACATGCATTGCAAAATCATTTATATTTTTATTACAACGGTGCCTTAAGCACGACCCCCTATAGAAAATATGATTGGGCTAATAACAGCCTAACATCCAGACTACACACACACACCCTAACATCTAATCTACAATAATACATCATAAAATAAGCATACATAAACCATACACCACCCTAACATAAAGCTAGAAGTGGTGACTTAGTCTAAAGTGTGTGCATCAAGGCTTGTGTGGTTTGTCCTAAATAGGCTTTAGAGTTATAATTTTGCTAAGTGTGAAGGATTTAATATATAAATGGTCGATTTCTCTTTAAGTGATTTAATTGATTTGAAGATTTTACTTAATATTTTCTTTTGTTTAATTTGATTTATACAAAACAACTAAGTGTTATAAAGAGAAAAAAGAGAGGAGACTCCTCTTTCATCCCTACCTTAAGTCACTTCTAAAGCAAATTATTCAATTCCTTTTAGTGAATGTCTTATTACATGTTTTGATTAACCCTAAGATTAGGTTCACTCTAAATGACCTTATTCAATAAGAAATGCATCCTAAGATTAATTAGAATGAATTATTATCATATAATACATATTCATTCATTTTTTCATCATGTACATCATGCATATGATTAAATCCTAGGTATAGCTACATATGCAATTTGCCTCTTATCACACTTAAATGATGGATGCAAAGAAGTGTGTTTGGAATTTAAATATTTCGTTTGATTGGATTATGAATGCATGTCTTTTTTTATATAGAAAAAGGGATTTCCATCCATTATCTATGCACACATTCACATGTATAAAAGTTTTAAGTAAGTACGATGCCATTGTTCTACACTAGGGTCATAATGTGCAAGGCTTACTTATGGCTACTTAAAGCCTCACAGCCCCGGGATGTGCAGACTAATATACCACTTTTCTTAAATATATGTAGATATATAAGCAACTATAAGAATAGAAAAAACCCATGAAAAAATTATATTTTTGATTTACTTGATTCATGTTTCTCATTCATTAGTTATATCACACATTCATATGTATAAGAGTTTTAAGTGAGTATGATGCCATTGTTCTACACAAGAGGCGTAAGGTATAAGACCTACTTAGGGCTACTTAAAACCTCGCAACCCTGGGATGTCCAAACTAATATACCACTTTTCTTATATACATATGAATGTACAAAAAAACCACAAGAATGAGAAGCCATGCAAGAGGTCACATTTGATTTGATTGGATGATTTACATATGTGATATGAAATTCTTCTTAAGTTGTAACATGGGGATACATAGGAATAGATCTAGACAAATGTCATGATCTTTTCAAATGAACTATACATTTGTAAATCCCATGTAATTCATGTAAGGTAAGGAAAGAGAACTTCATATTACATACTTTATATTATCAACACATGCAAACTTATAGATACTTGTAATTAAGATCACATCATATATTATAATTGATTTATGGTCTTTTAAAATAGCTTTTATTTTAATAGTAATAATAGCCACACCTATTTTTAATTTAAGTCAACACATACAATTTGACATAGAAGAAACCATTTCATTTAATTTATTTTAAAAGAAACGAATGCATGATTTTACATGACAAGCAATATTTAACATGATTGGAAAAAAAATAAAGGAATATAAGCACATGATCTTATTCATCCCAATTAATTCCTAAGGATAATCATATTAAATAAGACTATTTAAAATGAACAAAAATTCTTTAAATATATTTTTAACTTTGAGTTTGATTTGATTTAGAAAATATGAAAGAGATTTGTTAATCCTAATTCAATTCCCAATTTTTGAATTAATTTAGTTTAATGAATTATATTTAGGTTGATTTTATGTTTAAATTAGGTTAAGGTATGAATTAAGTGAATTAATTAACATTTATATCATTAATTAATAACTAATAATAATAAGCATATGCAACCACATGAAAAGTAAATTTGCAATGCTTAAGAAATGAAAGGGGCTAATACAATTGGCTCAATTAATTTAATTACTTGGGTAGAAATAAAAAAATATATTAGTTCAAGCTCAAAAATTGATGAATCTTTAAGCTTTAGATGGTGTTGAGCTTGAGCTCATTTAAAAAATTGTGTTAAGAATTTAGATTAATCGAGCCTTAATCAGCCATTATTAGTTAATTCCTTATACAAGATTTATGAATAAGTTAATGATTTAATCGAGCCATTATCGATTAAGTGAGTTATTGATCGTTATGAACATTAATCGAATTAATCAGCTCCTTAAAGCTTGTTTGCTTTTAAATGATATTTCTTAACATAATAACCAACAATAACTTATTCAAGCTTGTTCATTTAAGAATCGAGTATTTACAAAAGTGTTCAAGCTCGTTTGATTAATTAAATGAACGAACATAAACGAGCTCTAATCGAGCCGAGTCACGAGTAGCTTGTTGAATGCTCGGTTCGTTTGCACCCCTAACTTAAGGGATCTCACTTAACTGCTTTAATGATTTTTTCATACATGTGAGCTAACCGTAATTTCATTATCTCTCACCTTAGGTTATTGAACACCCAAAGAGCTACCCAATATCAATTAAAGGTTGCTTAGGTGGGAAGTGGATTTTAGATTGAGTTAAATGAAACTTATTAATAAGTTGATTGAATTCTTTGATTACATTTTGATTAGGATGATGAAATTAATTTAGGGAGAGGGACCAAGGATAAGACCTCAACCTTAATCCTTAATTCATTTCAAACACTCAATTAGGCTCTGATTTTTGTCTTGGAAATTAATTAGTTAATTAAGTAATTAATTACCTCATTAGTCACCAATTTATTTTATTCCAAAAAGTAAAAGAAATCTAGGAAATGAATTAGGAAAAATATCCCAATTACACTCCCTAAGTTCCCTTACAATTCCATGGAGGTAATTAAGCTTAAATAATTAATTAAATTAGTATTCATTCACTAATTATCACTAATTAAATTAAGAGAGTGATAAAGGCTTAATTAATTGATTTTCCTAATTAAGCAACCAATAAAATCTCAGAAAAATAGGGGAGGCATAGGTCATCCCCTAGACATCCACAAAAAATTTAAGATTAATTGGATGCTTAATTAAGGTGTGATTAAGCTAATTATATTTCTAATTAAACTTTAATTAAGCCAAAATCAATGTTCAAAATCAATATTCAAAATAAATAAGTATTAATTTTCCTAGAATCTACTCTGAAATACCTTTAAAATGAGCCAAAGTTTTTTTTTTTTTATTTTTCTATAATTAGTTATGAATTTTAGAATTTACAGGCTTTAAAAAATAATTAATTAGCCTTAATTACATTCCTAATCCCATCGGGCCTCGTGGCAGCTGATGCAGCATGTTGACGTGGCACACTTTTTCATGTGGCATGATGAGATTGATTATTAAAGTTGTCACATCCATACGCTCACTCAGCCAACGGCGGATGCGATTTCCTGTGGACCATTTGATCTATGATCAGACGACCATGATTTTATCTCTGGGTTAAGGAAGAAAACAGTGGGGATCTATAGTGATCTAATCATAGTCGTCGTTCCAATCACATGGAATGGATGGCGTATGATCCTCCTCCGTGAGTGGTGAAAGACAGGCACCGTCCATCTTTCCCCGTTCGATCCGAGCTCAACCGAGCTCGGATTGGGATTAAATTGATCCCACACCTTTGAAAGGAGGGGGGATGCACATTCAATGGTCAAATTCACATGGGATTCAAATTCACTTTAAAAAATACCAAGCATGATTTCCCTGTAGCTACAGCTTTGAGGAATTATCTTGCTAGAGCTAAGACCAACGGATGGGATCGACGGAGGTAGCTTTAGTAGAGATGAAGCCCTGTTAAAGAAATATGGGCTTAATTTGGTGTAGAATGCTTGATTGACCACCTCACGCACGTAGGAACCTTGACTTGATCGAAGTCACACCTCCGGCCACTTGAGGGCTTGAAAAATGACTCGTTTGGCTTCAACAGAGTGTTGCGAGAGTGTGGGTAAGAAATTTGAGTTTGATTATGAAATGAGGGAGTTTGGAATGAGATTGTCCTCCCCTATTTCATTCTTGTACGAGAATGAGAAATTTGGATTTTGGATTGCTTGGGAAAGCTTGGAATCTCTCAAGGAGGTTTTGAAAATGCCTTAGGGACTCAAAGCTTTCGAATGAATTACAAATGCTACTTAAATTGAGAGGGTATACCCCTTAATCCACAAAGAAGGACAGACGATAGCATGGGCATGATTTGCATCAGACTACCACCTTCCGGCCGTCAGACTTTTCTCCATCAAGTCCAAGTGGCATGCTAGGGATGGGAGAAGTGATGAGAGGCTACCTAGATCCATTATGCAAGGGTTGCAAAGCTTAGATCCATGAGGTGCTCCGTTTGAGTTGGAGGTGAGTCACCTCTCCTCCCAAAGGTCCATGGCCGACCTAAAGTGGGTTAGGTGGGCTAGGTGGGTCGGGAGAAGGTTCTATTGAGTATTAAGGGGGTGCCATGGGGATGTGAGAGTTGGCTTTGCTTGGATCCATTGGTTTTGAAGATTAAATCCTATGGTTTGATGGCTAATCCCCTTGGATGGGGCCCACTTGACATTTGGAGATTTTTGGCTGACCTAGGGTGAGTTTAAGTTGAGTTAAATAAACCCACAAGGTTTCATAAATTAGATTTGAGTGGTTTGGCTTATATTGGTCAAATGGGTTTAATTTGGGCTATGTTGGGTTGGGTTGACCAATTGGTCAAATTAGGTCAAACCAAGGCTTGGGTTAGGTTCATATAATGATTTAGGATGTTTTGGTTCAATTGGTTTGAGTTGGTTTGGCCTAGGTTTGGATTTGACTCATTTAGGTTCATGTGGTGAAAAATTTCATAGAGTCGCCTTTGAAATCTATTGGTGAGAAAGAGAGGCAGGATTATAAAAATTTATCTTTTTGGGATGTCATGTAGATCCGTAGATGTGCTTATTGAGGTGATCGGGTATGACATTAAGGAGAGGTGTACTATCTCAAAAGATAGAAGTCACCACCCTATAATGGACCTAATCATCAAAATAAGGACTCCTAAGGACGTTGGGTCTTCGATGTGTACCTAAGATTCTTCCCCTATTTTACATAGAAAAGTAAAACATGGTTATTTTAAATTGGGTTCATTAAGTTTCCTACAAGGGCAAGCCCCCATAGTTAATTATATCCCAATGAACGGGATTTCTTAAGAAAACCCTTGATTAAGGTAAATGATCGTTGTCTATAAAGATTTCAATAGGGAAAGGACTATCAATCGATTAGTTTATTTTGAAGAACAAATGGGATTGATCAAAGAGAGATTTATTATCAAAGCAATATGGAGATAAATAGGAGATGTTCACAACCTAGGAAACCTAGCGAGCATCTCAAACTATCCTATGATTGGGATTTATATTTTTGAAATTGATTTAGTTTATTTGAGTTGGATTTTTCATTAGAATGTTAGGGATTATAATTCCATAATACAAGGTTATGGAAGTGCCTAAGAGGTGAGGATTTATGCTTATGGCCCATGAAAGAGAAAAGTAACCTCAAAACCTAAATCTAGGGAGCTTTAGCGAGGGCCAAAAGCATAACCTAAATCTAAGGCGAAAAAATGAGTATTTGGTATGCCTCCATAAGAGAGGACAAACCACCCAATAGCTTGGACTTACAACCGCCTAAGGGTGGCCGCAAAATAACTCCTATGATTTTAAACACATGTAGGCAAGTCATATGCTTAATGCAAGATAGTTTGACTATTATTATTTAAAAGAGACTAAGTCCTTAAACTCACTTCCTAAAGAGAATAGATCATGTAAAAGGCATGCTTCAAATGACCTAAATCTAATGAAATTCAAATTTTATTTTATTTTTATTTTTGGACAACCATTTTGACTCAGGCTAATAGGATTCATAAGCCTAATGCATGAGAAATAAAGTTATTAGCCAAAATCAGCGAGATGGGAGGAGGTGTGTTTCCACCATAGCTCTCATAGGTTAAGCCAAGTTTCTCTAGCAAAGGTGGAAGCCCTTCAATCAAGAGTGAAGAAAGATGCATTTGTGCATGATGTTATAAAAGAAATATACATCCAGCTAAGGGGTTGTTAATTCTTTTATCTTGATTTTTTTTAAACTTAAGCTTTATGTGAGGTTATGAGTTCTTTATTTTTAGTTTTGAATTGTTAGATTTGATAAAAGATTTATTTTTTCCTAAAGAGGCTAACCCACATGCAGGCTATACATAAAGCAAGAAAGAAACTAAGAAAAAGATACCACTTAATGCACAAGCTAACAAATCATCAATCAATTTATAAAGCTAACCAAAAGAATAAGAAGTCGAGTGTGGTCGGGCAGCACCACACAAACCCAAAAATAAATTGGGAAGCTGAGCTCTACCCTTATACAGCCCGGATTACAAATGAATTACATACAATTATACAAGGAACTCATTGTTATGGGGGTCTTCAAGCTTCATTTCTTCATTCTTCTTTTCTTCTTTCTTCTTCTTTTCTTTCTTTTGGATGGTTGGAAGGTGGATGCTCCAAGGCTTCACATGGTGCATAAGATATGATCTTATGACCATTGCTCATCCTAAGCCCCATAACAATCATTTCAAACTCCTAATTACAAAGTTTACATGAAAAGAAAAGAATGGAAATCTAACTAACTGCAAAATAAAGGTTAGCTAAACAAACCACATAAATCCCAAGCATGTATGTTGGACTTATCACCCCACACATGGATGACTAAGTCCATCTGGCCTATGGATTATGCTTAGGGGTATAAGCACCTGCATGCAAAAACTTTTTATATTTTTATTTATGATAGTGCCCCTTAAGCACAATCCCCTGCAGAAAATAATGGTTAGACTAAGATCACCCTACCATTTATTCTATGAGCATACATCCTAATATCCAATCTAAAATATATATCAAAAAACAAAATAAAGTATCAAACCATGCACCGTCCTAACCTAAAGCTAGAAGTGGCAACTTAGAAAAATGTGTGTGCTTTGAAAGTTTGTGTGGTATGCTTAGCCATGGGTTTAAATTAGAGTTTTCTAAGTGTGAGGTTCAACTTAGAGGAGTTTCATTTAATTTGTGTAATGGTTTTGGGTTGATTTTATTTCAAGTTTTGATTAGGTTCAAATGAATCCTACAATTAATTACTAAGTTATAAAAAGAGGGAAAGAGAAGAGAACTTCTCTTTCCTTCCCTAACCTAAATAATTTCTAAAGTAGATTCACATTTTTGGTTTTATTTAGTGAATGTTTTGATTAGGTGTTTTAATTAATCCTAAGTTTAGATTAACTCTTAACAAACCTATCCAAAAGAAAGGCATTTTTAAGATTACATAAAATGAACTAAATTCACAAAACACACATTACTTCACTTCTTTTTCCAACATGTATAACATGCATATGAATGTATTCTAAGCATATCTATACACACCAAATGGGAATATTTAGCACACTTTATGTTGCATACAAAGTAAGTTACTTAAGAAAATTTGTATTCTTATGATGCATGATTTTCATTAAGTATACAAGGAGCTTTTTTATCTAATTTTCACATACACACATGAAAGTATGAAAGACATAAGTGAGTACAGTATCATTGTTAACCAGAGGTGTAAGGTATAAAACCTACTTAGGGCTACTTAAAGCCTCACAACCTCAAAGTTGTCCAGACTAATATACCACTTTCCTTAAATAAAAACATGTGCATAAAAGAAATGAATGGAAAAGAAAGAATGCAAAAGTTTATTTTAGTTGGTTTATTTTGTTTATGCAATTTATGTGTACAAGTATAGGTAACCCTTCTTAAGTGATAGTATAGGAATGAATAGGATATGAAATTATGTAAGTGTTGGGTTCTTTTCAAATGAACCATACATCTTACCAACTCATATTCAAAACTATACTAAAAGAGAAGGGAGACTTATGCAAAGCACACCTTTATATTCTTTCACATGCAAGCTTATAACTAAAATGTAAGTAGCATACTTTTAGATTTGATAATTGATTTGTATGTTTTGAAAATAATTTGGAATATTATAGTGATAATAGCCATTCATATTTCTAGTTTAGCCAACACATGTAAATTTGATATAAAATAAATAATTTCATTTTGAATTTAATTATGAAAAGAATGGATGCATGAACCCATATGACATAAAAATTTAACTTGTTGGGGAAAGAATTAAAGTAATGAAAGCATGTAAACACATTCACTTTAATTAAATCCCAAGGTCATTCTTATGGAATAAGAAAGTTTAAAATAAATCAAAGTTTGTTTAATGTGATTTTTGTTTGAGTTTGAGTTTGATTTAGTTTTGAAAATGTGAGTTGAGTTTACTATTCTAATCCATTCCCACATGTGTTTGATATTTTTTGTTTAATTTTTAGATAATTAAATACATTTTTATGTACTAATTAAGTTAGGGTAAGAATTAAGCAAGTTAATTAACCCTTAGCTACACCACCTTAGTATAGTTAACCAAGTAATTATGAGCCAATGAGATGACATAAAAACTCACAAGAAATTTAAACTTGCAATCCACTTAATAAGAAAAAGGCCTAATGCAATTTGGCTCATGATTAATGGTTAATTAAGCTAAGGGGTTTAGCTTAAGTAATTTTAAAACACCCTTCATACATAAGAATTGGGTTTTGATTTCCTTAATTGAACTTAAGCTATTAAACACCTAATCATCTACCCAAGGTAGATTAATTAAGTTCTGAAAGTTTTAAATTTTTTTTAGAAATTAATTAAGGGAATAACTAATGAATTAACCCTTAATTAAGAGAAGATTAAGAAAAAAAGGGGGTCTAAGGAATAGCTTAGGAGAAATATCCCAAAATTATTTCCTAAACCTTTTATCTACTAGATCTGACCTTGATTAACCCTAATAATGGTTTAAAACCACTAATCACACCTTAATTATCCTTAATTAGATGAAGGGAGTAATTAGAAAACCTATTTGAAATTCTCTTAATTAAGCCTTAAATAAATTCCAAGAAAATTAGGGGATGCAGAGGTCATCCCCAAAAACATACCCAAGAAGTTTGGGATTAAGTAGAGGCTTATTTAAGAGATAATTAACAAACTAAATTTCCAATAAAACCCAAAATTAGAAAAGGTTAATTTAAAACCATTGAAATCATTTTTAAAATATTCTAGGTTGAATTACCTATCCATAGAATTTTACTTCATATTTTTTGAATTTTATTGAGAGAGATATGATTTTTAGAAGATCAAAAGATTAATTAGAAATAATTAAAATCCATACCTAATCCTTCAGCTCACAGTGCGATGCGTGGTGGCGGCAGTTAGCACGCTTTACACACATCATGCGGTGAGCATCCGACTTAAACATCCCATTAGGTGGCGCGATGACTGCGGACGCTTTGATCTCAGTCGTCGATTAAAGATTGGATAACCAGAGATCTTCGTATGGTTTTAAAAGGGATAAATTATTTTCTAAACGTGAGAATAATCTTGACTGTCCATCCAAAATGTGTGGATAGACAGCCAAGATCTCCCTAGTTCTTTCCCTAGGCTTAGTAAAGAAGGTCCATGATCTAGGGGAAGACCCGAGCTCGATTGAGCCCAGATTAGAACAAAACTTTACCCACACCATCTAAAGCCAATAAGGAACACATCCAACAGTGAAATTTGCATGACTTGAAAATTCATTTCACAAAAGACCAACACCTCCTATGCTAGTTGGTCAAATTCATACCTCACTGGAGGTGATCACCGATGGTCAAGATCGATGAGGTAGCTTCATCTAGTGGAGATGAAGCCCTGTTGAAATTCCTAGGACTTGGGGTTGAGTGGTTTTCTCTATGGACCAACACCACTAGATTTCACTTGCGGCTTTGATCCAATTACTTCTCTCCTTGCTGTGGGAACTCAAGTGGATGCTTGAGTGTGCTTGGATTGATCCTTAGAGGAAGTGTGGAAGAGGAATTGGAGTGGTTTTTAGTGTGGAGAGAGTTGGAAGTTCAAATGAGTTCCCCTATTTTCCAATGGAGAAAACTGACAAATCTCAAATTCAAATCCCTTTTAGAATGCTTAGGAAGGCTCTCTAATATTTCCTAACACTCTCTAGGGCTTGATCAAATTGTGGAATGATAGTTTTGAATTGAATTAGGGGGAGTATATCTCCCCCTATGGCAATCGAACGGCCGACACCTCCTTTGCAATTTTGAGATAATTGACCACAATAGGAAGGTTGTTTGATTTTAAGTTGGCACATGGTCGGTTTGAGGCATTGAGTGGATTGCCAACCTCCCATGCGCATTCAATTGGGTGGAGGAGGGATTTGGAATGAGCCAATTTAACCCATGGAGTCAGGTTTGGCCTTGGGTCCATTTGGGCTGACCCAAACCCATTGGGTTGGGTGCACTACTCTTCATTAGGTCCCCTTGAGCTATTAGGAAGGCATCAAGTTGATATGAAGAGGGTATGACCAAATTACCCATAGATTATGCCAAAATTTGTTCTATGGCCTACATGTAGAATGGTCATTTTGTTGATTTTTCAATTTGGATGTGTTAGGCATATGTAGAAACTATGTTTGGCCAAGTTTTGTGATATTTAGAATTCATTTGATAAGGTTTGGCTCATGTTGACCCATTTAGGTCAAAATGGGTCAACTTGGGTCAAGTTGACCAATTGGTCAAATTGGATCAAACCAAGGGTTGGGTCAAGTTCATATGACCATTTGAAATGTTTTGGTGGCTTTGGTTTGATTCAATTTGGTTTAGTTTTGAATTTGGCTCATATGACTTCATTTAGGTCAAATGGGTCGAGTTGACCTATTTGACCCGTTTGACCTATTTGGGGTAGGTCAAGGGTAGGTTTAGGTTAGGTTAGTCATATGAGTAGATTGGTATCTTTATTTCCAATCAATTTTGGTTATGTTCAAATTTGGCTCAACATGACCCTTTTAGGTCAAGTTGGGTCTAAGGTCAAATGGGCTAGGTTAGGTCTAGTTGGTCAATTGAGGCTTTGGTCAAGTTTAACAAGTGATTTGGAATGAACTTGACCCATTGGTTTGAATCAATTTAACTTAGATCAAGTTTTGACATATTTTGACTTTTAGGTCAAGTTAGGTTAACTTGGGTCAAGTGGCCAATTGGGCTAGGTTAGGCTCAAATGTTAACTTGGTTAAGTTCAAACATAGGTCATGAATGAACTTAGACTAATGGTTTCAATCAATTTGTCCTATGGTGGATTTTGGTTAAGTTAGGTTTCATTTTTGGTTAAGTGTTGACTTGATTTGACCTAATTTGATTGATTGATCATCCCATGATGATTGTTGATCATGATGAGAGGCATAGGTGAGTTTGATTCAATCCAATTTATTTAGGATTAGAATTTGGCTCATAAGGGTACTTTAGGCCACTTTGGGTCAAGTGAGCCTAAGTGGGTCAAATGGCTTGGTCAAAGCTTGATTGGAAGTTGATTGAACTTGTTTATGGACTTATGATTGAAATATAAATCCATTTGCATGTGTGAAGTCAAATGGCTTTTTAAAGGACTTAAGAAAATTTTGTAGTTTGAAGTTTGAATTTTTTATTTTGTTTGATTGATTTAAATTTATATCTCATTTATATATTTGAATATAAATGAAAATATAACTGAATTGTGAGAAAATTCAAAGATTTTGAAATGATTTTATCAAGATTTGGGCTAAGTCTTTAAGAGGGAAATTAAGGACTTAAGAAAGATTTGGATTTTGAAATTTCTTTCATGGGTTTCAATCATTGATTTTGATCATGGATTTCAATCACATAGAGTTGATTTGAATTTGGAGAAAATCAAATAAGATTGATTTGGAGTTTGACTTGAAGGAAGGAGGTGAGGAATGGTTCAAGCTAAGGGTAGGAAAATTTCCTAACACCCCTAAGGCATGATCTATTTAGCTAACCCTTCTAAGTCTCTAAGGCTAGGTTGAGTGTCCACCTAATTACTAGATGTGTCTTAAGACTAAGGATCTCTTAAAGTCTAAGAGGAATCCTATGTCTAAGATGGAGGTGTTGAGAGCTCATCCTAAAATGAGGTCAATAAAGGGCGCCCAATAGGTGTGGTGTGACTGACCAAGTACACCGCACATATTGGTGTTGATCGAAACTATAAATAACACTGAAAGATCATAAGCATTAGCAGAAATAATCTATACTTTACCCAAGGAGTAGAGAGAATCTAGAGTCTAATGAAATGTGGCTCTACTTATGTCCAAGACATAAGAGAGAAGGAGGAATCCACTAAGGGATATAGTAGGTGAACCTTCCACTAGAGAAGCAGGTTCAAATCATCCACAAGGGGATGAGAGGGCTTATTTGAGTTCTACTAGGGAATAGGGTTGAATTTGTTTTAATTTGTTTTGGTTTTGACTCCATCCACTAGGGAAGTAAGTAACTATCATCCACAAGGAAGGGGTTATGAAATCCACCGAGGGATTAGAATTCTAGATCCACTGAGGGACTAGAAAGATTTGCATCTCATTGAGGATTAGCAAAAGAATTTGGTTTGATTGTCTATTTGTTATGTTTCTTTGTTTTGTTGGATTTGTTTATTTCAAATTTTTAGATTTTGGAATTTGAGATGGATCCTATTGGTTTGCAATGAACTGCACCGAATAGGGGCCATGGAGGCCTAGACCTAACTCTAATTTACCAATTGAAAGGGAGTAGTCTACCAACCATATGGTAGGACTATCTAACCAAAGGGGTGCCTTTCAGTATACAGTAGCTATACTAGGAAGAAAGCATAGTAGTCTTACATCCTCCAAAGTAGGGACCAGTTGCTGGGGCGATCTACTGGTAGAGCAACAAATTGAACCCAACCTAAGGATGACTACTGAGTGAATGCTGCTAGGGGACTTAGATCAACTCAAAGATGCTCAAAGATAGATTTCATTTTTAGATTTATTTTATATTATGATGGATCCTATTGGTTTGTAATGAACTGCATTGAATAGGGGCCATGGAGGCTGGACCTAACTCAAATTTACCAATCCAAAGGGAGTAGTACACCAACCATAAGGTAGGACTATCCTACCAAAGAAGTGCCTTTCGATTTGCAGTTGTTAAGTTTTAAGAAGAAAGTATGGGGGCTCACATCTTCCAAAATGAGGAACCACTAGGGTGATCGGTTGCTTTGGGCAACCAATCCTACCTAACCTAGGGCTGATTTGAGTGAATGCTACTGGGGAACTTAAATTAACTCAAAGATAGTCAAGCAATAATTTCATTTTTAGATTTATTTTATATTATGATGGATCCTATTGGTTTGTGATGAACTGCACTGAATAGGGGCCACGGAGGCCTGGAGCTAACTCAAATTTACCAATTCAAAGGGAGTTGTTTACCAACCATGAAGTAGG
The DNA here is from genome assembly GCA_021442155.1 of Cymbidium sinense. NCBI lineage: Eukaryota > Viridiplantae > Streptophyta > Magnoliopsida > Asparagales > Orchidaceae > Cymbidium > Cymbidium sinense. The sequence continues at coordinate 60,271,923 of CM038221.1, forward strand.
ACTATCCAACCAAAGGGATGTTGTTTGGTTTGCAAAGGTCAAGTCTTAAGAAGAAAGCAACAGATCAAACCTGACCTATGGCTGATTATTTGAGTGAATGCCACTGGGAGACTTAAATCAGCTCAAGGATAGTCAAATGTTAGTTTCATTTTTTAGATTTTTTGTTTTTTTGTTGTGATGATGGATTTCATTGGTTTGCGATAGATCAAACTGAGAAGGAGCTCATATCAGTCTAAACTATCTCAATTTATTGAACCAAAGTGAGTAGCTTCCCGGCCAATGTGAGAGCTATCGACTAAAAGAGTGCCTTTCGATTTGCAATGATCAATTTAAGGGAAGAAAGCTTGGGGACTCACATCTTCCACTACAAAAGACCACTGAGGTGATCGGTTGCTTTAGGCAATAAATCAAACCCATTCTAAGGTTGCCCGTCGATTTGCGACAGGCATGCTGGAAAGAATGTGTCATGGTATTATATCTTCCAAGGAGAAATGATTGTCGAGGTAACCTGTTTATTGAAAAATAGATTAAACCTGACCTAAGGGCGACTACAAAGTGACCACCGACCCAGAGATTTATCTCAACTCAGGTAGTCACGCAATTTCTATAGGGAGTTATGCTTACACTGCCCTAAAGATAGGATGTCTGCTTGGGAAAAGGGGCCCTTTGGGGGCTTGAATTCCTAATCCATGCGAATTAATTTTGTTTATTTTATTTAGTTTGTTTTATCTGGACCCTATTGGTTTTGCAAGGGATCAAACCGAGAAGGAGCTTATATTAGCTAGAACTATCTCAGTTCTTGAACAAGGTAGAATGCATATCCACTGAACAAATTCTCTAACCATAGGGGTGGCTACTAGGAAAGGGGAACCATCTAATCCAAAAGTAATCAGGGTATAGTCTTAATGGGGTCATAAAGGATGTGATTCAAATAGAATACCCTCAGGGGTTGGGGCCACTAAAGGGCTTAATCCAATTCCCTGGAGAATATGACATGGCTAGTCATATATTGTAGGTATTGATGTCCAACTTAAGGAGAAAGTGCATGCTCACATATGCCAAGAGTATTGTACTCACCGGGTGAGTCACTGACAGCATAACAAACATAAACTAACCTAAGGTTTCCATCAGTTTGCAACAATCAGCCTAGGAAGGAAGCTCGGGGACTCACATCCTCCTATAGCGGAACTGATTGTTGGGATAATCTATCATCGACTCGACAGGTGCTATCCGACGTAGAGCAACTACTGAGTGAATGCCATTGGGGAGTTATATCAACTCAAACATAATCAAGAGGAAAGGAACCTCTGTGGGACTTACCATTAACCTCAAATAAACTCAACCTAGTTAGTGTATGATGGTTAATTCAAGAAGAAATCATGGGGACTCGCATCTTCTTAAGCAACGCCAATCATGAGGTATCTTACTGGCTGGGCAGTGAAGCTACCATACTAAGAAGGCGCTCATTGGTTTGCAATGATCAAGTTAGGAAGAAAGCACGAGGACTCACATCTTCCAATAAATGATCACTGGGGTAACATACTAGCGAGGTAGCATGTAGACTCGACCTAGAGCAGCTAATGAGTGACTGCAATAGGGGGCTTGCTCCCACATCAAAATAGCCTGAGACAAAAGATTTATATTTATTTTGTACATTGTCAAAAGAAATAGGACACCTCTTGGGTTCTCTCACACCTATCCTAAACACACTAGGGAGTTCAATAAAATGGTGCCATGATGGAAACCAGGGGTTCCCACTAAGAAAGGATGTCGCTCGGGTTCTCTTACACCTAACTTAGTTGTGCTAATCAAAATAAGATGCCTCTTGGGTTCTCTCACACCTATTCTAATAGTGCTGAGAGGTTGTGTTTGTGATGTGAAAGAGGGATAGGATGCCACTGGGGGACTCTTACACCTACCCTAAAACACGTTATGGCAGATTCACAAGATAAGCAAATAATGCTTTGAAAGAAATGAAGATTTGATGAATGGAATCAGATTTTATTCTTTTTATTAATCAATTATTTTCAAACATGATTTATTTCATGAGTAATATTTTTTTAGATAGATCCCATTAATTGGAAGCATCGGGTGTTCCCCTTTACAATCAATAAGCTGATAAGATCCTCCTTGGTAGACCTTCTTTATGACATAGGGGCCTTCCCAAGTGGGTTCAAACTTGCTCCCATCTTTTGATGGGAAATAAGTGGTCTTCTTATGACTAACACAAGTTCTCCTACTTGGAAAGACATAGGTCAGACCAGCTAATTGTGAGCCTGAATCATTTTGGCTTTGTACAACTTGAAGTTTTGGCACGCCTATAGGCGACTCTCCTCCGAACCTTCGAGCTCTTGTAACCGCAACTTTGCATTCTATTTTATAGTGATCTTGTTACCCAATGCTATCCTTAGTGATGGGAGCTAAACTTCTAAAGGTAAAATGACTTCAGACCCATACACTAAAGAAAATGAGGTAGACTGAGTTGGAGTCTGGTATGTGGTGCGGTAGGCCCACAAGGCTTCAACCAACTACTCATGCCACTTTCGTTTGTTGTCATAAAGAGTTTTCTTCAAAATTTGGATGAGAGTTTTGTTGAATGCTTCCGCTAAGCCATTTGCTCTGGGTAGTAGATGGTAGAGTATCTCCAGTCTATACCGTGTCTTCTGGCAAAGCTGTTCATCTTTGTACTTTTGAATGTAGTACCATTATCAAATATAATTCATCGAGGCACCCCGAACCTATATACAATATGGTTCCTGAAAAACTAAAGCACATGCTGAGCTATGACCTCTTTGAGTGGGATGGCTTTGCCCACTTGGAAAAGTAGTCGGTGATAGCTAGAATGAACCAATGACCCTTGGAAGAAGGAGGATCGATAAGACCCAACACTCAAATTACCATGAGGCCAATGTAGGGTGTAGAATATTAGGTGGTTGGTGGAGGACCACACCATTCACCTGACACTGATTGCATCTTCTAGCTACATCCATGCAGTCTGAAATCATTAAAGGCTAGTAGTATCCTAGTTTTTTGATCTTGATCTTCATCTTTGACTGGGCTGATAAGGCCCACATAGACCTGATGTACCTCAGTTACAATGCCATGGGCTTCGTGTTTGTCTAAACAACATAACCACATTTGGTCAAAGGACCAGTGGTATAAGGTGCCATCAACGAGAGTGTAGGAGAGAGCTCTCTATTTCACCTGATGGGCTTGTGAATTTTCTTGAGGTAGTTTGCCAGTGTTCAAGTAGTCTGTGAATGGTTGCCTCCAATCTAGCTCATTGTCCTTTTTAGCAACGACAACCTCCCCTTCAAAAGAAATTCTCTCGATGAGTTCATCATAAATAAGGGATAAGACTTGTCTATTTTGGATCCTTATTAGAATGAACTCATCTTCTAGAAATGCGAGTTCTTTGATAAGTTTGGCCAAAGCATCTGCTACTGCATTCTCTACTCGGGGAACCTTGTAGATGGTGACTTTGGGAATCTAAGCCAACAGCTTCATGGTATACTCATGATAGTGATGAAGCTTGGGTTTGAGAATCTTATAAGACCCAAAAATCTGGTTGATAACCAACTAAGAATCCCTAAAGATGTCGATGCTTTTGACACTGATAGTGATGATTAACTACAGACCACCAATCAAAGCCTCATACTCGACTTCATTGTTGCTGTAGGGGTTAGATAGATAGTATAAGAATCTAATCACATCGTGATTTAGAGTTAGTAGAATTATTTCTGCCCCTGCCTTTCCTGGGAGAATAGTTCGGGTGCTTCACCTTTGTGAAAAGAACCTGCACCATCAAAATACATCTCCCATCAGTGGTTGCCGGCCTTCCCTAAGTTCATGATTTGTTCATTGGGAGATCGTCACTAAGAAGAGAATCAACAAGAAGTCGGTGTGTTGCTAAGAAATCTGCTAGTGCTTGTTCTTTTACCGCACAGAGGGAAACAAAAGTTATATCAAACTATGAAATTATCATGAACCAATGTGCCAAACATCCGGATAGCATTGTCCACCGTGTCATGAGATACTGCAGTGGATTCATCTTGGAGATCAAGTTCACCTTATGAGAAAGCATGTAGTGTTATAGCTTTTGAGAGGCAAGATTAAAGCTAGGCAATGATTTCTCAATAGGTGGGTAGCTTGCTTCAGCAGGGATCAGACGATGGATGAGATAGTAAAGAGCTCTCTCTTTTCCTTCATAATTGGCTTGGGCCAACAGAGCGCCAAGTGATTCATCTAATGCAGCAGTGTAAAGGATGAGTGGCCTACCCTAGATAGGGGTTGTGAGAAATGGCGGCTTCACCAAATACTGCTTGATGTCTTTGAATGCATGTTGGCACTTGTAATCCCACTTGAACTTGGCATCCTTTTTGAAAAGTGCTGAGAATACCTTGCGTCTCTCCGATAGGTTGCAGATAAAGCATCTTAGATATGTCAGTCATCCTAGAAAGATCTGAGTTTAGTTAAACTCTTAGGAGGTGGCATTTTTAAGATAGCTTTAATCTTTTTAGGATCTATTTCTATTCCCTGGTATTGGACAACAAACCCAAGGAATTTTCTTGAAGCTACTCTGAATGCACACTTCAGGGGATTCATTTTTTAGGTTATATTATCTTAATATTTGAAAACTATTCTCAAGTCAAAGAGGGGGTCTTTCTTTTCTTTGCTTTTGACTACTAAATCATCAATATAGCACTCAACTTGATGATGGATGAGTTGATGATCAGTCATGGTATGTAGCACCAGATTTTTAAGGAAAGGCATGACCTTATGAAGATTATGATTAGGGTTGAAGCGTGTTTCTTTCATCTTGGAGACATCTTGATTTGGTTATAGATGATCCATCCATGAAAGAAAGCATGAGAGATAAGCGATGTCCACCATTAATTCTGGTATAGGAAGAGGAAACTCATCCTTAGGACATACATTATTTAAGTCCCTAAAATTGATGCAAATGCAAATTTGGCCATTCTTCTTCTTAACTGGGATGACACTTGCTATCCAAGTAGGATATTTTTCTTACCTAATGAAACTAGCATTGATCAGTTTCTTGACTTCATAAATGACTTATTATTCAATTTCTAATCACATGCATTTAGGAGCTTGCTTAATAGGGGTAGTTAAGGTCTATTGTTAGCTTGTAGTCTGCTACATCAGGATATTATCCAGACATTTCTTCATAACTCCATGCCAAGCAGTCTTTAAACTCAGTCGATAGCTTAACTAAGTCATTGGTTTCTTCTTCATTCAACAATGAACTGATGTACGTCGAGGGTGAATTTTTTTCTATCCCGAGGTTGATTTCTTTGAGCTTGTCTATTATTGAATGGATTTCTTCTTCAAATTTTGGACTTGAAATCTTGATATAAAGATCATCTGAATCATCTAAGATTTCTAAACACACATTCTTATAAGAGTTAGGGTTGTGTGAGAAGAACCTATCAGACTCCAAATGGTTGGTAACAACCAAGAAGTAATTTCCATCATTGACTGGACCCACTGTGTCGAATCCTAGTCCTGCTCTTGATTGTGCTTTCCTGCTTATATTGTTCCATAACTTTTTCAAAGTACTTTGACCTGCTACTAGACCACGTATGAGGAACCAAACTTTTTTGTATAAGATTTTGAACACAAGGTGAGTAAAAATGAAGTGGTAATTCCATTAATTATTTAAAAGTATCCTCCTCAAGTTCTACATCCACTTCAGGACATGAGGATGATGATCCCAAAAAGAACCTCTTTTGCTTTATATCACTGGAAGACTAGGGGATTTTCTTAACTACTAAACCTTCAACTTTCTGTGATGTAAGTGAGATTAGAGCTAAGGTTCCCAACTGCTGCCTAATAGTTTTACATAAACCATATTCAAATACTTTGCTTTGCTTGGAGGCTTGGTCTTCGTCACTGTCTGGAATGAAGGTCACCTCCAATGGAACCTACTAAGAGGAGTTGGCGGGTATACTAATCACATTAGACTCATCCTCTGAGCTGGATTCCAAGTCTATGTGAATAGTAGGGGTACTCCTATGAACTATAACATGACCTCTATTGGCTGATGGCCAACTAGGGTCTCCCACCTCTAGAACTGCCTCTATTTCTACCTCGCCTCTACGCACGGTGGAGGTTTTAGCCATCAGCCACCTCCATATGGAAATGGATTGTGAATGAATGTGATATCGATCTATTTTTCTCATTTCCCCTTTCTTGTTCCCTTGGATTTCTAATTTTCTTTTCTTTTTCTTGATTTTCCTTTTCTTTTGCTTTTAAATTTGAATTTTGTCCAAGTTCACAAGAAAGGGTGTGTTGAGAAAGATAGTAGGTCACATCCTCATAAATCTCAACCTCCCTGAAATGGCTTTTCATCACTATTGACACGATATTCAATTCCATCTTTTCTGAACTTGATGCACTGATGGAGGTGGGATAGAATGATCTTGTTCTAATGTATCCAAGGCCTACCAAGCAAAGTAGTGAATGAAGTATTCAAATCAATGACGTAGAACTTAGCTTCACTCTTCCATTCACCTATCTCCAAAGGTAACACTATGGAACTTAAAGCTCGCTCACCTTGTTCATTAAATCCTCTCAACAACATCTTATCTCCTCGGAGTGTAGAGATGTCAATCCTCAAATAGGCAAGGGTCTTTAGGCTCATAATGTTCACCGATGCACCTGGATCGATAAGAACTCTAGAGAGTCTGAACTATCCATGTCGACTATGTTGTAGAGGGGATGGTTGTGCTCCAAGTCCCCTAGTAGAAGGTCTTCATCTGTGAAGGTGATCCCTTGAGCTTCTTTTGTATAATGTGCCTCCTCACCTATAGCGATCAGTTAATCTAAGCATATCTCAAGATCAAGGAGAGCCTTGATTAATGACTCCCTCATCTCTTTGGATAAGACAAGGGCATCATATATGCTTAGCTTAGATGACAACTTTCTTAGATGAGAAAGAACATTGTAGTCCACCTTCGGCTGGTCCTCCATAAGCATATACAAGGGTGGAGCATCCTATTGAAGGGCTTCTCAATCTTCAATACTAATGACTTATTTCCCTCTATCTTGAGGTGCTGTCTTAGGAGGTAGAACCTTGTCACTACGGAGGTTGACTTCGATGATCACTTGTGGTAGGGTAATGGAAGATTCTACTTGCACATGCTCACCTACTTCCTATGGGACCCTCAATCGATGATTTCCAAGTCTATCTCAAGAGGTAAACCAGTTGAGTTGGAAAGTCCAACTCTGAATCAGAAAGAGGAAGATAAGAATTATTATAGTTATTTTGAAGCGTTATCATTAGGAATAGAAGAAGATAACCCATCAAAAGTGACACTGATGTAATTCAAGCTAGATTTATTCTTCAATTTCTTGGATTTATTTGGAGGCACAAAGTAAAAATCAAGTAAAGTGAGTGGGGTAACGGATTTGATGCCCTTATCCACTGATACAAGAGTTCTACTCGTAGAAGAAACAAAGACTGAAGTGAAAGAAGTTGCTGGTGTAGAAAATGCAACTGTAGGCTGGAGGCTGGACACGGTCAGTGGTTATGTTAAAGGGCTATCCCAAGCTGACATATGTTGCTGCTGAGCTCCACCTTTCCTAAAGTTGGCAATCGCAACTTACAAACCTTCCTTGATGTTGGAGGTTTGAGCAGACTCAGGCACCTGCAAAGAAATTCTCTTGATCTTCTGGACTATTTTCTTAGAGGTTTTGGATAGATAAATATCCCAACATTCTTTTATTTTGGCAGGATCACATGTATCCCCAAGGATTACCCTGATGGAACTGGATGGTTGTTCCATAAGGTATTCTTTTGGGATAACTATAACACCAGTCTTGAAGTTTTGTTCAAGCCAATCCTTGAATGTGAAGCAATCCTCCAAAACATGGCCTATCATATGGTGGTAAGGGCAAAAGATTGGATCATGACTTTTGCTTACTTCCTCTAGTATCCTAGGCTCAGGTAGCTAAAAATTAGGTTTCTTTAAGAGATTCTTAAAGGCTTTCCTGATTACCTCTCTCTTAAAAGAATAAGGTTTGTTTAACTTATCTAAAAGAGTAGTTGGACTATAGTGACCTGGTGACGAATATGCATGCCGCTACTGCTGGTTGTGTGGCTGAGGGGGTGGCCATGCTAGCCATGGAGGTTGGTAGGGCTACCTCGATGGTGGCAAAGGAAGTGGAGGCTACTCAGGACATGGTCTATTAGACTGATCTCTAGCTGACTGCTTCCCCTTGTCAATTATTATCATTGCTCCTGGCTTCTTGTCATAGACCTTTTGTGGCTTCTACTTAGGCAACTGGTCTTGAAAAGGCAACTGTTTGGCCTCTCCTTATAGACTAGCTGCCTTATTGATTAGCTTCTTAAATGTTTTGATAGTGAATCCCTTAAGCATGAAGGCGATCGGGTCATGGATATTCTTCAAGAAAATCTTAATGGCACGCTGTTCAGATAGCTGTGGTTCATACTTCATACTCAGGTTACGTCATCGAAGAATATAATCAACAAGGGACTCACTTACTGGGTGCTATTTTGCTACAACGAGATCGCTTATAGTAACCCTTTGCTGAGCTCTAGCAAACCTCTTGATATAGAGTTGCTCTAACTCATCAATTATATTTACTGAACCATTGAGCAGTTCAGCATACCAATCAAAAGAAATTGCTGATAGGCTACTAACAAAGAGGCAGAGTAACAAAGCGTCGTTGCCACCAGCGTTGCAATAATTGGCCCTGAAGTGTGTTATATGCTACCTTGGGTTTTCACTACCATCAAAGCTTTTGAAGGATGGTGGCATAAAACCCTTGGGATATTTGATTGAATTGAATTCCTCCAAATAGGGTCTACCCTTTAGAACCAATGATCCTCCCCGAACTTGACCCAGTGCTTCCTTCACTTGTTGCTCAACCATGGATTTTAAATATTTTTTCTGTATGGAGGTACTTTCCACTACCTTCCTATACATGCTAGTGCTACCTTGTTCAACAAGAGGTAAGGTCTTGCCTGGGTCTAAGACATGCACTAACTCAGTGACTAATGGTATGTAGATGATGGGCTTATTTGCAATGAAATTCTTCAAGTCCTCTAAGCATGCCATCCATCCTCATCCTTTGTTTCCTTAATGTCGAGGTGATGGGCTGATCGTGTCTTCGATCAACCTCATCACCTTCCATGGCCGTTTTGAGAAGAGATCCTCCACCATGCATACTCAGTCTCCCAACAAGTAATCTTCATTAGGGTCGAAGCTGACTCTCTCCTCATCTTATAAATCATACCCCAAGATCTCTTTCTTTTCCATGAAATAAAGCCACTATCTCATCTAAAGAATGATTAATCTATGCAGGTATAAATATCTTCGGCTGACCAGTGTGATCACTATTGTGTAATGAGAGGCACCAGGCCTCACCTTCCATTGGAGAGTCAATCCTATGTGGATTGTACTCACTAGACGAATGACACTCCTGACTGCCACTAGCTATGAGAGGGGTAACAATCCTAGGATGTTCCACTATCACTGGTGTAGCTAGAATATCATTTAGAATATCTAAATTGATTGTCACCATCTCTACATCCTGCTATACTGGCGGAGTTGGTGAAGGGATGACCACGATGCTTCGGGGTCACCACTCCTTCCGCACCACCACTGGGGTAGAAGGTCGAGCAGAGCGACCAGCCATAATAGGTGGTGTAGAGAAGGGGGGATCCCTGCCATAGTTGGATCACCGGGTGTGCTTTTCCCAGATATGGCCTTCATGGCCCTGGAATAGAGATGTTGTAAGCTTCGTGATGGTGGTAGAGAAGCGGTGGGTGGAGACACCATTGACTCTCTTTGCACAAGAGCTGTCCTCCTATGGTGACTAGTCCCAGTAAGAAGGATACTATCAGTATGGTTGACCGCGGGTATCGGTCGGAAAATCAATAAAAAGCGCCGGATGCTGAACCTTTGCCTCTCCCTACTGGTAAAATGTAATGTATGGGCCGCTCGGGCCCTCTCTAGGCGGATGCGCTTCCCCATGCTATGGGGGATAATAGATCATAGATAAAATTGAGTTTTAGACTCTGAGTGTCTATATGGTCCACCTACCTAGCATATGACAGATCAAATGTTGATGTACCTCATGCTCCTGGAAACTACAAGCTGATAATGCTCCACTGGAGGAGGTGATGAGCGGATCCTCCTAACATCCTCTCTGTCTAACCCAGAGAAAGGATGGAACATATTTTTTGTAACTAGTGATAAAGTAATAATAGGGAACTCCTCAATGGCTGAACGGGCTACTTCCTCCATCTCCTTTGCGATCCTGGTGTGATACCGCTTGATGCCATTTCTATTCCTACACTATGTACGGGTAGGATGGGAGGAGTGCAAGCTAGACCCATACTCAAATGTAGTTGAGGCAAGTCCTGTGACCAAGGGAGCCTTACCCTTAGAGGGTACATATGAGATGGTGCTAGCCCTCATTGAGGCAACTTGAGAAACTCTGGGGTGCTGCAAGCTGCCGTACTCATGTCACAATTGAAGCCTGTGGGACTACCACCATTTTCCTCTTCAGCAAGGTCACATCAGAATCAGAGGGTAAGTCAATCTTGATGACCGTCTTCTGCCCGATCATTGTGGTCCTACTAACTGTAGTGAGGGGAGTGCCCTCACAAGTAATCTTGGCTTGAATCCCAAGTGAATCAGTGATAGTCCGGTCGGGAAGTTGGCTTGATCCAAAGCTAGATCCATGCCATGGGAGAAGGTAAAAATTAACTTCTGTGAACCGTCCATTTCAGAATAACTGTAAAAGATTGAAAACTGAATTTCCATTATAATGACTGTAAGAATATGCAATGAGAAATGAGCTTGTATTAGACTTCTGTCTTTATAGATTTTTGAATTTGAATTGGAAATTTGCACCCACTTCTATTAACTTGGAAGTGTTAAGTGGGGTTCAAATGGATTTTAGAATTTGATTGAAAGAGAAATTTTGAATATGAATCCAACTTCAACGAATTTAGGTATGTTGAAAGATGGATACAAATATTTTGAGAAGGATGCTTCCATAAGTTCATTGTTTGTTTGAAGTTGAATTTTTGATTTGAGGATCCTTTACTTTAACAAATTTGGGTATGTTAAAGTAAGGGTCAATTGATTTTATTTTTGTTTGGTGATTTTTGGAAATCCACTCACTTAGTAAATTTGGGTATGCTAAGTGAGGTGTTTGAAAATAATTGTTTCTTTTTTTGTGAATTGTTATTTGATTTTGAAAATTGGAATTCTCACTTAGCAAATTTAGGTATGCTAAATGAAGAACCCAAGTGTGTTTTGTTTGGTTTTTGAAAATTGGAATTCCCACTTAACAAATTTAGGTATGCTAAGTGAAGAACCCAAGTGTGTTTTGTTTGATTTTTGAAAATAGGATTCTTAGAAAATTTGGGTATGCTAAGGAAATCCTAAGTGTTTCATTTTTGTTTTTATTTGTTTGAAAGTGGATACTTTCCTTTAGCAAATTTGGTATGCTAAAGATGAAGTCCCACTCAGTTTTGTAAAATGAAAATTTCACTTAGCAAATTTGAGTATGCTAAATAAAATTCCAAAATATGTGCTCAAATTTTTTGTGTTTAGTTTGGTTTTGAAAATGGAAACTTTTCCTTAGAAAATTTGGTATGTTAAGGAAAGAATTTCCAAATGTGTTTGGAAATTTTGGTTTTGACTTTGGAGACTTCACTTAGCAAATTTGAGTATGCTAAATAAAGTTACAAAAATGTGTTTGAAAAATATTTGGTTTTGAATTTGGAGACTTCACTTAGCAAATTTGAGTATGCTAAATGAAGTTCCAAATGTGTTTGAAAATATTTTTTAATTTTGGATTTAGAAACTTCATTTAGCAAATTTGGATATGCTATATGAGGTTCTAAAAATGTGTTTGAAATTTTTTGGTTTTGGAATTTGGAAACTTCACTTAGCAAATTTGATTATGCTAAATGAAGTTCCCAAAATGTGGTTTGAAATTTTTTTGATTTTGGAATTTGGAGACTTCACTTAGCAAATTTGAGTATGCTAAATGAAGTTCCAAACGTGTTTTGAATATTTGAATTTTGTGTTTGGAGACTTCTCTTAGCAAATTTGAGTATGCTAAATGAAGTTCCAAAAGGTGTTTGAAAATATTTGATTTTTGATTTGGAGACTTCACTTAGCAAATTTGGGTATGCTAAATGAAGTTCCAAATGATTGTTTTTTAAAAAAAAATTTGATTTTGAATTTGGAGACTTCACTTAACAAAATGGGGTATGTTAAATGAAGTTTCTTAACTTTTTTTTTTGGATTTTCAATTTGGAGACTTCACGTAACAAATTTGGGTATGTTAAATGAAGTTCAAATGTGTTTTGAAAATTTTGAAAATATGATTGTTAAGTTTTGATTTTTGAAAAGAGGACTCCCATTCAACAAATTTGGGTATGTAGGAATGGGAATCAATCTTAATTTTGAAATGTATAGTTATTATTTCGTGTGTGATTATTACTTTTTAAAAGAGGGATTTCCAACTTAGTCACATATGGGATATGTTTAAGTGGGATTTCCAAATGATTTTATTTTTGTTTAGGAATGAAATCTTCATTAAATAATCTTTAATTGTATTTGAAAATGAAACTTCAATTCAATTTGAATGGAGAGGTTCATGTTTTCGTTTTGAAAATTTTGATTTTGACTTTTAGAAAGATGATTGTTCATTTTATTTTTGAGAGTGAAATCTTCATCAAAGTGAATTGATGGAAAGATGTTCACTTGTGCTTTTGGAAAAGTTTTATTTTATTTGAAAATAAAACTTTCATTTAATAGGTGTGCGTGTATTGAATGGAAAGGTTCATGTGTGCTTTTTTAAAAACTTTATCTTTGATTTTGATTTTGATTTTTTTGGAAAGATAATTATTCATTTTATTTTGAAAATAAAATCTTCATCAAAATGAATTGAAGGAAGATATTCATTTATGCTTTTGGAAAAGATTGTTAATTTTATTTTGAAGATTCCTACACGTAAAAATTATCAGAATTGTTAGATGAGGATGATTTAAGAAAATTTTGTGAAAAATTTTATTATGTGCATTTTTGAAAGAGTGCTTTTGAAATGCTAGAGTTTTATGAAAACTGATTTTTTTTTATCTTTATTATTTTAGAATGAACCTTTCTTTATCATAAAGATGATAAAGAGGGAGTCTTTGAATGTTTTCTTTGTTAAGATTTTTATTTTTATCCATTGGAGAACTTAACGGGGTTTTAAGACCAACACAAAGTGAGGTCCTAAAACCTAAAGATGTTGACTAGTTTAACTTACGGATGAAATAAGCTAAGTGCCAACAGAAAAGAAAGATAGTCTAGGATTCATACAAAAGTACAAACCCACTATAGATACTTAGAGGCGATGATCATTTACCAAAGATGGAGAGAGGAATCATCCCTGTGGAGTCACCAGAAAAATCTATGGTGAAAAATTTTATATAGTCGCCTTTGAAATCTATTGGTGAGAGAGACAGGACTATAAAAATTCATCTTTTTGGAATTTCACGCAGATCCACAGATGTGCTTATTTAGGTGATCGGGTATAACATTAAAGACATGTGTACTATCTCAAAAGATAGAAGTCACAACCCTACATAGGACGTAATTGCCAAAATAAAGACTCCTAAGAACATTGGGTCTTCGAAGTGTACCAGAGATTCTTCCCCTACTTTATATGAAAAAGTAAAGCATGGTTTACTTTAAACCGGGTTCGTTAAGTTCTCTACAGGGGCAAGCCCCCATAGTTAATTACATCCTAAGGAATGGAGATTCCTTAGGAAAACTCTCGATTAAAGTAAATGATCATTGTCTCTAAAAATTTCAATAGAGAAAGGACTATCAATCGATTAGTTAGTTTTTGAAGATCAAATGGGATTGATTAAAGAGAGATTTATTATCGAAGCAAAATAAATAGGAGATTATCATAATGCTAGGAAACCTAGCGAGCATCTCAAACTATCCTATCATTGGACTTTACATTTTTGGAATTGATTTAGTTTGTTTGAGTTGGATTTTTCATTAGAATACTAGGGCTTATAATTCCATAATACAAGGTTATGGAAATGCCTAAGAGGCGAGGATTTATTCTTATGACCCACAAAAAAAAGCAACCTCAGAACCTAAATCTAGGGAGCTTTGGCGAGGGCCAAAAGCACAACCTAAATCTAAGACAAAAATGGGTATTTGGTTTGCCTCCACAAGAGAGGACAAACCACTCGATAGTTGGGACTAACAATCGCCTGGGAGTGGCCACCAACTAACTCCTCCTATGATTTTAAACACATGTAGGCGGTCAATTTTAAACTAAACTTTGATTAGTGATTTAATTATTAGATAAAAAAAATTAACAAAAGGCTACATCCTAAATATAGATCAGTAATTTTTTTCAAAAAAAATTTGATATTTTTTTATTTATTTTTTTGGTGTCGTTGGAAAGATAATGAATTCTACAACTTTCATGTTGTGACTACGAATGTAGCGTTGGCGCCAGTTTTGAAAATGTGTGAGATGAAGTTGCAAAAAATAATAATATTGATGCATGTTTTGGTCATCAACTATCGGTTATAATTCTTTTAGCATCTTGGAAAGATATAACAAATTTTACAACTTTTATGTTGATAACTTTGACGATCACGATTTTGCAAATGTATTTTTTTTGTTTAAAATCTTTGAGATGTAAAAAATTTGACGCTTGCAATAAATTAAAAATATTATCTCGTTTTGTGTAATCTTAACACAATGCTTGTTGAATATAATTTTTGATAATATTAAACATTGTAAGTGTGTTAATTTTTTTGGTATGAGTCTAAATAGTTGTGAGTTAACCAAATAAAACTAAATTGATAACAAACAAAATGTAATTGTACAATCACCGAATCAATAAGTGGACATAAAAAAAAAAGCAGACACTACACATAAAGTGAAAAAAAATACAACTATCCGTTTCGCATGGTGGAATCGCGATCGCTACCGTGAGTGTAATGAGATGGTGGTCGACGCGATCACGAAAATGATGCCGCAATCCTCCTCCTCGCCCACTGCCACCGTTGTAAACATCCCAAGTCCAGAACATGTGGTATCTCGAAGCCCGAGATGGCAACGAAAATTGGTACGCCAGATATGGCGTGTCATGTGGAATGACGGAGCAGTATGGGATCGGCATGCCATGGGTTCATCCGAGACCACATAAGATCCCGATATGAATAGTGGGGTGTGAATGGATAGTAGATCGCCACCACCGGCGATATGATGGACCCACATCCATCGACGGCATCTGCTCAGGATGCGTATGCGGAATGTCTATATCCCCTCAGACCGCCGCCGATATGTTCCGCCGATCTACGCACTGCTCATAGTCGCCGATGGATTTCAAATTGGCCACCCTCTCAAATAGCGAAATATATCTTCGTGATTCGTGATGTGGTCACGCCGCGAGAAAGTAAATTTATATCGTGGTTTTCAAGGGAAAGCAAATTGTAATTTCACATAGACTTACCATAAGACGATCTCCAGCGACGGGTAGTATGTATCGCGGAACCGTTTGCGCTTCAAAGATATAAAGTGAAGCCCAAGATCGTACCACTCATGTAACTGCTGATCGCCGCTCCCGATCATCCCTGCTCAATCCAATCCACAACAACAACTCACGCCGCCTCCCATCAGTGTAATGTATGAGTGGTGGTACACGCCTCCAATCAACGCCGCCTTTCCACGCCCATCAACACGTAACAAACGATGGATCTATCGGGTCAACATCAATCATGGGAGGCATGCCGAATCTCGAGCACACCATCAGTGTGCCACTCTACCCTCTTCCAACAAATCGTGGTACTGATAATATCTCCTCTCCTCAAACATATATATCTATGATGCGATCTCATGTCCATATGGTTCTGATGACTCGCACATGTACCATAAGCAACTCTAAAATTTAAAATTCCATAAAAAAAAAGAAGTCAAATTGAATGCTATTTAGTAGTCACTTCCATCCATTCTTACTCGATGCCGGCATTTCTAACAAATACTTCATTCCAAATACATCCAACACTAAGACCATCAATGTAGGATAGGGAACACGTAGTGTACGCCAACGAATGTGCTCCTGTGCCCATACCGCAAAGAAATGAATACATCCTCTAAGCCGCTTCGCTTGGTTGCCTCATGCAACTCTCTCAGAAGATTACCGAGCCCACCGAGAAACCCCAAAGAATAAATATCCTCAAGTAATGGTAGATACCGCAGTGGACCTCGATCCCAAAGTGTCGGAAGAAGAAAAGAACCAATGGCAAACAATATGTATGCTCATATAATAAACCGGTGCTCAGATGTATGAATCCTCGTAAAAGTCCACCGCAACCATCGTGAAAGGTAAACAAGTGCGTATGCGCCAATCCATATGAAATCGCAAGTGACATGTGGATGGATCGGATCACGATACACGGACTGCCTGGATGGGCTCCAATCAACTCGCTGCCAGCCCGCCATGTAGCCCACCGCCTCCACCAACACATTAGGAGGGCCATCTATTCAACGCCAGGATCATCGCAACATCCAGAAGTGATCGCCATCTCACCTATAGCAAAGTGGAATGTGTTCGTCATGCACCGCCGCTCCACTAATGACGCCGCGAATGATGATCCAAATTATGTACCGTGATTGGCAGACAATCCAAAGCCGACATCTCTCAATGCACCCATGAATCGAGTACTTAATGTGCCATTCCTTGAACATCAACAAGTGCGAGCCTCAAGCACCAATGCAATTAGAATCCGCGCCAACAACGCAAGTAAAACAAGCACATACATTGGCACGTAGTAACATAAAAAAAAATAACGCATCGGTGATGTGCCGCTTTATGTCTACCACGAACACTATGCTAGGTGCACCTACCGGGTGGTGGACCGTAGTCCTGAGTATCCGGTCGCCGCCTCCTCCCACGTGGCGGGGCTTCACCGCCATATCTTAACTTCGTTGATAAAACAACACAAAAAAAAAAAAGAGCTCAAATCAAATAAATTAAATCTTTCAATTTTGAAATGGTAGTAAAAGAGATTATCCACACAATTATAATTAGAAAATTGAATCAAGGATGAAAGATAAGCCAACAAATGGATTCCAAAACAATGAGTTAAATCCAACACAAATTTAAAATAGAGAGAAGCACATGAACATTAAAATCAATTCCACAACATGACATCAAAAAACAGGGATTAATACAACAATAGCACAAACACACAACATGACATCAAAACGCCTCCAAAACATCACGCCTACGCACGCAATCGAGGACACGCCGACCTATTATGCCCTGTGGTCTTACAAACAAAGACACTCGGTACTTTTAGAATGTTCTCATCCATGGTATTTTAAATCTTTGCCCTTGGCCTTCCGTGACTTTCGTCTAATATTAGGTGGGGTATAAGTTTCAGAATCGCCTTACGGATGTAATCGCCCACCTCCCGGTACAACATGAAACTCTCCCGGGGTACTACTATAATTTTGCAAGTAGTACGAGAGACGCATCGCATGTGGTTTAGTGGCGTTGGCTCAAAACTGCAATCACGTGTGGACAAGGTAGGTGATAAGACTGTGGCTGTCTACACGTACAGTTGCACTCATAGTTCTCAGAAATTTCAACTTTGTGGGTTCGATTGCTGACATCAAACACTTGATACTCAGACATGCTAATTCTAACAGGTTCAGGTAATCGTCGTGCCTCACGTTCATTAGCAATAAGTGTAGCTGTAATGCGAGGGGAAAATAAGTTTTCTTGTTGCCTTTGTAGAGCGGCAGCCTTTTCAAGACGTTTTGTGAAAAATGAAACAATATTATAGTAAACCGCCATAATCGAGCTTGAATAGTAAACCACGCGCACGCTTAAGCACCGCTGAAGCACTATGCTGCATTTGTCATCATCGCTGCCGCACTGCATCTATCATGAGTTTTAGTCCACCGCTGAACATCCCTTGAAAGTAGCCGATGCGCCTCTTGCTTAATATTCTTACCGACATGTGCCTTTTGAAAATTCGGATGTCATGTTTCCGCAACATACATTTTCTCGACATGAATTCTACATCAGCTATGCCAAGTTGACGTACTGCTCTCTTGAAGTTCTCCCGCAAATGGCGCAAACAGAAACGGTGAGCAGCCCATGGGAAGATTTCTCGACAGCCACGGACAAGACCTGCATGTCTATCTGAGATGAAGCATAGGTCACCCCTCGTAGACACTAATGGGATCAAGTCCTGAAGAGTTTGCAAAAACCAAATCCAAGACTCGATGCTTTCTGATTCAACCATCAAGGCCAATGGGAATAACCCATTGTCTCATCGATCCCAACAAAGATTGAGTAGTGCCTCTGCACTACCTAGGAGAAAAGTCCCCAAGACACAAACGCATACATACAACCATTGAAGGCTCAAAGACCGTAACGCTGAAATCTATTCTCGTGGACGTAATTTCAGATATATCAACTAGATGTGCAAACAAAGAAATAAATTTTCCCAATGACCAGGATTCCTCCCAACCGCCAAAAATATTTTAATCGCTTGCATCCCAAGCCTTCATATAAGACACTGATATTGAACTTTGACTCTATACGCCCACCCGGCTTGAGATCCAACCGACGCCAGGTTGATGAAATAACTTATAAATCATGCGTCGTGTCCAAAGATTAAGAATTGAATGGCTACCGTGGATGGGAGCCAACCAACAATTCTCCAAGTTCCACCCAACCTCTTAACAGTGCATGTAAACGCCACAAACATGGTCTCAATGAATATGGTACACAAAGACAAGAAATCTTGATTTGCTTGAGGTATATATATGACATATTCAACATTATTTATAATACCACCCAAAAGAATAGCAAATCGCTTTTATCATGAAAGCACATACCTTCCACTAATTCTTCTCGGGATGCAATTCGCCTTCAAGATTGAATCATCTGATAGCCATCAAATGCTAGTTCTTCATCCCATTCTTTGGTGGTTCAACGCAGATATATAATCATTATTATGTATAAAATGCTCTCAAGATGACTCGCTCTCGAGTAATCGATCTCGACCGTATGAGATGGTTCTCCGCCTTTAAATCATCTCGCTCAGAGTCAATATAATCATCATCATCCTCATCACTACTATCTCCACTAGCATAGTTTCGTATTCAACATTTACATCAGATGGTGGGTACACATCATTATCTTGTGGGTTCAACATTTGAGCAGAGCTTGTGCTAGCATGATATTCATTTTCCCTCGCTGCAGCCTCATATATCTCCCCTTGAGTACTTATCTGAGGAGGTGGTGTTATGTAATGCCGATCCCACCACTTCGGACCACGCTGCTAACCAATCTATCTCCACGCGGAAGTTGCGATTCAACATACACCACAAGAGAACATGAATGCATTAATAATAGTCTCACAAACTTCATCATCATTAATGCGCAACAAATCCAGCCTAAATAGAAAACGACCCACCGACAGAGAATCTTGATGGATCTAACTTCAACGACCTCATAACTTTTCTCTCGTAATTCCTCAAATTTAATCCCGTGAAACTTCGATTGGACTAATTCTCCCACCAATATATGTTGGAATGAACTCATCACTTACTCGAAGTTCACCATCATAATAAAGAACAATAAATACACTATATGAACTCATCAAAATTGTAAAACCGATTCAATCCTACCTATTATGCACAAAAATTCCAAAGATTAATATATGACAAAGATGATCAAATACTTACGCATTCAAGCCATAACTCGATCCTAATATTTCACCTAAACAAATGTAATCCACCGCAATATGATAAATAAAATCCAAATCCAATCATTCTCTTTTGAAAGCAAAAATAAAACATCCCTAAACTACACATACATAATTCCTAAATAAAAATAGAACATTGCACAAAAATTAAGCTTTCCTACATAAAAATGATGCAAATTTCGATGTATCACATCTCCTAAACCCTAAACTAAACTACACATACACATTTCCTAAATAAAAAATAAAAAACATTGCCAAAATGAAGTTTTCCTACATAAAATTATTTCAGATCGATCATAGATCACCTAAACCCTAAATTAAACTACACATACACATTTCCTAAAAAAAAAAGACGTTGGGCAAAAAATGAAGCTTTCCTAAATAAAAATTGTGCACATTTTCAGATCGATCACAAATCTCATAAACCCTAAAATTAACTACACATACACACTTCCTAATTTTTTCTAGATCACAATATAAAAAAAATTTAGTTACTAGATCCACCATATTCAAGGAGAGACTATACTTTGTTCTATAATAACATAATATGATTCATATTCTCATAATGATGCTATTAACCAAACAAAATGGCAAGAACAACTAGTGATTTAAAAACCCTAAATCAAAACTGCATAATTTCGCATCTATCACGATCTCTTATTAATATCATAACAATTAGCTAAACCAACCGATAAACACATACAAAATATATTCTTCTTCGCTTGGGGTTAGAATACCTAAATCGTGAAAATAAACCTTCCAAGTTATTTTCCACATGACTTCGACGGCGGCGACCACCTTCGACTTCATGTAGGTGGATCCTACGAAAAGCTTTAACTTCGTAGATCCGGCTAAGGAGTGGCAAAATAAACTAGAAACCCGAGAGCTTTGCTCTCGGGTTTTCGTCCCTAAATTGATCGGCTACCGACCGATCCTGCAGCCTACGACCCACGACTAGGCCTATTTTGTTAATTTTTTTTTATCCTGCCTAATTAGCTAATTAAATCACTAATCAGGTTTAGTTTAAAAATTTTGCCCATGTAGGCAAGTCATATGCTTAATGTAAGATAGTTAGGCTATTATTATTTAGAAAGAAACTAAGTCCTTAAACTCACTCCCTAAAGAGACTAGATCATTTAAAAGGCATGCTTCAAATAACCTAAATTTAATGCAATTCAAATTTTATTTTATTTTTATTTTTAGACATTCATTTTGATGTAGGATAATAGGATTCATATGCCTAATGCATGAAAAATAAATTTATTGGCCAAAATTAGCGAGAAGGGAGGAGGTGTGTTCCCACCATGGCTCTTATAGGTCAAGCCAAGTTTCTCTGGCAAGGGTGGAAGCCGTCCAATCAAGAGTGAAACAAGATGCATTTATGCATGATGTTATAAAAGAAGTACACATCCAACTAAGGAGTTGCTAATTCTTTTATCTTGATTTTTTTTAAACCTAAGCTTTAGGTGAGGTTATGAGTTCTTTATTTTAATTTTGAATTGTTAGGTTTGGTAAAAGATTTATTTTTCTCTAAAGAGGCTAATCCACACCGAGGCCATACATAAAGCAAGGAAGAAACTAAGAAAAAAATACCACTTAATGCACAAGCTAAACAAATCATCAATCAATTTATAATGCTAAGCGCAGAAGAAAAAGAGGCCAAGTGTGGTTGGGCACTACCTCACAAAGCTAAAATAAATTGGGTAGCTAAGCTCTACCCTTATACAACCCGAATTACAAATGAATTACATACAATTAAGCAATTTCTTCATTCTTCTTTTCTTCTTTCTTCTTTTTTTCTTTATTTTCTATGGTTGGAAGGTGGATGCTCCAAGGCTTCACATGCTGCATAAGATAGGATCTTATGACTAATGCTCATCATAATCCCCATAACAATCATTCTAAAATCCTAATTGCAAAATTTACATGAAAAGAATAGAATGGATCTCTAACTAACACCTGCAAAATAAAGGTTAGCTAAATAAACCACACAAATCCTAAGCATGTATATGCTAATGGATTATGCTTAGGGATATAAGCACAAGTAAAAAGCATTTTATATTTTTATTTATGATAGCGCCCCTTAAGCACAACCCCTTATAGAAAATAATGTTTAGACTAAGATTTTCATACCATTCATTCTACGAGCATACATCCTATCATCTATTCTAAAACTTATATCACGAAATAAAATAAATCATCAAGCCATGCACCACCCTAACCTAAAGCTAGAAGTGGTGACTTAGGCTAATGTGTATACTTTGAAGGTTTGTGTGGTATGCTTAGCTCTGGCTTTAAGTTAGACTTTTCTAAGTATGAAGCATATTCAACTTAGAGGAGGATTTAAGTTGTTTAAATATTTTGGGTTGATTTTATTTCAAGTTTTGATTAGGTTGATTTTATTTCAAGTTTTATATCTTACACCTCTATTCCTAATCCATTCCCACATGTGTTTGATATTTTTTGTTTAATTTTTGGATAATTAAATACATTTTTATGTATTAATTAAGTTAGGGTAAGAATTAAGCAAGTTAATTAACCCTCAGCTACACCGCCTTAGTATAGTTAACCAAGTAATTATGAGTTAATGAGATGACATAAAAACTCACAAGAAATTTAAACTTACAATGCACTTAATAAGAAAAAGGCCTAATGCAATTTCACTCATGATTAATGGTTAATTAAGCTAAGGGGTTTAGCTTAAGTAATTTCAAAACACCTCTTCATACATAAGAATTTTTGATTTCCTTAATTGAACTTAGGCTAATAAACACCTAATCATCAACCCAAGGTAGATTAATTAAGTTCTGAAAGTTTTTAAAATATTTTAGAAATTAATTAAGGGAATAATTATTGAATTAACCCTTAATTAAGAGAAGATTAAGGAAAGAAAAGGGGGTCTAAGGAATAGCTTAAGGGAAATGTCCCAAAATTATTTCTTAAACCTTTTATCTACTGGATCTGACCTTGATTAACCCTAATAATGGGTTAAAACCACTAATCACACCTTAATTATCCTTAATTAGATTAAGGGAGTAATTAGAAAACCTATTTGCAATTCTCCTAATTAAGCTTTAAATAAATTCCAAGAAAATTAGGGGAGGCAGAAGTCATCCCATATAACATACCCAAGAAGTTTTGGATTAATTAGAGGCTTATTTAAGAGGTAATTAGCAAAATGAAATTTTCAATAAAACCCAAAATCAGAGAAAACAATAACTCAAAACCCATTAAAATCATTTTAAAAATATTTTAGGTTAAATTACCTTTCAATAGGATTTAACCTCATATTTTTTCTGGATTTTATTGAGAGAGATATGATTTTTAGAAGATCAATAGATTAATTAGCATTAATTAAAATCCTTAACTAATCCTTGACGCATGCATGATGGCGCACTTACATGTGTTGCACGATGAGCATCCCACTTAAATGTCCCATCGTGATGGATTGATTTGATCTCATCAAATATCGGATGAGATCTCCTACATTTTAAAAGGGATAGTTTCTAAACTGGAATAATCTCACCGCCCATCCAAAATGTGCATATGGATGACCAAGATCTCTTCTTCCCCTTAGAGATCATCCATGATCTAGGGGAAGATCTGAGCTCAATTGAGCTTGGATTGAAACAAACCTTTACCCACTCCATCTAAAGCTAATAAGAAACACATCCAATAATGGATTTTGCATGACTTGAAAATTCCTTTCACAAAAGACTAACACCTCCTATGCTAAGTAGTTAGAAAATTTCATACATCGTTGGAGTTGATCACCGGCGCTTGAGATCAATGAGGTAGCTTTGTCTAGTGGAGATGAAGCTCTGTTGAAATTTCTAGGTCTTGGGGTTGAGTGGTTTTGATCTATGGACCAACACCACTTAATGTCACTTGCGGCTTTGATCCAATTATTTCTCTTTTCTATGGGAACTCAAGTGGATGCTTGTGTGTGCTCAGATTATTTCTTAGAGGAAGTGTGCAAGAGGAATTGGAGTGGTTTTTAGTGTGGAGAAAGTTGGAAGTTCAAATGAGCTCCCTTATTTTCCAATGGAGAAAATCGAGAAATATCAAATTCAAATCCACTTAGAATGCTTAGAAAGACTCTCTGATCTTTCCTAACACTCTCTAGGTCTTGATCGAATTGAGAATTGATAGTTTTGAATTGAATTAGGGGGAGTATATCTCCCCCTTTGACAATCGGATGGTCGACACCTCCATTGTCGTTTTGATCCAATGACCATAATGGGAAGGTTGTTTGAGCTATTTTAAGTTGTCACATGATCAATTTGAGGCCTTGAGTGGATTGTCAACCTTCCATGTGCATTCAATTGGGTGGAGGAGGGATTTGGAATGAGTCAATTTGACCCATGGGATCGGGTTTGGCCTTGGGTCCATTTGGGTTGACTCAAACCCATTGGGTTGGGTGCACTACTCTTCATTAGGTCCCTGGAAGGTGGAAGTGATATGATATGAAGAGGGTATGACCAAATTACCCATAGATTAGGTCAAAAATTGTTCTATGGTCTATGGGTAGAATGGTCATTTTATTGATTTTTCAATTTGGATATGTTGGGTATGTGGAGAAACTAGGTTTGACCAAGTTTCATGAGATTTGGAATTCACTCAATAAGGTTTGGCTCATGTTGACCCAATTAGGTCAAAATTGATCAACTTGGTTCAAGTTGACCAATTAGTCAAATTGGTCAAAACAAGGGTCAAGTTCATATGACCATTTGAAATATTTTGGTGGCTTTGGTTTGATTCAATTTGGTTTAGTTTTGAATTTGGGTCATATGACTTCATTTAGGTCAAATGGGTCAAGTTGACCTATTTGACTTGTTCGACCTATTTGGGGTAGGTCAAGGTAGGTTTAGGTTAGGTTAGTCTTATGGAGTGGATTGGTACCTTTGTTTCCAATCAATTTTGGTTATGTTCAAATTTGGCTCAACATGACCCCTGTCAAGTTGGTCAAGGTCAATCACGTTAGGTCTAGTTGGCCAATTGAGGCTTTGGTCAAGTTCAACTAGTGATTTGGAATGAACTTGACCCATTGGTTTGAATTAATTTGGCTTAGATCAAGTTTTGACACATTTTGATTTTTTAGGTCAAGTTGGGTCAACTTGGGTCTAGTGGCCAATTAGGCTAGGTTAGGCTCAAATGTTAACTTGGTTAACTTTAAACATAGGTCATGAATGAACTTAAACCAATGGTTTTAATCAATTTGGCCTATGGTGGATTTTGTTTATGTTAGGTTTCATTTTTGGTTAAGTGTTGACTTGGTCAACCCTTAGTTTTGACTTGGTTTGACCCAATTTGATTGATTAATCATCCCATGATGATTGTTGATCATGATGAGAGGCATAGGTGAGTTTGATTCATTCTAATTTGGTTAGGATTAAAATTTGGCTCATAAGGGTACTTTAGGTCACTTTGGGTCAGGTGATCCTAAGTGGGTCGAATGGCTTGGTCAAAGCTTGATTTGAAGTTGATTGAACTTGTTTATGGACTTATGATTGAAATATAAATCCATTTGCAAGTGGTTTGAAGTCAAATGGGTTTTGATTCATTTGATAATTTCATATTCAAAGGAAGAATATGAAGGGATTTTGGCTTGATTTTTGAATTGGATTTTGATTTGGTGATTGAAGTTTGTATTTATATTTGGATTCATGATTGTAGGGCTGATTGAATCATGAAGGAAAAATCAAGAGTTTGGCTTGATTTGAAGTTGATTTAGCTAAGTTCAAGATTTTGACTTGAAAGGCTTAGGTTGGATTTTGATTGACTTTGAGTTTGATTTTTGAAATTAATTTTGATTGCTTGAATTTATATTTCATTTATATATGTGAATATAAATAAGAATATAAATGGATAATGAGGAAAATTTAAGGGTTTGAAGTGATTTGATCATGATTTAGGCTAAGTCCAGTAAAAGGGATTTTAAAGGACTTAAGAAACTTTTGGAGTTTGAAGTTTGAATTTTTGATTTCATTTGACTGATTTGAATTTATATTTCATTATATATGTGAATATAAATAAGAATATAAATGAATTGTAAGAAAACTCCAAGGTTTCAAAATGATTTGATCAAGATTTTGGCTAAGCCTTTAAGCGGCAAATTAAGGAATTAAGAAGGATTTAGAATTAGGCATTTCATTCTTGGTTTCCAATCATGGATTTTGATTATGGATTTCAATCATATAGAGTTGATTTGAGTTTGGAGAAAATCTAATAAGATTGATTTGGAATTTGACTTGAAGGAAGGAAGGTGAGGAATGATTCAAGCTAAGGGTAGGCAAATTTCCTAACACCCCTAAGACATGATATTCCTATGGCTAACACTTCTAAGTCTCTAGGGCTAGGTTGAGTGTTCACCTAATTACTAGAAGTGTCTTAAGACTAAAGAACTCTTAGTGTCTATAAGTTCTAGATCTATGATAAGAAAGTTGAGAGCTCACTTCAAAAGTGAGGTCAACAGTAGTTATTGATGAATATTTACATAATTAAAAATATTATGCATCCCTATAACTTTCATGTGAACATTTTTTATCGTAGAGTTACCTTCATAGGGAGTAATAGGACATTTCAGACAAAAAAACAATTATAACATAAGTTTTATTCATCATCTTTAAAAAGAGATGTTTTAGACTTGTGACCTAGTTTTATGCTAGTAGAAATGTCAAAAGTACCAGGCCTAAGTTTTTAGATTGTTTTACTTGGATGGATGAGTTCTTTAAAAGCCAAATTTTTAAAAAGAGCACCGTTAAAAATTATTATATAAAGGAGGAAAAACGTATTCGTAATTAGCATTTTCAGAAAACACTAATTATATTAGTGTTTTCAGAAAATGCTAATTATATTAGCATTTTCATAAAAGACTAAGGGACTGTTTGGTAGCATGCATTTAGAATGTAGTGCATTCTAAATGCACGCTTTTAAATATTTCAAGCGTTTGGTTTCAAGTAAAGTAAAATTCCAATGCATTTTAAATATACCGAGAGTGATTAGGTGTATTTGAATTCCAAATCTAAATCCAACAAAGCCAATATAAAGTGATCTGCAAGGGGCCCTCATCCATACTGGCGCCGCTGGCTTGCCAGATCTCCCCTTGGCGCGCCCATCTTGCGTTTCCACCATGCCGGGCCGTCGCCGGGCCGCTTCATTGCAGTCAGCCGCGACCATTGCCACGCCTGCATTACAACCCCACCCGAAGCCTAAACCTTCAATTTACTTTATATTATATTTTGTCAACCAAATAAAAAAATGTAAAGTCATGAATTTGTAAAGCTCTCAACCAAATAACTATAAATTAACTCTTTTACACTGAATTCTTTTTACACTATATTCTTTTTATATTGTATTTCAAATACAGATAACCAAATAGCCCCTAGATTACATTAGTGTTTTCATAATTTTTTTCGTCCCTCATATTACCCGTGCGATTCTGCCCCGTAAATTTTGCCCACGCGTAATCCCGCGTGAACGCCTTGACTTCTTTTTGCTCCTCACGTGAACTCATTCAGGCTTACTATTTGCTGTTAGTATCTGTGATTTTTGAGAAGAAATTTTTAAAATAAGTATTTTTTAAAATATAATTAATAATTTAAATATTTTAAAAATAAAATTTAAATATAGATATAGTCATCCATTTAATAGATAACTTATCTGTTACTTACATAAAAGTCGCCCGTTAAACGGGCGACTTACATGTAACTTTTGAAGATATTTTAGAGTAGAATTTAGGAAAATTATTATTAATTGATTTTAAATAGTGGATTTTGCTTAATTATAATTTAATTTGAAATATAATTAGGCTAATTATTTCTTAATTAATTATCCAATTAATCTCAAACTTTCCATGAATGTTTAGGGGGATGACTTTTACCTCTCATATTTTTTTTGGATTTTATTATTTGCTTAATTATCGAAACCAATGTATTAAGCCTTAATCACTTTCTTAATGTAATTAGTGATAATTAAATAAATAAATAGTAAATTAATCCATCAATTAAGTTTATTAACCTCTGTTAATGATAATGAAGTATAGGGAAATGGAATGGGACTCTCTCTTCTAATCTTTTCTTTAGGTCTTCTCTAATCCCTCTTAAATGATTAATTAATTAACACCCCTTAATTAATCAATTAACAAGATTAATCAAAATCCAAATTATACTTGAACTTTAATTAATTGATTGAAGGGCTTTAGGGGTTGAGACTTAGGCTCCCTTCTTTGTCTCTTTCTCTAAACACATCTCATTTTGGTTGGTTAAGATTAATCAAGGCTTAATTAGTTAGTTAATGAATGCAATTAATTCAATTGAACCTTTTTCTATATTATAATCTTGGGTAGCTCTTTGGGTGTTCAATAACCCAAAGGGAGAGATAATAAAATTATGGGTAGCTCACATGTGTGAGAAAATCATAAAAGTAGTTAAGTGAGATATCTTAAACTTAATTAACTATTAATCATGAGCTAATTGCATTAGACCCCTTTCATTTCTTAAGAGCATTACAAACTTACTTTCCATGTGGTTGCATATCATATTGGCTCATTATTAATTAGTTAATTAACTTAAGGTGATGTAGGTAAGGGTTAATTAATCCACTTAATTCACATCCTAACCTAATTAAACCATAAAATCAACCTAATTAGTTCTTCCTTAAATCAAAATTAACTCACACATGGGGAACGAGATTAGGACCAGCAAATATATTTCACTTTCCTTAACTCAAATCAAACATAAAGATGAAATAGCATTAAAGAACTTTGGTTTTAAATGGCTTTTTTTAGTGTTATTGTCTGATGTGCTTATGTTCCTATATTTCTTTCCATTTGTGTTAAATGTTGCTTGTCATATGTAATCTTGCATTCATTTCTTTTAAAACTAACTAAATGAAACAGTTTCTTTTATGTCTAATTGCATGTGTTGATTTAAATAAAATAAGTGTGGTTATTATCACTATTAAATCAAATATTATTTTCAAAAGCTCTTAAATTAATTATAACATATGAAGTGATGTTAATTACAAATAGCTATAAGCTTGCATGTGTTGATAATATGAAATATGCAATATGAAGCTCTCTTTCCTTACCTTACATGGATTCACATAGGATTTATAAATATATTTCTCATTTGAAAGGAATAAAATATTTGTATAAATCTATTCCTATGCATTTCCATGTTAAGACTTAGAAAAAATTTCATATCACATATGTAAATCATATAATCAAATCAAATATGACTCTTCCATGACTTCTTCTTCTTATTGTGGTTCTTTTTATACATTCATCTATATCTGAAAAAAAGTTGTATATTAGTCTGGACAGCCTGGGGCTGTGAGGCTTTAAGTAGCCCTAAGTAGGTCTTGTACCCACTCTAGTGTAAAATAATGACATGACTCTCACTTAAAACTCTTATGCATATGTATGTGTGATGTGTCTAATGAAAAAGAATCACAAGTCAAACAAATCAAACACAACTTTTGCATGATTTTTCCTATCCTTGTAGTTGCTTATACATCTATATGTATCTAAGGAAAGTGATATATTAGTCTGGACATCCCAGGGCTATGAGAATTTAAGTAGTCCTAAGTACCTTACACCTTAAACAGAAAGCAATGGCGGCGTAATCACTTAAAACTTTTATACATGTGAATGTGTATCTAGCTAATGGATGAAAAATCCCTCTTTTCTATTAAAAAAAGGCATGCATTCATAATTCAATCAAATGAAATATTTAAACTCTAAATACACTTCCTTGCATTTATCATTCAACTATGCTAGAAATCTAAATTGCATGTATAGATATGCTTATGATTTAATCATATGCATGATATACATGATGGAAATAAATGAATAAAATGTGTTATGTGATAGTAATTCATTTTAATCTATCTTAAGATGCTTTTCTTATCAAATAAGGTCATTTAGAATGAACCTAAACTTATGATTGATTAAAATATATAATAAGTCATTCACTAAAGGAAATTGATTAAATAACTTGCTTTATAAGTGACTTAAGGTAGGGATGAAAGAGATACTTCCTCTCTTTCTCCTCTTTATAACACTTAGTGGTTAAGTGTAGGCTATATGAAATAAAAAAAATGCTAAATAAAATCTTCAAATTAATTAAATCACTTAAAGAGAAATCAACCCTTTTATAAATTAAATCCCTCACACTTAGCAAATTATAACTCTAAAGCTTAATTAGGACATACCACGAGCTTTAATTCACACACATTAGACTAAGTCACTATTCCTAGCTTTATGTTAGGGCGGTGTATGGTTTAATATATATTTATTTTGTGATGTTTTACTTTAGATTGGATGTTAGGGTGTATGCGTCATAGTCTGGATGTTAGGTCAATATTAACATAATTATATTTTACGAGGGTAATTAAATATAAATATTTTCTTTGTTGCCCCCTAAGCATAATCCAAGTTAGGACATGTTAGCTTAGTTATTCATGTGTGGGGTGCTAAGTTCAAATTATTCATATAACTGCTTGGGTTGTATTGTGTTTAGCTAACATTTATTTTGCAGGTGTAACTAGATTTAGTTTTCTTCTTTTAATGTAATTTTGCATTAGGATTAGGATGAATATAGGGGATTAGGATGAGCATTGTTTATAAGACCAAGTCTTATGAATCATGCGATGCCTTTGGAGAAACCACATTCAAATCAAGCCAAAAGGAAGAAAGGAATGGAGAAAATAAAAATGAAGAACGAAGACCCTCATAACATTCATTATTCTTAATTGTAATAATTTTCTTATAATACAGGTTGTATAAGGGTAGAGCTCGGCTACCCATATTTCTTTTTGGGTTGTACGACGACACTCGACCGCGTCGTCCTTTTATTCTTTTGTGATAGCTTTATAAAATTATTTGATATTTTGTTTAGCTTGTGCATTAGAAAAAACATAAATTTTCATTATTTGTTTACAATTAGTTATTGTTGTATGGCCTGGATGCGATTAGGCTCTTAGGATAAAAATAAATTTTTTATCTTATTAACAACTCATAAATAAACTTTTAAAATAACTGATAATCTTACATAAAAGCCTAGGTATTAAATCAAGATAATAAAAAAAATTTAGCAACCCTTTTAGCCAGATGTTGTATGTTTAATATCATGCATAACCATCTTATTCGCTCTTGTTAAGAGAGGGCTCCCATCTTTGGCAGATAAATGAGCTTGACCTTAAGAACCTATGATGGAAGAACACCTCTTTCCCTTTTGATTTGGCCATAATCAAATTCTCATGCATTTAGGCATATAAAACCTCATAGCTTATGTCAAAATAAAGAGTCCTAAATTAAATAAAATTTGATAAAAATTTGCATTAGATTTAAGTCATTATTCATACCCCTCATGCTCTAGTCTCTTAGGGAGTAAATTTAAGGACTTAGTCTCTTTTCTAAATAATAACAACCTAGCCATCATGCAAAAAGCATATGACTTGCCTACATAAATTTCAAGCGTAGGAGGAGTTAGCTGGCTACCACTCCAGGCGATAATAAATCCAGCTGTTGGGTGGTTTACTCTCTCTTGTAGAGGTAAACCATATACTCATTTTCACCTTAGATTTAGGTCGTGCTTTAGCCCTCGCAAAACTCCCTAGATTTAGGATCGGAGGTTGATGTTTTCCTTTGCAAGCTACAAGCATAAATCCTCACCTCTTAGGCATTTCACAATCCTATATTATGGAATTATAAGTCCTAGATTTTAAATAAAATTTCATATCAAATAAATAAATATTCTAAATTTTAAATATATAAATCCCAACTATAGGATAGATTGGAGTGCTTACTAGGTTCCTTAGTATCATGAGCACTCCCTACTTATCTCCTTTGGTGTCGATAATAACTCTTCCCTTTTGATCCGTCCCACTTAATTTTCAAAATATAATCAATCATTTGATAATCCTATCTTTGAATTCTTTGGAGACAACAATCATATACTTTAATCAAAAGTATTCTTAAGGGATTCAATTTTCTTAGGATGTAATTAAATATGGAGGCTTGCCTCCATTGGGAACTTAATGAACCCAGTTTAAATAAAACCTGCTTTACTTTTTCAAATATAAAGTAGGAGAAAAATCTTTAGTAATTCGAAGACCCATCATGCCTTAGTAGTCCTTATTAGATGATTAGATCCATTGTAGGGTTGTGACTTCTATCTTTCGAGATAGTATACTATTCCTCAATATCATTCCTAATCACCTTAATAAGTACATCCTCGGATCTGCATGGTGTCCCCTCACATATACACACACGAACGAATTCAAAAATAAACATCACACCTATTAAAGCATGAGATCACATCGAAAAGAAATCAAGTCAGTTTTTGGGAGTTATGAGGAATCTTATTGATCATTATTTCATTTTATGGAAAGCATTTGTAAGGCTATACCTGGAACTGTATATAGAGTACAAGTTACTAATAATAATTATTTTCAAAGAATTTTTTGGGCTTTTGGCCTAAGTATTAGTGGTTGGAGATTCTATCGATCGGGGTTAGTATGGATGGTACATTCATTCTTGGAAAATATAGAGACACATTACTAGCTGTTGTTGGTATTGATGGAAATGGTGGCCTCTTTCCTCTTGCATTTGTCATAGTTGAGTCTAAAAATAAAGAGTCTTGGTTATGGTTTTTATGGTTACTTCATGACTTGGAGGAACCTATTTGTAGTCTTTAAGATCTATGCATAATTTATGACAGACACTTTGGATTGATTCATTGGTGCAAGGAAATCTTTCCATGGGTTGCACATAAATATTGTCTACGACATCTACGAGAGAACTTTAAAAAGGCTTTAAGGAAGTTTGCAGTAACTGATGTTGACACCATTTGTGATAAAATGCATTGGGCGGGTAATACTGATGATTTACAAATTTTTAATCAACATATGACATATATTAAAAATGTTAAGGAGGCTTTTGATTGGCTTATAAAGCGTGACATCATTAGGTGGTCATTAACACATTATTTTGGAAGTAGGTATGATATGAAGACAACTAATGCTTTCGAATGTCTTAATGAAATTTTGAAACATGCTCGTGGTTTACCTGTCTAGGGTCTAATTTGTGCCATTGATTATAACCTAGTTGTATTATTTTTAAAACGATCTAATGATGGTACACAATGGCTATCAGTGCATGATACATCATTGTACCATGCACAAGAGCAATATTATAAAGGATTGAGTGTGATGCCCATCAATATCCTAAGCCCACATGTATTAATAGTTGTGAGTACCAAGTATTTTATATGTCTTGTAGGGCATTTATTATCAATATTATCCCATCCAACACATGTGCTTGCACTTGTAATAAGCCACAAATATATCATACCCCATGTGTACATGCAGTCGCTACCCTCGGAACAAGATGTTTAGACCATACAACTTTTGTATCAGGATATTTTAGACTAAAATTTTACAAGCATACATATGATTCCCTATTTCATGTGATACCTGAGAAAGAATTTTGGCCACAATATGATGACGAACAAGGTATTGTCGCTCTACTACCTCCAATTTTTAGGAGAATATCTAGAAGGCCAAAGACTACAATGATTAGGAATACAATGGACGAGGCTAGAAATACGTCCGGTAGAATATGTAGCATTTGCAAAAACATGGGTCATAATAGTGCTCATGCCCTAATACTACAAGCATAAGTAGGTGAAATGTTAACATACTGATGTTAATTTTTTAAAAAATAATAGATTATTGACTAATAATATATTTTGATTCTCTATCATATAGAGATGGACAAGGATGTAGGAATAGTAGGTCGCTGACGTGGTAGATGACGACATGTTGAAGCAGACATTAAACCAAATGAAGATAATGCTTCGTCTAACATCTCCTCCTTAGGCATCTTACATCGATCATCAAACCCCGATGAGTTAAATATTTGGACTACTTTAACTAAAATAATTTTTTTGCATGTATTTACTTATAATAATATTTTTTTGTGTCACATAGGGAACAATTCTTGAATCTGCAAGTCACTTATGAATGGATGGCAAGTGGCTAGTACAATGCCCTTGCTTTATTCAAGTCTTGTAACTTGGTAATATTGATTGTCTATAACATTTACAATTTATTAGGCTGGATCATCACCTTATCACAATGTTGCTGGAGCAATGGTGTTCATTAACAAATACATTTCAGTTACCTATATGAGAGATGACTATAACACTCAGGATGTACAAATTATCCTTAGTGTTATGGTTGATGGAACACATTTAATCGGTCATATAGTTGTTGGCCCCGATTTACGTTGGACAAGTTGGTAGGAATGTTGTGATGACTTATTAGGCAGCCACCCTGATGCAGATGTTATTTGTCATCATCATAGAGACCATGATGTCATGGAAAATTTTTGCATGGGCCACTCAGATGCTCACTCAATAATACTACTGCATTGGCTAAGATGGACCTTTTATAGGGATTCATATGAATATTTGCTTTATCCTATTTTTTCGAGGAATGTTAGAGAATACATCTTATATATGTTAGGATGCTTATTACTACCAGACGCATCTAGATCACACTTGCATTTACAATATTTGCCATTATTAGAATATTTAGTTATCTTTGCTCGATATTCTTTGAGAAGCTCTATACTTGCACATTTATATAAAGAACTAAATCTTTCAACAAAGCCTAAACTTGTTAGAATAGTTGGGTGTTTGCACCTGTTATAAGTATGGTCTTAGGAGCATTTACATGTGGGGAGGCCAACTCTTCATGTCCCTTTTCCAAGAGATATCGCTAGCAAACCACTTGGATACATGTTTATATGACTAACTAATATGTATATATTATTATTATTTTTAATTGAGTAATAGTATAAACTAAACATATCTATAGGTGGAATGTTGAATTGGTACGAGAAGTACCACTTGGAAATGTGAAGATGTATGGAGATGAAATTGATGGACTTCAACAAAATCAAGTACAAGCTAATCTTTATAATAGGTAATGCAATTATAAAAGTTACTTATGTTAATCACTTTAATTAAAACTAGATAAATGAGCTATTTGGACGCCGTGCTTAGATGGAATAATGGTTTAGTTGCTAGAGATTTGCCTTAGAAATATGAATTTTTGGACAGCCCGTGTTCTACTTATTAGTTGGAAGCATGCTAAGTGGCATCTTCTAAATTGAGTAACTCGATAGTTTGGTAGCTTGCAATCTACACTGATTGAACCAATAGATCAAAAATTTAAGAGGGTTGATGGGCGAGGACGAGCAGAAGTTGATTGGAAGTATTATTATCAAAATTATATTGAATTATAGAATAATCATCGATCATATATAGTTCAATTAAACCCATCATAAGGGAATAAAAAGAAATAAATAGCTACTTATATGCGATGGTATAAATCATGGACATCACTCTACTTAGTCAAAGCAGCAACTCAGCCACCAGATACAAAATCCTAAGTCACTAGGAGAGAGAATTATGGTATGACTTCAATAATTTAATTTCATAATATATAATCGATTTTATTTTTACATAACTCTACTAAATTAGGTTTTAATTATGAATAGATGGATTACTATGTGCGTTCAAAAGGTATTGCAGATTCATTTGCTAGCGGGCATGGTGAAAATGCTAGTGCAATGCAACTTGCTCTAAATGAGATCTCAGAGTTATCTACAAGAGTGGAGCAGTCTATTCATATTGATTACAGTCCATTTGACCAATCGATTGAGCATAACTTTTACACAGAGCATACTTGTAAAGCACATGAAGGATATCATGGTCCACGTAGGTCAACTTCTAATGCTCAACGTCGGTCAATGCATGATACACCACAATAATCATATTTTGATCCTCCTAGGAGATCATTTGCTTACAATACAAGAAGATTGATTACTGAAGCTTCACAACACTCAACACATGCATGACCTTCAACATATATTGAACCATCAACACATGAAGGGCCATCATTTGATCTGTAGTGCAATACTTTTGAAAATGATCATTTAGATTTACAATTTCAAAGTATGCCTATACATGCATCACATGACATAGGCTGTCCTTTTGAGGGATTGCCTATGCATATGCTGCCTACCCCAATTTATCAAGATAGTAATGGATCACAATCTTCAATTTTTTGCAACATCTTATGAGGAGGAGGCAGAACAAGAAGAATAGCTTCAATTGCGACAAAGATCATTGCGACCTCCAAATAAATATACACCTGGGATAAGTGTTATCCCACCATGACGTAAGAGGCATTAGTCTTATGTAATTTATTTAATTATAATATACTACGTGATATTTTAACTATGTATTTTTTGATTAATTTATTTATGTGATCAAAATTAGTTCATTATGATTGAAAGAGCATCATATAAATATGAGAAGTTTATATGAAATTCTAAGAATATACATAAATTTAAAAAAAAATTTGAACTACTAGACATCAAATAAATGCTATTAAATTAATATAAATATAAATTATATAAAACATATAGTTTAGTCATTCAAGTCATAAACTAATGTAGAATAGATAAACATACATTTGAGAATTATTAATGATTTATAGAGCCACTCACCAAGTCTACAAAATATTTTATACTTGATATCTCACTATTATAAAATTTTATTAATATAACTTATCATACAAATTATTATTTTTAAATAATTTTATTTATATTGAACTAACTTAAGCAAACCAAAGAAAATAAATTTAAATTATTTTATAAATATATGTCACTATCTTAAATTATATAGAAGCGCAAAATTTTATTTCATATTTGACTTTTTTATAATCAAGAAACTATATAAAAATAATTTTTTTATTCATACTTTTATTATTAATAAATAGATTTAAAAATATTACCATAATTTTATAAAAAGATTTAACAAATATCAAATTATTTCGTTAATATTTTGTTATTATTTAGACTCATGTTAGTGCTTTCAATACTTTTAAAATTGTTGTGTGCTAGAAAACCAGTTACAGTAGAATAAAACTTTACGTCTTAGCCTTGTTGAAAAGTCTAGCACACACACACAAATATTTGTAGAGAGAACGAGAAACTCCAGGATTTTTCTGAAAAATTCGAAAAAGGAAAAATCACTGCCAAAAATGTTTCACTATATATTTATTTTGAAGTATAAAGTTTAAGTTTTCACGATAATGGGATTACAGAGTTGTATATGAGAAAGCCTGACCAGAAATCCCAAAATCATGTGACAATAACTATGCAACAGTAGTTGGGCTATAACATTGGTTAATGACAGTCAGCGGTAGTGAATGATGGATGTCGGTGATGATCTAGCGATAGTCAGGTGGTGGTAGCCGGCGGTGGTGATTAGTTATACGGCCGGTGGTGACCAACAATAAGGACTGACGGTGGCGACCGGCGGTGGTCGACAGGCGCCGATGTCGGTGGCGATGGTGATGATGCGGTGGTCGGCGGGTCATAACCGATTATGTTTGGATGTTCTTCAAGCCTCGAGCTATCTCTTCTCTTTAGCTTGGTCTCCCCTCATTTGAAGAATATGGGGCTATTTATATATTGGAGAAGTGATATTTCTATAAATACATGCAAAATCCAAACCACTCCATCAGACGGCTCAAAATGATTCCCTTGATCATCTGATGCATTTTAAGTATTTGATTTCTCAAATAAAGTTAGAATTATGAGATCTTGAGCTTGTTAGTCTGACTCATCAAGATGATCGATTTGACTATAAACACTCCATGAAGAAGTTTTAGCGGTTGGGCCATCAAATTATTTTGACATCAAATTAGATTAACTAGTGAAATTTTAGTATTTGATTTTGGATGGCATTATCTCCATAATCTAAAAATATATGTCAAATAATTAAAAATAATAACTTCTTCAATAAAATTTGCGGGTTCATTAATCTTTGCATCACATATAGTTTAAGAGAATAGATCTTCATGGATGCAGACTATGATCACGGTAGTGGTGAGGTGCGGGTGCTGAAGTGAGCATCTGGTGCAGGTCCTGTATCCGTATCATAACGCATCTTGGTGTGAGAAATTTTAGTTTTTTTTAATTAAATGGCTTGCAAATGCTAGCCATAATGAGGAGAGGATTTTTTTTAATTAAATGGCTGACAAATGCCAACCATAATGAGGAGAATGATTTTTTTAATTAAATGGTTGACAAACAGCCGTCATAATGAGTAGAGGGTATTTTTTTATTAAATAGCTGAAAAATACTAGCCCTAATGAGAAGAAGGGGTTTTTTAAAATTAAATCACTGGAAAACACTAGTTATAATGAGGAGAGAGGCTTTTTAATTAAATGGCTAGCATACGCTAGCCATAATGAGGAGAGGAATTTATTTTTTAATTAAATGGCTGGCAAACGTCAGACATAATGAGGAAAGCAGAGTTTTTTTTAATTAAATATTGGCAAACACTAGCCATAATGAGGAGAGAGACTTTTTTTAATTTATTCTCTTTTTATCCCTATATTAGATCTATAAAAACTCCCCTAGGGTATAATAAGGAGACATAGCTTTCTTCTATATGCTCTAGTATTCTTCTGCGTTGTATGAGAAATTATCTAGTAAAAGTTCATAGGCTAGGGTAAATTTTTTTTTCTTTTGTCAGTGAAGCTCTGACCTTCTTCTGAAAAAAAGGTCATTTATTTTGTTGATCAAAACCCGTAGTTCATATGGCGAGGCTCCGATTTTCCCTCGAAAGAGACATCAACTATCCTCATTGGACCGATCGGGTTTGGAGGTGATCAAGGCCCTTAGTTCATACGGCGAGGCTATGGTTTTTCCTCGAAAGAGGCCTCAACTATCCTCGTCGGACCAATCGGGTTTGGAGGTGATCAAGGCCAGTAGTTCATACAGAGAGACTCCAATTTTTCCTCAAAAGAAGTGTCAACTGTCCTCGTCGGACCGACCAGGTTTGGAGGTGATCAAGTCTCGTAGTTCATATGCCGAGGCTCTAGTTTTCCCTCGAGATAGGCGTCAACTATTATCGTTGGACCAACCGGGTGTAGAGGCGGTCAAGACCGTAGTTCATATGGTGAGACTCCGTTTTCCCGAAAGAGGCATCAATTGTCCTCATCAGACTGGGTTTCGAGGCAATCAAGGCCCATAGTTCATATGAGGCTCTGATTTTCCCTCTAGAGAGGCGTCAACTGTCCTCATCGGATCGACCGAGTTTGGAGGTGATCAAGGCCCGAGACTCCGATGTGCTTCTGCTTTCTTCTCTTTGGTAGCCACCATTGACCTATATAATAGTGTCGACCCCTCTCGCAGGCTCCAACTCTCCTGGATCTCGAGGTTTCCAGCTGACCTGATTAGGCGGCACATCCCGAATTTAAACTCCAATATGCTTCCAAACTTGAAAAATAGAGATTATCTTTATGGGTGAGCATCCTTCAACAAATATCCCAATGTTTAAAGATTCTCAAGAAAATCTTACACAATATGATGGGTTGCAGAATCATCAGGAGACAACGAGATTCGATGATGTAACGCCAACTATCAATAGTGAGACTTTGATAATCTTCTCGAAGAAATTTCATTTTTCAAATGATTTGGTGATTATTCCTCATAAAAGATTGCAACAAGCTTATTCTCCTCCGTCGGGGCACCTGTACCTTCTGAAGCTTTTGTCTTTTGAGATTTGTGATGTATGTGTACCTTCTGAGACTTTTATCTTTTAAGATTTTTGATGTACCTATACCTTTTGAGGCTTTCACCTATTGAGATTTTTGATGTACCTGTTACCTTCTGAGGCTTTTGCCTACTGAAGCTTTTGATGTACATGTATCTTCTAAGGCTTTTGCCTATTGAGATTTTTGATGTGCCTGTACCTTCTGAGGCTTTTGCCCTCTAAGATTTTTAATGTATCTGTATCTGCTGAGGCTTTTGTCCTATGATATTTTTGATGAGTGGAGACCCTGTCAACCACTTGCTCCTTTGGAGTATTTCTAGTGAGGATCTTGTCCACTTTTAGCTTCCCATTGAGGCTTCCTCAGGGGTGTACCTTCCAGGGGTGAAATCCATAAATGATTTTTAATCTATCTGAGGTTATTTGTCAGAGTATTATTCGGTGACATTTAACTCATGTAAAAGAAGTCAATAGTTTTAACTCTCATCCGAAGTTGTTTTATCAAAGTATGACGTTAACCTGTGTGAAAGAGGTTAAACATTTTTATTCTTCCGAGGTTATGTGTCAGAGTATTACTCAGTGACATTAACCTGTATGAAGTAGGTACAAAGTTATGACCTATCTGCGATTGTTTGTTAGAGTGTTACTTGGCGACATTTAACCTGTGTGGAAGAAGTCAACAGTTTTAACTCTCATCCGAAGTTATTTTGTCAAAGTATGATGTTAACCTGTGTGGAAGAGATTAAACATTTTGATTCTTCCGAGATTATTTATCAGAGTATTACTCGATGATGTTAACTTGTATGAAAGAGGTCAAATCAAAATATCTGTTTAAGGCTATAGCCAAAGTTGCTCCTTGACCTTTGTCTTATTTTCCATAAGTATGACTGAAAAATCATAATTTGCAAAGATATCTCTCTAATTTTTTTTTTTGAATGTTGAAATTGCTCCATATCATTGACTTGCTTCTCGAATTGA
This sequence comes from Cymbidium sinense, assembly GCA_021442155.1. NCBI lineage: Eukaryota > Viridiplantae > Streptophyta > Magnoliopsida > Asparagales > Orchidaceae > Cymbidium > Cymbidium sinense. The sequence continues at coordinate 60,312,360 of CM038221.1, forward strand.
TAACTATTTAGATATTCAGAATATTGATTTGGATGATCTTTTGAGATTAAGAGTTGCCCCCCCCGCTTTCCAACAAGAGTTGAAGGATCGAAGTTTGATGAATCTTCATTCTTCGTGTGCGCTCCTCAAAAGTACAAAGTGCTCCACCTAGCTGGTAGTTTCGATCTTGTTGAAAAACTTGTGGTTGCTTGACATGATGAAGTAATGAGAATCTCTTCACACATATGGTGTCAAACTATTACGTGCTAGAAAACCAGTTGCGGTAGAATAAAACTTTACGCCTTAGCCTTGTTGAGAAATCCATCACACACACATATATTTGAAGGAGAACGAGAAACTCTGGGATTTTTACATGGAAAAATCCAAAAAAGAGAGAAAAAATCACGGGGCCTAGCCCAGTAAAAATGTTTCACTATATATCTATTTTAAAGTACAAAATTTAAGTTTTCTCGATAATAGGATTACAGAGTTGTATGTGAAAGCGACAACAAATCCCAAAATCGTGACAATAATATCAATAGTAGTTGAGCTATGATGGTTAGTAATGTGTGATAGTGAATACGGTGTCGGTGATGATCCTCGTCAGTGGTTGTAGCGGTGGAAATGATGACGGTCGGTGGTGACCAACAATAGTGGCCTATGGTGGCGGCCGGCGATGGTTGGTGACAGTGACCAATGGCGGTGGTCGACGGCGATGATCGATGGTGATGATGGCGGTAGCGGTGGTCATGCGATGGCCGACGGCGGTGGTCGAAAGATGACCGGCATGGTGGCAGTGGTTGGTGGCCGTCCGGTGCACGCGATTATGTTTGGAGGTTCTTCAAGCCTCAGAGCTATCCCTTCTCTTTAGCTTGGCCTCCCCTTATGTGAAGAATAAGGGGCTATTTATAGATTAGAGGTGTGACATTTTTGTAAATATATGCAAAATCCAAACCACTCCATCGGACGGCTCAAAATGATTCCTTTGATCATCTAATGTATTTTAAGTATTTGATTGCTCAAATAAAGTCAGAATTATGAGATCTTAGGCTTGTTAGATCTGGTTCATCAAGTCGCTCGATTTGACTATAAATATTCTATATTTAGGAGTCGACTAATCTCACAAAGTTTTCACTAAAGACTGATGCGAAGCTTGAAATCAGTTCTTTCGACATCAGATTCATACTTCGACTAGTATAATTTTTAATGTCATATCAAAAATGAATAGTTCACCCTAAATAATATAATGAGATTTAAAAAAGTTAAATTTTAAAATAATTCTTAATTTAAAACTATCTTTGTGATTAATGATAATTAATCATATTATTAAATAAAATATTAATTAATATGTTTATAATATTACTTATCAATATAAAAAAATTTTAATTCACTATTTTAATACTCATAAAATATTATAAATTATTTTAAAATTATCCATATTAATTTATTTTTAATTTACTATTAAATAAATTTAATATTATTCTATATATTTAATATTTATATATTATTATTATTACAAAGAATTAAAAAATTAATAAATTGAAAAATATGAATAATTTTCACGTTTTTCTCGATAACCTGAATAATTCTAAAACGTGATTATTGTTCACGTTTTCTTGAAAACGTGAATATTTGTCGTTTTTTTTTCTCCTTAAAACGTTGATTGCATATACAGCTCCTTTTTAAAAATTTAGCTAATTATCAGAAGTCAAAAATCACTAATAATTAGCAGTTGTGAACATACCATTTGAAAATACTAATATAATTAGCGTTTTCTGAAAACGCTAATTATGAATACGTTTTTGCTCTTTTATACAATAATTTTTAACGGTGCTCTTTTTACTAAATTTAAGCTTTTCGATGATCCTTTTAAAAATTTGGCCTTCTTTAATTTGATTCACGATATGATAAGTTATGATGACTTCAAAGAACTGCAGCCCACTGGTTCATTTATAGCTGAAACTATAGTCATTTGTTTAGAATGGGAGGCCGCAGGGTGGGAGATAATTAATTTTATTTAGCCTCAAAGAGAGTTAAATGGACATTAATGTATTTCAAGAGTCGTCAATCTTAATAAGCTGTGATTCAACAGTTCGGAAGTGTTCGTTAATGTGGAAAACGGCTTGCATATCATCAGCCCTCATAGTGAATAAGATGGAGTTATAATGAGGAGAACCAAAACTTTCTGCTCCAGAAGACGAATTAGTAGAAAATAGATTAGTATTGGAGCATGCAAGAATACAGAGAAGAGATGAAGCCTGAAGGGAAGAAGATCTAAGAGTTTATTAGCTTTTGGCAATTATACAGTAGAACCTGTCTTAATAAGCTGTGATTCATCAGTTCGGAAGTGTTCGTTAATGTGGAAAACGGCTCGCATATCATCAGCCTTCATAGTGAATAAGATGGGAGTTATAATGAGGAGAACCAAAACTTTCTGCTCCAGAAGACGAATTAGTAGAAAAATAGAATAGTATTGGAGCAAGCAAGAATACAGAGAAGAGATGAAGCCTGAGGGGAAGAAGATCTAAGATTTTATTAGCTTTTGGCAATTATATCTTCTCTCTCTTATAATAACCTCTTACATTATTAGTGCTAACAATTTAAGAAATAGAGCAATGAGTAAGTGATATATGTCCTATCTCTATTAACAGCAGTTTAGATTTACGTGTGTCTAATATATATATATATATATGTTTATTAACATATATTAAAAGATCATAATACAATATAATAAATTTGTGTTCATTGACTAACATTACTTGACAGTTGTAGCTCGCTCATAAAATACGACCTTTTTTTTAGATATAACTCAGTTATTAACATATTTTGGGCTTAGAGTAATCAAAGATATTTGGGCTCTCGGAATCCAACTCACAGACCCAGCCCAAATTCAACTCACTCAATGTGGTTCCTTCTGTAGCTTATCGCAAAATTAAATAAATCTTAATTAAATTTTAAATTCTTCTAATTTTGTTAACAGAAATTGTACATATAAAATATATAAAGCTTAATGCAAGAAAATTTCTAATATATTCGTAATAAATATTATGATTATTTTTATATGTAGAATATTAACATAATATTAAACCTTTCTAATTATTAAGACTTAAGTATTTTTAGAACCACGCTTCTAGATAAAAAATCATTGTACATAATATATATTAGTTTGTTAAAAAGGTGCACCTTATGTAAATAAAAGAAAAATTGATATGCTTTTCATTAAAATATAAATAGATTGGGTGACAATCAAAAAATAAATGTGAAAGTTTCATTACGGAGATTGCATGAAACATAAGGATAAGATTCATAAAGTTGATTGATATCTAGTGGATAGTGGGTTTAGTAGTATTGCATGCTAGAAAACTAGTTGCAATAGAATTAAATTTTATATCTTAGGCTTATTGAAAAATCCAGTACACACACAGATATTTGAAAAGATAACAAGAAACTCTAGAATTTTTATATGAAAAAACTCCAAAAAGAGAAAAAAAAATCACAGAGCCTACCCCAATAAAAATATTCCACTATATATCTACTTTGAAGTACAAAGTTTAAGTTTTCCCGGTAACAGGATTACAAAGTTGTATGTGAGAAAACCTTACAAATAGAATCATAGAATCAGTAACTTCTGGTATCAAGAGTTATACATGCTTGTTAGTGATCGTCGATGATGGTAAGCGGTAGTGGTTAGTGATGATCGAGCGTGTCAGTGGTAATAGTAGTAGTGGTGACCGATGGCGGCGGCGGCGATACCAACAATAGTGATGGCACGGTCGATAGCATGTGATGATCAGCGGTGGTGCTAATGGCGGCAATCAGCGCTATTGGCGATGGCCGTGGTGGCAGCGGTGGTGCGTGATAGCGGTGGCCAATGGCGTGTCAGCGACGATGATCGATAGTGATAATGGTAGCGATGGCGAGGTTAGTGCGGTGGTGCGATGGCGGATGGTGGTGGTGGTTGGCGGGGCCGGCGGTAGATGGACCGTCAGCGGTAATATGGAGGGTCTTCAAGCCTCAGAGTTCTCTCTTCTCTTTAGCTTGGACTTTCCTCATGTAAAGAATGAGGGACCATTTATAAGTTATGGGAGTGACACCTCTATAAATACAGGCAAAATCCAAATCACTCAATTGGACGGCTCAAAATAGTTTATTCGATCATCTAATGTATTTTAAATATTTGAATACTCAAATGAATTCAGAATTATGAGATCTTAGGCTTGTTAGATCAGGCTCATCAAGACACTCGATTTGACTATAAACACTCCATATTTATGAGCTATTTAGGGATTCGACTGATATCACAAAATTTCCAATGTTATTTTAAGTGTTCGATCTGAGCTAGTATCGACTTAAGATCAAATTGCTTTCGATGTCAAAATTTGTACTTCAACTAGTAGAGTTTTCAGTGACATATCATGTAGTAAATTCTTCTTTTATTTTAAAATTTCTCAATAAACAAGATGAATTTGAGACTATGAAAAACTTATTTTCACTTGAGTCAAGTTCAACAAGCCTGCTCCATCTAATATAGCTCTTAATATCCATGCAGAGAGCAAGTTGCTTCAAGTGAGAACTTTGAACCAAGTTAAATAGGTCTGAATGAACAGATGCTCGCAATAAGTCATCTAATATCATTCGGGCAAAATCTTTCATAAAAAGGTGATTAAATAATGATTTATATCCAAATTAGATAAAGATAAATTACCTCAAAATACTCATCCATGATGCACTACTTATATTATTTGACAATTGTAGTCAAATTGATATGATCCCAATCCTCTAATTGCCAAATTATAACATACAATAATAAGAATTACAATGATAGACTTCGATGCAGGAAGGAAGACCAAATACGACCACAAATGATTGAAAATCAATACTGAGAACGATGATGACTACAGAGGAGAAAGAAGACTTATGAAATATAAAGTCTTATTACAACAAGATCAAGAAAATACATTATACATCAGAAACCTAAGATGAACAACTGAGAGCATAACAAGAATAACAGCCATTATAGAACCAACATTACAGATGGCCAGAATAATAGAGTGATATGCTATTTCCAGATTAAATCCTACAATAATATCCAGAGACAGAAGCCATGCAAATACAAAACAGCAACATTAACTCTCCAATAGAGCCAGATCAGCTACAAGAAACAACAGTAATTCAAAAGCGAGGGGAAATCTTGACAAATACAGAGCAGAAGACTAAACAGTTATAACTGAATAACAAGAATGAATTACAGAACCATAACTATACATGAATAACGACAATAAAAGAAGCAAAGCATTCCGTGAGCTTTTCGATGATCTACTAACTAATTCAAACACCAAGATTCAAGAAATGCCATTAGAGAGAAAAGACAATTAAGAGAAACTACCGAGCGTTCCACCCTACAGAAGAAGATTGATTGTATCAGCGGTTATAATAACTTAAGAAACACTTAAAGAAACATTAAGAGGATGTAATAGTATAAATAGGAGAGAAAGACAAATAGGGTAATCAAATATTTTGAAATCAACTCTTCTCAGATCCTTTCTTTCTCTTCTCCTGAACCCCTTCTCACGGTTTCCATCGGAATCCGTCTCATCCCGCTTGAAAACCCAGGGTTTCTCCTCCTCTGACCCCTTTCCTTCTCTGGAGCGACGATAGCTCGAACTGTCGAAACAAAACAAAGAAAAGAAAGAATTAAGGTAAGTTGCATCTAGAAGCATCATCACACGGTCCAGAACAACCGGAGGAACTCGCATCAAGGGCCAAGATTACTTCCCGGGAGCTAAGATCAAGGAAAGAGATCGAACCGCGCAGAAAGGCACGCGTGGAATCCACTACCGTAAAACAGGAGATCAAGAACCACTCAATTGAAACACAAATTCAAGGGCAGATAAGAGACCAACCAATCCAACGATTCACGGTTCAACTCAAGAAACACAATCCAAGTCTAGATCCAACGCCAAGAAAGAAAGCGCCAATCCAAGCGTTAAAGCACCGATATTCTCACGAATTATCGCTAACTCGGTAGGGTTCATTCCACTCGGTGAGTCAACTTAGAACCACTCAAATTGAACCGTTAACCGGCGACTCAAGCGATTCGAGACCATATCATTGGTGCTTGCTCGTACAACCCCAAATGGCGAAGGCACAAGGCAGAAAGATATTAGAAGAATGTGTGACAAGACTCAACAAAACAGATGAACAAATGTCTTCCATCACTATAATATAAATGAAGTTTCCAGATTATCGACCATAGAAGAAAAATTGGATAGCAATTATCAAAACCAACAACAATCACAAGTATGTACTTCTGATCATACAGAAATTCATATTCCAAATAGACAAAACACACAGCAAAACATTAGACCTGTTAAGGTAGATATGCCAAGGTTTAATGGAGAAAATTCCAAAGGTTGGCTGTTCAAAGCAGACCAATTCTTTTAATATTATAGCTTATTAGAGGACCAGAAATTCCTAATTGCCTCAGTATACATGGATAGACCTGCAATAAGCTGGTATCAATGGATGCACCTAAATAAACAATTGCATTCATGGACCCAGTTTAAAGAATAGGTTATTCAGAGGTTTGGACCTTCCCTCTAAGAGGAGAATTAGCCAAACTACAACTGTAAAATAACGACAAGACTTACACAATGAATTTGAAGAATTAGCTAATCAGATTTCAGGAATTCCTCCTGAATTCCTACAAAATTTTTTTGAATCTAGATTGAGACATGACATAAAAAAGAGAAGTCAGGACATTATAGCCAAAGTCTTTGCAACAAGCCTTCCAATTAGCAAAATTAATGGAGGACAGATTAACAGATGGGGTTTATGCAACAAGAATATCAAAATTTACTCCACCTATAGTAATGAAACAACAACCACCAATACTTCCTCCACCAGTCATGTCAAATAATACCAGCAACAATCAGAACAAACCACAGATTCTTATTCAAAGATTAATAGCAACACAGTTGGAAGACAAAAAAATAAAAAGCTTATGCTTCAACTATGATGAAAAATATCATAGAGGACATCTATGTCAATCCAAATTATTTATGTTAATGATGATAAATGATGACCAAGAGTATCAACTACAGCAAGATACTCTACCAAAAAAATAATGGGTACAAGAAGAACTATCAGAAATAAGCTTCAATTATCAACCATTCAATCCAAGCTAAGAAAGATTATCTAAAGTATGCATAATTATCAACCTTTCAAATAGTTATAACCACACACATAGCTTATATTTTACTTCAAATATAGCCCAATTATATAGAATACAGCCAGCACTACAACCACCTACATAGTCATATTATTTCTCTTTTTATATACAAACTACATAGAATACCATAGAGCATATATAAAATAGTCCATAGTAATAAGTCGTTTGGCAGGCATCTTTCCAGCCTCAAATAGATGGACAAACAGAGAAGTCTCATATAATACAGCCATATACAAATGATGAGTCATTTTCAGAAGTAGAAATCAGTACTACAAAGGGGACATGATCCTACATCTACATCAATAAGAACCATCCAATTCATTAGAACAAAAGACACAGCAATCGGACATAGTCCAAAGGTGGAATGGAAGGCTATCAACTGATGATCCTGAGGTATGAATTGAGGAATCATAGAAGGCAATTCATGATTGTGACCTTGAGGACAAGGTCAGTGTGGGGAGGGGAGTAATGATATGATCCCAAATCCTCTAATTGCCAAATTATAACATACAACAATAAGAATTACAATGATAACAGACTCAGTACAGGAAGGAAGACCAAATACAGCCACAAATGATTCAAAAAATCAATATACAGAGACCACTGATGATGACTACAGAGGAGAAAGAAGACTTATGAAATATAAAGTCTTATTACAACAAGATCAAGAAAATACATTATACATCAGAAACCTAAGATGAGCAACAGAGAGCATAACAAGAATAACAGCCATTACAGAACCAACATTACAAATGGCCAGAATAATAGAGGGATGTGTTATTTCCAGATTGAATCCTACAATAATATCCAAAGACAGAAGCCATGCAAATAAAAAATAGCAACATTAACTCTCCAATAGAGCCAAATCAGCTACAAAAAATAAATAGGTAATTCAAAATAGGAAGCAAAAGGAATTCTTGACAAATACTGAGCGAACAGTTATAACTGAATAACAAGAATGAATTACAGAACCATAACTATACATGAATAACAGCAACAGGAGTAAAGCAACTAGAGCAAAGCATTCCAGAGCTTTTTTTTGATGATCAACTAACTAATTCAAACACCAAGATTCAAGAAATGCCATTAGAGAGAAAAGACAATTAAGAGAAACTACTCGAACGTTCCACCCTAACAGAAAGAAGATTGATTGTAACAGAAAGCAGTTATAATAACAGAAGAGCACTGCATCTGGTAAAGAAACATTAGAACTAAGTAAGATCAGAGGATGTAATAGTATAAATAGGGAGAGAAAGACAAATAGAAGGGTAATCAAATATTCTGAAATCAACTCTTCTCTCTGTATCCTTTCTTTTCCCTCTTCTCCTGAACCCCTTCTCTGGTTTCCATCAATCTCATCCCGCTTGAAAACCTAGGGTTTCTCCTCCTCTCCTTTCCTTCTCTAGAGCGACGGCTCGCTGTGAAAAACAAAAAGAAGAAGGTAAGTTTCATCTAGAAGCATCATCACACCCGCAACGAGGAACTTCGCATCAAGGGCCAAGATTACTTCCCGGGAACTAAGATCAAGGAAAGAGATCGAACCGCGCAGAAAGGCACGCGTGGAATCCACTACCGTAAAAGAGGAGATCAAGAACCGCTCAATCAAAACACAAATCCAAGGGCAGATAAGAGACCAACCAATTCAACGATTCACGGTTCAACTCAAGAAACACAATCCAAGTGTTAGATCCAACGGCCAAGAAAGAAAGGCGCTAATCCAACGGTTCAGAAAGCACCCGATATTCTCCCTGAATTATCAATTAACTCAGCCGGTTCATTCCACTCAGAAGTGAGTCAACTCACTGAACCAGACTCAAATTGAACTATTAACCAGAAACTGACTCAAGCCAAGGATTTAGTCCATATCACAAATCAATCAGTATTTTTTTTGGAATGGATATCCACCCAACACCCCACCCATCTTGTGGGTGGGGATACCCATCTTGTGGGTGGGGATGTCATTGTGACTAATCTCACGGGAGCCTAGCGCCACATTCATCACCCATACGTATCTGATCTCCACTTACTTTCCTCACCATTACGTATAGGCACATCCGCCCTGGAGAGGAATTGCGGTCCGGGAGGTTCCCGGCCGTGCTCGTCCACCAATCAATACTTAGAAGTCATGGCTGGTATAAGTACTTGACAACTATGTAATCAGAAGTACTCAGTTGTGATATTTGCTATACATTAAAAAAAAAATCATCAACAAACACTCATCAGCCTCTACTTGTGATTCTTGCTCTAAAGTTCTCAAGAGGGACCTATCTTCACAATATGTGTTGATTGAGAGCAATGCAGTACATTCGACAATTTCGTTGAAGTGTAATTATTGTGCTTTCTATCTAATAGTGCTAACTTTGGCATGACCCTAAAAAATGTAGTCTTCTTCCTATGAAGGGGAGGATTTCTTCTTTCAAATTCTTTTGAATCTATTGTTGATAAGCTTTTCTTTCTCTAATGCATTATGTATCCACTTGTAATTAATTCTTATAAAAAAAAACTTAAATGAGCTTGCCAATTAAAAAAATGATTAGTCGTAAGAGTATGATATTATCTCTTTTTTTTTTTTTATTGTAGCTCTATTATCATTACATGTATAAATAGAGTTCTACTAATTTTCATTAAATAATTTCAAATCAAATCCTAAATAAGATATAACAGTATAAAAAGACCAATGGCTAATAAGTTTAATCGCATAGCCAATAAAAAAAATTGAAATATATATCCTATCAGATGTAATGACCAAAAAATTGGTTAGAATGGATATTGAAACACTTAGATATACTTTGAGATTAGTGCAATTCACCAGAAGCATATTCGAGGACGTTAAGTCCCTTCCTGATCAAAAAATTGGTGAGGATATCTTACCCATTTGTCAAGAAAAAAAATATAAAGATTTATTTATTTAAAAGATTGAAAAATAGAGACTTTGGTTCTTAATTAATTAGCGGATTGTTGAATTTTCATAAAAATATAAGTTAGTGTATTTTTATTAATAATTATTTATCCAATCTTAATAAAAAATGATTTTTTTATCAAATATATCACAAAATTTTTAAGAAACTTTTTATTTTATTTTTATTTTATATAAAATTTCACTTGCTGGTCATTATCATCAATTAAATCACACCCATCTACTAAGATTCGATGGTTTCTATTCATACACTTAAGATTCATTTGAACAAAGACCAAGTCAATCTGGTCGACCAAATCTCCTTTAGGCATTTCTGTCATAAATTTTTTATGAAAATTTTTAAATTTATTATTATTTTCTTCAATAAAATTTTGCTTTGTATTATCATCAACTAAGGATATATTTAGGACAACAGTGACGTGCAGTGAGATGCGAAAATATACTATATTGTCATTTAAAAATTACATTATAGCTATATTTTGAAGAATTTGAGATGAAAAAATTATATTTTTCAACATTACTTGATAAAATAACGTGGCTATTAGAAATTTATGAACTGAATTTTTTAAATTAAAAAAAATTATGTTACTTATAATAACTTTCTAAAAAGTAACTTATTCTATAATTTTATTATAATATTTTTAGATACTTGTAGAAGTTGAAATACACCTATGGGTCTATTTTGAGGAGCTGTAATTTTTTGAAAAACTAATTATAAAATTGTTGTAGAAAAAATAACATTTTTGAAAAACTGTTGTGTATATTACTAATATTTTTCTTTTTGAAAAATTCAAAAAATAGTTTTTTAATCTCTACCATACTCTAATAATTTTAGGGCAATTTTTTTAAACTAAGTATCATTAGAAGCTTAATTAGGTAATTAAGTATTATTAAATAAAATTTAAGAATAGGTATAATTAGAGTGGTGATTGGCCACGCCATCGCGTCGACTCACGTGGCGTCTAATCGAAGGGCCGCCCATTGGTAATGGCTCAATATTGGGTCGATCGAGGTCTCGGTTTGTTCGATTTCCTCCTCCTCTGATCTCGAGCTCGGTAACATCCGTCGACCGCGTTCTTTACATCTCACTTCCGGCACCGTCGGATCTCCAACCCCATTGTGTCGTCTCCCCGAAATAAACTTGTTTTTCTTCACACCGCGTTTACGTTTGACACTTTCTTCTCTCATATAGCAGGGTTTGGAAGCCAACATTAGCTTCCGATGATGATTCCGGTGGCTCCATTTTGTTCGGGGAAGTTTCCTGTAGCGGATTCGACTTATTTTTGTGCACATCCCCGTCGTTATTTGTAAACTCACAGTAAATCCCTATTTCTATCAATTTATAAAGTAATAGAGTATGTGTGGTAGGAATATGAGTAGTATTTTTAGACTTTTGTTTAGGATTTGAGTTGTATATTTGCGTAGGCGTTGCGATTCAGGTGTTAAGTAGCTATATAGTTTGTTTGACAAAAATGAACAGAGAATTTGTTTCACTAATCCTTTTCTATGGAGGCGAACTAAGTATCGATGAGCAATTCAGTCCAAGTTACGTGGGAGGTTGAAATCGTCCAATTAAGATTACCTCCTGACACATCGAAGCGAATTATGAGAATCTTGCACATTCACTTTCTAATAGGTGCGTTATGCGATTGGGTGGCAGATTTATAGCGTCTGTAATATCTGACGATGACGTTTGCGATATTACACTTGACGAAGCTTCCCGTCAGATGTTGGTGTTGTATGTCGAAGTGGAAGATGTTAATATTGCATCCACATTGTCGGTAGTAAGGTCGGATATATACCGTAGCATACGATTTCATCGCAAGCACCTCAGGGGATACATGACTTTGATGAGTTGATTCGGTAGTATATGGTCAACATTTATCGATTATACTTGTAATAATTAATATGGTAATTTGTTGCTCAACTTATAAGTTATGTGGAAGTGGCGATCTTTGTCTCTCGTTGGATGAAGTATATGCCTTAGAGTCTTTGCGGTCGAAGATGAGTATCTATGAGTAGTAGCTCAGTAGTGAGTTTGGCGGGGATATTAGTGATGATGACTGTTTAGTCGGGTTAGAAACCGTGCTTGAGAATATAGGCGGTCATAATCGATGAAAAATCACTCATTTCGTAATATTGGCGGTGAGAGTCATATGTTGTCTACAAGCAGTATGTGGGATGTGTCAAACTACGAGAGAGTGAGACAACAATGTTTACTTTGGCGACCCATCCAAAGCGCCCTAACAGATAAAATTGAAATTCCAAATTACCTTATTGAAGGTATGTGTTTCATAAGTAAGCGGAGTCTGTAATTTACTATTGTTGGGTGGTGCATAGTTAATAATGTTCAATTCAAGCGATTACCTCTAACCGGAGAAGAACTACGGTTGTATGTACATACGATGATAGTCTACAAGACCACAGTAAGTGGCGTTTGCATTGTAGCGACATCGAGGCAGCTTAGGGGTGCTTGGAGAATATCAAGAGTTAGTGAAAATCATAGATGTGTCAATACATTAAGTGCATCCAGTCATCGGCAGTGTAGTTCAAAATTCATAGCGTACTTCATCATACCTGTGATCAAGCACCAGATTGATCTGAAGCCTAAAGAGATTATAGGTAGAATGGAGTCGAAATTCAATATTAAAGTTTCGTATATGAAAGCTTGAGATGCGCGTGGCAATAAAAAATATTCGGTGGAAGAGTCTATGGGACTCTCGGTCTTTATATGGAATCAGTTTGTAGTACTTTACCTGGTACACTCTACAGAATTCAATCTACCACTACGCAGCATTTCCAGAGACTTTTTTGGGCCTTTGGATCTTCAATAATGGGATGGAGTAGCTAGATGGCTTGCGGCAAACACAGGTTGGATCTGCAGATAACACTTTAGTTCAAATATCTGTAATGCAGATTATATTTTAACATAATTTTTACTATATGTGCAGGTGATCTGGGAGCCATACAGTGAGCAGATCACAACACATCTATCAGATACATGCTCAGCAGGCTCTGACATATGGTTAGCACGAGTCCCTCTTATTAGCTGGAAGAGGGTTGAGTGGCATTTACCAGATAAAGTGCTATGCCAGTTCGGCCTTATTTCCAGAGTAGATGTAGCCCCAGTTGACCCTAGTTTCAAAAGGGTCGATGGTCGGGATAAAGCGGATGTCAACTGGGTTGATTACCACCAGTCACACATTGCCGCTTGGGAGAGGGATTGCCTCGAGGGCCTAGATGAGGATGTGGGCAGGAAGGCGACTATCGGCCAGCATATCGATTGATTGGGGCTTCTCATATAAACTCCCTCAGATCCTCCAGACCAACTTCGCACCGGTGGAAGCGTATTTATGTAAGTCCCGATATAAGTATTCATCTAAATTCAATATTTATGTAAATTTTACATACTATTTTTTTGTATAGTAGCATATTGGCAGCTTCGGGACATCTTTCAGCCATACTTCGGTGCTGTGAATGATCACCCCTTACAGGGATGTGTTAATAATGCGATATAGAGACACGGATGGCGTGTACATATTGGTGATACATATTACGGTCGATGCTACAGAGGGTCGCACACCATGACCGGAGCGGCCATCTACTTCGATCAGGTCCTTCTATGTTGATCGTGTCTACATATCGGCCTACATATGAGTCGTCGCTATCTTCCATCCGGGATGATATGGCGTACACTTAGAGGATCTTGCGGTAGAGGCCACCATCAACATGTAATCGCTCATCCTGCACGACTAGTACACCTAGAGTGGTGCGATTCCACGAGCCGGAGGTGTTAGATGTTTAGACGATTACTTTTGTATGCATCTACATTTTATTTATCTGTTTCATTAGAAACTTGAGAGTCATGTACACATTAAATTTGGCTATATCATAATGAACTTCTTATTATTTGTCCATTTCTGAAATGAATTTGTTAACTTCATATGATTGTCATCCATTAAACTATTACCAACTTGATGCGGTCACGAACCATTTCAAGTTTAAACTGCACTTTTTTTTTTCTTTGTTTTTAAAGTATGTTTATTACTCTCTACTTTTTAGAAGAATAAAAATTGAAAGATTAAGATTTGCTTGATGAGTCTGAACTCTATGTATAATGTAAAATCCGGTTCTCTTCATAGCTAAACCGTGATGTTGTTACTCATCTCACAAATCACACCTAAAAAAAATTTAATCGATGTGTCATTAGGCAATCGCTTTGGAAGTCAAGCCATCCACTTGGTGTCAGTCGGTGTGATTAGTGGCGGCCGGACTTGCACGCCAAAGTCACGAGTCGATGTGGTGGTAGGTACTAATTGACTATACCCATTCTTAATTTTTTTAATAATATTTAATTACCTAATTAAGCTTCTAATGATACTTAGTTTAAAAAAACTATCTAATTTTAGTTCTTAAAATAGTTTTTTATTATAAAATTTTTTAAAAAATAATTAAAAAATTGATAGTCAAATAAAACTATTTTATTTTCTGAAGAAGTAAAATAATTAAATCTAAATGCATCTTAAATCTTAACAGCCCATTAACATTCCATAGTTTCCAATCGTACGCCTAAGATTCATTTGAACCAAGACCGAGTCAAATGCCAATCTGGCCCACCAACTCTCCTTTTCCACTTCCCCCAACGATTGGTTCCACGGAGAACCATTGAGTCCAAATTCCAAGCTGAATAGGTCCAAATTTTTTTCCTAAAATTAGTTTGGCTGGATGATGAGACTTTTTTTAATTCCTAATTTAAATTTTTTTAAAAAAAAATACATGATTTGAAAAAATAAGTGAGAAAATAATTTATTTGTTTTAGTTATTTAAAATATTTAAACAGCTTAATATTATTATGTAATTTTTAACTGCATACAATTATGTGATAATTTTATAATTAATAATCAATGTAATGATTATTGTTCATATTCTCGACTACTATATCCGTATTTGATAAGTAAATCTTCATAGTTCTCATTTGGTTGCTTAAAAATTATTGCTTATCAGAAAATTAATTGTGATAGCATAAAAAATTTATCTCAGTTTTATTATTAAATTCAATATATACATAGATATTTAAATAATAAACAAGAAAACTCTGTAATTTTACAAAAAAATCCTCAAGAAAAAAACTACGAGACCTAATAAAAATCTTCCACTATATATCTATTTTGAGTACAAAGTTTTCATCAACGAGATTACAGAATTGTATATGAGAAGTCCTAATAATGGGAATCTCAGTGCAGAATAAATGCCTACGCAAAGTTTGCTAAGTTCGTAATGCTTATCGTGGCATGATGGTGAACAACGACGGGAATGACCGGACGGCCAATCAACGGTGGTGACCGACGACGACGGTGGTCGTGATGATCGAGACGGTATGATGACGATGATGATCGATGGTGATGGTCGATGGCGAAACGGCATAATGGCCGCGATGGCGACCGGCACGTGGTTGATAACGACGATGATCGATGGTGAGGTCCGGTCACGCCGAGCGAACGGCGATGACGACGGTTAATGCCGGTGACCGATGACGGTGATCGACGATGATGGTCGACGGTGATCGACGACGATGGTCGACGGTGATGACTGTCGACGGTGGTTGAAGACGACGAGGACCGCAATGTGGCGGCACGGGCTGATGGTTGGCCGACGGCCATGGTCGACGATCGCCGAGTGGTGACGATTATGGAGGATTTTCAAACTTGAGCTTTATTTTCTCTTACCAGCTCCCCTACGCTAAAGAAGACAATATTTATAGATTGAGATTTTCAGAATACACGCAAAATCCAAACCACTCCATCGGACGGCTCAAAATGATTCCCTTGATCATCTAATGTATTTTAAGTATTTGAATGCTCAAATGAAGTCAAAATCAAGATATCTTGGGCTTGTTAGATCCGGCTCGTCAAGACGTTCGATTTGATCATAAACATTCCATATTTAGGAACTATTTAGAGATTTAACTGATATCCCAAATTTTTCAATGATATTTTAAGTGCTTGATCTAGACTGGTTTTAACTTAGGATCAAATTGCTTTTGACATCAAGATTCGTATTTCGATTAGTGAAAATTTTAGTGTCATATCAAAAATAAATAATATCAGTAAAGAAAAAAAAATTTAAATGATTATTCGTTTTAATGTAGTGGCTCTAAGTTTTAAAAAATTCTCTTCTTAAGAACTTTTAAATGTCATAATTTCTGTTTCACTTAATTATCAATTTAAAAATAATATAATAATTTTATAATGTTGACTAATAAAAAAATTGTTACGTGACATTCAAATTATTTCAAATAAAATGTAGAGTAGCATTTTAATTATTGAAAAATTCTGTCCGTATATTATAATCAAACTTTTAATTAAGATAAACTTCAAACATGTTAACAATTTTTTTTAAAAATTGAGACCATTATCTATTTTCTATTGAGATATGCTAATGCCAAAAAAAAAGAAAAAATATATATATATATTCAAAAATAAAACTTTTATCAAAATTGGTCCCAAAGTTTTTGTATATGCTTTAAAATGAGTATAATACTGAAATAATTGAGAAGTGATATGACTTTCAAAATTCCCTAAAGAGGAATCTTAAGGCAAAGAAATCGATCCCAAGTCGAAATCAATCAAGATCGACCAAACATCCTGGAAACTTAACATGAATTAAACCAATGATCATCATCAATATAGATGACAAATCGAGCATCTCGACGGCCAATCTAACAACCCTAAGATCTCAATTCCCTCATTTGAGCATCCAAATGTTCAAATACATCAAATGATCGAATCGCCCCGAACCGTCAGATGGGAGGAGTGGTTTGGATTTTCTATATATTTACAAGACTGCCACTCTCCTCCACCTATAAATACTCATATTCCATATGAGGGACACTGGAGGCCAAGTGAAGAAGGAGAGGAGCCCAAGCAAGAAGGAGAGAGAGAGCTCAAGCAAGATCCCCCAGAAGATCGCACCACCGAATGATCATCAACCACCACCGGGCCACATCGCCACCGCTGCCAATCACCTAATCATTCCTTTTCTCGCCGGTTGTTATATTTCTCGCTAGAATCTTTTCAGATTTCCACCGGTTCTACACGCACCACCATCACCGCCGCCACTAAGAACTATTACAACCCGACCGCTGTTATATACTGTTGTTCTTTTCTTGTATATCATCTTGTAATCCCGCTCGGAAGATTCACTTGAGTATATACATGGAATATTTTTCTGCAGCCGTTTTTTTCCTCTTTCGGTTTTTCCACGTTAAAACTTCCGGAGTTCTCTCCACTCTTTAAATACCGTGTGTGTGTTTGACTAATCAACAAAGTTTAAATAGAACTTTCACTCTATCAGAATCGATCTTCCAACACGCAACAAGAAGGTATTATAGAAGAAGTTACTATTTGAAGAAGTCATGATGAATATAAATTATTATTATTTTTTTATAAAAATTAAAACATAGATTTCTGATCAATATCATAAGTTGGCATCATATTACACTGCCATTTTAAACGGGGCCTTATTATGATAATTTTTTTAAAAAAAAATTAATACATACTGATATAAAAAATTTTTCTGCATATGTGTTAACTTAAATATGTATTAAAAAAGTAATTGAATGTACCATTATTTTGTTCTAATGCAATTTTAAGTTAAAAATTAAATAGCCATATTTGATTTAAATCATTTAATCAGTATTGGCTAATCGGGTCGAGACTGGATCAAATGGCCGTTTAAACGCCGTCGCGAGAAAGCGAATGAGCGACTAATCATGCCAAACGCTATCAGAATCCCGTTACCTGTAAAACGCGATTAAATCAACGATTCCGACTAGACCAGAATCCAGCAAAGTAACGGCTAGATTTCTCTGCCGCTTTAATGAAGACCGAGTCAACTGAAACTTGTGTGGAAGATCTCGGTTCTCCAATAAGCGTGTTTTCCGACTTTCTAAACCGAACTTTTCTTTACGGGGAAAAAAAAAACAGAAATTTACTTTAAAAATAATTTTTAAATAATTTTAAAAATAAATCTATCAGAGGATTCAGAAATAATAATAATAATTTTCAGGATTGCCTGGAACTTTGAAAAAGAATTTCGATTATAATATTCATATTAGAGTTAATTTAAATTAATTAACTTGTTATAAATTAAATAATTTAAGTGTTAAACTTGTCTTAACGCTAATTCAATAATATTGATATTCGTTCTAATCAAATTTTGATTATAAATTTTTATTTTGACGAAAATAACTTCATAGTTTCACAATCATTTTGAAAATATATGATCATTGGATTTATTTTGAGGTAAATATAATATATGATAAATCAAATAATTATGATATTAGATGTATTTTAAAGTAAATTCAATAATTATAAAATTCAATGATGCGAAAACTTTCCCACTTCTATATCATATGAAAATTGATATGTGATCTATTTTACATTATTTTTTTTTTAAAAGCAAAAATGTATAATATATTGAGATGAGATTTATTATCAAAAAATAGATTTATAAGATTATATATAAAGAATAAAAAGTAAATCACTTTATTTAGATGGATAATTACATATTTTTAGAAAAATTATATTTATTTTTACTTCCTAAGAAATATTAACTGCTTTATTTTTTTTACAATCTTTTTTTAGTGTAGATACCCTCTCTAAAAAATAATTATTTATTTTTATTGTTTATTTATTATACTCGCCAAACGCTTTTTATAAATTTCTATAAATAAATTATAATTATGTATGCTGCCTTTAATGGGAAACATTATTTCCCTTTCAAGCAATTTATCACGAATACTATAGCGTTACGGGTTTGCGACTATTTTGCTCATCGTTATATAGAACAAAGAGAAGCCCAGAACGGCAACTACACAGAATGTATCCACTACTCCTCTTTCTCTCAATCCATTTATTCTCGCCGGCGGCCGCCGATCTCGCCGCCGATGGCTCCGCCCTAATAGCCTTCCGTAACTCCGTTGGTCGAGTGGTGCTCCCTTGGAACACCTCCTTGTCACCGTGTAATTGGAAAGGGGTCTCCTGCTCCAGCAACCGTGTCACGTCCCTCCGCCTCCCCGGTCGCGGCCTCATCGGCCAAATCCCCACCGGAACCCTAGGAAATCTCTCCAACCTCCGCATCCTTTCCCTTCACCGCAACGGTCTCTACGGCACCCTCCCCTCAGACCTCGCCAGATGCACCCAGCTCCGCTTTCTCTATCTGTATCAAAATCGCTTCTCTGGCGAAATCCTGCCGTTCATCTCATCAATTACCTCCCTCATTCGCGTAATTCTCGCCGATAACAACTTTTCCGGCCAAATCCCTTCGACGCTGAACAATCTAACGCAGCTTAATATGCTTTATCTAGAGAATAACAATTTCAGCGGCGAGTTGCCGAATCTGGACATCCCAAAACTCATTTGGTTTAATGTATCCTTCAATCTGCTTAACGGATCGGTGCCGGAGAAGCTCCGAGCAATGCCTGCTAGCTCTTTTCTGGGTACTTCGCTGTGCGGAGGGCCGCTTGGGTCTTGTCCGATCGAGGCATCGCCGACCCCGGCGGATTCTAGCTCTCTATCTGGCGGCGCAATCGCTGCAATAGCAATCGGTGCTGCCGCCTTGTCCCTCCTGATCCTTGTTGTCCTGTTGCTGTTCTTCCGGCGTAAAGGTAAATCTGAGGAATCGACTTTAACGGAGACTCCCGCTGCCAAGCTGCCGGAATTGATAATTACGGGTAAAAAGGTGACTGCAGCGGCTGCACCTTCGCCAAGAATCGCAGTATATAGAAAGCAATTAGTATTCCTCGGCAATGCGCCAAGGCTTTTTGATCTCGAGGACCTATTGAGAGCTTCAGCTGAGGTTTTGGGAAAGGGAATCTGTGGTATCTCGTACAAGGTGACAGTAGACGAAGCTTTGGTGGTTGCGGTGAAGCGTCTCAAGAATGTAAAGATGCCGGAGAAGGAATTTGCAGAGAAGATTAAAGCCATAAGTGCAATGGAGCATCCTAATCTCATACCTCTCCGAGCATATTACTACAGCAGAGAGGAGAAGCTCTTGGTCTACGATTATATGCCGCTAGGGAGTCTATCTTCCCTCCACGGTTAGTTCTCTCTCTCTCTCAATACTTTCTTCGGTTAGGCTGCATGCGCTGGTTTCTGTATGGATCTTCAAAATGTATAGCTCTTTTTGTTTGTATTGCACAATCTATTGAAGATAACAATGGAAAATCAAAATATTTGAAGATTTTTTGGTGTAGTCAACGCTCGAAAATCATGTTGTCAAACAAGAAATGCTCCAATTTTCTCTGTCAACTGTAGAATTATTGACTGACACTTGGAAATAGTTTTTTTTTCTAAGTTGGGCTCCAATCATAATTAAATTTAAAATTAGTGATGATTAGGAAAGTTAGTGTGGTGCCTTTAAACTTGAATCTCGTTATTATAGAGAACTCTTAATCAACTCATTCACAAGCTGAACGCTGATATATCAAACAGGAAACAGAGGTCCGGTCGCGCCCCTCTGAAATGGGAAACCAGAATCAAGATCGCATTAGAAGCAGCCCGCGGCATCGAATACATCCACTCGACATCTCCTTCTGCATCCCACGGGAATATCAAATCTTCCAACATTCTCATCACCAGCTCTTACAAAGCTCGAGTGTCCGATCATGGCCTCGCTCATCTCGTTCCCTCATCTGATCCCAACATTAATGCCCAAAACTTGACGCCAGAGGCAGATGTTTTCAGCTTTGGCGTTCTCCTTCTTGAGCTCGTAACTGGTAAAGCTCCGGCTCAGGGCGGAGGAGCTACCAATCTGCCACGATGGGTAGAGACTTTGATTCGCGAAGAAGGGACGAGGGAGTTGTTTGATGAGGAGCTGATCATGAGGTATAAGAGTCCGGAGGAGGAAATGATGATGCTTCTGCAGGTCGGAATGGACTGTACTTCGCAGAATCCTGAGCATCGGCCCGAGATGTCGTCGGTGGTGGCGAAAATTGAGGACATTCGGCGTTGGGCTGATCGGAAAAAGGATAAACTGAAGGAAAAGGAAGGTCCTTAGAATTGCTTCGGGTCTTAACTGAATCTGACGGATTAGCTTTTTGTTTTTATTGGATGAATCATTTATTTATTCTTTGATTTATTATTATTATTATTTTTGTACATTTTTTTATTTCTACGCACTGATTACATATTATTTTAGGGATCGGTTTTGGTACTTAATAAAATTTTTAGTTTTTATTGATGTATCAATTCAATTTTGATTTTGATTTAAATATTATTTATCATAAAATTATTTGATTTAAATTTATCTTTGTCTGACATTAAAATTTCATTAAAAAGTAATTAAAAAATAACAGAAAATGAGATAAATGAATCTAGAGCAAAAAAATTTAATATTTTACTAAGTTGCAAGAAAGTACAAACCTTAGCAAATTTATTAATGTTTGAGGCTCATATCTTAGCCTCATATTTAAGGGAAATTGTTAAATATATTGTTTGAATACTTTCAAATTTATTGTTTATTAGGGTACACAGTAAGTGTATTAAAAGTTCTTTTTCTAAAAAATTAGGAGATAATTTTAGCACTGCGTATAATAATATTCTGCAGCTAGTAAATATACAATAAATTTTGAGCATAATTTAAAAAAAATAAAAAAATCACTAAGTATTGATCTATATATATATATATATATATATATATATATATATATATATATATATATATATATATATATATATATATTAATTTTACTTAAAATATTTTATACATAATTATATTGATATACACAATGCTATAATTATCTCTCGAATATTTGAAAAAAAAAAATCAATACATTCATCATGTATCTCAATACACAATAAATTTAGATACATTTAGATAACATACATAATATTTTTTTTTTATTTAAAGACTTGACTTGAGATAGTGATATAGAAGTTTACATTTATAAAATATAGATAAAATTACATAACAATATTTTAAAAAAAGAAAAAACTTTCTCTAAAATTAATTTAATTAGCCCATAGCTATCTGGCCAGATAAGAATACATAACGATTTTCAAGTAAAAACCTGTGCCTATAAATAGTCTTCGTGGCCTTATACAGCTTTGCATGATGACCCTTATGTTGACTTTCGCTGACTAGCCTGAACTAGATTTATAATTATAGACAGAACAATTTGACTTGAATTTTGATCTAGGAGAAAAGTTTTTTATTTTCGCTAAAATATATCATAAATCTTAAAAAGAAAGTGATTAGTTAAGCTAAATAATCTAATGATGCATAATACTTTTTTAGATTAATTTGGGGATTAAAGTTTCTTAAATCTAAATTTAGGATATCTTATTGGGAAAGAGTAGATGGAGTGCTCCTTACTTAAAATGTCTATTTTTAAAAATAGCTTTATTGCGTATAGGGCTGTCAAAAAAAGCTCATTGTTCAGCTTAGGTGTTCATTAAATTGTTAGGTATCAAACCGTTCGTTAACTAGAGTAGTCGAAATTAATAAATTTATTAAAATATTTTTTTAATTTATATAAAATATATTAATATAATCATATAAATAATATATTTTTAATATTTTGTGTTATATAATTAATATGGTTAATTAATAAGAATTTTTGAATTAAAATTTAAGTTCAATAAAGATTTTAAAATTGAATTCAGTTAAATTGAATCTTAACCGTTAACAATTTAATCAATGGCTAATATCATCGTATGCATTTTAAAGATTAAGCACATCCACTCGATCGGCATTCGGCGCTCCGTCCCTCGATTCGTAAACCTAATATCCTATTCCTCTACGGCTCTACTGAGTTCTGAGTTCTCAACTTCTCATCTCCTCGGCTGCTATCTACGACTGCGACTCTGAGACTCTGCCTTGCTAGGCTTTGGTTTTGGTCATTCCGCCGTGGCCCGCACTACCTCTCATCTTAAAACCTTCGGAGTTCGAAGCCTCGATCATCTCTGTTTGTACATCTTCATCTTTACTTCTCCTTATTCTTCTGCTCCATTTTAGGGATTCCAATGATGAGTCTGGAGTTATTTTTCTCAGTATTTCTAGTAATGATCATGCGACATGCGGGTTTTAAGATGCAAACTAGAACGGTTGTATTTCTAGGGTTTATGGGTTTGGCTCCTCTGAAAGTTTCATCTGTTTGTTTGACTGTGTTTAGCCAGGGTTTGTGGATTTTGCTCCTTTGCGAGTTTACTCTGCGTTTTCATCTCCTTATCGGCTGATATTTAATATTTGAAGTTCGGTTGGAAATATTTATATTGGCATGTTGCAGTTGCACCTTCACATATTTATCGGCTGATATTTAATATTAGAAGTTCATTTTCATCTCATTTGCGAGTTTACTCTTCTTCTTCTTTCTGCTTAGTGTTCCCCCTAATTTTCTCTAGTTCTACAGTTTTTTTTTTTAGGCTTCAATGTTAGTGCCTATATTGAAAGGGAAGAAATCAAAAAAGAATGGACAAAAATGAAAGAATGGCTGATTGAATTGCAGGGCTGATTTGTGTCATGTGCGATATTTTTTTTTAAATTAATGAATGAAAGTTTGCATTATGCTGATTGATGTATTGAATGGTTGAGTAGCTGCAGAGAGCATTTATTTTATTTTGTTGGTTATTTTTATGTGGGGGCATTAATTTTTGAATGGCTGAGTAGCTTCAATGTTGGTTATCTTTATGTCGATTTTATGTGAGGGCATTAATGGGGTGCTCTCTCACTGTTTTTTAATTTCTCTGATATTACTTTGCTTAGTAGGAACTAGGTATTAAGACTATTAGATCAAGATTGAGATTGAATTGAATTGAATATATTGAGATGAGTTATGAGTTAAGTTTAGATCATATATATATATATATATATATATATATATATATATATATATATATATATATATATATATATATATATATATATTTATATAGATAGATAAAATTAGCATTTCAGTTTGTTATATTTGAGCTAATTTGGTGCTGATAGTAGATGAGATAAAATTAGCATTTCAGTTTGTTATTTTTTTATTTAAACACCTAGTATGGAGAGTGTATGTGGTCTTAACTCATATTTTCTTTTTTTTTTATTAAGTGTGCTATCATGTCTAATGTGGATCATTCTCAGTTTGCATCATGTGGTGATGATATAGTTGTAAGAGCTGAATGTGATAATAAAATTTCAACCATTTCTTCACAACATGTTGAGTCAGAGGCAAATGTACTTGAGACTACTAGTAGAGAAGTTAAATCTAAGAAAGGTAGAAAGAAAATATCTTCAGTATGAGAGTATTTTATAGAAACCACTTCACTATTTAAGGGAGTGATTATACCCTCTTTATAATGCATATGTTGTCGTAAGAAATTCTATAAATCCAAAACTAGCACAACTTCACAACTCTTGAGACATGTGAAAGAATGTGACAAAATCAAGACCAAGAATAAACAAGTTATTGAATTGGCAGACAAAAGGCAAAAAAATAAATTTTATGCCTTTTGATACCAATTCAGAAATTGAGATTTCATTATTCCATGACCCCAAAAACTATGATCATCTTCAGATAAGAGAAATAATTGCAAAGATGATAATTGTGCATGAGTATCCATTTATGATTGTTGAGCATATGTGGTTTAATATTCTGTTGAAGGTGTTGAATCTCAATTATGGGAGGGTGTCTAGAAACACTATTATGAGTGATTGCATGAAAGTATATGAAATGGAAAAAGAGAGATTAAAAATATTTCTTAAGAGCATTTATAGAGTTTCTTTGACATCTGATTGATGGACTTCAAATCAAACAGTGGGCTATATGTGCTTAACAATTCACTGATGATTCTTGGCTTGCATAAGCGAATCATCAACTTTATTGAGCTTTGATCCTCCACACACTGGTACATTTATCTGTGATGCAATATGTGATTGTTTAATAGATTAGAATTTGCAGGACAAGGTGTCTACTATCACATTGGATAATGCTAGTAATAATGATGTTGCTGCAAATGCTTTAAAAATTAATTTTCAGTCTAGAGGAAAGTTATATTTTTAGGGTCATTTCTTTCATGTTAGATGGTGTGCTCACATCTTGAATATAATGGTTCAAGATAATTTGAAAGAGGTATAACAGATAACACATAAGATCAGGGAGACAATAAAATACCTTCAAAAGTCTTATTCACTGTTACATAAGTTTGTTGAAGTGGCAAAGCAGTTAGGGATCCCTACTTCAAAGGGATTATGCATTGATGTTCCTACAAGATGAAACTCCACTTACTTAATTCTTGGGTCTGCTTTTATTTACCGCAATGTGTTCGTTCATTATGCAGCTCGAGATTTCAACTATAAGTGGCTGCCTTCTGAAATTGAGTGGTATAACTATAAGCAGATTAGAATGTTTCTTTGTATTTTTCATAATGTGATAACAATGATTTCAGGTTCTTCTTATCCAACTATAAATATGTTTCTACCTACTGTCATGCATGTAAAGAAACTACTTATTAAAGAATGCAGTTCATCAGATGAATTCATCAAGCAAATGACAACTGTTATGAAAATTAAATTTGACAAATACTGGGGAGAATGCAATTTACTCATGTCAGTGGCTGCTGTGCTTGATCCACGTTTGAAAGTGAAATTCATTACTTTCACATTTCCTAAAATATACTCTAGTTCTGAGGTAGAATCCAAGATTAAGAGTGTTAAGGATGTTATTTGGAAAATCTACAATCAATATTCAGTAGATAGTAGTACTTCAAGCTCTTCAATTTCTAGTGGATCTTCAAAACTAGCAGTTGATGTGCCATTTGCATCAAATTTTGAGTGTATGTTAGGATTTGTTGATTTTATTGTTGCTTCTGGTTCTATTTAGCCATCGAAATTTGATTTGCAAACTTATTTGGAGGAGGGATTATACTTGTGCAATAATGAGTCATTTGATGTTCTCGAATGGTGGAAGATGAGTACTCTCAAGTATCTAATTTTATCTAAAATGTTAAAGATGTTTTAACAATTCTCATAACCACTGTGGCATCTGAATCTGTATTTAGTGCTGGTGGTAGAGTTCTTGATGATTACATGAGCTCTTTATCTCCAAAAATAGTCAATGCACTTGTTTGTACGGCTAGTTGGATTAGAGGTGTTCAGCCCAACATGAAAATCCTTTGGTACTTTTCCAACATAAAAGCAATCTATTTAATATATCTAATAAATTTCATTCTCTAATTATCTATTTTTATTTCAGCAAGAGTTAATGGAGGAGGAGAATCTTTATGTGAAACTTCCATAAAATGTTTAGCAATGGAGAAGGGTACTAAGCACTAATATATCATCTCACATTTACTCTTTCCAATCTAATTTTCATTTATGTTGTTTAATTTGGACTTATATTTGTGCTGTTTAATTTGAACTTACAGTTGTGCTATTTAATTTGGACATACATTTGTGCTATTTAATTTGGACTACAGTTGGCTGCTGTAATTATGTTTATGTTTCAGCAGTTCAGTTTGAGATTATTTTTTGGCATCTTAATAGTTGGCTACCTTATTTGAGATTATTCTGTGACACTGTTATGTGCTCTTTGTATGCTCTTTCCTGTTTCCTGTTGGTTTCTGGCTTGGTTTCTATCTTCGGCTTGGTGGTGATAGCCTACAGCCTACTATTTTGCTTATTCTTAATTCTTAAGAGTTAAAAAAGGTAAGATCAACAGATGCTACACTTACTCATATCGCTTGTGATATTACGCATTAATGGGCTATGATGGAAAATTAAATAGATGTATGAGATGTAACTTAGCTTGATGGTTGGTTGTATGTATTTTCAAACATTCAATTTAATTTTTTGTGATTTTTGTTTCTTGTTATATCATGTACAAAAATTTTTAACATTTTTTTCCTACCGACTCATTCTAATTTTAGTTTATTCAATGTTCATTTCATTTTTTTTCCCTACACTTACTATTATTAATCTTACATTTTGTCAATTTTTTGAAAGTTTTAAATTCACATAATGATGGCGTGATGATTATTTATTTTAATTTTCTGAGCTCATTCATAATATTTATTTAATATTTTCTTGTTAGTTTTGTTTACATAAATTGCATATTATTATTTTGAAGATTCAAGGTTAGTTAGAGTCCTAAAAGCTTGAAGACTTGAAGGATTGAAGCTATGGATGGGAAATTGGAATTTGGAAACTGAAATATCACTATTTTGTTAGCTTTTATTGAATCAAATTATTGATTGTATCATGTAAATTTTTATGTTGAATTTATTCTAATAAGTTGTAAATTTGTAAATTGTAATAATATGAGTTAGCAGTTTAAATTGTATTCAATTTTCTGTAAAAATAAATATTACTAATTGTAATTATATATCTTTTAGTTTGAATTAAAAAATTTTACTTAAATTTTACTAATATTACTTAATTATTTTTATTGTAAAATTTTTTTTTGATTGTATATTGCTATTTTGCATATATTTTAGTCTCAATTTTTATCAATATTACTTAATTTTTTTTACTGTATAATATTTAATTAAATAAATTTGTTTTAACTTTTTCAAATTTTTTAATTTTAAATGAAAATTAAGAAAAAAATTTATTATTAAAATATAAAATTGAGTCAATTTCGAGCGAACACTAAAACGACATGAACAATTTTTTCGGTAGAACGACACTCTATAAACGAGCTATTTCGAACACGAGCCAATTTTGAATAACAAAATAAATAAATGAGCCGAACACGAACAATATCTCAGCTCGCTCAAGCTCGGCTCGTTTACACCCCTAATTGCGTAGTAAAAAACTTATGATGGTTGAGTAAAAAATTATAAAAATCTAGCACACATATGAGTAATTAGAGAGAGTATTGGAAACATCAAAATTTTAATGTAGAAAATCCCAAAAAAATAGGAAAAACTTATGAGGCCTCGCCTAATTCAAATAATTCATTATATATTTTAACTTATAAAATTCTACTCTTCTTCGAGAATGGAGAAGATGGGGTTATAAAGTTATATATTGAAATCAAGCAATAACAACCTTAAAATAAGATTAAAACTCAATATGGTGGTGGTCAAGCTCTAATGATTGTTGATGGTGGTCGATAATAGCAATTAGAGATAATGATTGTTGATGACAGATAGCTTCAAGTTCTAAACTTAGTTCTTCACCTCTTTTCAAAGTTTTCACCCGCTCTAATGGTGAGAATAAAATTATATTTATACAATTTTGAGAAGAGCATTTTGACAACTCTAGCTAAAATCTCAAAACACTTCATCGAACGATTCATATTGATCCACTTTATCATAGATTATTCATTAAGAATTTAAATGTTTTAATGACTTTCGATTTAAGTGATCTTAAGCTTGTTTAATTCTATTTATCAAGCCACTAGACTCAACTATAAAAATGCCAAATTTGGAGATCAAAGTGGCCATTCGATTAATAGCTTAAAGTTTCTATACTTCTGAAGCTTAATTTGAGCTCATTTGGATCTAGATTATACCATTTTTTGTGCTAGTGAACTCATCTAACGTAAATGTTTAATTTGAATATAAATTTATTAAAAATAGAGTTTGAATAATTTATAATTTAATACATGTTTTACTCATAATTTATGCTTAATTTGATTACTTTATAGTGATATATCAAAGTTGATTTTGATGTCCACATCATTTCGGTGTCTTCTTTAGAAAATTTAACTCAACATTTTTTATTTAAATTTAACTAGAATGAATTTAAATATTTTCATATGTTCTGGGAAAAGTGCAATATATATATATATATATATATATATATAAAATACCTATATTAATTCGAAATGCGAATCTTGATGTCAAAAGCAAAGTTGATCCTAAGTTGGCGGTGAGATCGAACTCAAAATATCATTGAAAACTTTGAGATATCAATTAAATCCCTAAATAGCTCTTTAACATAGAGTGTTTATAGTCAAATCGAGCGTCTCGATGAGTCGGATCTAACAAGCCCAAGATCTCATAATTCTGATTTCATTTGAGCATTCAAATACTTAAAATACATCAAATGATCAAAGGAATCATTTTGAGCCATCCGATGGAGTGGAGTGGTACGAGTTTTGCATATATTTACAGAAACGAGACTCTTCTAATCTATAAATAGTCCAACATTCTTCACATGAGGGGAACCCAAGCAAAAGAGAGGAGAGAGTTCTAAAGCTTGAAAATCCTCCAAGCATAATCGTGCCACCACTGGACGGTCGCCGACCACCTCCGTTGGCCGCCAACCACCGCCACCGATCCCCATCGTCGTCAATCTTCATCGCCGGTCATCACCGTCGACCACCGTCACCGTCAACCGTCGTCACCGGTCATCATCGTCGACCACCAACGCCGGTCACCGCCGCCGACCACCATCGTCGGTCATCATCGACCATCTTCGCCGGTCATCATCACGACGACCTTTATCGTTAGTTTGACCCCATTCACCATCATCTTACCACAGCTATAACGAGCGTGATAATATAATTGTTGTTGTCTGATTCTGAAATTCCCATTGTCAGCCCTTCTCATATACAATTCTGTAATCTCGTTATCGGAGAAATTTTGTACTCTGAAACAGATACATAGTGGAAGATTTTTTGGCATGACTTTTCTCTTTTTTGAGATTTTTCGCATTAAAATTATACTTCTTATTATTAATTCTATTGTGTGTATTTGGATTCTTTCACAAAGTTAAGGCGTAAACTTTTATTCTACCGATTGGTTTTCTAGCACAACAATATATATATATATATATATATATATATATATATATATATATATATTTGATGGACATTGAACTAATTTAATGACAAATTTGCACACATAATACATATATAAACTCTGAATCAAAAAAAAATTTTATTGAAAGCCTAATGTCACAGAGAAACTATTCCCAAGTCACCCATGCGGCCTTAGCACTCTTTCCTCGATGCTAAGTCAGCCTAACTTTCACAACACAGGACTAGAACACTCAAATCTCTTTTGGAGAGGAGAGATTAGAAAGATTGGGAAAGCATTTTACTATGTAAAGGAACTTTACAATACAAGAATACTTGGGATCCTTTGATGGTTCCAAATGAGAGGGGAGGTCCCCTATTTATAGTCTTCTCCCTTAGTCTTAGGAATAATCTAGAAAAGAATATTCTAGAATACATTAATATATACATGGTTCTAGATCTCTCCATGCCACTCTAGCATATACAAAAATTTTAGAGTATTACATATCATTCTAGAGTCCTCTTGAAGCATTCCTCCTCCAAAGCTTTCTGGAATATGGTGAAACCTTATAGAGTGCTCCAAGTTATTCCTCATCTTTCAATAATTCTCTAGAAGCTTCCCTCCTTGTGTATGGCTAAGAGAGCATGGTTGATCTCTCTTTATTTAGCTCTGTGACATTCTCACCCACCTAAACTCGCGATGCCCTCATCGCGAGCTTGCATCTAAATTGTCATGGAGTGTTTTCATCTTTAATTGGCCTCACTATGTGACAACCATTTCCATTTGACGAGATAGTTCCATTGGTTTGACACCCTTCTCCTGCGAACCTCCGTTTCCTCTGCTTCCTTGTCAAAAGGAGTACTTGCTAGTATAGGAGCTCGTTTGGATTTTGTTAGGTGTCTTCTTTTCTGATCTCTGCATCTTCTCGGCCCTCGGTTGCCCTGTGTAGTGCGGCCCCAGCTATCTCCCTTTCGGGTGAGAGTTCTTTTGACAACTCTGCCGATGAGATGTCCTTGAACTCTTCAAGTTTCACTGTTGCCTCCCTCGACATGTCTTCTTGTGGCCTTGGTTCTTCATCATCCATATCATGAAGAACGACCAAGTCCTTCCCCTGTTTGAATTGGATGGCTGAGAGTATCTTTGCATCTAACTTGGAGGCACTTATCACTGGCACTGTGCAAGTTTGATTGCCCTCCGTGATGCACATGTTATTGGCAAAGGTCATCAAGATTGCCTTTGCCTGA
Organism: Cymbidium sinense; assembly: GCA_021442155.1. Lineage (NCBI taxonomy): Eukaryota > Viridiplantae > Streptophyta > Magnoliopsida > Asparagales > Orchidaceae > Cymbidium > Cymbidium sinense. The sequence continues at coordinate 60,343,461 of CM038221.1, forward strand.
TCTAGGAAATTCAATCCAAGAACAACCCTATAGTCATCCATTGGGATGACGGAGAAGTTCACCGTACTTGACCAAGCCCCACGTTGGTCTTGACCCCACGTGCAATGTCATGTATTGGCATTGCTTCTGAATTGACTACCTTAATGGAGCCTCCTCCTCCAACTGTTGGTAGTCCCAGTCGCCTTGCTTCTTCTACAGAGATGAAATTGTGAGAAGCCCGTGTCTACCATGGCAGTGGTAGTTTTTCTAATTACCATCTCCAAGAGCGCCCCTGGCTTGACTTTGGTGCTTGAATCCCATTCAAGAGCTGCATGGATCCCACTTGTGCCACCACATCATTCCCTTCGACTTCCGCTGCCTCGTGATGATTTACTAAGAGGGAGTTCAAGGCATTCTTTTAAGGACACTCCCTTGCCTAATGAGGCCCTCCATAAAGGAAGCAGTTATTATGTGGTTGGCTCCTACCTTCCTTCTGTCTTCCCTTGTATTTTCCCCGAGTCAGGGTCGATTCTTGGTGAGACTCCTCCCTCTGTTGTCCTTCGTCTCCCCCACCGTTGCCATAAGCATTCCTCCTCTCCTTTGGCTTTGTGGACTCTTTAGTGTAGTCGATCAAGCTCTTGGCAATGGCAGTCGCAAGATCTTGCACTCCACGCCTCCTAAGCTCGATCTTTGCCCATGATTGAAGTCCGTCCATGAAGTACAAGAGAGAGTCTTTGTCACATCGGATTTCAAGGACTAGACTAGTGAAGTCTTTGACATACTCCCGGATCGACCCTTCCTGTTTGAGCCTCCTTAATTTGGCTCTAACCTCATCCTCCGCATTCTCAGGATAGAACTGCCTGCTCAGTTCTTTTTTGAAGTCATCAAAGGTTGATATGGTGTACATACCTCTTTCCATATCTCCTCGCCTTCTCCTCCACCACAGCATCGCGGTTGAAAGATAAAGAGCAACAAATTGGACTTTGGAGCCTTCATCGGTGATGCCCATGGCTCCAAAGTACTGCTCTAGCCCCCATAGGAAGTTGCCCACCTCCTTTGCTGCATTCTCGGTATTTGGTTTAGGCACTTGATCCTCTTGGCTTCAACGACATGGTCATGGATCTGTGCTTCTTGCAAGCGATCCCCTCGCATTTCCTCCATGCCGCATGAGACTAGTCATCTCCTCCTCATGAGATTTGCATCCCACCTGGAGCTCCCCATTAGGTCCTCCGCATTTTAGCCATTTGATCAGAGCGATTCAGTAGCCCAAATGCCTCTCGATCGATGGGTGGATGGTGGCGTCCTCCTCCTCGAGGCCATTCACCTTTTTCCTAGATCCTCCATCTGGGCTTCCATCCCCCCCATAGCCTCCTCTACCTGAGTAAGGCGTGCCTCAAAGCCAGAGATTACCTCCTTGGACTTCCCGCGTGGCTTGGATGTGGCGGGATCCCGTTGCTCTTCACGATCTCGAACATGCCTCCAACCTTGCCAGCCTTCGTCATGCCTCCAACCTTTGTGGTCTCCGATCCAACAACTTTTCCCGCCATGCCTCCAACCCACTCGATACAACTTCACTAAACTTTTCCCAAGTCACCCAGTGGCCTTAGCACTCTTTCCTCGATGCTAAGTCAGCCTAACATTCGCAACACAGGACTAGAACACTCAAATCTCTTTTGGAGAGGAGAGATTAAAAAGATTGGGAAAGCATTTCACTATGTAAAGGAACTTTACAATACAAGAATACTTTGGATCCTTTGATGGTTCCAAATGGGAGGGGAGGTCCCCTATTTATAGTCCTCTCCCTTAGTCTTATGAATAATCTAGAAAAGAATATTCTAGAATACATTAATATGTACATGGTTCTAATCTCTCCATGCCACTCTATCATATCTCTTAGAGTATTCCATATCATTCTAGAGTCCTCTTGAAGCATTCCTCCTCCAAAGCTTTCTGGAATATGGTGGAACCTTCTAGAGTGCTCCAAGTTATTCCCCATCTTTCAATAAATTTCTAGAAGCTTCTCTCCTTATGTATGGCTAAGAGAGCATGATTGATCTCTCTTTATTTAGCTCCGTGACACTAAACTCTTGACCACTAGACTAAAGCTGCTTGTCAATTAATATATTTCTAATTAATCAAAATAGATATTATATTTACTTTAAAATATATTTAATTATTATAAAATTCTTCCTCAACAAATATCGGCACCTCACCTAGCATTTAGTCCCTTATTTTGCCCTAATTTTCAGCAAGATTAACATTTTTCTTGAAAAAAAAAATTATGACGACGAAAACAGAAGAACATGGAGCCACAATAACGAATGCACAAAGAATAAGAGAAACAAATGATCAATTAGATTTGAATGCACTTGTTAGAAATAAAATCTAATATATATATATATATATATCTCTTAAATGATTAGGAGATAAATTCATCTATACTCATGAAAATAAGGATTATATTATATAGTTCATATCATAGCTATAAAATATTATATTATTTATAAACTAGAAGACTTAGTGATCATTAGAAATACTAAAAAAATAGCATCTAAGAAATGGGAAAGAAAATTAAATTGAAAATATCTCATAAATTAATCAAAAGCTCAATTCCACGTCTACTCTAAAATTAATTATGGAGAAAAAATAAGTTTGATCACATCCTCTAAGGCTGCAAATGATCTGATCATTCGACAAGCGACTCATGGCTCAGCTCAATTAGAGCTCGTTCATGATCATTTGATTAACTAATTGAATTCGCTTGAACATTTTTTGTAAATAGTCAATTGCTAAATGAACAAGCTTGAATAGCCTATCGTTCAGTTCATGTATGTTCATGAACAATATCCTTTGAAGCTCTTGAACAAGCTTCTTAATGAGCTCGATTAAAATTTATTTGTGAAGAATATTATTTAATTATTTTTTTGGTTTAATAAGCTTTAATTGATATAACTCATATATTTCTCAATAAAATACTCACGATCGAGTTCAATTAAGACTTGATTAAAGCTCATTTATTTTATTAAATAAACTACTTGTTAATAAGCTCAATAATCTAATTTGAATTGAGCACATGAACAAATTCAAATCGACTCTATAATGATAAACAAGCTCAAATTTGAACACCATCTTAAAAAGCTTGAACTCAATAATGATAAACATGATTGAACTCAAACACGCCCTAATCCTCACCAAGAATTATTGGATGCTTTATTGGATGCAAATCGTTTCTTGCCAGAGAATAATATTTTGAATAAATTTAATTCTGATCGTCACCAAAAAAAATATTATTCATTATTTAGTTAGTGACGAGAACATTGTTCTAAAAGTTGAATTTTACGAGTTCAGTTTGAATATGTTAATAAATTAATATTCATCAACCTGAATACTTAAGATTTTTTTTTTTTTTTTTTTGAACGGTTATCCAAATACAATTCCCACTCATCTTATGTTGGATAACATGGGCCTAACGCCATATTCATCACTCACGCATGTCAGGTCCCCACTTACTTTCCATCGCCTCCCAGGAGAATCACGCAGTTAAGAAAGCCAAGCTCGCCACCAATCGAGCTAAGAGATGGTAGATACTTAAGATTTTATTTGACAGGATCATTATTAGGAGAAAAGTTGTTGAGGAAACGATGGCTAGATACTAAGGTTAATATTTGATAGACTTATGATTGAGCTGCAGTTTCTAGCTTCAAATTGATTTTCACACTATATTTTTTCAACAGTAAATATTGGCTACTTATTTCTCATATAAGTGATCTGAAGTGAGATTTTTATAATCCGTTTGAAGTTGAAAAGTAAAAGATACATGAGTAATTTATGTTATTTATATACAAAATATTTAATTCATATATATTTACATATCTCCTATCTAAACTTCTATTTTTTTATTTAAATAATACTCAAATCTTTATTATTATATTAAAAATAATATCATCAAATTATTTTTTAAAGTCAAATGCATTTTTTTATGTATAATAATAATACCTTTTTTTTAAATATCAAACTTTATGAGTTTGATATATAAATGCATAATAATTGTATGTTATATATGCAAGCATTATTTCATATTTACATAAATATCACATAATCTTTTATTTTTTACTTAAATGTCACTCAAATCTCAATTTTACATCACAAATAATATAATCATTACTTTTAAAAAGTAAATGCACTTTTAATGCATAGAAAAAGAGTCATTTTTGTATACATATAATTTTATTGACTCGATATATAAATACATAAAAATCTTATGATATGTATGTAACATTCTCTATTTGGCTTTGAAAGCTTTTCCATTCACAATGATTCATTTGTCAAATGTTGTATCTATCTATCTATCCAGTTCATAGAGATCATATTTTGAAGTACTTCTCTATTATTGTCTAACATCTTCATCTTAAGATTATTTTCTTTCTTGTGAATCTCTTTGGTTGTCCGATCCACAATATTGATAAATCTCTCATGAATGTGGGGTTTTAAACATAGGTAATTCATATAAAAATTTATTTATTTATTTAAAACTGTTGCGTACTAGAAACCCAGTTGCGTTAGAATAAAACTTTATGTCTTAGCCTTGTTGAAATCAGCTAATATATTGAAGAAACGAAACTCAAGATTTTGAAAATCCCAAAAGAAAAACCATGAGTCGAAAAAATACTCCGATATACCGAATGTACAAAGTTTAAGTTGATTAAGATAGAGCATGACAACGAACTGTAGCGTGACAACAAATGTAAGGATAAATGTGAATAATTGTGGTGAAACGAAAAAATGATACGTCGCGAGACCAGGCTTGATGATGCATCGCCAGTTAAGTGGCTAACATAATAATGTGAAGGATAAAGCATAAAAATCGAAGGATCCGGCGATAATGATCGCGACAATTAACGATAAGTGCCAGTATGGTCGCCGGTAGAATGTGGTCGGCAGACAACCGCCGATAATGGTCGACGCACCGCAAATGCACGAGTGATAGCAAGGACCGCAGATGACCGGCGCGCCGATGGCGATAACAGAATGGCCGTACGGGTAATAAATGTCGACGCGCAATGACCGATCGCAGTAATGGCGTGGTCGACCTGATCAGTGTGGCCAGCGGTATCGGCAAGTGATGACGGCGTCGATGAAGGCAGCGGCGGCGATGAGGGATGGTCAGATAAGACCGATGGTAGCACAGACGCTGAACCTGAGCGATACCGGCCGTGTCAAGTAACGATGATCGATGGTGGAGGCCAGTAGCGGCGATGATGACGCAGAACGGCCGGTAGTTCGGCGACCGACGCAGTGGTTTAAGCAGACCGACGGAGGTGATCGATAATGGCGATGATCACTAGTGGTAGCAGGCCAACGAAATCACGATGGTGGCCGACGGTAGCAGTGATGACAATTGGCGATAACAACGATACACGGCTGAATCGCGGTCGGCGTGGGCGGCATGGCAAGGTGGGCCGACGGCGGATGGGCAGGTGGACGGTGGTGGTCAACGGCAGCGAGTGGTCGCGGCATAAGTGGCGGTCTATGACGCCAATGATGATGCGATTATGCTTGGAGGTTTTCAAGCTTGAGCTATCTTTTCTCTTTGGCCTCCCTCATGTGAAGAATGAGGGTTATTTATAAATTAGAGTGGGTTTAGAAATACAAATCAAACCACTCCATCGAGATACAAAATGATTTGATCATCTAATGTATTTTAAGTCAAATGAAATAAGAATTGGAGATATTGGGCAGAACTGGTCATTCAAGATCAATTTGACTATAAACACTCCATATTTAGGATGATATCGCAAAGTTTTCAATTTGATTTAGTCTTGACTCAAAATCGCTGACATCAAGATTTGTTTCATAGTGAAATTTGTCATATCGGAGGTCCCTATTTTTGATGATTATCTCTATCAACCAAAATATATGCCAAATAATTTAAAATAATATCTTCTTCAATAAAATTTGCGGGTTCATTAACCCGTCATATAGTTTGAGATAGATTTTCATGGGTGCACAAAGACTATGATCATGCGGGCAGTCGCAGACGAGTGCCGTCGGGGTAAAGTAGCGGGGCCCACCCGAGTGTTTGTGTGGGCGCGGCTGAAAGGCATGACGGAGGTGCTGGTCGGCTATGACCATGGCTCATGGATCTCATGCAAAAATAGAGTGAGCAAAATTTCTTTATTTTTTTATTTTTTATTTTTTAAATGGTTGGAAAATGCAAGCTATAATGAGGGGAGGGGAGATTTTGTTATTAAATGGCTGGCAAACGCTAGCCATAATTAGCATATGGATTTTTTTTAATTAAATGGATGGCAAATGCTAGCCATAATGATGAGAGGGGTTTTTTTTAATTAAATGGTAAGACGCTATAATGAGAAGTTTTTTAATTGAATGGTTTAATGAGGAGAGAATTTTTTTTAGTTTATTCTCTTTTTGCCTTTATAGTGGATCTATAAACCTCCACCCTGGGTCAAGTAAGGAGACACAATTTTCTCCTAAATGCTTTAGTATTCTTCTGCGCTGGATGAGAAATTATCTAAGAAGTTCATGGGCTAAGGGAAATTTTTTTTTTATTTTGTCAGCGAAGCTTTGACCTTCTTTTGAACGAAGGTCATTTATTTTGTTGATCAAGACCCTTAGTTCATACGGTGAGGCTCTAGTTTTTCTCAAGAGAGAAGCAATCTTTGGAGAAAGCGAGGCGTCGTAGTTCATATGACAAGGCTCTAGTTTTCTCTCGAAAGAGGCATCAACTGTCCTCGTCGAACCAACCGGGTTTGGAGGCGATGAAGACCCGTAGTTCATAGAGGTGGGTTTTCCCTCAAGAGATCGCCAGCCCTCATCAGACCACATTTGGAGGTGATGAGGCAGTTCACGAGCCCAATTTTCCTGAGAGCGTAAGCTTATCTCAATTTGGAGGTGATCAAGTCCCGTATTTTATAGAAAATTGATTTTCTTGAAACTCTAATAGTTGACAACTATCAAGGTGGTGGGGAAGCATTGATTAGGATCCATTCTCAGAAAACTCAAATATTCTTGTAGATAATTTCAGAGTGTCATTCTTCATGATGTTACTTGATGCCATTGACTTGTATGGAAGAGGTAGAATCAAATTCGCTGAGTATTTTTGACCCATCTGAGGTTGTTTATCAAAGTGTTACTTAATGACATGAACCTATATAGAAGATGTCGAATCAATCCAGAATTTTGACCGGTATTGTTTGCCAAGTTGATGACATTAACCTAAATGGAAGATGTTGAATCAATGTCGAATTTTTTTATCCAGGTTATTTTTCAAAGTGTTACTTAATGATATTAATCTATATAGAAGAGGTCGAATCGAATCTGCCAATGATTTTTAACCTATCTGAGGTTATTTGTCAAAGTATTACTTGATGACTTTAACTTGTATGGAAGAGCTCGAATCAAATCCGGAATTTTTACTCGGAGGTTGTTTGTCAGTATTTAATTAATAACTGTAATAATTTAAATCAAATCCGGATTTTTGACCTATCAGATTGTTTGTCAAAGTATTAATGCGTTAACTGGGAAGAGTTGAATTAACCGCCAGACCTTTAACCCATCTGAGGTTGTTTGTCAAAGTATTACTTAATGACATTAACTTGTATGGAAGAGGTTGAATCGAATCCTTTGAGGATTTTTGACCCATTCGAGGTTGTTTTGGTGCGTTATATGGAATCAAAGGGAAATCAATCCCGAATTTTGACCCATCTGAAGTTGTTTATCAAAGTATTACTTGAGGAAGTTACCCTGTATGGAAGAGGTCGAATCGAATCCGCCAAGGATTTTTGACCCATCCGAGCTATTTATCAAAGTATTACTTGATGACAATAACCTGTATGAAAGATGTTAAATCGAATTCACTGAGGATTTTTAACCCATCTGAGGTTGTTTGTCAAAGTGTTACTTGATGACGTTACCTATATGGAAGAGGTCGAATCAAATCCGCCAAAAATTTTTGACCCATCCGAGGTAGTTTGTCAAAGTATTACTTGATGACATTAATCTGTATGGAAAAGGCTAAATCGAATCCACTGAGAATTTTTGACACATCTGAGGTTGTTTGTCAAAGTGTTATTATGACGTTAACTTGTATGAAAGAGGTCAGAATCCGCCAAGAATTTTGACCCTTCGAGGTTGTTTGTCAAAGTATTATTTTGACGTTAACTGTATGGAAGAACGACCAATCAATTAAGGATTTTGACCCATCCGAGGTTATTTGTCGTGTTACTATATTAACTAGGAATGGTACAAAGTTATTATCGAGGTTGTTTATCAGCGTTCATGATATTAACCTATATGGAGTAGGTACAAAGTTATGACATATCTGAGATTGTTTGTCAAAGTGTTACTCGGTGACATTTAACATGTTTGGAAGAAGTCAATAGTTTTAACTCTCATCCGAGGTTATTTTGTCAAAGTATGACGTTAACTTATATAAAAGAGGTTAAATATTTTGACTCTTCCGAGATTATTTGTCAGAGTATTACTCGATGACATTAACCTATATGGAAGAAGATAAATCAAACTCGCTTGAGGTTGTATCCAAAGTTCGATCTTTGCCTTATAATATTAAGATAACAATTTGTCAAGCTATCTTCTTCTTAGTGTTGAAATATCCTCCAACTTTGACTTGTTTCTAGGTCTGGTTATTAATTAGATGCTTAACATATTAACATGAGAGATCTTCTAAGATTAAGAGTTGAATCGAATCCACTGAGGATTTTTAACCCATCTGAGGTTGTTTGTCAAAGTGTTACTTGATGACGTTAACCTATATGGAAGAGGTCGAATCAAATCCGCCAAAGATTTTTTACCCATCCGAGGTAGTTTGTCAAAGTATTACTTGATGACATTAATCTGTATGGAAAAGGCTGAATCGAATCCGCTGAGGATTTTTGACACATCTGAGGTTGTTTGTCAAAGTGTTACTTGATGACGTTAACCTGTATGAAAGAGGTCGAATTGAATCCGCCAAGAATTTTTGACCCTTCCGAGGTTGTTTGTCAAAGTATTATTTGATGACGTTAACCTGTATGGAAGAGAATGAATCGAATCCACTAAGGATTTTTGACCCATCCGAGGTTATTTGTCAGAGTGTTACTCGATAATATTAACCTGTGAGAAATAGGTACAAAGTTATGACCTATCTGAGGTTGTTTATCAAAGCGTTACTCGATGATATTAACCTATATGGAGTAGGTACAAAGTTATGACATATCTGAGATTATTTGTCAAAGTGTTACTCGGTGACATTTAACATGTTTGGAAGAAGTCAATAGTTTTAACTCTCATCCGAGGTTATTTTGTCAAAGTATGATGTTAATTTGTATAAAAGAGGTTAAATATTTTGACTCTTCCGAGATTATTTGTCAGAGTATTACTCGATGACATTAACCTATATGGAAGAAGATAAATCAAACTCGCTTGAGATTGTATCCAAAGTTGCTCCTTGATCTTTGTCTTATAATATAAAGATAACAATTTGTCAAGCTATCTTCTTCTTAGTGTTGAAATATCCTCCAACTTTGACTTGTTTCTAGGTCTGGTTATTAATTAGATGCTTAACATATTAACATGAGAGATCTTCTAAGATTAAGAGTTGCCCCAACCCCGGTTCCAATAAAAGCTAAAGAATCAGTTTAACAATCTTCATTCGTCACATGCCCTTCTCAAAAGTAGGAAGTCTTCCACCTGGCTGGTAGTTTCGATCTTGTTGGGAAACTTGGTTGTCTGACATGATGAAGTAATGAGAATCTCTTTTTCACATATGACGCTAAACTATTGCATGCTAGAAACACAGTTGCAGTAGAATAAAACTTTACTCCTTAGCCTTGTTGAGAAATCTAGAACACACACAAATATTTGAAGAGAGAACGAGAAAATCCAGGATTTTTACGTGAAAAAATCTCAACAAGAGAGAAAAAATTACGATGCTAGCCCAAAAAATGTTCCATTATATACTGATTTTGGTGTACAAAGTTTAAATTTTCCCGATAACGAGATTATATAGTTGTATGTGAGAAAGCCTGACAACGGAAATCCCAAAGTCAGGTGACAACAGTGCGGATAGGCTATAACAATTGGTGACGATAAATAACGATACGCAGATTGATTTAACAACGTGTGGTAGTTAATGGTGGTGACCGGTGATGGAGGTCGACGGTTACTAATAATAGCGGCGACGGCACCGCAATGGCGAGCACCGACGACGGGTCGGCAAAGGACCGGCGATGACGATGATCGGCGATGGCGACGACGCAACAGCGGCATGGTCGACGCAATGGCTCGACGCATGGTCGCTGGCGGACCAATAGCGGGTCGGTCAGCGAGGAGGTAGGCGGTCCAACTACGGCCGCAGGAAGCATGGCCGCTGACCGGCGATGGTCACGGCAGCGGACCGGGCCGGTGAAGATAGCGGCGTCCGGTGACGCACCGAGCAATGGTCACGGTAGGCCGGTGATGCCATCTACGGCGATGGTGGTAGCGATAGTGACCAATAACGTAGCTGGTCCACAATGGCTGCGCGTAAGAAGGTCGCAGTCAGTGATAGTTCAACAAATGGTCGACATGGTGCGACCAACAGTATGCAGACGGTGGTCGACGGGAGACCGGTGGCAGGTAATTTATCAGCGATGCAATCCGATACGGGTGAACCGATGGCATACGGCGACGTGGTCCAGCGGTGACCGACAATGGTCAGCGCGACGATGATCGATGGTGGAGGCCGATTGCGGCGCTGATGACCGACGGCGACGGTGGTCGGCAGCGATGATCGGCAGAGGTGGTCAACGACAACAATGATTGATGGTGGCGGCCGACGGCAGCGCCCACGCGGCGATGGTCGACGCCAATGGTCGGAGGCGGTGACCGGAGATGATAACAGCAGGATAAAGCGATGGCAGCGGCACCGGGCTGGTTCCGCCGTGATGGCGCTGGTCGAGGGCTGATGATCGATGGTGTGGTGGTCGGCGGCGATGATGAAGATCAGGCCGATGAGGCCGCAGCAATGACCGACCACGACGGTCATGACGATGATCGATGATAGCGGTAGCGCGTGACCGCGATGGTGACTGGCACCGGCGACGCGGTGCGAGGACCGGTGGTGGCGATCGTGAGGTGGTCGATGATACGGCCGAATGGTCATACATTTATGCTCGGAGATTCTTCAAGCTTCAGAGCTCTCTCTTCTCTTTAGCTTGGCATCCTCTCATGTGAAGAATGATGAGATATTTATATATTAGAGGTGTGATGTTTCTATAAATACAGGAAATTCCAAATCACTCCATCGGACGGCTCAAAATGATTCTCTTGATCATCTGATGTATTTTAAGTATTTGAATGCTCAAATGAAGTCAGAATTAGGAGAACTTTGGCTTATTAGATCCGGCTCGTTAAAACGCTCGATTTAACTATTAACACTTCATATTTAGGAGCCAACTAATATCATAAATTTTTCAATAACTTAATTTAATTTGTCTTACTTGACTCGTAATTGATTACATCAAGATTCAGCTATTATGAAATTTTCAATGTCATATCAACTCGGTTTTTACTTTTCGCTATAACACTAGATAATGAAATCTTGTGCATGTGTGAGATGATTTGACAAAGATTTTGTTCAATTTAAATTTTTTTAATTATTTGTTATAATTATTATATCATTTTTAATACATTATTTGAAGTTTAATTTATTAATAATGTATTTAAGAATATTAAAAAGCATAAATTTTCTTCATTCGATGATTTCTTATCTTAAAATTTTTTTTCTTAGACATCATTTAATTAATATAAATCTATTTAAAAGTAACCATTAAAAAATATTATAGATTACATTTTTTTTAGTGCCTCTCTAATATATTTTTTCTCTATTTTCTTACAAATAAATCTTATCCTGATCAGACTATTGATATTACATCAATCAGTTATATACTTTATAAATTATTATTTTTATTTTTATAATATATTTATATGCATTTGTCACTTCCTTGCCGTATTTACAAATTAAGCATATACTTCTTATATATTTATATATATACTACCTAATCTTTTATTTTTTTTACTTAAATATCACTCAAATCTCTATTATTGTTTGTGCACTATGATAAATCTTATGCAATATTAAACTAAAAACAACTAAAATTTAAAGATAAAAGAGAATAAATTTATACCAAATATTGTATTTTCGTTTGTTATTTATTTCCTATTTGAATTTATGGATAGATACCGTTTTTTTAGCAGGTTATTTAATACATATGGCCTAAGTTATTTAAAATTTGTGGAGGTTAATTAAAATTAAATGCAGATTATTTTTATATTAATATTGATATGACCCCAAAATTCCTCTCAAGACAAATCTTGATCAGCAAGCTAATTAAATTGAAATCGAGATCAAGCACTTAAAATATCATTGAAAACTTTGAGACATCAGTTAAATTCTTAAAAAGCTCTCAAATATGGAGTGTTTATAGTCAAATCGAGCGTCTCGACGAGCCGGTTCCAACAAGCTAAAGATCTTGCAATTCTGACTTCATTTGAGCATTCAAATACACAAAATGTATCATATGATTGAGGGAATCATCATGAGCCATCCGATTGGAGGAGTGGTTCGGATATGCATATATTTACAGAGACGCCACTCCTTTAATCTATAAATAGCCCCTCATTCCTCATACGAGGAGGCCAAGAGAGAGAGAGCTCTAAAGATCCTTCAAGACAATCGTGCCACTGACGGTCGCCAACCACCGGCCGCCATTGGATCTCATCTGCCAATCTCGATCTTCATCACGATGACTTCTACGATTGTTCCTGATTCAATTGTTCCCCACATTTCTACCGTGATTGCCCGCACGTTCACCATCATCTCGCTACTACTAGCAATCATATACTGACGTTGTCACATACTGTTGTTCCTTTCTCATATACAATTCTAATCGATCGGAAGATCTTGTACTCAAACAAATACATAGTGGAAGCTTTTGTTGGGCTATGGTTTTTCCCTCTTTTCGAGGTTTTCACATAAAAAATTGAGTTTTATTGTTCACTCTTAAATAACTATGTCGATTTCAACGAAAATAAAACTTTTACTCTACCGCAACTAGTTTTCTAGCACAACAGTTTACCGTGGAAACTGATTCCCATTATTTCATCTTGTATGACGACCAAGTTTTTCAACAAGATCAAAACCACCATCGAGGTGGAGCATTTCAAGCTTTTAAAAAGCGCAAGTGAAGAATGAAGATTCATCAAACTTTGTTCTTCAGATTTTATCGGAAACTGGGGGACAACTCTTAATCTCAGAAGATCACCCAAGTTAAGCATCTAATCGATTACCATCCCAAGAAACAAGTCAAAGTTGGGGGATATTTCAACATTGAGAAGAGATATAGCTTTGCAAATTATGTTTTTCCACTCATACTCTTGGAAAAATGAGACCAGGGTTAAGGAGCAACTTTGGCTACAACCACAAACGAATGTTTTAATTCGACCTCTTCCATGCAGGTTAATGTCATCGGGTAACTCTCTGACAAACAACCTAGGATAGGTCAAAGGTCCTTGGTGGACTTCCTACGACCTCTTCCACACAGGTTAATGTCATCGAGCAAAGACTCTGACAAACAACCTAGGATGGGTCAAAAGGTCCTTGGTGGACTTCCCACGACCTCTTCTATACAAGTTAACGTCATCGGGTAACACCCTGACAAACAACCTCGGATAGGTCAAAAATCCTCAGCGGATTCAATTCGACCTCTTCCATACAGGTTAGCATCATTGGGTAATACTCTGACAAACAACCTCGGATGGGTCAAAATTCTCACCGGATTCAATTTAACTTCTTCCATACAGGTTAACGTCATCGAGCAAAGACTCTGACAAACAACCTAGGATGGATCAAAAGGTCCTTGTTGGACTTTCTATGACCTCTTCCACATAGGTTAACGTCATCAAGCAAAGACTCTGACAAACAACCTAGGATAGGTCAAAAGGTCCTTGGTGGACTTCTCACGACCTCTTCCATAGTGTTAACGCCATCGGTAACACCGACAAACAACCCTGGATAGGTCAAAATTCTCGGATTCAAGATCTCTTCCATAGTTAGCTTCATCAGTAACACTGACAAACAACCTCGGATGGGTACCTCACCGATTTAATTCAACCTCTTCCATAGTGTTAACGCTTCGAGCAAAGACTCAAACAACCTAGGATGGGTCAAAAGGTCCTTGGTGGACTTCCTACGACCTCTTCCATATAGGTTAATGTCATCAAACAAAGACTCTGACAAACAACCTAGGATGGGTCAAAAGGTCCTTGGTGGACTTCCTACGACCTCTTCCATACAGGTTAACGTCATCGAACAAATACTCTGACCAACAACCAAGGATAAGTCAAAAGGTCCTTGGTGGACTTCCCATGACCTCTTCCATACAGGTTAACGTCATCGGGTAACACCCTGACAAACAACCTCGGATAGGTCAAAAATCCTCAGCGGATTCAATTCGACCTCTTCCATACAGGTTAGCGTCATTGGGTAACACTCTGACAAACAACCTCGGATGGGTCAAAATCCTTACCGGATTTAATTCAACCTCTTCCATACAGGTTAACGTCATCAAGCAAAGACTCTGCCAAACAACCTAGGATGGGTGAAAAGGTCCTTGGTGGACTTCCTACGACCTCTTCCACACAGGTTAACGTCATCGAGCAAAGACTCTGACAAACAACCTAAGATAGGTCAAAAGGTCCTTGGTGGACTTCCCACGACCTCTTCCATACAGGTTAACGTCATCGGGTAACACTCGACAAACAATCTGGATAGTCAAAATCCTCGGATTCAATTCGACCTCTTCCATACAGGTTAGCATCATTGGGTAATACTCTGACAAATAACCTATGATAGGTCAAAAGGTCCTTGGTAGACTTCCCACGACCTCTTCCATACAAGTTAACGTCATCGAGCAAAGACTCTGACAAACAACCTAGGATGGGTCAAAAGGTCCTTGTGGACTTCCTACGACCTTTCCAACGTGTTAACGCCATCGAGCAAAGACTCTAAACAACCAGATAGGGGGTCCTTGGTGGACTTCGACGCTGGCCGCCACGCGACTACCGCTACACCAGCCGCTGCACCACCATCGGCCGCCAACCACCGTTGGTCACCGCTGACACGCCGGTCCGCTGATCACCGTACCGGACTATCAATCCGCCTCACGTCAGGTCTCGGTCCGCATTACTTCATCGTCGCCACGCTTAACATACTACCATCGCGGGTCATCCAGCCACTACGCGGCCTAGACTACTTTCGCGCCATCGTTACCACATCGGCCCACCATCGCCGGTACCGCACCATTATTGCACTACTGCCGCTGACACCGCTGCCAACTGCTGCTGGTTATCTCCGCCACTCACTCATTTGAAGGGCTAACGCTGACTCACTTGCCGGCCACTATCGCTGAAAGTATTGCTACAATACCTGGGCTTTTCGGATCCTTCATTGATCACCTCCAATCCTTGGCCCGTCTGACGAGGTTGCTAACACCTCTTTGAAAAATCGGAGTTTCGCTGTGAACCATGGGTCTTGATCGCCCTAACCCGGCTCTCGACGAGGTCAAGCACACCTTTCAAGTGGAAAACTGAGCCTTGCTGCGGGAACTGGTCTGTCACCATCCAGTCGGTCCGACGAGGTTAACACCTCTTTCGAGGAAAAACTGAGCTCGCCATATGAACTACGGTTGATCGCCGATCCTGGCCGGTCCGACGAGGTTTAACACCTCTTTCGAGGAAAAATTGGAGCCTTGTCGATGAACTACGGGTCTTGATCGCCTCCGAACGACCTTCTCTCAAGAAGAAGAGAAGGTGCATTCTCCCTTTGCCCTAGGGGACCTTTTATAGACCCTTTTTAAGGGCAAAAGGATAAAAAAGCGTCCAAAACCACCCAAAACTGTTCAAAACCGCTGTGAAAATGAAAACGAAGCCTCCCATGGTCGCGGATCCACCACTGCCGACCACGTCACAAGTCGCTTCATGCCAGCTCGCCAAGGACTCAGCGCCAAATTTCACCGCCATACATCTACTGACCCGTCGCAAGATTGCCCTCATTTTCGACCACAGAAACCTCTGCCAAGGACCACACTGTTTGATCGCTTTCAAGGACTGTTTTCAAATTTCATTGTCGCAGAAATCGCCATTGCCCAAATTTTTTCACAACCTGCTCGTTTATTCACCACGAAAGACCTCAGAGCACCTTTCTTCAACCTATAAAATTTGACCCACTAAGAATTTCTTGCGCCATTCTCAATCCAACCCAAACCTTGTGCCAAGAACGCCTCAGAATGTCCCAGATGGGTCCAGAATCTCGAAATTTTACGCTTGCACATACCTACACATATTTGTGGTCAGACCGCTCGTAATCATAATCGTGCTACATGAAGATCTGCTCTTCTCAAAATATGTGGTTAATGGACCTGCAGATTTCATTGAAGAATTTACTATTTTGAAGTACTTGGCACATATATTTTTTGATGATTGAGATAATATCATCCAAAATTAGGGGGCAAATGATATGACCCTGAAAATTCCTCTAGTCGAAGTATGAATCTTGATGCCAAAAGCAAGCTAATCAGAAATTGAAACTAGTCGAGATCAAGCACTTAAAATATCATTGGAAACTTTGAGACATCAATTAAATTCCTAAAAAGCTCTCAAATATGGAGTGTTTATAATCAAATCGAGCGTCTCGACGAGCCGGTTCCAACAAGCCAAAGATCTTACAATTCCGACTTCATTTGAGGGGAGGCCAAGAAAGAGAGAGGAGAGAGCTCTAAAGATCTTCCAAGCACAATCGTGCCGCCACTCGACGGTCATCAACCACCGCCGCCGCCATCGCCCGCCCGTTGATCCTTGCCGTCTCACGATCTTCTTCATCATGATGACTTCTACCGGATTGTTCCTGCGCTGGTTGATTGTTCCCCGCATTTCGCCATGTTCACCATCATCTCGCTACTAATCGTTACGGCTGATTCGTTGTCACATAGTTGTTGTTCCTTTCTCATATACAATTCTCAGAATCCATATCGGAAGATCTTGTACTCAAAGATACATAGTGGAAGCTTTTTGGCTAGGCCCGTGGTTTTTCCCTCTTTCGAGATTTTCCATGTAAAATTCTAGAGTTTTATTGTTCACTCTTTAAATACGTATGCGTTTGATTTCACAACAAAGCTAAAAAACTTTACTATACATCGATTTTCTAGCACGCAACAAATATCAATTTAGAAATAAAATTACTTCTTGTAGAGATGGTTTATGCTATCCCCCATAAAATGTAGGAGCTGTTCTATGGATAAAGTAAAAAGCATAATTGACCTAATGATAAATAACAGAATTAAAAATGTTTAGATTATAAAATTAATTGGAAATAATGAAAATGTTTAGATTAATATAAAATTATGTTAAACTGAATTAAAATTATTTGAAAATCATGGTAAATTTTAAAATAATTAATGTAAACTCATTAATTATTTATAATTAAGTTAATTAATTTATTTTTAGAATTGACTGTTATATATTATATGACTAGGATTGAAATCATCAAATTAATTTGAATATAAAATGAAAAGTTAAAATTTATTATGGGAAGAAATACAAGCCACTTTTATCTACAGCCATTCCAACTTTTCAAATTTATTTATTCATTACTAATCTATGAATTCATAATAATTATAATATAATCTTTAATCTCCTATGTATGAAATATTTTCTTCTAGATATGTACCAAATACATTTTTATGATTTTAAATTCGATACATCCTTGTTAAATTGAGAAATTTTAAAAATAAAAGTGAAGTACATATTGATTGATGTAAAATATATATTGATCAAAAAACATTCATAAAGAAAATAAAAAAAAGAAAAGGACAATAAGCAATTGAAATAAAGAAAAATTATTCTTATGATAAACTTATGGCATGAATGCCAATCTCAAAAATATATGTAAATTACTTAATATTAACATGTTAACAAAAATTATAGTGCAAATCATATGTTAATTCTTTTTTGTTCATAGCATAAAATTCATTAAATAATTTTATCATATATATTAAACATAGGTAATTTATATATAAATTTTATTTATTTATTTATTTACTCTATTTATCTTTTCGCTCTAATACTAGATAATGAAGTCTTATGCATGCATGCCTGAAATGATTTGACAAAGATTTTGTTGTATTTAAATTTTTTATTTTTTATAATTATTATATCATTTATAATACATGATTTGAAGTTTAATTTATTAATAATGTAATTAAGAATATAAAGAAAGCCTAAGTTTTCTTCATTCGGTGATTTCTTATCTTAATATTTTTTTCTTAGACATCTTTTAATTAATATAAATCTATTCAAACAAAGTAACAATTAAAAAAAATTATGGATTACATATATTTTTATTGACTCTCTAATATATTTTTATCTATTTTTTTACAGATAAATCTTATTCTGGCCACACTAATGATATTACATCATTCAAGTATATGCTTGATAAATTTTTTTATTTATTTTTATAATATCTTTTTATGCATTTGTCACTTCCTTGCCTTATCTACAAACTAAGCATATACTTCTTATATATTCACATATATACTACCTAATCTTTTATTTCTTATTTAAATATTACTCAAATCTCTATTATCTCTTGCTATGAGTTTATATAGAAGTATAACGACTTGCAAATTTTAATATTTAAATAACCCAATTCATAAGACTTTTTTTTTATATTAGTGATTCTCGAACATTTTCATATTTTTCCTATGCCATGCATTTCTATAGAAATTTTCATTTTTCAAATTTGAATGTGTGCAGCAGCACACTTCATATGAATGTTATTGATTTCCTGACATTATGTGCTTCTAAGAGTTATCCTTGACATCATAATAAAACTGTTATTTTATATAGAAAATACTTCCTTGAAAGGGTTTAATGCAACTCCATCTTATTATTATTTTACTTTCTGTAAATCTATTTAGATAATTCATATATATAATTTTTTATTTATTTACACTATTTTTATTTTTTACTTTAACACTAGATAATGAAATCTTGTGCATGCATGAGATGATTTGACAAAAGCTTTGTTCTATTTAAATGTTTTAATTTTTATAATTATTGTATCATTTCTAATACATGATTTGAAGTTTAATTTATTAATTAACAATATAAAGAAAGTCTAAGTTTTTTTTCATCCGATGATTTTTTATCTTAATTTTTTTTCTAGAAACTTTTAATTAATATAAATCTATTCAAACAAATTAGCTATTAAAAAGAAATCATAGATTACATATCTTTTTGTTAACTCTATAATGTATATTATTTTCTATTTTCTTAGAGATAAACTTATTCTTGTCACACTACTTATTTGACATCAATCAGGTATATGTTTATAATTTTTTTTAATTTTATAAAATATATTATTGATTCATGATTTTTAATTTTACATATATATGATTATATTAAGTCATGCATATATATTATTTTTTATTTACAATCTGTTAGCATATTTTTTTTATAGATATGCATTTAAAAATTCTTACAAATTGGTTGAAAACTTTTAATATTAATTTTTCTATATCTCAAAAAAAATATTAATATAATTAAGGTTAAGTTGGACTTTAGAACCCTTCAAATAATAATACTACAAATACTTGTATGATTATATTCAATAAATATATTTCATTCATTTTTTTCTTATTTATTATGACATATACATTATAATCAGTTGACTTCTACATTTGAATTTAATTCCTTCTATAAACATATATTATTTTAGTCAATTTTTTTTAAATATAAGATAAGTCATACTTCATGCATTAACGCATGCACCAAATATTCTGAATAATAAATTTATGAGAATTTAGACTAATGTTATAAACTCTTATTTCATAATTATTTAATATATATGTTTTAATGAAGTGTTCAAAATAATAAGCTGAAATTTCTCTTTGTATAAAATTTATATATTGCTAAATATTATATTGAATTATAACTTTGGATATTATTATGAATTTAGAAGATATTTACTTATCATCCCCATATCAATTCTTCATATGATACATACATACATACACACACACACACACACACAATACACACACACACATATATATATATATATATATATATATATATATATATATATATCGATATTGTCAATAACTTATAATATGATTATTATATCTTTGTTGACCTCACTTTTGGAGTGAGTTCTAAACTTCCTCATCATAGATCTAGGACTTTTAGACACTAAGAGCTTCTTAGTCCTAAAACACTTATAGTGATTAGGTGAACACTTAACATAAGCCTTGAGACTTAAACGATTAACCATAGGGATAGGTCATGCCTTAGGGACTTAGGGAGACTTTCCTACCCTATAGCTTAAACCAAATCCATGCCTTCCTTCTCAAATCAAACTTCAAATTCATGCCAAATTCAAACCAAACTTTCCAAGACTCATAATCAATCCCGTGATCAAATCCAAGCTAAAAAATTCTCTATGAACCTTATGACTGAATTCAAAAACCTTTCAAAGCCATTTGATTTCATCTTATGGACTTAGCCTTAACCAAATTCAAATCAATCTCAATTCATTTGATTTTCTCAAATATCAAATAAGTCCTTCAATCATTTATCAAATTCCAATTCAAATCAAACTTCAAATAATTCAATCCCAAAATCAAATCCAAATTCCAAAATTCATTCATAAGCCATATAACTCATTCTCATGAGCTTAGTCAAATCTCCATCTAAGTTGTCCCAAACTTGATTGATTTCTTTATAAATCATATATTCCTTCATTTATATTCATGGATATAAAAGAAATCCATACTCAAATGACCAAAACCAAATCAAACTAAATCAAACCAAGCCAAAATCTCTTCTTAAGCTATATGGGCCTACCTCCATAAGCTTAACCAAATCTTAACCCAAATCAACCCAAAATTAATTGATTTCTTTATAAATAAATTACTCATTCATTTATATTTATAAATAAAAATGAAACCCTTCAAATGACCAAAAATAAATCAAACTAAATTAATTTTCTTCTTAGCCCTTTTGACCTACATCCATAAGCTTAATCAAATTTGCTTCCAAATCACTCCGAAGTTAAGTGATTTTCTCATGAATCATTTATATCTTCATTTATTTTCCCAAATATAAATGAAATATAAATTCAAATAGCCAAAACCAAATCCACAATCAAACCAAAATCTAATTTAAACCCTTTAAGCTAAATTGTTAAATTCTTGGACTTAACCAAAATCCACCTAAACCAAGCCAAAATCAATGGATATTCTTGAATCAATGATTCCTTAAATCATCTATCCAAATATAAATGAAACCTACAATCATCAAACCAAACTCAAGTCAACCCAAGTCAAGCTCAAGATAGCCTTTGAAAACTTCAAATGAGCCGTAATCCATTGGACTAAAAATTTATTGCAGTTGAATTTATATATTAATCTTAGGCTCATATATGAGTTCAACTAAACTTGAATCAAGTCAAAACTAAATCAATTGACCCAAATTGGGTTGGGTTAAGTATTGGTTCATGTTCAATTGATTAATTGAAAATGATTGTAGGCTTTGATTTGAATTAATTTAGATTTAATTTAGATTTTGGCCAATTTAACATTTTAGGTCAATTTGGGCTAGGTTGGGTGAAGTTGGCCAATTGGTCAAATTGGGCTCAATTACAGCTTTGGTCAAGTTCAATAATCAATTTGGAATGAACTTGAGCCTTTGGTTGCAATATTTGGGTTAGATTATGATTTGACCCATTTTGGCCTTTTAGGCCAATTTGGATCAACTTGGGTCAAATGACCAATTGGATTTAGTTTGGCTCAATTGAGGGTCAAGTCATGTTCAATCATTGATCATGAGTTGGTGTGAATTAATGGTTTCAATCAATTTGGTGTATGGTAGATTTTGGCTAGTTTAAGTTTTATTTGGGCTAAAGGTTGACTTGGTCAAAGGACCAAGTTGACTTGGTTTGACCCAAATCAATGTGATTGATCATCCTAGGGTGATTTTTGATCATGATATGTGGCATGGATGAACTTGGTTTAATCCAATTTGGGTTGGATTAGAACTTGGCTCAAAAAGATCTTTTAGGTCACTTTGGGTCAAGTAGACCTAAATGGATCAATTGGTTAGGTTTTGGCCCATTTTAAGTTTAGTTGAGCTCACATATTTATGATGAAAATGTAAATCCAGTTGCAATTGGTTTGGAGTCAAATAGATTTTGGTTCATATAAAAATTTTAACTCAAAAGGGGTCAACATGGGCTTGACTTAGGTTAACTTAAGTTTGGTTTGATAATTATAATTTGTGTTTATATTTGGGTTAGTGATTGAAGGGATGATTGAATCATGAAGAAATCTATGGGTTTTGAGTTGATTTGGGTGTCATTTATCCAAGTTCAAGAATTTGGCTAAAAAGGCTAAAATTAGGAATTTGATTTGATTTGGGTTTTGTTTGGCCACTTGGAATTATATTTTATTTATATTAGTGAATATAAATGAAGATATAAATGATTCATGAGAAAATCACTTGGGTGGAGTGATCTGGAAGCAAATTTGACCAAGTTGAGGGATGCAGGTCAAAAGGGCTTAAGTAGGGAATTGATTTGGTTTGGTTTAGTTTGATTTGATTTGTATGGTTTGAATTTAGATTTTATTTATATTTATGAATATAAATAAAAGAATGATTGATTTATAAGGAAATCAATCAAATTTGATTTGGTTTGAAGGAGGTTTTGGCTAAGTATATAAAGGTGGTTCATATGGCTTAGGAAGGGATTTTGGAGTTTGAATATAATCATATGTTTCAATCATTTGGAGTTAGATTTGATTTGGAATTTTGGTTGGGATTTGATTTGAGATTGAATTTGATATTTGAGAAAATCAATTGAATTGGGGTTGATTTGAATTTGGTTAAGGCTAAGTCCATACGATAAAATTAAAGGGCTTAAGAAGGGATTTGGAATTTGAATTTAATCATGGATTTCAATCATTTGAATTAGGATAGGATTTATGATCTTGGATTTGAATTTGAGGTTTGGTTTGGAAGAAGGAAGCAAGGATTTGGTTTAAGGCTATAAAGTAAGCAAGTCTTCCTAAATCCCTAAGGCATAACCTCTTTCTATGGCTAACCCTTCCAAGTCTCTAATTTTAGGTTAAGTGTTCACCTAATCACTAGAAGTATCTTAAGACTAAAGAGCTCTTAGTGTATACAAGAGTCCTAGATCTATGATGAGGAAGTTGAGAGCTCACTCCAAAAGTGAGGTCAACAAAGGATGCCCAATAGGTGTGGTGTAATTGACTAGGCGCACCACATGTATTGGTGTTGACCGAGACGATCAACAACGTCCGAAGGATTGCAACCACTAACAGAGATGATGTACTCCTAAACCCAAGTTGTAGAAGGAATCAAGATCTTAGTACAATGCAACTCAACTCATGCCAAGGGCATAAGAGAGGAAGGAAGGATCCACTGAGGGATCAAGCATGTGGACCTTCGACTAGGGTACCAGGTCCAGCTCATCCATAGAGGATAAAAGTTGAGTTTGATATGATTTGGGAAGAAAAGATCTGTTGTGGATGAGTGCATGAACCTTCCACTAGGGAAGCAGGTTCAGATCATCCACCAGGGGTATTGATTTGACTAGGTTTGATTTTATGAGAGCTCCATTGGGAGAGGATATGATTCACGCCTCGCTAGGGAGGAAATTGGTTTAATTTAATTGGTGGGGCATCCACTAGGGATGAGAATTTAATTTGATTTGTTGACTTATGGTTTGAGGCTCTATGGTGTTTATTTTTGGTTTGAGGTGTTGTGTGTGTATATGTGAGGAAACATCACGCAGATCTGAGGATGTACTTATTGAGGTGATCTGGTACGACATCAAGGAATTGTGTACTATCTCTAGAGATAGGAGTCACTACCCTATAATGGCCCTAATCATCTAATAAGGACTCCTAAGGCATGATGGGTCTTCGAATATACCATAGATTTTTCCCCTACTTTACAAGAAAAGTTAAGTAGGGTTTATTTAAACCAGGTTCATTAAGTTTCTATGGAGGCAAGCCTCCATAGTTAATTACATCCTAAGGAAGGTGAGTTTCTTAAGAATACTCTCGATTAAAGTATGTGATTGTTGTCTCCAAAGAATTCAAAGATATGACTATCAATGAATTGGTTATATTTTAGAAAATCAAGTGGGATAGATCAAAAGGGGAGAGTATTATCGAAACCAAAGAAGATGAGTAGGGAGTGCTCATGATACTAGGATACCTAGTGAGCACTCCAATCTATCCTATGGTTAGGCTTTATGTATTTAAAATTGAGAAGATTTATTTATTTGAGTTGAAATTTTATTAGAAATCTATGACTTATAATTCCACAATACAAGATTGTGAAAATGCCTAAGAAGTGAGGATTTATGCTTGTAGCCCACAAAGGAAAATAACAACCTCAGAACCTAAATCTATGGAGCTTTGGCGAGGACCAAAAGTGACCTAAATCTAAGGCAAAATGAGTATATGGTTTACCTCCACAAGAGAGAGTAAGCCACTTGACTGCTAGACTTATTATCGCTGAGTGGATCCAACTAACACCTCCTACACTTTAAATCCATGTAGGCAAGTCATATGCTTTACAAAATGGTTAGGCTGTTATTTATTTAGATGAGAAATGAAGTCTTTAAACCCACTCCTTAAGAGACTAGATCATGAAGGGCATGAATAATGACTTAATCTAATGCAAAATTTATCAAATTTTATTTAATTTTTGGACTCTTTATTTTGACATAGGCAATAAGATTTTGTATGCATAAATGCATGAGAAATTGATTATGGGCCAAATCAAAAGAGAAACAGGTGTCTTTCCATCAAAGGCTCTTATAGGTTAAGCCTTTATTTTCAGGCAAAGATGGAAGCCCTCTCTTAACAATAGTGGAAAAATATGACATGCATGATATTATACATACAATTATCCTGCTAAAGGGTTTCTTATCTTGATTTAATTCCTAGGTTTTTATATGAGGTTATGAATTATTTTAAAATTTTAGTTATGAGTTGTTAGTGGGATAGCAAATTTATTTTTTATCCTAAGAGCCTAATTGTCATCCAACCACACAACAATCACCACTCATAAAGAAACTATAACAAGACATATTATTTCTAATGCACAAGCTAAACAAAACATCAAATAATTTTATAAAGCTATTGCAAAAGAATAAGAGGATGATGTGGTGGGGTACTGCCATACAACATGAAAAGAAATGTGGGTAGCTGAGCTCTACCCTTATACATCTCGATATAATAAAATAATAATTATAATTATAAAATAAAAAGTGTTATGGGTTCTTCATTTTTCATCATCCATTCTTCACTCTTCATCTTTCATTTTTTCATTTTTGATTTGCTCCATTTCTTTCTTTCTTTTGGTTTGATTAGGATGTTGCTTGCTATAAAGACATCATATGGTATATAAGATATAGTCTTATAACTAATGCTTACCCTAATCCCCATAACACTTATCCTAATCCTAATATAAAATTACATTAAAAGAAGAAAAGTAAATCTAGCTACACCTGCAAAATAAATATTAGCTAAACACACCATACAACCTAAGCAGTTATATGAATAATTTGGACTTAGCATGCCACACATAGGTAGCCAAGCCCACCTGTCCTAACTTGGGCTATGCTTAGGGGTATAAGCAATATGTACAGTAAAAAGTATTTATATTTTTATTACAGCGGCCCCTTAAGCATGACCCCCTGCAGAAAATATGATTAGGCTAATATCGCCTAAACTCTAAACTACGCATATACACCTTAACATCAGTCTAAAATAATATATCACAAAACTAGCATTCATCAAATAATGCACCACCCTAACATAAAGTTAGAAATAATGACTTAGTCTAATGTGTATGCGTTAAAACTTGTGTGGTAAGTCCTAACTAGGCTTTAGAGTTATGATTTGCTAAGTGTGAGGCATTTAATTTATAAAGAGTTGATTTTTCTTTAAATGATTTAATTGATTTGAATTTTATTGATTTGAAATTTTTTTTTATTTTATTTCATATAACCTACACTTAGCAACTAAGTGTTATAAGAGAGAAAGAAAGATCTCTCTTTTTTATCCCTACCTTAAGTCATTTCTAAAGGTAAGTTAATTAATGAATTTTCTTTAGTGAATGGTTTATTATGTGTTTTAATTAACCCTAAGATTAGGTTCACTCTAAATAACCCTATTCAATAAGAAAGGCATCTTAAGATTAATTAGAATGGATTACTATCATGTAACACACATTCATTCATTTCTTTCCATCATGTATATCATGCATATTAATAATCCTAAGCATACCTATACATGTAATGCACTTGTAAAATTTAATAAATTTTGATGAATGCCATATTCCATGTAAAAAAACATTTTAAGTGAGTACGTCACCATTGTTTTCTATATCGGGAGCATAAAGGCCTACTTAAGGCTACTTAAAGCCTTGTAGTCCGAGATGTCCAGACTTATATACCACTTTTCTTAGATATATGTAAATGTATGAACAACTATAAGTATAGGAAAATACATACGAAAAGTTGTGTTTGATTTATTTGATTTTTTATTCTTATTCATTGGCCACATCATACATGCATATGTATAAGAGTTTTAAGTGAGTATGACGCCATTATTTTCTACACGAGAGGTGTAAGGTACAAGACCTACTTAGAGACTTAAAGCCTGTGACCACAGGATGTCAGGACAAATATACGACTTTTCTCAAATACATATGAATGTACACAAAGAACCACATGGATAAGAAATCATGCAAGAAATTATGTTTCATCTGATTATGTGATTTACATATGAGATATGAAATTCTTCCTAAGTCTTAACATGGAGATGCATAAGAGTAGATTTAGGCAAATGTTGTGTTCTTTTCAAATGAACTCTACACTTGCAAATCCTATGTGAATCCATGTTAAGATAAGAAAAGAGAACTTCATATTGCATATCTTATATTATCATCACATGCAAGCTTATAGATACTTGTAATTAACATCACTTCATTTATAATAATTGATTTATAGGCTTTTGAAAATAGTTTTTGATTTAATAGTGATAATAGCCACACATATTTAATTTAAGTCAACACATGCAATTTGACATAAGAAAATCATTTCATTTAATTAATTCTTAAAAGAAATGAATGCATGATTTCATATGGAAAGCAATATTTAGTATGATTGGAAAGAAATAAAGGAATGTAAACACATGATTTCATTCATCCCAATTAATTCCTAAGGACAATCACATTAAATAAGGTTATTTAAATAAACCAAAATTCATTAAAGACATTTTTGACTTTGAGTTTGATTTGATTTAGGAAATATGAAAAAGTTTGCTAATCCTAACCCAATTCCCCATGTGTGAATTAATTTGGCTTAATAAAGAATATTTAAGTTGATTTTATGTTTTAATTAGGTTAAGGTATGAATTAAGTGAATTAATTAACCCTTACCTATATCACCTTAGTTAATTAACTAATTAATAATAAGCCAATATGATATGCAATCATATGAAAGTAAATTTGCAATGCTCCTAATAAATGAAAGGGGCCTAATACAATTGGCTTATGATTAATAGTTAATTAAGCTCAAGGGATCTCACTTAATTACTTTTATAATTTTCTCACACATGTAAGCAAACCATAATTTCATTATCTCTCACCTTGGGTTATTGAATATCAAGGAGCTACCCAAGATCAATTAAGGGCTGTTTAGGTGTGGTTGAATTGATTTTTAATTATAATTTTATTAAGCCTTTAATTCATTGAATAAACACTTTGGTTATGTTTTAATTTGAATGATGAAATTAACTTAGGGGAAAGGATCAAGGGAAAAGCCTCAATCCTAATTCTAAATCATTTAAACATTCAATTAGATTCTGATTTCCTTATCTTGAAGATTAATCACTTAATTTATTAATTAATAATTTGATTTTTAAAGGTAAAGAAAACTTAGGAAATGAATTAGGAAAAGTATCCCCAATCATATCCCCTAAGTTATCTTACTATTCAATAGAGGTAATTATGTTTAAATGATTAATCAAGTTATTATTCATTCATTAATTATGATTAATTAGATTAAGAGAGTGATTATGACTTAATCAAGTGATTTTTCTAATTAATTAATCAATAAAATCCTAGAAAAAAAGAGAGAGGTCACCCCCTAAACATCAACAAAATTTGAGATTAATTGAGTGTTTAATTAAGGTGTAATTAAGCTAATTAAATTTTTAATAAAACCTTAATTAAGCCAAAATCACTTTTCAAAATTAATTAATAATATTTTTTCTAGATTTTACTCTAAAATATCTTCAAAATGAGCCTTAGTTTGTATTCTTTTAAAATGTTTTACAATTAGTTATGATTTTAGGAAATTTCAGAATTAAAAATCAATTAATTAGCCCTAATTAAAGCATTAATCCCATATACGTGGCACGGCGTGGCCGCGACATGATGGGCTTTCCGTGGCTAGCGGGTTGGCTATTTAAGTAGTCACATCGCGTCTTGACTCGACCGGTGGATGCTCTTTCTCTATGGACCGTT
Organism: Cymbidium sinense; assembly: GCA_021442155.1. Taxonomy (NCBI): domain Eukaryota; kingdom Viridiplantae; phylum Streptophyta; class Magnoliopsida; order Asparagales; family Orchidaceae; genus Cymbidium; species Cymbidium sinense. The sequence goes on from CM038221.1 coordinate 60,372,120, forward strand.
CGATCTAAGATTGGATGGCCATGATTTGATCCATGATTTAGGAAAAAAATTAAAGGATCTACCATGAGATTTGATCAGAGCCATTCATTACAATCACGCTAGATGGACGGCTCATGATCAATCTCATTCACGAGAGATAAAAGATGGATGTTGTCCATCTTCCCTCGTTCAATCTGAGCTCACCCGAGCTCAGATTATCTCAAAATTCTTCCCACACCTTCGGGGAAGGGAGACGCACACATCCAACAGTCAAAATTCCATGAATTTTGAATTTCTTTCACAAAAGGCCAACCACTTTTCCATATAAGGCTAGGTTTGAGAAATTACTTCACCAGAGCTAATGTCTAATGGTGTAATGACGAAGGTAGCTTCGCCTAGTTGATGTGAGGCCCTATTGAAGAGCTTTGAACTTAATTTGTGCTAGAGTGCTCGATTGACCAATCCACGCACACAAGGGGCTCGGCTCCAATCGAACTCGCTCATTCCATGGCTTGGAAGCTTGGGAATTTGTTCGGTTGGCTTCGATAGAGTATGGGATGGTGTGGGTGTAAGAGATTTGGATTTGATTTAGTGGAGAGGGAGTTTTGCTCGAGATTAGGATGCCCTATTTTAGCTTTGCTCAGGAATGGGAAATGTCGATCAAGGAGGGCTTGGGTATCCTTGGAAACACTCTAGGGGACTTCGGAATTAGCTTAGGAAGGCTCACGATGCAAGTATACCATCCCACCCCACCCCAATTCTCATGATGATGGACGGATGTGCACAAGATTTGCATTGGCTCACCACCGTCTGGCCACCGGACATGTCTCCATCAAGTCAGGGTGGCACGTGGATGGAAGGAATGATGGGATGCTGCCATGGATCCATTGTGCAAGGATGCAAAGGCTTGGATCCAATGGGTGCTCAGTTTGGGTTAGAGGTGAGTCAACTCACCTCCCAAAGGTCCTTGGCCAACCTAGGGTAATTTAGGTGGGCTAGGTGGGCTAGGTTGGGTAAGGAGAAAGTTACATGGAGTGCTAAGGGGCTGCCATGGGGATGGGAGAGTTGACTTTGGCATGGATCCAATGGTTTTAAATTTTAATTCTTATGGTTTGATGGCTAATCCCTTTGGGGCCCACTTGGCTTTTGGGGAGGTCTTAGGCTGACCTAGTGTGAGTTTAAGCTGAGTTAGGTTAGCCCACAAGATCCCATAAGCTGGATTTGAGTGGTTTAGCTTGGATTGGTCAAATGGGTTCCATTTGAGCTAGGTTGGGTTGGGTTGACCAATTGGTCAAATTGGATCAAACCATGGCTTGGGTTAGGTTCATATGATGATTTCGGATATTTTGGTTCAATTAATTTGGATTGGTTGGGCCTAGGTTTGGATTTAAATCATTTGGATTCAAAAGGGTCAAATTGGTCAAGTTGACCAATTTGACAAATTTAACCGAATTGGGTTGGGTTACGTGTTGAGTCAAGTTCAATTGGTTGATTAAAAATGATTGTAGGCTTTGGTTTGGCTTAATTTGGAATTAATTTGAATTTTGGCCAATTTGACCTTTTAGATCAATTTGAGCTAGGTTGGATCAAGTTGACCAATTGGTCAACTTGAGTTCAATTATGGCTTTGGTTAAGTTGAATAAGTGATTTGGAATGAACTTGAGTCATTGGTTGCAAACAATTTAAATTAAATCATTATTTGACATATTTTGGCTTTTTAGGCCAATTTGGGTCAACTAAGGTCAAATGGCTAATTAGGCTTGGTTTGGCTTAATTAATGATTTGGTCATGTTCAATCATTGATTATGAATGGGTTTGAGTCAACGGTTTCAATCAATTTGGCATATAATGGATTTTGTCTGGTTTGGGTTTCATTTGGGCTAAATGTTGACTTGGTCAAAGCCTAGTTTGACTTAGTTTGACCCAATTCAAGGTGGTTGATCATCTCATGATGATTGTTGATCATGATTGAGGTTTAGATATGCTTAGTTCAATCCAATTTGGGTTGGATTAGAACTTGGCTCAAAAAGATCTTTTAGGTCACTTTAGGTCAAGTGCGTCTAAATGGGTCAATTAGCTTGATCAAGTTTGATTCAAGTCTAATTGAACTCACATATGATCCAAGGATTGAAATATAAATCCAATTGCAATTGGTTGGAGCCAAGTGGGTTTTGGTTCATATGACAATTTCAAGCCAGAGGGGTTAACTTGGGCTTGATTTGGGTTGACTTGGATTTGGTTTGATAATGGTGGTTTATGTTTATATTTGGATCAATGATTGAAATTATGATTGAATCATGAAGAAATTTATGAGTTTTGAGTTGATTTAGATGTCATTTAGCCAAGCTCAAAATTTTGGCTAAAAGGGCTAAAATTGGGAGTTTGATTTGATTTGGGTTTGGTTTGGACCATTAAAATTTATATTTCATTTATATTTGTGAATATAGATAAAGATATAAATGGGTTATGAGAAAATCACTTGAGTCAGTTCACGATGGCCAATTCTAGAAGAAGACATAGCAGACTTACATCCTCTTGAACGAAGCCAACATGAGGTAGCTTACCGACTATACAGTAAGGCCTACCATGCTAACAAGGTGCTCATCAATGTGCAGTGATCAAGTAAGGAAAGAAAGTGTAGCAGACTTATATCTTCTAAACGAGGGATCACTAGGGTGATGTACTAGCAGGGTAGCACGTCAGCCCGCCCGACTTAGAGTAGTTAATGAGTGAGTGTCACAGGGGGCATTATCCCACATCAAAGTAACACGAGATAAAAGATATGTGTTTATTTTATATGTGATTATGTGTAGTTTGTCTTGGTGTTGTGTTTCTAAAGGATAGGATGTCTTGGGTTCCTTGCACCTACCCTAACACATCATTGCGGATTCACAAGCAAAGAAATTTCTAACTAATATGAAGAGATGGAATTTGAAATGAAAAGAAGTTTTATTGATAATTATTTTCAAACAAGATTTATGGATAATATTTCTTCAAGTAGAGCCCATTGATTGGAAGCATAGGGAACTTCTTTTATAATTTATAAGCTAATAGGATCATCCTTGGTAGGCCTTTTCTATGGCGAAAGGGCCTTCCCAAGTGAGTTCAAACTTACCTCCCATCTTTTGACGAGCAATAATTGGTCTCCTTAGAACTAAAATAAGCTCTCCTACTTGAAAAGCTCTAGGTCGGACTAATTTATTATGAGCTTGAATCATTTTGGCTTTATACAACTCGAGATTCAGGCATGCCCGGAGGCGTCTTTCCTCCAAACCTTTGAGCTCCTCTAATTGCAACTTGGGGTTCTGCTCCGTTGTAATTTTACTACCCACAGCTATCCTTAATGATGGGAGTTGGACTTCTAACAGTAAAACTACTTCATACCCATACAATGAAGAGAAAGGGGTAGATTGAGTTGGAGTCCTGTATGTGGTGCGGTAAGCCCACAAGGCCTCAACTAACTACTCATGCCACTGCTACTTGTTGTTGTCGAGTGTCTTCTTTAATATCTGGATGAGAGTTTTGTTGAAGGCTTCTACTAAGCTATTTTCCCTCAAATAATATATGGTAAAATATCTCCAATCTATGTTGTCTCTCTGGAAAAGCTATTGATTTTAGTGCTTTTCAATGTAGTACCATTATCGGATATAATTCATCGAGGCATCCCGAGCTATATACGATATGGTTCCTAAAAAATTGGAGCACATGTTGAGTTGTGACCTCTCTGAGTGGGATTGCCTCTACCCACTTGGAAAAAGTAATTAGGTGGACTAGAATGGAGGATTATGTTGGACCCTATGTTGCCCCACTCGAATGGCCATGAGGTCAATGTAGGATGTAGAATGTTGGGTGGTTGGTGTAAGACCACACCATGTACCTAATATTGGTGGCATTTCCTAGCTACATCCATGCAGTCTGTGTTCATCGAAGACCAGTAGTATCCTAATCTCTTGATCTTGGCTTTCATTTTTGGATCGAATTGGTGAGCTTTGCATAAACCTGAGTGTACCTCGGTCATAATCTTATGGGCTTCATGTTTGTCCAAAAAACATAGCCACATATGATCGAAGGACTGTAGATAGAAAGTGTCATATATGAGAGCGTATGAAATAGCTCTCTACTTCACCTGATGGGCTAATGACTTCTCTTAAGGTAGTTTTCCTATATTTAGATAATCCATTAATGGTTGCCTCCAATCTAACTCATTATCCTTTTTGGCAATGGAAACCTCCCCTTTAAGAGAGAATCTCTTGATGAGTTCAACATCAATAAGTGACAAGACTTGTCTATTTTGGACCCTTATTGGTATGGGCTCATCTTCCAGACATGCAAGCTCTTTGGCAAGCTTGGCTAATGCATCTGCTACTATGTTTTCTCCTCGAGGAATCTTGTAGATGGTAACCTCTGGGATTTGAGCTAACAACTCCATGGTGTACTTGTGGTAATGATGGAGCTTAGGCTTCAAGACTTTGTAGGACCCATCAATTTGATTGATAATTAGTTGAGAATCCCCGAAGATGTTGATACTCACGGATGCATAGAATGGCTAACTAGACCAAATCGAGCCTCATATTATTCACTTTGTTGTTGGTGCATGGATTGGACAAATGATATGAGAATCTCATCACATCGCGATCCAGAGTTAGAAGAACTATTCTTACCCCTACTATTCTCGGAAGAGTAGATCATGGTTCTTCTCCTTTTTGAAAGGAAGCCGCACCATCAAAATACATCTCCCAATGAAGAATGTTTGTGTCCCCTAAGTTCATGATTTATCGGGGAGGTCATCACTAAGCGAATTAGTAGAAAGTGGGTGTGATACTAAGAAATCTGCTAGTGCTTGTCCTTTCATCGCACAGAGGGGTGCAAATGTGATATCGAACTGCGACAAAATCATGGACCAACATGCCAACCGTCCATATAGCGTTGACCGTGTCATGAGATATTACAGTGGATTGATCCTAGAGATTAGATTCACCTTATGAGAAAGCATGTAATGTCGTAGCTTTTAGGATGCAAAGATTAAAACTAGGCAGTATTTTTCAATAGGTGGGTAGTTTGTCTTGGCATGGATTAGATGATGACTAAGATAGTAGAGTGCATTTTCTTTTCCTTTATCATTAGTTTAAGCCAACAAAGCACCAAGGGAGTCATCTAATGCAGCAATATAGAATATCAATGGCTTTCCCGAGATAGGGGCTGCTAGAACTGGCGGTGTCATCAAGTAGTGCTTGATGTCTTTGAAAGCATGCTGGCACTTGTCATCTCACTTGAACTTAGCATCCTTTTTGATAAGTGTTGAGAATGGCTGGCATCTTCTTGATAGGTTGGAAATGAAACATCTTAGATACACCAACCACTCTTAAAATGATCCGAGTTTAGTTAGACTTTTAGGGGGTGACATTTCTAGATAGCCGATCTTCTGGTTATTTATTCCCGTGTGACAACCAAGGAATTTCTCAGCTACTCCAAATGCACACTTCAAGGATTCATTTTGAGGTTAAATTATCTTAACCATTCAAAAACTACTCTCAAGTTGAAGAGATGGTCTTCCTTTTCTTTACTTTTGACTACAAGATCATCACGTAACATTCAACTAATGATGAATGAGTTGAAGATCCAGTCATTGGTAGTATGTAGCACATTTTAAGGTCGAAAGACATGACCTTATAACAATAGATTCTAATCAGGGATTGAAAAGCGGTATTTTTCTCATCCTCGATTATAGCCGGATGACCCATCCATGAAAGAGAATACTGTATGAGATGAGGCAATGTCCACCATCAACTCTAGTATAGGAAGTGAAAATTCATTCTTAGGACATGCCTTATTTAGATCTCTAAAATCAATGTATATATGAATTTAGCCATTCTTTTTATTAACTAGAATGACACTGGCCAACCAGGTGGGATATTTTTCTTCCCTGATAAAACTAGCATCAACCAATTTCTTGATTTCAGAAATGACCTACTGCTCAATGTCTAATCGCATGCACAGGAGCTTGCTTGATAGGATTAGCATTGGGATCTATTGCTAGTTTGTGGAATGCTACGTCATGAGATAAATCAGACATTTTTTCATAACTCCATGCAAAGCAGTCCTTAAACTCAAACAATAGCCTAACTAAGTCATTGGTTTCTTCTTTATTCAATAAGGAGGTTATGTATGTAGGGTGTGGATCTTCTTTTGTTCCTAAGTTAATTTCTTTGAGTTTATCAATGATTGATTTGATTTCTTCTTCAATCCTTGACTTCAAGATCATTCAGGTCATCTAAAGTTTCTAAGCACACCTCTTCACATGAGTTAGCATGATTTAAGAAGAACCTATCAGACTTTGAATGATTGGTAATTACTAGGCAATGATTGTCATCATCGCTGGACCCACTATGTCAAATCCTAGTCCTAGTCTTGATTGAGAATGTCTACTTTGGTTGTACCATAACCTTTCAAAGTACTTTGACCTATGTTTAGAACAAGTATGTGGGATTAATCCCTTCTTTACTAAGTTAAGAATACAAGGCGAATACTAATCAAAAGGCATTTGTATTAAATCTTTATATAAATCATCCTCAAGTTCTACATCGGCTTCCTGACTTAAGCATGATGTTCCCAACAAAAACCTTTTTGGCTTAACATCTGTGGATGACTTGGGGGGCCTCCTTAACTACCAAACTCTCAATTTTCTGAGAAGAAAGTGGGGTTAGAGCTAAGGTTCTCAATTATTGTCTGACTATTCTACATAATACTAATTTAGATACATTCATTGTTTGCTTGGAGACTGTCTTCATCGCTATCTAGCTCGAATGTCACCTCCAAAGGAACCCACTGAGAGGGGTTGGTGGGTGTGCTAACCACATGAGACTCATCCTCTGAACTGAACTCTAAGTCTATGTGGATAGCAGGGGTACTCTGTGAGCTGGAACATAGATCCTATTGGGCGGCCACAGGAGGTCTTTCACCTCAAGCGCCTCAGACTTCTCTTCCTCTCGAGGGTCAAGTCATCCTACCCATGTGTTCATAGGGAGGAACAAATTGTGGGTGTAATCTAACTTTAGGCTCTACTTCCTCCTCAATGTCTAATTCTTTCCACTTGCATTTTTTTCTCTTTCATTTTCTTTTTCATTTTTCTTTTCTTTTTCTTTTTCTTCTTCTTTTATTTTTGAACATTGACCAAGTTCACGGGAATAAAATTTCTGATGTGTTCTCATATATCTCGACCTCTCTAACTGAAAATGGCTACAAGTCTCCTTTGACACAATACTCGATTCCACCTCTTCAGAATTTGATGCACTGATGTAAAGAGGTTGGAACCATATTGCTTCCATGTATCCAAGGTCAACCGAGCAAAGCAGTGAAGGATGTATCTGAATCAATTATGTAGAACTTGGCTTTTATCTTCCAGTCATCTATCTCTAATGCCAACACTATGGAGCCTAAAGCCCTCTTGTCTTGCTCATTGAATCCTCTCAACATCATTCGATCTCCTCAAAGTTCAGAGATGTCAATCCTCAAGTAGACAAGAGTCTTTAGACTCATAATGTTCACTGATGCACTTGGATCAACTAACACCCTAGAGAGTCTAAATTTTCCCATATCCACTATGATGTATAGGGGACGGTTGTGCTCGGTTGTCCCCAAAAGAAGGTATTCATTAGTGAATGTAACTCTATGGGCTTCTCTTGAATAACATGCCTCCTCTCCAATAGTGGTCAGCTGAGCTAAGCATATTTTTGGATCGAGAAGAGCTTTGATCAATGACTCCCTCATCTCTTTGGATAAGACAAGGCATCATATATGCTTAGCTTAGCTGGAAAATTTCTTAGGTGATCGAGCACATTGTAGTCAACTCTAGGCTGGTCCTCCACAAGCATATCCGTAGGCAGAGCAACTTGTGGAGGGGCTACTTGATCGCTAGAACCAATGACTTGCTTACCCTTATCCTGAGGTGATACCCTAGGAGGTAGAACTTTGCCACTACAGAGGTTGACTTTAGTAACTTCATGAGTTAGATTAGTGGAAAGTTCTACTTGTTCATCGTTCACCTACAACTTCTCCTATAGGTTCATCGGAGTCAGATGACTCCAAATCAATCTCAATGGGGAACTCGAGTGACTCAAGAATGGATAATCTATTTCCAAATCAGAAGAAAAAGAGTGATCAGAACTAGAGTTATTATTAATTAGACTTGGAGAATTATCTATAGGAATAAACTCAGGAAGATCATCAGAAATGACACAAATGTAAGTGGAATTAGCTTTCTTCATTGATTTCTTAGATTTAGATGGAGGTACAAAATAGAAATCAAGTAAAGCATGAGGATTTGGCACCCTCCCCCTTAGTTGATACAATACATTTGCTAGAAGAAGAGGCGATGTAGGAGGCTGTAGTGCAATTGTGGAAAGAGTCTGAAAACACACTGAAGGTTGCTCTTTACTATCTAGCAAGTGCAAGTTATCTCTACTACTGTTGGGATCCTACCTCCCTCAAGTTGTCCTTAGCAACTTGCAAACCTTCCTTCGAGTTGGAGGTTTAAGATGCCTCAAGCACCTGCAAAGGTAATTTCCTGATCTTAGAAATAATTTTCTTGGAGGTTCGGGATAGGGAGATGTCCCAACCTTCCTTTGTCTTAAGAGGATCACATGTATCCCCAAGGATTATTCTAACAGAACTAGAAGGTTATTCTAATATGTATTCCTTGGGGATGATGATGGCACCCGACTTATAGCTACACTCAAGCCAGTCCTTAAAGGTAATGCAATCTTCTAAGACATGGCCAAATATGCGATGGTAGTGGAAATAGTTTGGATCATGACTCTTGCTCACTTCCTCTAGCTCTTAGGCTCTAGTAAATGGAAATCAAGCTTCTTTAAGAGATTCTTAAAGATCTTCCTAACTACCTCCCTCTTAAATGAATAAGGTTTATTCAATATGTTGACAAGAGTAGGTAAGTAATAGCTGCCTAGTGATAGGTAGGAATATTGCTTGATGATGTTGATGAGGAGGCGGCGATGGCGGTGGCGGTGGTTATGGCAACTGAGGTGTTCAGCATGGCGGCAAAGGTAGTGGCAGAGGAGGCTACTGAGCTCGAGGCCTATATGACTGAACCCTAGCTGGCTGCTTCCACTTATCAACTGTTGTGACTACCCCTAGTTTCTTCTCAAATGTCTTCTAAGGTCTGGGCTTGGCTGACTGGTCCTATAAAGGCAACTGTTTAACTTTTTCTTATAAACTAGCCGTCTAGTTGATTAATTTATCAAAGGTTTTGATTATAAAACCCTTGAGCATAAAAGCAACCGGGCCATGGATGTTCTTAAGAAAAATTTCAATGGCATATTGTTCAGATAATTGTGGTTCATATTTCATACTCAAGTTTCGCCACCTAAGAATATAATCAACAAGGACTCATTGGGGACTTGTGTCATTACAATAATATAATCTACAGTAACCCTTTGATGAGCTCCAGTAAACTTCTTGATGAAGAGGTGCTTTAACTCAGTAAATGTCTTTATCAAACCATTGGGCAATTCGGCATAATAGTCAAACGCAACACCAGCTAAACTGCTAACAAATAATCTGAAAGGAAGGGTGTCAATACCTCTGGCGTTGCAATAGTCGGACCTGAATTGTGCAATGTGTTGATGAGGGTTTCCACTGCCATCAAATATTTTAAGAAGGAGGCACAAATCTCTTAGGATATTGGACTACATAAAATTCCTCCGGGTAAAGTCTATCCTTTGGAATAGATGAGCCACATCGGGCTTGCACCAGCGCTTCTCTCACATGTTTCTCCACCATGTGTTTGATATCCTTCTTATGCATGGAGATACGATCCACCACCTTCCTATGTAAGCTACCACTATCTTCCTTTACGGGAATGTATCTAGGATGATATGAGGTATGTGCCAACTCTACTCTATCACTACTATGGGAGAAGGCTATGCTGGGGTTGAGTTCTGCAATGCTGAAATCACTATCATCAACTCCTCAATTTTCTTTCCCATCTTATCAATATGATTGTCTCTTTATCTAAGATGGTGGAGGAGGTGTTGAGTTGAATGGATAGTGTCGTTCTCTTCAACTATAATACCTTCTTGACTCTGCCGGTCTCTATGGAGGGAGCTCCTAGAATTGACCATGTGGACCTCGGTCGACTGCTCCAATAGATCCTCATCGAGGTTAAAACTAACCTTACCCTCATCCTAATCGGAGTAATCACTCCTAAAAATTCATCTTGTATCCGCAAAATACTGTGCTAGAATATCATCCAAGGAATTATCTAGCGTCTTTGGGCGTTCACCTTCTTGACACATGGTAGGACTCTACTCACTTATAGAAATGCATCTAACATTGCCACTAGAGTGTTATCTCTGGGAGGACTATGCTTGCTAGAAGATACATGCTCATGATTGCTCACTATTAGTAGAGTGCTATCTCAGGGAGGACTATGCTCGTTGGAAGATATATGCTAATGACTGCTCACTATCGGAGGAGTGTTATCTCTCGGAGGACTATGCTCGCTAGAAGATGCATGCTCATGACTATCCACTATCGGTGGAGTGCTATCTATAGGGAAAATTTACTGCCATGGGAACTGCAGAAATGTCTCTCTCCCCCTATGCAGTCTGCTACTGTCAACTGTGGTGGAGGTGGTGGAATGACTATGGTTTTCTTGGGTCGCCATTCCTTTTCATCACAGTTGAAGTAGAAGATTGAGAAGGAGAGCTCAACCTCACCTCAATGGGTAGAGTAGATGGAACGGGACCCTGAGGTCATAATCGAATCACCAATGGGGATTTCTTCTCCCTCGATGTTATCTTCTATGCCTTAGCCAGCACAGGGGATGCTGGAACATGTACTGGTGAATTTTGATGATGAGCTATGGTGTGGTGGATACACCGGCTGCCGCTCAGTGGAACTCTCCTCCTGCGACTAACTGTGCCCATGAATACTATACTGTCAGTATGGTCGACTCGAGTAACCCGGCGACCTAGGAAATCCACAAGAGCGGAGGCTGCCGATTGTGAGCATACCTCCTCCTCTCTCTACTATCTACTTGCACTACCACTCAAGCCTTTGTATATCTGGATCTATGTATCTTATCCCTGACACTCCTAAAAATCAATGACCTCAAGTCGAACAATGCACCAGACTCCGAGCGTCCGTGGGCTCTACCTATCTGGCGAATAACTGGACGTAATCTGGCGTAAGGCCTCTTCCTCTCTCTAGCCTGTGTCTCATAATAAGCTGGTGGTGGAGGTGATATTGCTATCCTCTTATAGTCATCCTCTCCATCTGAGCCTGAGAGGGGATGGAATCTACTGCCGCTAAGTAAGGGGGAAATCCCCCGGGGTGAACCCTCCTCTTTAACATGGGATGCTACCTATGCCTCTGCAGTTGCTCGCTCATGATGCAACTTGACCTTCTGACTTTTATTGTGACACTAATTACAGATGAGTCGAGTGGAGCGGGAGCTGGAACCTACCACAAAGGTAGGCAGACTATCTCAAAGACTAAGATAGCCTTCCCCTTTGAGGGTACCAACAAGGAGGTGTTAGCCCTCGTCAGGGTGATAGAATGAACAACTAATGGAACCACTGACACTGTTGTTGCTACCACTAGAACTAGAACTGATTGTGCTAAAGCTCCTATCTTGCTCTAGGAACCTCTACTGCCTTACTCTTTAGTTGAGGAAACTCAGAGTCAGAAGGCATGTCAAAGAGAATAAGTGGACAACCATGTCACCTTCTCCAGGATTTTGGATCAAGCCCTTAGCGGCCTCTCTCCTATGGGAATTATATTTAGATCACACTTTGCAACCCTATTTAGAAACTAATCAGGTTACTCTTAGATTGGACAGTCCCCTTTTCCTAGTAGGCATTCCTATGATTGGAGAATTTGTTCAGCGGATGCGTAGATTCTCCCTTGGTTCAGTAAATCTGAGATAAGTCTAGGCTGATATAAGCTCCTTCTTAGTTTGATCCCTCACCAACTAATAGGGTCCATGTTAAAATAAACTAAATAAATAAATAAAAATATTTGCTTGTGGATTAGGAATTCAAGCCCCCAAAAGGCCCTTTTCTCAAGCAGACATCCTATCTTTAGGGCAGAGTCAGCAGAACTCCCGATAGGAATTACATGACTGAGTTGAGATAAACCCCTGGGTCAGTACTCACTCCGTAGTCTCCCTTAGGTTGGGTTCAATCTATTTTTCCACAAGCAGGTTGCCCCGGCAGTCATTCTATTTTGGAAGATGTTAGACTATGATGCAATCTTTCTAGCATGACTATCGCAAACCAACGGGCAGCCCTAAGTCGGGTTCGATTTGTTTCCCAAAGCAATCGATCACTCTAGTGGTCTTTTATAGTGGAAGATGTAAGTCCCTGTACTTTCTTCCCGAATTGATCATTGCAATGCGAAAGGCACTCCTTTGGTCGGATAATTTTCTCATCGGTCGGGAAGCTATTCCCTTTTGTTCAATAAATCTGAGATAGGTCTAGGATAATATAACCTCCTTCTCAGTATGATCCATCGCAAACCAACAGAATCCATCAAAATAAATAAATTGAAAAAAAAAATGAAATTAATCTTGACTATTTTTGAGCTGATTTAAGTCCCCCATCAGTATTCACTCAATAGTCAGCCCTAGGTCGGGTTTGATTTGTTGCCTTGCCAATTGATCACCACAGTGGTTCCATATTTTGGAAGATGTGAGTCCCAGCACTTTCTTCCTAACTTGACCATTGCACACCAAAAGGCATCCCTCTGGTTGGTTAGTCCTACCTTGTGGTTGGTAGACTATTCTTTTTGGATGGATAAATCTGGGTTAACCTAAGGACACCACGGCCCCTACTCAGTGCAGTCCATCACAAACTGATGGGACCCATCAAAATAAAACTAAAAATGAAATTAATCTTTGACTATCTTTAAGTTGATTTAAGTCCCCCAGCGACATTCACTCAATAGTCCTCCTAAGGTCGGGTTCAATCTGTTGCCTTGCCAATAGATCACCCCAGCAACTGGTCCCTACTTTGAAGGATGTAAGCCAACTATATTTTCTTCCTAGTACAGCCGCTGCATACCAAAAGGCAATCCCTTTGGTTGGCTAGTCCTACTATGAGTTTGGTAGACGACCCCTTTGGATTGGTAAATCTAAGCTAGGTCTAGGCTTCTGTGGCTCATACTCAATGCGATCCATGCAAACCAACAGGGCCCATATAAAAATCCAAATCTAAAAATCTGAAACAAATTCAACCCTCCTCCCTCAGTGGAGTCAAACAACAAACAAAATAAATTCAACAAAATAAATCCAATCAACCTCCCCCAGTGGAGTCAATCAAATCAAAATAATCAAAATAAATTAAACAAATCAAATCAATTTCTCTCCCTAGTGAGACTCAAATCAAATCAAACCTCTAATTCTCTTGTGGAATGATTTGAACCTGTTTCCCTAATAGAAGGTTAACATACTCTATCCCTAGTGGATTCTTCCTTCACTCTCTTATGTCTTTGACATGAGTAGAGTCACACTGCAAGCTCTGGATTACTTACACCTTGAGTTAGAAGTAGATCATTTCTGTTAGTGCTTATGCTCATTCGATATTGTTGATCATTTTGATCAACACTAATACATGTGGTGTACCTTGTTAGTCACACCACACCTATTGGGTGCCCTTTATTGACCTCTTTTTTAGGATGAGCTCTCAACCCCTCCATCTTAAACATAGGACTTCTCTTAGACATTCAGAGTTCCTTAGTCTTAAGATGCATCTAGTGATTAGGTGGACACTCAACCTAACCCTAGAGACTTAGAAGAGTTAGCCATAGGAATAGGTCATGCGTTAAACGTGTTAGGAAAATTTGCCTACCCTATAGCTTGAACCAAATTCTTCACTTACTCCCGTTAAGTCAAACTCAAATCAATTCCAACTTGATTGACTAACTCCAAACTCCAAATCAAATCAACTTTAAAACTTAAATCAACTCCAACTTAATTTATTTTCTCAAACTCAAATCAATTCCAAATGATTGAAGCTTATGATTGAAATTCCAAGTTCAAAAATCTTTCCTAAGTCACTTTGATTCTATCATATGGACTTAGCCTAAATCAAATCTAAATCAATTCAAATTCAAGAGATTTTCTCACAACCCATTTATATTCTCATTTTATATTCACATATATAAATGAAATATAAACTCAGATCAATCAAATCAAATTCAAAATTCAAATACAAATCAAAAGTCTTTCCTAAGTCACTTTGATTCTATCTTATGGACTTAGCATAAATCAAATCTAAATCAATTCAAATTCAAGAAATTTTCTCATAACCCATTTATATTCTCATTTATATTCACATATATAAATGAAATATAAATTCAAATACCCAAAACTAAATCCAAAACTCAAATCCAAATTCAAAACATAAAAAATAAAAAATCTTTCCTGAGTCATTTTGGTTCTATCTTATGGACTTAGCCTAAATCAAATTCAATTCAAATCAAATTCAAGAAATTTTCTCATAACCCATTTATATTCTCATTTATATTCACAAATATAAATAAAATATAAATTTAAATATCCAAAAATCAATTCAAAAATCAAACTCAAATTCAACCAAAATCTAACCTAAGCCTTTCAAGCCAAAATCTTGAGCTTAGCCAAATCAATTTTAAATCAAGCCAAACCCTTGATTTTTTTCTTCATGATTCAATCAATCCTTCAATCATGAATCCAAATATAAACGAAAACTCCAATCATCAAACCAAAATTAAATTCAAAAATCAAAACCAAGTCAAACTCATGTTCACCCTTTTGAACTTGAAATTGTCAAATGAATCAAAACCCATTTGACTTCAAACCACTTGCAAATGGATTTATATTCCAATCATAAGTTCATATGTCAGTTCAATCAAACTCAAATCAAGCTTTGACCAAGCTATTTGACCTACTTAGGCTCACTTGACCCAAAGTAACCTAAAGTATCCCTTTTGAGCCAAATTCTAATCCTACCCGAATTGGATTGAACTAAGCCCAACTAAGCCTCACATTGTGAGCAACAATCATCATGAGATGATCAATCACTCAAATTGGGTCAAACCAAGTCAAACTTAATGGTTGATCAAGTCAACAGTTAGCCAAAATGAAGCCTAAATTAGCCAAAATCCATCATAAGCCAAATTGATTGAAACCATTGATCAAAACTCATTCATGATCAATGTTTGAACTTGTCCAAGTCATCATTTGAGCCTAACCTAGCCCAATTGGCAACTTGACCCTAGTTGACCCAACTTGACCTAAAAAGTCAAAATATGTCAAAACTTGATCTAAGCCAAATTGATTGAAACTAATGGGCAAATTTATTATAAAATGATTGTTGAACTTGACCAAAGCCTTAATTGGCCAACTAGACCCAACCTAGCCCAATTGACCTTGAACGCAAGTTGATCTAAAGGTCAAATTGAGCCAAAATCAAATTAAACCAAAATTGATTGAAAACAAAGATACCAATATATTTCAAAAGACCAACTAGACCTAAACCAACCCATGACCTAACCCAAATAGGTCAAATGGACCAAATTGGTCAACTTGACCCATTTGACCTAAATGAAATCAAATGAACCAAAATCAAATATAAATCAAATTGAACCAAACCAATGATGCCAAAACATTTCAAATGGTCATATGAACTTGACTCAACCCTTGGTTTGACCCAATTTGACCAATTGGTCAACTTGACCCAAGTTGATCCATTTTAACCTAAATGGGTCAACATGAGCCAAATCACATCAAACCAACTCCAAATTAATTGAAACTTGGCCTAACCCATTTTTCAATCATACCAAATATATTCAAATTGAAATCCAAACCAAATGACCATTTTACTCGTAGGCCATAGGGTAACTTAAAATCAAAACCACTTGAAATTTGGTCAATTTCTTTTCATGGACACTTGGCATCCTCTTGGTGGACCAAATGGTCACTAATGGACATGGTGCACATGACCCAATGGGTTTGGGTCAGCCCAACCTAACCTAAGGATAAAATTGACCACCCTTATGGACATGAGCACATGGGAATCCTTCCTCCACCTTTTTTTGCACATGGAAACTTCCCTACTACCTTCTTTGGCCAAAACTGAATGCCATGCCACTCTAAACGGTCAAAATAACCCATTGAATAGGGTGTATTCGATCAAAATGATAAAGATCTTCATTGTCGTCCGATTCACCTAAGGGGAAATATACTCCCTTTAATTCTACTTCATTCCACATCACACACACTCGATTGAGCTTAGGGAATTCAGAAAAAGCACCCCGAGGTTTCTCCAAGTTTCCTCAGCCCATTTCCAATTCTCCATTTTTATTTTCTTCAAACCAAAAATAGGGGAGCTCCACCAAATATCCATCTCACTTAATACATCAAATCAAGCCAATTCCTCTTGCAAGCTTCATCAAAGGACTCAATCGAACTTGCCTAAAGCTTAATCCAAGTTCTCAAGGCAAGGGAAGTGGGACTTCGATCAAGGCCACAAGGATTTGAAGGTGAGCTTGATCCATAGAGAGATCTACTCAATCCCAAGGCTTGAAACTTTCAACAGAGCTTCGTCTCCACTAGACAAAGCTACCTCATCGAATTCGAGCATCGGTGATAGCCTCCGGTGAGATATGGATCAAAACTGAGCTTAAACTAGAGAGTGTGTGCTCTTTTGTGAAAGGAATTTTAACTTCATGTAAAACTAGTTGTTGGATGTCTTCTCACTTGAATGATAATGGTGTGGGTTGAGTTTGGGCTCAATCTGAGCTCAATCAAGCTTGGATCATGCCATGGAAGATGGACGGTGGCCATCTCCTATAGGCGAGCTCAAGGACAAATCATGGGCCTTCCATCCATGTATTTTGGATGGATGGCCATGATCAAAGTAGGATCCCTGATTTAATCCCTTAAGAACCACATGCTTGATCTCAGCCATTCGATCCTTGATCAGACTTATGAGGAGAAAGCGTGTAGCGCCGCTGCTGATGCGGTGCTATGATGTGATAACTTAAGTGACCTATCCCGTCATGCCACGTAGAAAGCATGTGCCGTGTTAGCCTCCATGTGGTGCCGATGGGATTAATCACTTAATTAGGCTATTTAATTAATAGATAATCATGGAAACTTCAAAATAACATAACTAATTCTAGAAAAATCATAAAAATATAAGCTAAAATGCACTGTAAAGATATTCCTTAGGAGAATAATCTAAAAATATTCCCAATGGATTTTGAATAGTGTATTTTTTCAATTAAGATTTTAATAAAAATTTAGTAACCCTAATTACTCTCTAATTATTTCATTAATTTATTTCAAATTTCTCTAGTGTATTTAGTGGGATGACCTCTGCCTCCCCTAATTTTCTTGGGATTTATTGATGAGTTAATTAGAGAAATCATATAATGAATCCTTAATTACCCTCTTAATATAATTAAGCTTAATTAAGCATATGAATAGTGGTCTAATTCTTTTATTAAGTCAATTAAGCCTTGCTTAAGTGAAGAAGAGGTTTATGGAATGGATTTGGGGAATTTTCCCTAAGCCATTTCCTTAATCCAAACTTAATTAAGGGCTAATCCACTAATCACCTACTTAATTAACTTGATAAAAATTTTCAAAACATTCTAGAACTTAATCAATTCATCTTGGGTAGGTGCTTAGGTGTTCAATAACCTAAGTAACTTAAGAAAATCAAAATCCAACTCACATGTGTGGGAAGGGTTATGAAAGTACTTAAATTAAACCCTTTAGTTTAATTAATCACTAATTGTGAGCCAATTACATTAGGCCCTTTCTTTCCTAGGTGCATTGCTGAATAAATTCCTTGTGTAATTTTATGCCATACATTGGTTCATAATTATTTGAATAAATATTGCAAAGTGATGTAGGTAAGGGGTAATTAATGCACTTAATTCATACCTTAACCTAAGCAAAATATAAAAAAATCATCTAATGGTTCTAAAATTAAACTAAAATAACATACACGTGTGGGAAATGGGTTAGGACTAGCAAACCTCTTCACATTCCTTAAATTCAAATCAAATTCAAACATAACAAAATTTCTTTAAAACCAAATTTGATTTGCTATAAATAATTCTATTTCATAAGATTATCTTTAGGAATTAATTAGGGTGAATGAATTTACATGCTTTCATCACTTCATTTCTTTCTTAATATGTTAAATGTGTATGTCATCTAAAAATCATGCATTTATAAGTACTTATGAGCTTGCATGTGAATTGTGTTATGTGATTTTCCCTCTCTTTCTTAACATAGAATTGTATAGGATTTGCAAAGTCTATAGTCCATTTGAAAGGGACATAACACTTGCTTAAATCCATTCCTATACACTCCTATGTCATGACTTAAGAAGGAATTCCACCTCACACATATAAATTAAACAATAAAACCAAAATAAAACAAACATAAACTTTTGCATCTTTCTTTTTTCCATTCATTTCTTTTGTACATATATATGTATTTAAGGAAAGTGGTATATTAGTCTGGACAACCCCGGGGTTGCGAGGCTTTAAGTATTCCTAAGTATGTCTTGTACCTTACACCCCTAGTGCTAACAATGGTGTCGTACTCACTTATGTCTTTCATACATATAAATGTGCATATAAAAAATGGATAAAAGAATCCCTCTCTTCTACATAATGAAAATCATGCATCATAAAGCATCCAAATTTTCTTAAGTAATATCACTTAGCATTCATCATCAAAGGGTGCTAAACATCCTCATTTGTATGTATAGATATGCTTAGAATTCATCCATATGCATGTTATACATGTTAGGAAAGAAATGAAATGTTATGTGTTTTGTGATAGTATTTCACTTTACTTAATCTTAAAATGCCTTTCTTTTTGGATAGGTTTGTTTAGAAAAAAATTTAAACTTATGATTAATTAAAACACATAATAAAATATTCACTAAACAAGAATCAAATATGAATCTACTTAGAAGTTACTTAAGGTAGGGAGGAAAGAGAAGTTCCCTTCTCTTTTCCTCTCTTTACAACTTAGTAATTAATTGTATGATTCACTTAAACCAAATCAAAATACAAAATAACATCAACCAAAGCAACTCAATTACTTACATGAAACAAACTCTCTAGGTTGAACATTTTTATACTTAGAAAATCTAAACATTAAAGCCATAGTTAAGCATACCAAACAAACCTTAAATGGCACACACATTAGGCTAAGTCATCATTTTTAGCTTTAGGTTAGGGTAGTGCATGGTTTGATATTTGCTTTAATTTTGTGATATTTTGTTTTAGTCTAGATGTTAGGGTGTATATACTTAGACTGAATGGTAGGACATTTTAGTCTAATCATTGTCTTCTGCAGGGGATTGTGCTTAAGGGGCATTGTAATAAAAATATAAGATTGCTTTTGCTATGCAGATGCTTATACCACTAAGCATAATCCAAAATAGGACAAGTAGACTTAGTTACCCATGTGTGGGGTGCTAAGTCCAATTTATACATATTTTAATGCTTGGGATTGCATGGTTTGTTTAGCTAATCTTTGTTTTGCGGTTTTAGTTAGATTTTTTTCCATTTTCATGTACTTTTGTAATTAGGATTTTGGAATGATTGTTATAGGGGATTAGGATGAACATTAATTATAAGATTGCATCTTATGTACCATGTGAAGCCTTTGGAGCAACCACATTCCAACCATCCAAAAGAAAGAACCAAAAGAAGAAAGAAAAAAGAAGAAAGAAGAAAAGAAGAAAGAAGAAAGAAGAAATGAAGAATGAAGACCCCCATAGCATGAATTCCTTGCTTAATTGTAATTAATTCATTTATAATCTGGGTTGTATAAGGGTAGAGCTTGGCTACCCAATTTATTTTTTTTTTAAGTTTGTGCGGTGGAGCCCGACCATAAATGTGTTGGCTTAATGAGCCTCATGGTCAATCCGATCAATTTTGACGATAACAAGCGAATGCTTGGATGTTCTAATGTATGTTTTTATGTGTTTTAGATATATTAATTGTTAATTACATATCCAATACATCTCACAATATGTTTGAGAAAATTGCAAGAATAGAAGAATGAAAGATAGATCAAAATGGATAATGTGAAGCCCAAGATACAATATTTTAGGTTAGATGCATTTATAACTATCTTAGAATTTCATATGAGTTCATTGGCATAAATCAAATTTCTCACAACTTTACATATTATTTTTAATTATTTTAAATAATGATAATGAGGTTAATTTATATAAATCTCTATCTAATTAACATTCAATTATATGTTTTATACATAGCATTTGAATTGTCAAAATAATGATAATAAATTATGACTACTAAGTGTAATTATTTTATTTACTTAATATAGTTAAATATTTTAATTTAATTTGAATGTTATATGATAACTAACATATGTATGATTATATATAAATTATATCATAATATTTAAATGTCATATTTCAAAATTAGCAAAAATATGTGAAATTTTATATTTTAGCCAAAGTCATTTTATAATCAAGAAATTTATATCTGATTTCATCTCCAACGGATTCTTTGGATTTTTTTTTTCCTTTAATTTGATAGGTTACATGACCCATGTTTGATTAAAATTGAATTTATTATGATTTTTCAAACATTAGCTAGTTTTAATAATGAATGCATGCTACATGCTTTGAATATATTAAGAGCCATATTTGATTATTTTTTATTTGCCCATGTGAATAGCCAAATTTTGGCTGTTTGACTTTAATATTTCTTTAATATAAATTATATTTTTATTGAATATTAAATTATTATATGATAAAATGATGTTAGAATAATATAGTTTTTGAAATAATTCAAAATGACCTTCTTGCCTATAAATAGCCCTCATTCTCATCATGAAAGTATTCCCATTCAAATTCAAAATCCCTCTAGCAAATCTAAGATAAAATCTCCTAAATTTTCCTTCCAAGTGTTCTCCAAATATTGCAAGATCAAATCCTTGGTTTGGAAGCTTCAACATCTTCAACAAAGCAAGCTTTCTCAAATTACTTGAGTTTATTTTCTTGATCTTAATCCCTTTTTAAGTTGTTCATGTTATTTTACCATCTATTTATTCTTTTCAGTTTATACTTTTTGGTGGATTAGTCTTTGGACATCAAAGTCTAAAGTTTTTCATATCAAAGTTTCTTAAATCATTTTTTTTGTGAAAAACTCTTGTGATAGTTTGTAGGATTTATTTCAACTTGTTGAAATTTTTAACTTCCTACAAATTTCTTTTGGTTTCTTAAAATATTTCTTCATTAGTCTTATTTTGAAAGATCATTTATTCTTAGATTTATTTTAGAAGTATATTTTAAGCATTTTAAATTAAATTATTGTGCTGAAATTATTTTCATATTTATTATATCTCTTTTTTCAATTAAAAGCTTACTAGCCTATTTAGATCTATCATATGCTCATTTTATTTAACTATTTTGTGATCATTAGCATTAATTGAAAGAATCTTTTTGGTTAAAATAAAATAAATTATTCCTTACTGAAATTTATTTTATTGTGCAAAAGAATATTGTGAATTTATTTTGAAATCATTTTTATATTAGTCTACAAATTATAATAATATAAACATCTTAGTAAGATTACTTTAAGATATTTATTTTATTATTTCTTATCAATATTAAGTGAGCAGTTTATCTTGCCAAATTTTTAAGTTGTAAAGTGATCATTTATAAGTTGTGAGATCACTTTTTGAATTGGATAGCTTGGTATATTTGTGAGAGATTTATTTTATCAAAATTTATTATTTTGTATTTTTCTTTTTGTGTTATAAAATTTATATTGGGGTTGTACTCACCCCTTTATAGGAGAGTACATATTATTGTAGGGGTTGTACTCGCCCCGTTATAGGAGAGTATTATTTGTAAGTTATTTTGCATTTAGTAGATTCTAAGGTTCTTGTGGGTAATTTGGTTTTGGAGTTTGGCCGAACCACATAAAACTTGTGTGCCTATTGTCTCTCTTTGTTTTACTATATTTTTATTTTTATTGCATTAAGAATTGTATCTTGTCACTATAAAATCAAAAATTAATTTTCTATTAAATCTTAAAATTTAAGATTAACTTTTAAAATTTTTAATATCGCCTAATTCACCCACCTCCGCCCTCTTGGGTGCTATAGTGACTCACAAAATGGCATTTTATTCTTTTGTGCTAGTTTTATAAATTGATTGAACCTTGCCTCACCAAGCGAGTGGTAAGGAGGTTTTAAATTTTTATCATCTCCTTTCATAAGTTTATTTTATTTTTTTCACCTATTGGGAAACCCAATAGGGGTTCTAGGACCTACAATGAGTGAGGTCCTAAAACTTAGAGGATATTGGCTAGCTTTGCTTAAGAGTGAAATAAACTAAGTGTCAAGAAGGAAAGATATTCTTGGACTCATTTGAAATACAAATCCACTATTGATGCTTGGAGACAATAATTGTCTACAATAGATAGAGAGAGGAACAATCCCCAACGGAATCGCTTGAAAAATCTATGGTGTTTATTTTTGGTTTTGTATATTATGTGTGTGTATGTGTTGGGGGGGGACACCATGCAGATCTGAGTGTGTACTTATTGAGGTGATCGAGTACGACATCAAGGAATAGTATACTATCTCAAAAGATAGAAATCACTACCCTACGATGGGTGTAATCACCTGATAAGAACTCTTAAGGCATGATGGGTCTTCGAATGTACGAGAGATTTTTTTCCTAGTTTATATGGATGAATAAAGTAGGATTTATTTAAAATAGGTTTTAAAGTTCCCTATGGGGGCAAGCCCCCATAGTTAATTACATCCTAAAGAAGGTGAGTTCCTTAGGAATACTCTCGACTAAAGCAGGAAATTGTTATCTCCAAAGAATTCAAAGATATGACTATCAATAAATTGGCTATGTTTGAAAGATCAAATGGAATAGATTGAAAGGAGTGATTTATTATTGAAGCCAAAGGAGATGAGTAGGGGATGCTCATGTTACTAGAAAGTCTAGTGAGTATCCCAAACTATCCTATGGTTGGGCTTTATATGTTTGAAATTGAGGAGAATTATATATTTGAGTTGAAATTTTATTAAAAATCTAGGACTTATAATTTCATAATACAAGATTGTTAAAATGCCTAAGAGGTGAGGATTTATGCTTGTAGCTCCAAAAGAGAACAACAACCTTAGATCCTAAATCTAGGGAGCTTTAGTGAGGGCCAAAGCATGACCTATTTCTAGGGCAAAAGTGGGTATATTACTTACCTCATAAGAGAGGGTAAACCACCTGACTGCTGAACTTATAATCGTCTGGAGTGGCAACCAACTAATTCCTCCTATGATTTAAAATCATGTGATCAAGTCATATATTTTGCAAGATGGTTAGGTTATTATTATTTAGAAAGAAAACTAAAGTCCTTAAACCCACTCCCTAAGAGAGTAGAGCATGAGTGATATGAATAATGACTTAGTTTAATACAAATCTTATCAAATTTTATCAAATTTTATTTGATTTGGACTCTTTATTTATTGCACCGACTATAGGATTTTATATGCCTAAATATATGATGAAGTTGATTATGGGCAAAATCATATAGAAGAAGGTGTTCTCCACGAAGGATGCCCTCAAGCATTCCTTGATGTGCAATGGATGGAGATCCTTCATTTTCAAGAGAAGAACAAGATGATATGCATGGTGTTGAGCATGCAACATTCAGTCAAGGGGTTGCTAAATATTTTATTATCTTGATTATATCCTAGGCTTTATGCAAGGTTATGAGTTATTTTAAAATTTTAATTTTGAGTTATAATTAGGGTAGAAAATTTATTTTTCCATAAGACCTAAATAGATCCAGGCTGCACATTAAATCATCATACATAAAAAAATAGGAAAATGTATGTCATTTTTATTACACAATATAAACAAATCATCAAATAATTTATAACCTCAATGTAAAAGAATAACAGGCCGATGCGGTCGGGCACCGCCATACAACCCGAAAAAGAAATGGGTACCCGAGCTCAACCCTTATACAACTTGGTATATGAAAGAATAATTACAAGTTACAAAATGATAAGTGATATGGGGGTTCTTCAAGTCTTCATGCACCCTCCATTTCTTCATTTAATTTGCTCTATTTGATTTGGTAGGCTTCTAGGCATCACATGGCACCCCATGATCAAACCCTGACCAATGTTCATCCTTAACCCCCATAACACTTAACCAAATTCCTAATGCACAATTACATTAAAAGAATGGAAAAGTAAATCTAACTACACATGCAAAATAAGAGTTAGCTAAACACACCATGCAACCCAAGCAGTTATATGAATAACTTGGACTTAGCACCCTGCACAGGAGTAACCAAGTCCACCTGTCCTAATGCGGATTATGCTTAGGGGTTAAGCAACCTGCAAAAGAGAGCATTTATATTTATTTTAAGCATCAATTAAGCATAATCTCCTACATAAAATATGATTAGAATAATCACAGTCTAACATCCAGTCTACGAAATGTACACCCTAACATCCAATCTATAATAGTATATCACAAAATAAGCATACATTAAATCATACATGTCCCTAACATAAAGCTAGAAGTGGTGACATAATCTAATGTGTGTGTTATGGCTTGAGTGGTATGTCCTAGCTAGGATTTAGAGTTAAGATTTTTTAAGTATGAAGGACATTTAATTATGAAGGGTGGTTTCACTTTAAATAGTTTAATTAATTTGTAAATTTTACTTAATATTTTCTTTTATTTCACTTGACCTACACTTAATAACAATATGTTATGAAGAGAAAGAAAGAGCGGATCACTCTCTTTTATCCCTACTTTAAGTCACATCTAAAACAAATTAATTAATTAATTTCCTTTAGTGAATGACTTATTACATGTTTTAATGAGTCCTAAGTTTAAGTTCACTTTAAATAAACTCATTCAATAAGAAAGGCATCTTAAGATTAGTTAGAATGAATTACTATCACATAACACATGTTTGTTCATTTCTTTCTATCATGTATATCATGCATATGATTAAATCCTAAGCATAGATATACATGCACTTTGTATCTTAGCACACTTAAATGATGAATGTGAGTAAATGTATTTGGAATTAATATTTCATTTGATTGAATGATTTTGTTATATTAATTTAAATCTCTATCTAAATTCTTATGCAAAAGCATAAGGGAAGAACCTTAAATCATGTGACTAATCAATTCAACCAATTAAACAAAGTATGAATGCATATCTTTTTAATAGAAAAATGGGGTTTTCATTCATTAGCTAAGTACACATTCACATGTATAAAAGTTTTAAGAAAGTACATCACCATTGTTCTGCACCAAGGGAATGAGGTAGGAACCTCCTTATGGCTACTTAAACCTGTGTCCCTAGAATGTCTAGACTAATATACCTGCTATCCTTAGATACATATAGATGTATAAAAAACTACAAGAATAGCAAGCCATGCAAAAAATTGTATTTTGGTTTCATTGATTTATTTTTTGTAAATGAATTAAAGTTCTATCTAAATTCTGATGTCTAAATGTATAAGAATGAAATCAAGCAGATACGTCGCCATTATTTCGCATCAAAGGAACGAGGTAGGAACCTCCTCACTTAAAATGCGTCCACAGGATGTCGGACAAATATACCCGCTAACATTCTTACTTATACAAATCAACACATGAATGTAAGAAGAGACTTTATTTCATATACTAATTTAATATTCACTTGCATTTTCTATGTATATGTAACTAAAGTTACAATCTATATGTATATTCATTCATTAATAAACTTTTGAAAATATATTTGAGATTTAATAGTGATACTAGCCACACATTTTTAATTAATCCATTACATGTAAATTAACATAAAGGGAATTATTTTTTATTTAATTAATTTGAAAGACATGAATGCATGAGTACAAGTGGCATACAATATTTTTAGCATGAATGGAAGTAAATAAAATAACACAAGTATGTGATTTTATTCAATCCAACTAATGGACAATCATATTAAACAAACTCATTTAAGATAAACCAAAGTTTTTTAAAGACATTTTTTATCTTTATGTTTGGTTTGAGTTAAGGAATGTGAAAGAAGTTTGCTAATCCTAATCCTACCCCCCATGTGTGATTTAATTTGATTTAATGAAGAATAATTAGGTTGATTTTATGTCTTAATTATGTTGAGGTATGAATTAAGTCCATTAATTAACCCTTACCTACATCACCTTAAGCTAATTAACTAAATAATGATGAGCCAATATGAGATGCAACCATATAAAATGTAAATTGGAAATGCTCCTAAGAAATGAAAGAGGCCTAATGCAATTGGCTCATAATTAATAGTTAATCAAGCCTAAGGAGCTCACTTAATTACTTTTATGATTTTCTCACACATGTGAGCTAACCATAATTTCACTAGCTCTCTCTTTAGGTTATTGAATACCCAAAGAGCTGCCCAAGATTGATTAAACAAAGTTAGGTTGTGAATGAATGGATTTTAAATTAATTTCATTAAGCCTTTGATTAATTGATTAAATTCTTTAATTATGTTTTGATTAGAATGATGAAATTAACTTTGGAAGAGGCCTCAATCCTACCCTAACTTTGATTAGTGATTAAATTCTTTAATTATGTTTTGATTAGAATGATGAAATTAACTTTGGAAGAGGCCTCAATCCTACCCCTAAGTCATTTCAAACACTCAATTAGGCTCTGAAATAATTAGACTCCTTCTTATTTTAATTAAATGGCTAAAATATTTTCCTAAGACTTCCCATAATTAATAGAGGATAATGAGATTAATTAATTAATTAAACCATTATTAATTTTCTTAATCATCACTAATTAAGTTTGGAGAGTAATTAAGGCTTAATCCATTAATTTCCCTAATTAACTATCCAATAAACTCTAAGAAAAATATGGGAGGTAGAGGTCATCCCCCTAAATATCTCTAGAAAATTTAAAATTAATTGGACAACTAATTAGAGAGTAATTATGCTAATTAAGTTTTTAATTAAATCTTAATTAAGCAAAAATTACTGTTCCAAACTAATTAATCATAATTTTAATGGATTCTATTCTGAAATATCATTAAGATTAACCCTAAATTGAAACAGCCCTAATTAACCCTTAATCTCATCGATGTCACGTGGCTACTAATGCGGAGCACGCTTTCCACGTGGCGCGACAAGATTGGGTATTTAAGATGTCACGTCGGGTTGCTGACTCAGATTGCGACAGACGCGCTTTCCCGTGGGCAGTCCGATCAAAGATCAGACGGCCATAATCAGATCTCATGGTAAAGGGGAGAAAAGAGAGGATCTAAGCATAATTAGATCAGGACCGTCCATTCCGATCACGTGGAATGGATGGCCCATGATCCGTCTCCTTCATGAATGGCGAAAGACAGATATCGTCAGTCTTTCTCCATTCGATCAGAGCTCACCTGAGCTTTGATTGGGATCAAATTGATCCGACGCCATCAGGAGAAGAATGCGAGCACATCCAACGGTCAAGATCAACCCACATGAAAATTTTCTTCACAAAGGCCCACGCAAAATTCACCTAAGCTATGGCTTTGAGGAATTACCTCATCGGAGCTAATGTCCAGTGGTGGGATCGACTGAGGTAGCTTCATTTGGTAAAAATAAAGCCATGTTGAGCCACATGAACCTTGATTTGAGGTGGATTGCTCGGTCGACCAAACTCCTCCTATTTGGCGATCGGTCTTGGTCGAAGTCCTATCTCCGTCACTTGGAAGCTTGGGAAATGATTTGTTTAGCTTCGATTGGATATGGTGAAGGTGTGGGTAAAAGGAATTTAGGTTTGATTGAGTAGAGAGGGAGTATTGATTGAAAGAAGACTGCCCTATTTTAATTTTGCATGTAGAGGAGAAATCTGATCGAGGGAGGCTTCGAGAATGCTTGGAAAAGCTCTGTGGGGTTTTGAAAATGCTGAGAACTCTCACAGTGCAATCCGTGATAATTCCCACTTGAATTGGGGTTGTATACCCGAAAATCATGCGTGAAGGATGGGAGGGATGGGTTGGCTTGTTTCGATCGATAGGCCACCATCAGGGCATCGAAGAGTTCATGTACAACTCCACATGGCTCGACTTGAGTGGAGGGAGCTGTGGGGGGATGCCCAAGGGCTGGTGTGCAAAACCTCGGCTTGAATGAGGAAGAGTTGAACTCCCATTAATCCTTG
This sequence comes from Cymbidium sinense, assembly GCA_021442155.1. Taxonomy (NCBI): domain Eukaryota; kingdom Viridiplantae; phylum Streptophyta; class Magnoliopsida; order Asparagales; family Orchidaceae; genus Cymbidium; species Cymbidium sinense. Next base: position 60,400,339 of record CM038221.1, read on the forward strand.
GATGACCTAGGGGGGATTAGGTGAGCTAGGTGGGTTAGGTGGAGCCTCACTTGAGTGCTTGGGGGAGTCAACTTTGCTTGTTAATGTAAAGATCCAGTGGAAAGAAGGTTTTTCCAATGGCTCATTGCTTGGGTGGGGCCCACTATGGATTTGGGATTGTTTGGTGATGAGTTAGGACTGGTTTGGGTCGGGTTAGGCCAGGTCCTAAGGTCTCATAGGTTAGTTTTGGGTGATTTGGCTTCATATCATCAAAATATGCTCATTTGGGTTAGGTTGGGTTGGGTTGACCAATTTGTCAAATTGGGTCAAACCAAGACTTGGGTTAGGTTCAAATGATATTTTGAAGAGTTTTGGTTCAAGTGATTTTGATTAATTTGGCTTAAGTTTGATTTTGGTTCTTTTGGATTCAAATAGGTCAAATAGGCTAAGTTGACCAATTTGACCAATTTGACCAATTTGACCAAATTAGGTTGGGTTAAGTGTTAGTTTTAGTTCATGTTCAATTGGTTAATTAAAAATTATTGTAGGCTTTGGTTTGGTTTAATTTGGAATTAACTTGGATTTTGGCCAATTTGACCATTTAGGTTAATTTGGGCTAGGTCGGGTCAAGTTGACCAATTAGTCAAATTGGGCTCAATCATGGCTTTGGTTAAGTTTAATAAGTGATTTGGAATTAAATTGAGTCATTATTTTCAATCATATTGGATCAAATCATGATTTGACCCATTTTGGCTTTTTAGGCTAATTTGGGTCAACTTAGGTCAAATGGCCAATTGGACCTGGTTTGGCCCAATTGATGGTTTGGTCATGTTCAATCATTGATTATGAGTTGGTTTGGATCAAAGGTCTCAATCAATTTGGTATGGTGAGTTTTGGCTAGTTTGGTTTCATTTGGGCTAAGGGTTGACTTGGTTTGACCTAATTCAAGGTAGTTGATCACCTTAGGATGATTGTTGATCATGATATGAGGTTTGGATGGGCTTAGTTCAATCCAATTTGGGTTAGATTAGAACTTGGCTCAAAAAGGTCTTTTAGGTCACTTTGGGTCAAGTGGACCTAAATGGGTCAATTGGTTAGGTTTTGGCCCATTTTAAGTTTAATTGAGCTCACATATGGATTTATGATGAAAATATAAATCCAGTTGCAATTGGTTTGGAATCAAATGGATTTTGGTTCATATGATAATTTCAAGTCAAAAGGGGTCAACATGGTCTTGACTTAGGTTGAGTTGGGTTTGGTTTGATAATTGAACTTTGTATTTATATTTAGGTAAGTGGTTGAAGGGATGATTGAATCATGAAGAAATTCATGGGTTTTGAGTTGATTTGGGTGTTATTTAGCCAAGTTCAAGAATTTGGCTAAAAAGCCTAAAATTAGGAATTTGATTTGATTTGGGTTTGGTTTTAACCGCTTGGATTTATATTTTATTTATATTTATGAATATAAATGAAGATATAAATGATTCATGAGAAAATCACTTGGGTTTAGAGTGATTTAAAAGCAAATTTGACCAAGTTGAGGGATGTAGGTCAAAAGGGTTTAAGTAGGGAATTGATTTGATTTGGTTTAGTTTGATTTGATTTCAATGGTTTGAATTTAGATTTCATTTATATTTATGAATATAAATGAAGGAATGATTGATTTATAAAAAAATCAATAAAATTTAATTTGGTTTGAATAAGGTTTAGGCTAAGTATATGAAGGTGGTTCATATGGCTTAGAAAGGGATTTAGCGTTTGAATTTAATCATGGGTTTCAATCATTTGGAGTTGGATTTGATTTGGAAATTTAGGTTGGGAATTGATTTGAGATTGAATTTGATATTTGAGAAAATCAATTGAATTGGGGTTGATTTGAATTTGGTTAAGGCTAAGTCCATAAGATAAAATCAAAGGGTTTAGGAAGGGATTTGGAATTTGAATTTAATCATGGGTTTCAATCATTTGATTTGGGATTGGATTATGATCTTGGATTTAAATTTAAGGTTTGGTTTGGAAGAAGGAAGCAAGGATTGAGTTTAAGGCTATAGAGTAGGCAAGTCTTCTTAAATCCCTAAGACATAACCTCTTCCTATGGCTAACTCTTCCAAGTCTCTAGGCTTAGATTAAGTGTTCACCTAATCACTATAAGTGTCTTAAGACTAAGGAGCTCTTAGTGTCTACAAGAGTCCTAGATCTATGATGAGGAAGTTGAGAGCTCACTCCAAAGTGAGGTCAACACATCTAATTTCTTTTAATTGATCCATGGGTAGAACTTTAGGTGTTCAATAACCTAAAGAGAGCTAATGAAATTATGGTTTGCCCATATGTATGGAAAAACCATAAAAGTAATTAAGTTCCTTAAGCTTAATTAATTAGTTATTTTGAGCTAATTGCATTAGGCCCCTTCCATTTCATAAGAGCATTACTATTTACTCTTCAATTCATTTGCATATTACATTGGCTCATAATCATTTAATTAATTATCTTAAGGTAACATAGGTAAGGGTTTAATTAATTGATTTAATTCACACATTAACCTAATTAATCCATAAATCAATATAATTGCTTCTCATTAAATCAAATTAACTCACACATAGAATGGGATTAGGATTAGCAAATCTCTTCTCACATTTCTTAAATCAAATCAAACATGAAATTAAAAGTGACATTAAGAAATTTTGATTTATTTTAAATGAGCTTATTTAATATGATTGTCCTTAAGAATTTATTGGATTGAATGAAATCATGTGCTTATACCCCTTTATTTCTTTCCAATAATATTAAATTTTGTATGTCACTTGATTCATGCATTCATCTCTTGCAAAATTAATTAAATTAAAAGGTTTCCTTTATGTCAAGCTTGCATGTGCTAATTTAAATTAATTTATGTGTGGCTATTATCATTATTAAATCCAAATCTATTTTTTAAAACTTATAAATGAATGATTATACATGCTATGAATGCTAGTTATAAATACATAGGAAATGTATGTGATTATAACTTAAGTGTATGAAGTGAAGTTTTTTTTTTCTTTCATTCATGTATTGGTTTATGTGTAAGCAAGAATGTTAAATGGGTATATAGCTTGGACATCCCGGGAATATGAAGCTTTAGTTAGCCCCAAGGAAGTCATTTGATTACCTCACTTCCCTGGTTTAACAACGTCACATACTCCATTTGATTTTTTTTTTTTTTTACATACTTCAATACTAGAATTTAGATAAGATTTTATTCCATATGCATAAATATTTCAAATATATAATCTTAGCATAAATTTTTCATTCTTGTAGTTGTTTGTACATTCATGTGTATTTAAGAGTAGTGTGTATATCTAGTCTAGACATTTCGGAGATGCAAGGCTTTAAGTAGCCCCAATGAGGTCTTTACCCCACTCTCCTGGTTTAACAATGGCGAAGTATCCACTTAAAACTTTTATACATTTGAATGTATATTTAGCTAATGAATGAAAACTCTCTTTTTCTACTAAGAAAGACATGCATTCATATTTGTTCAAATGATTGAATCAATTTATCACATAGTTTAAAGCTTTCTTTCTTATATTCATGTGTATAAGCTTACATATGTTTGAATGTAATGGGTATATAGTTTGGACATCAGAATGAGAACTTTGGCGATGAGGTCGTTGATTATCTCACTTTGATTTAACAATGACACGTACTTGTTGACCTTGGTTTGTCTTCCTGAAAAGCCGAGCAATTATTCCCTCCTGTTTCTCTCAACAGCTCTTGCTCACGATCCCCTCTTTCCTCCCTAAAAAATTGAAAGCCCTCCCTCTCATTAAAACTGCTCCATTCGCACGGGAACTGCAAGAGAAAACCTCACGTATGCCTTCAAGCCACACTCCTTCCCGTTCGAAATGAGCTCCCCAGCCTGTCTATCACATGCGTAGAATGGAACGAATGCAGAGAGCATGTTCGTCTCTGTTTTCTCGAAGAAATTGCATGAGCCCATCAGTCTCTACAGGCCGATCAGATGACTCGCAATCTCCCTCTCCACTCATCGAATAGCTCCAACTCCAGTTTGAACCCCAGATCCCCAGTCGAACCCTCAACTGAAGTCGAACGAACCCTTCCCGTTCTCCCTACAGCCCGAATGACCACCTCCCGTTCGGCAACTTCTGCTGTGGATGGGATTGATTCATCGCATGTGACATCATCTTCGTGAACACGGCAGATCCACAAAAAGCATCATGTTGTGGAACTCTTATCAGGCACCAATCTCTGTCTTCTACCGCTACGGTTTTAAGGGATACCAAGACACCCTCTACGTTTACAGCCAACACCAGATCTGCATTCTTCGTGATCGTCAGGTCGAGTCTTTGACAGAGCAAGGCAACCAAGCAATTAGGAAATAATCTCCAAGTTGTTCTCAATGCTAAGGCCTCTTCTGTAAATGAGATCATTGGAATGGATTACAAAACTATGTTGCAGTCAGCACTTAGCACTATGATGGAGGAGGCAAGGAAATCCAAGGTTTCAAAAGTTGAAGAACTAATCAATTTGCAAAAACAATCACTTAAGAATGCCACTTGGTAGGAGAAGGCGGTTTACGGGAAAAGGAAGCCATGAAGATGTTTGATCTAATGGTGGAAGAATGGGGTGGAACCAAGCACTGTAACCTATAATGTATTTATAGCTTGAATGTGTATGTGAAAATATATATATGCTTCTTTTGCGATTTGAGCCGTACGCGATAGGGTGTAATGGGTGCAAAAGTAGTGGCGTTACGTGACCAAGCTTTTGATAGACGTCGGTAAGCCAAAATTGTTAGATCAGCACCCACATGTGAAATGTTGTCAAACTTTTGACTAAATCTAAGACTTAAAAAAAAGGGGGAAGGAGGTTTGAATGTATAGAAATTACATATATATTTATTTTTATGCAGGTGGTTGAAGGCCTCGTTATGCTCATTAGAGCAATGATTGAAAAAGTAGTGCTTCAAAATACCAAGTCGCTCATCGAGCGTGATGAATAAAACAGTTTTGATGTAGCCACTGCGGATGATCGAAATATTGCCGAAATTTTGTCAAATTTTTAGGACAAAAAAATGATTTAACATTAAGTTAAATATGAAATATAAAATCCTAAAGAAATGAATTTGAAATTAAATTTAAATGAACTTAATAAATATTAATATGATATGAGAATATGCTAAGTAAAAAAATGAGTTCATTCACTTAGTTTATCATCGAATGAATGCTTGAGTCCATTATTTTATATACTGAACAATTGAAAGTGCTCAAGTAGAATATAAGTGAGGCTTGAAGCTAACTCCAAACTCATAAAAAACTTACAATAAGTTTAAAGTTTGACTTTTAAATAAACATAAAACTTGATGTGGAATCTAAAATAAAGTCAAATTGGGTTTGATCGCTCTTGCATGAAGAAGTTGAAAAAGTATGAGTTGCGTATTCACCAATGAGTTTGGTTATGCACGATATTTTCAATAAACATTATGATTATTATAGCTTATTTTAAGTAAATTAAAAGTGATTTAAATTGAACACAATCAAGCTTAGGGAATGAATATGAAGCTTGATAATTCACCTATAAGCAAATATGGATTTCAATATTTTATCACCCAACATGAATAAGATTTATCATTGATTATTCCAAATATCAAATTCTTGAACAATAACAAGCATTACAAAACTAGCTCGATTAACAAATGAATTATGGTTTAATATACACTAAGAAAGTTGAGAAGTGTCGAGAAAGTTTAGGTAAGACACACAAGAATTTGATATATAGTCGATAACTATGAATATAATTCTTACAATGTGTCACTTTAAATGACTTAAAAGAAAATCTAATTGGATTTGTAATCAAATAACAAGAGACTTATAATAAGCTCGAAAGCTAACATTCAAATACAAATACAATTTGAACCAGGATTATAAAAAAATGTGCAGAAAACTTAATAGCTTTTCAAGAAGCATGAACATAGAGTTTCAACAAATAATTGGGGAGCATCATATTACATATCAAAAGAAAAAGCAACCGTTTGAATTCAAACTAGCTTACTTGAAAGAGATATGCTAGCTCACATAGGAAAGAACAATAGCTAATGATGATTAATAAAGATTTAAAAGTCTATCAATGTGCATAAGCTAAGCAATCATTTTACCTTATTCAACTCACTATCAAGTTAAATATAAGCAAAGTTACAATATTTTGAATCGAAAATATAAAATAACACGCCACCGGATTTGCAACACATCGTACAAGCCAACAGAATATGTTAATTAAGGCTTCGATTGAACTCTTGCACATATTATAAAGTATGACTAAAACTCAAATTCAATACCTTAAAATTATGCACGCATTCTTAAAAGTACCCGCATAAGCCCCGATACTACATTGAATGCTTAAATTTAGTGTTTGAGGATGTTGCGGTTTGCTTCCCAGCTTGGTCTTAGGATTAGGTTCCGGGTTAACAAAACCTAAAAATCCAATCATTATAAAAATTTTAGCTTATTAAAATATCTAAGAAGCTAATTCTGTCATATAATAGTAGATCTGATCCTTTATTATTAAATTAATAGAGTCGACTAGATCTGAAATAATAAACCACCCCGATGATGGCTATGTTGAATGGAGATTTCAACTTAACGGGATACTTACCATCAAAATGTGCTTAGAAGCTCAAATTGAATTAATCAAAATCAAGTGTCAATACAAATATAAAATTGAATAAATTACTAAGTGTTAAATTCTTAAATGAAATTAAATATTTAAATAACTTAAAGCTAAAATTCAATGCGCCTTCCGAATTATTGTGAGGTGACAAATTAGAAAACTCTAGCTCAAAGGAGTCAATGTCAAATCAAATGTATTTCTACATTCACTCTTAATCAATCTAATGTTAGTAAGGACGTGGCCCGTGTCTTTTGTCTGCGTGGTTTGGCCAATAGGCTCCACATATGATACAGTTACAGCCAAAGCCCTATGATCGATGGTTGCCGCCAAATGACACTATTATATTATGATCACGATTGTATCCCATATGTTCCCCAATGACTCTGTACCTTGAGATGTGAACCATAGTGTACACCTAATAGGGCAAAAAAATCCTATGTCAGTAAGGTAGACTTAAGATTTTCTCATTTGACAAACACCACCAAAGGTCTACAAGGATTTTTTAGACGACGCAATCCATTGATGCTGATAAGGATCCTTCTCTTAGGTTGGGTCGACTACCTCCTTTGACTAAGTAGACTAAGGATCGTGACAGCTCGAGATGACGGAACCATAGGATCTAAATCGCGCATGTCATCATTCCCCCAACCATCCGCTTTAAGCTAATAATGATGAATTTCATAAATTATAAATCCTAAATTCTAAAACTCCACATGTTGCTACTATACACTACACATTTAGCGATCTAACGATAAGCCTTAATTGAAAATTCTCTCTCAACATTGGCGGTAATTAACTAGGTGTTTCTTTATAGAAAACCAATAAAAAAGTCCTCACAAAATGAGGTAAATCTCAGGTAGTACCTTATCTACTATTTTATCTACCTTCTAAAAATTACACCAATACTTAAATCATACTCTCTTCATGTGAGAGGTCGGTGGTGAATTTTCGGAGCCCATAGTACCTATTTAATTTCATTCTTATGTATTTTTATATAAGAATTTAGATATAGCCTTAAATTAATATGATAAAATGATTCAATCAAATAAAATATCTAAATTCCAAAAGTACATATTTACATCCATCATTTAAGTGTGCTAAGGTATATTGCATGTATAGGCATGCTTAGGATTTAATGATGTGCATGTTACATATGATGGAAAGAAATGAATGAATATGTGTCATGCGATAGTAATTAATTTCAATTAATCTTAAGATGTCTTTCTTATTGAATGAGATTATTTAAAGTGAACCAAACTTAGGATTAATTTAAAATATGTGATAAGTCATTCACTAAAGAGAATTGATTAATTAATATGCTTTAGAAGTGACTTAAGGTAGGGATAAAAGAAAGTGATCCTCTCTTTTCTTCAATTTATAACACTTAGTTGTTAGGTGTAAGCCAAATGGAATAAAAAAAGACTAAATTAAAAATTCTCAAATTAATTAAATCACTTAAAGTGAAACCATTCTTTATAATTAAATTCTTTCATACTTAGAAAATCATAACAAAGCTTAGTTAAGGTATACCATACAAGCCTTAATACACACACTTTAGAAGTAAGTCACCACTTCTAGCTTTATATTAAGGCGGTGGACGGAGTGATGTATGTTTGATTTTATGATGTATTATTTTAGACTGGATGTTAGGGTGTATGCTTCATAGACTGAGATGGTAGGTCGTGATTATTCTAATCATATTTTCTATAGGAGATTGTGTTTAATGGGTGCTTAAAATAATTATAAATGCTCTCTTTTACAGGTTACTTAACCCCTAAGCATAATCTAAATTAGGACAGGTGGACTTAGTTACTCATATGCAAGGTGCTAAGTCCAAATTATTCATATAACTATTTGGGTTGTATGGTGTGTTTAGCTAACACTAGTATTGCAGGTGTAGTTAGATTTAATTTTCTTATTTTTAATATAATTTTGTATTAAGAATTAGGATTTGTGTTATGGGAGATTAGGATGAACAGTGGCTACAAAGTTTTATCCTAGGAGGCCATGTGATGCCTTTGAAGCAAGCACATCAAAATGAAGAAATGAAGGAGATATGAAGAATGAAGATAAGAAAACCCCCCCATAGCATTTATTCATTTATAAATTATAATTATTCTTTCATATTTTGGGTTGTATAAGGGTAGAGCTTGGCTACCCATTTTCTCTTTTTAGGTTGTACGGCGACACCCGACCACACCGGCCTTTTATTCTTTTGCATTAAATTTATAAAATGCTTGATTTTATGTTTAAATTGAGCAATAGAAATAACATGCATTTTTCTAGTTTTTTATGAATGATGATTTAATGTGGCCTGAATCCGATTAAGCTCATAGGGAAAAATAAATTTTCTACCCCAACTACAACTCATAACTAAATTTTCTAAATAATTCATAACCTCATATAAAGCCTAGGCATTAAATCAAGATAATTAAAAGATTTAGCAACCCCTTAGCTAAATGTTGTATATTTAATATCATGCATTCATATTGCTTCACTCTTGCTAAGAGAGGGTTTTCATCCTTACACGATAGGGGAAGACTTGACCTTTGATGTTGTGGTGAAAAACACCTATTTCCCTCTGATTTGGCCAATAACCTCATTTCAACATGCATTTAGATATATGAAAATTCTATGGCCTTTGTCAAAATGAAGAGTCCAAAATCAAATAAAAATTAAAAAGATTTATATTAGACTGGGTCATTACTCATACCACTCATGTTTTAGTCTCTTAGGGAGTGGGTTTAAGGACTTTAATTTCTTTCAAAATAATAACGACTCAACTATCTTACAAAATCATATGACTTGCCTACATAGATTTAATGCGTAAGAGGAGTTATCATTTTACCACTTGCGATTATAAAGTCCAGGATGGTTTACTCTCTCTTGTGGAAGCAAATCATATACCCATCTTTGCTCAGATTTAGGATGTGCTTTAACCCTTGCTAAAGATCCCTAGATTTTGGATAAGAGGTTGTTATTTTCTTCAGGCTACAAGCATAAATCCTCACCTCTTAGACATTTTCATAATCTTGTATTGTGGGATTATAAGCCCTAGCAATCTAATAAAAAATCAACTCAAACAAGTAACTCTCTTCAATTTCAAATATATAAAACACAACCATACGATAGGCTGGAATGCTCACCAGGCTTCCTAATATCATAAGAATTCACTACTCATCTCCCTTGGCTTCAATAATAAGTATCTCATTTTGATCTATCCCAATTGATTTTTCAAATATAGTCAATTCATTGATAGTCTTACCCTTGAAATCTTTGGAGACAATAATTACCTACTTTAAATGAGAGTATTCCTAAAGAACTCACCTTCTTTAGGATGTAATTAACTATGGGGGCTTGCCCCCATAAGGAACTTTAGAACTCGATTTAATATAAATCTACTTTATTCATCTATATAAAGTAGGGAAAATCTTTGGTATATTCAAAAACCCATCATGCCTTAGAAGTGCTTATTAGGTGATTAGGTCCATTATAGGGTGGTGATTTCTATCTTTCGAGATACAATTCTTAATATATGTACGGTCATTTCAATAAACACCCACCGATCTGTGGTGTCCCCATATATCGAACATAAAACACCATAATCGTTTACATTTTAACATCAATTAATAACTTATAATTATTCTTAGAACCAAAATAAATATATCTATCTGATATGGATGATCAAAGAAAAAGAGAATAACAAAGATGACAATATTCTAACATGTTTGTTGAACCTAAGCAAAGAAAAATAGAAGCTATTATCTCAGCTAGAAAGAGAAGAAAGGAGAATTCAAATCTTGAAATTACATGTATTGCATCAGCTTCAAAATCATCAAGTTAAATAAACTATAAGTTACATTCTCTTTGTATATATTGCATATTTATGCACTATTTTATTTATATAATTTTTTCTTAAACAGATGTACAAGTGACAAATATCGATGATATGATTGTAAATTATAGTTAAAGTATTTCAGATTTACATATTCTTGAAGAACCACATCTTTGTCCATATTGTAATGCAAGAATATTTCAATTTGAGCCACCAGCATTTTATTGTTATAATGGAGAGGTTGTACTAGCATCTATTAATGTTCCAGAATAGTTATATGAGTTATTTACCTCAAATTCAAGTGAATCACATGAATTCAAAAGTAAGATCAGAGCATATAATAGTATATTTTCATTCACATCATTTGGAGCTCACTTAGATCAAGAATTAGCAAATTCAAGACAAGGAGTACATACATTTAGAGCTCAAGGACAAATTTATCATAGTCTTCCATCTATTATTAAAGGATCTAATGGTCCATGCTATTTTCAATTTTATATATATATATATATATATATATATATATATATATATATATAATCGATTAACCAAATAATCGATTAAATATCATTGGTGATTTGAATCTTTCAGAGGATTTAATTAAAAGAATAATGGATATACTTGTTGGAAACCCATATGCTCAATTCTTTAGATCTCTAAGCAATAGAGGAGACAAGGAAAATTTTGAAATTAGAATAAAAATTGATGTGAAATTAGATCAAAGAGTTTATAATGCTCCGACTACATCCCAAGTAGCAACAATTTGGATTGAAGGAGAAAGTTCAATAGATTTAATAAAACTTGATATAATTCTGACTTCACATTTTGGAGAATATCAAAAAATTAAAATTATTTTGGTTGTTATGATCCTTTACAATATCCACTTTTATTTCCAAATGGAGAAGTTGGTTGGCATCAAAATATCAATAGAATTTCCAAGTTTGAAAGAGATCATCAAAATATGACTATACAAGTAATGAAGCCTGGTGCAACTGAGGAAGATGTCTTTAACCAAGAAGAAAATGATAATTATTATCTATATATCTTCTTATTAAACTATGTATAATGATTAGTTATTATTATTAATCATGTTTATTTATGTTATAAGAATTATAAAATCAACAAAACGTAGAGTTTCATGTAGAGAATATTATAGTTATAAACTTCAAATTGCCAAAATAATAAATCAATTCTTTTATATGGTGGTAGGCTATTACATCAGTATGTTGTTGATATGTATGTGAAAATTGAGACAAACCATTTGGACTTTTATAAAAGAAATCAACATACAATACAATCTGAGTTATATAAAGGCTTAGTTGATACTGTGACATCTAGAGAAACATTAAGTATAATGTTAGCCAAAAATTATTTTACTTGCTTCACTCATTGGAGGACCACGTGATATGAGACATAGATATTTGGATGCAATGGCTATTGTTCAACATTTTGGAAAGCTAACAATGACATGCAATCCAAAATGGGTAGAAATACAAAATGAGTTAAAGATAGGCCAATTTGTACAAGATAGACCAAAATTAACAACACGTATTTTCAAAGCTAAAATTCAAGATTTGAAGGAACAATTATTCAAGAAGTCAATTTTTGGAGTTATAGCTACTTATGTATATGTTATAGAGTTTCAAAAAAAGAGGACTTCCACATGCACATTTTTTTTATTTTAAAGAGTGGATTTAAGATATTAATGCCAAAACAATTTGATAGAATTGTATCTGTAGAGTTACCAGATCCTTTCAAACACAAGAATCTATATGGATTTGTTGTAAACACATGATGCATGGTCCATGTGATAGCTTCAATAGAAAGAACCCATGCATGAAAAAAGGATTTTGTAAAAATAAGTATCCAAGATCTTTTTCATGTCAAACATCAATAGGTGATGACTCATATCCAATTTATCGCAGAAGAAATGATGGACAAAATGTTAAAGTAAGAAATTATATTTTAGATAATCGCTGGGTTCTTACTTATAATCCATATTTATTTTCTATATATAATTGTCATATAAATGTTGAGATAAATTGGATATGGGTATCAGCACGAGAAGCATTATGGAGAATATTTGAATTTGATTTAAATGAGATGTATCCATCACTGTGTAATTTACAATTACATTTAGAAGACATGCAAGTTGTATACTACAAAAAAAAATCAGAATTTATATGATTTTCTGATATTTAATAATGTCAAAAAAAATAATGTTAACAAAATTTTTTGAGCTAAATAAAAGAGATTCAAAGGTAAGAAAATATCTATATAGAGAAATTCCAGAAAAATATGTATGAGATAAGACAAAAAAAAACTTTGGAAAAGCAGACAAAAATTTGAGCAAATTGGTCGCATCAACACTACAACTCCATCAGAGAGTGAAAGATATTATTTAAGAATGTTATTAAATCATGTTTATGGGCCGATATCATTTACTGATTTATTAAAAGTACATGGCATATAATATTCTACATTTAAAGAAGTCAGAGAAGCATGGTTTGTTGGAAATTGATGACTATATTTTAGAATATTTAAATGATGCTCTAATTTTTTATTGTCGATTTGAATTACAACATCTATTTGCTATTATTCTAATTTACTGTGAGCCAACAAATATACATCAACTTTGGAATACATATTATAATTATTTATCTCATGATTATCAAGATAGTGGTATTCTTTCTGAAGAATTATGTGTGATAAAAACTTTAATGAGCATCAGTTTATTTATTGAGAGAATGGGTAAAAGTATAAATGAATTTGATCTGCCTAAATTGTACCAAGAAAATATTGCTCCATTTGAAAAAGATGAAAAAAATTCAAAAGAGGGAGATAATGGAAGAATTAAATATCATAACACCAAGTGAAGATATCAACATAGTTCAGACTTAATGAAGATCAGAAGAAGGCATATGAAAAAATTATAAAGCGTGTATATCATAAACAGAATGGCATGTTTTTATAGATGGTCCTCGTGGTATAGAAAAGATATATTTATATCGAGCATTACTTGCAACCTTGAGAATAAACGGGCATATTGCAATAACAACAGCAACATCAGGGGTAGTAGCATCAATCTTACCAAGAGATCGAGCATCACATTCAAGATTTAAAATACCAATAAATACAACATAAATAAGTACATGCACAATACTAAAGTAAAGTGGTCTTGCTCAATTACTTATGAAATCAAGTATTATAATTTGGGATGAAGCATCAATGGTAAAACGAACAGCAATAGAATCTATGGACATAACATTAAGAGATATTATAATAACTCTTATTATTTTGGTGGTAAAGTTATTGTATATGGAGATAACTTTCGACAAGTTGTACCGGTAATAAGACGTGCATCAAAAAATGAAATTATCAAGTATAGTTTGATTAAGTCATATTTATGGTCATATATAGAAGTTTTCAAATCAAAAGAAAATATGAGAGCAAAAAGTGATTTATTATTTTCTGAATTTATACTTAGAATCGGAAATGAAGATGAACTAGAAATTGGAGATGGATTAGTGAAGATTCCAGATGAGATGATAATAACTTATGTGCGTGAAGAAGCTTCAGAAGATTTGTTAATAAATAATATATTTTCTTGTTTACATGAAAATGTTATATCAGCTGATTATATTATGAAAAGAGCTATCTTAGCAACAAAAAATGAGTATGTGGATAAGATAAATCAAAAGCTTATAAAATGCTTTCCAGAAAATGAAGTAATTTACTTCAGTTGTGATAGTGTTATTGATAACAAATCTAATCTATGTCAAGTTGAATTTCTAAACTCATTGACATCAAATGGACTTCCTCTGCATCAACTTGTTCTTAAGAAAAATTGTCCAATAATGCTATTAAGAAATTTAGATCCTTCAAATTGATTATGCAATGGAACAAGAATGATTTGTAAATCATTTAAAGAAAATGCTATTCTTCCATAAATATCTACTGGTCAATTCTCAGGCAAACTATTTTTTATTCTAAGAATACCATTATGCCCAAGCGAAGATGAAACTCTACCATTCAAATTTCAAAGAAAATAATTTTCAATACATCTATGTTTTGCAATGACAATGAACAAGTCACAAGGTCAAACAATACCTAATGTTGGAATATATTTCCCTCAACATGTATTCTCACATGGACAACTATATGTTTCATTATCCAGAGGAATTTCAATGAGCAATATAAAATTGCTTATCATATCAGATAAATATGCATCAAAACAAAGTCATTATACAAGAAATATATATACAAAGATATCGATATTTTCTCGATTTTCGTATACAAAGAAATTGTAATCTTTCTTTATATAATATTTGTTAAATTATTTTTTAATCAAAATATCATTATACTTTTTTATTTCTAATGCATGTGCTTACATGACTAACTTCATTTTTATTTTTATGATAGGTTAATATTTATGGATTCATCAATTATGATCACAAACTTATCACTAGATCAATGTTATTGGACTATAAAGATTTTACTGATTGAAAAAGAAAATATAAAAAATTTCAAATCAGGTCAAGAAAAGTTTCAGAAAGTTACTTTGGTGGATGTGCAGGTAATTAATTTTTTTATTAAATAGACTTGAATTTTATCATATCATTATATACAATTTAGTTAGTGATGAATAATATTGTATTCTTTAAAACTAATATTATTTTAATATTTACTTTAATTACATTGACTTTTTTTGTTATATGAATAGGGTGCAAAGATATATGCAATAATATTCAATGATATTGTTGATAAGTTTGCTAACGTATTGAATATTGAAAAAGTTTATGTGATTTCAAATTGACAAGTTAAAAATATAAACAAAAATTTCTATAATGTCAATGAAAATTTTGAGATTATATTAAATAATCTCACAGAAATATGTGAAGAAATGGATGATAATCATTTCTCATCATCAACTAAATTGTCAATAATACTAGACATCAAGTCAAATCCAAATACGCCTTCAGGTAAATATTTTAATTGTTTTATTACATTTCTTTCTTATCATATAGCATTCATTATATTAATAAATATTTTATTATTACTTAAAATAGATATTCTATTATTGGCTATGAACATTAATGTAAGTTAGAACGGTTTATCGACAAAGAGATAAAAATTATGAAGAGAGATCTATAAGTTTTTGAATTAAGGTATGACATTTAAATTAAACATTTAAGAAAAAAATCAATCTATCATATTTTTTTATGCTTCAGGTCTGAATTATTTACTTTCAATCTATGAAATCTAATTTACATGTTCAATGAAAGTAAATACTCTATGGATCCATCAACTAATAAAGGATATGTACTAACTGATCTTTTTAGGATCAATACATTTGAATATTCACCAGGAGAGGTACTTTTATATGTATCTACTTTTTTAAAAATTTATTATAACTAATTTATTAATTTTTACTAGATAAAGTACTGTGATACAATGGTGTCTATAAAAGGAATAAAAGAAGAAGGAAACCTTTGGTATAATGCATGTAATATATATAAATAAAGGTAATTATAAAGGAAGATGCAATGGAATGTACTAAGTGCTCAAATAATGATACAAAATATAATTTGAGGTAATTAATTTATAATATTAAAATACTTTCTTTTTATTATTGCGTATGTATGTTATACTGATTTTATTTCAAATAGGTACCTTTTTAAACTAGATGTTGAAGATACAACCTCAAATTCGATATATTGGAATTCCACTCATAGAACTACAAAAAATAAAGTTAATATATTAACTTAATTGTAAATCCCTAAATAATATATGATGTTGTTATTATTATTATTTTTTTTTTTATCTTGCAAGAATCAGATACTCAAAAATATAAAGAAATTCTTACAAATTTCATTGGCTCTACTTACACTTTCACAATTAAGTCATGAGAGAAGATATATGAGAATCGATCTCTACGTACACTCATTGTTCAATCAATAAAGGACCTCGATAGAAGATCTAAAAAAATCAAATTGGAGAAAAACTAAAAACAATTCATTGAAAAAGTGTATTTATTCTACAAGACAAATTTATCCAAGTCAAAACACTAAATTTTCATTACCATTTCCTTATTTATTTAATCTTCTACTCGATCTTTTATTTAAGGGCTTTGAAACGCACTTACTCTGAATATATTATTTTATTCAAACGCTCTTGCTGTTAGTTATCAATTTTGTTGTTGAATAAGAACTCAACTCTTGATTTGGTGGTCATGATACGAGTTATCATTTACTCAGTTAGTTCTGCTGATAAGATAGTACACATTCATATAATGTGTTAAGAGTCTATTCCTATTCCTAGGTTGATTTTTTTTTCAATAGTAATATTACAATATCTTCAAGTACTCATTAATATGATGACAACAACAAGCCACTTTTACTTTTGCAACTCATATTCCTCTATATTTATATCTTTTTTTTAATACTGCAAGCAAGACTAGGCCTTATGAATATCTTAGACTGACAAGCTTGAGTGTGATTGGAGCTCTTGTAAATGTAATTTATTTAATTTTAAATTTGTATTTCATCATCATTATCATTAACATTTTCATGTGCTGTGAAAATCATCACTTTTCTTTTATTTATTTTTTTTCCTAAAGAGTGTCATCTTTTATTATTATTATTATTATTATTATTATTATTATTATTATTATTATTATTATTATTATTATTATGAAATTGAGTGCAAGATCTTTCTCATTAAAGAAGATGAAGGAAGAAATTAATGAAAGGGAAAATCCAAATAATCGTTATTATTGTCCTGTGTATTTACTCCACAATGTTATTCGACCAAATTGGATGAAAATTATGCACAATAGATACAATGTTACAAGATTATAGATCTAATTGTACTAATAAAGATTAAAATCATTCAAAATATTGCTCGTTTATAGAATTGATTTTGCTGATGCATTTAAAGTATTGAAATTATTGAAGTATCATCAATTGATTCAATGAAAACTAATATATTATAAATGTAATATCATATAAAGTAGATTAATATATATGAATTGAAAATATTTAAACACAATTTAATTTCATGTAAAAAATCATATGTGTGTGTATTTGTTTGTTCCGTTACTCAAATCCCTGCAAAATAGCTGCACGCTTCATTCTCAGCCATTCTGCTTGTGTGCCTTATAAGAGCATGAACAAAAAAAATTATTAAAGAAAATTTAAGTAAAAAATAATAATAATAACTCACCACTTATCGCTCAGCCTCCTTTCACTATTGTTTGGCTGCAAACATCATATCAAGCAGAATTTAGTAAATTCTATAAATCTAGATTTAGTAAATCTCCTAGATATTAGCATGCTGAAGCGCACATATAATTTCAAAATAATTTCAAAATTCAAATTAATCATATAATATGACACATATTTTTATAATTATCTCAAAAAAATTAATTATCATTAAAAAAATTAATTTAAAAAAAATCTTTTTTGAAAAAATAATTCTTAAAATAAAAAAAAAAGTTGATCAAAATTTAAATAATCCTGCTTATAATTATCTATATAAAATAATAAAATAATAAAAGATAAAAATTAAAAACCATATAATGATAAAAAAACTAAATAATAAAAATATATATTGAGAAAAAAAATTTTAATTCAAATAGATTGACTTATAAATCTAAATTAATCTCATAAATTTTCAGAATATACAACTTTATTTGACAAATTAAGATAAAATTATCTAACAATAATAATTGCAATCGAATAATTTATATTCTTATAACTCTTTATATATTTCATAAATACATGAAATATTATTCATTAAATTATAATTTTTTAGAATTTTAATATATAACTTTTTTATAAATAGAAATATAAACTTATTATTTTGATCTTTTTAATAAAAATATAAATTAAATAATATAATTTAATACTTATAATATTATTTTTATTTTTAAAATATTATTCAAATATATTTAGTATACGTACAATATTACTAATATATATATATATATATATATATATATATATGTATATACACATTTTTAAAAATCAAAATGATCAAATGCCTGCATAAAAATAATAACAAAAAACATAATCATAATACTTTCAACTAAAAGAGAAAATGCCATTTGAGATCAATTTTATTTTATTATTATATTTCTTATTTTTATTTTATTTTATTTATTCTTTATTTAAAACAAAACATATTTAAGAGCTGTTTGGTTTGAAAGCAAAAGCAAAATTAAAGTAAATTAAATACAGAAATTTCATTTTTTGTATTTGGCATAATATAAAATAAAATTTCAAAATGATGTGATGCATTTAAAATTCACCATAACTTTAAATTTTGATGTATTTAAAATTCATCTAAATTTAGATAAATTTTAAATATCATAATATAAAATAATCGGTTGTCATTTGTAAAAAATTTCAAAATAATTTACATTACATTTATTTTATCAAATAAAAAAAATAAACTCATATATTTATAAAATTTTCATTCAAACAATTTAAAATAATCTAAATATATTATATTCTTTTTTAACTGTATTCTTTTTACACTATTTCTTTTTCAAATAATCAAACAATCCTTTAGTAATAATAATTAATTTTTAAAAATAATATTATTATTTTCAAAAAAGAAAAATAAAACACTTAAAATATATTTAATATATTTTAAAATATGATATATATATATATATATATATATATATATATATATATATATATATATATATATATATATATATATATATATATATATATATATATATATAATTGATCCCAAACAAAGGAAGAGAAGGGAAAGAGCCGTGGCAAAGAGGAAAGAATTAGAATTAGAACTGAATCGGGTAAGGTAACCACCCAACCTGCTTATAGACGGCAAAATGCTTCACACCCCAAATAAATTCACACAATAAATTTCTTTGATTCCTATTAACACATCAACCTGTATTTTTTTATGTTTTATAAGATGTATAGAAACTTACATAATCAATAAAATTTCAAATTATGAGAATCAATTTATGGAATATAACATTACACAGAAGAATCAAGTAGTGTAATACCTGCTTGGAAGGAGCTCAAAACTCACTCCATTGATTCTCAAAGGCTAAATTAAGGCAGCTCAAAGATTTGATCAGAAGCCATGGCCTTGATGTCTCTTGTAATTGTTAAGCAATCCATATTACCAAGCTTCAGTGCTCCACAGAGAGAGTAGAGCACTTAGAGATTACAGGATAATCTAGTAGTCAACCTACAAGCATTGCTGCAATGAAACCAATCCATTTTTTGCATTATAAAATCTCGGAAAAGGAAAACTAAACAAAAAAAGAAAGAAAATAATTGTGATCTAGCATCTGAATCTTATCAGAATATTTTTGTAGCTTATATTTATTTGGTAAAATCACAAGATGATTTGTTGGTTTGCATTATATCATGAAGAATATTACATATAAGAATAACAGTGACAGTATTTCTGCTGCTACTTGAATCGTTCATTTAGAAGAAAGAAACAAGCTCCCTTCAGCTGAGATGCTGAGAACTGAGAAAAAGAAAAGACCCTAGAGCATTCAGAATTGAGAGAGTTTCAGTTGCTAGCATATTAAGATTCATCTGGTCCTCCATTTAATGGTGGATCCGGGATTTTGGTATTGAGAGAATGCGGGTATAATACCTCATTTTCTATGTTAGGATGAACTAGCAGCAGTAGTACAAGTAACACGCGCCTCTCTACTCCCAGCGCCCCTCACCCACTCTTTGAGTCAGGCCCTTCTCTCCCTACTCAAGATGATGTTTGTTCATTGATCAACAACTCCTGCAACTTGTCCAACAATGCTGAATGATCGTTATCCATTGATCATATCGTGAAGCATGTCAATCAATAATACTCAAAAAAAGTCCACCTTCAACATCAATCACATCCACATTTACTCTCAACATTTGTCGTTGCCTGCTCATGCCAATCTGGGTTCCATATGTGACATTGCATGGTGCGTACTGGCTTCCATTAGTCAATATTATTCTAGTTTCCCCCATGGCTCTTTTCCAAGCTTAGCCACCATGACTAGATAGCAACCATCTCTCAAGGTCCAATTGGAGTGACTGCAACAATACTTGAAAGTACATGTAGATTTTTGAAAATGGTTGCCAGTTTCATTTATTTTTCCTCTTATGAAAAAGCCAAATAACAACTTTCTTACGTCAACCACAGACAAATCGGATTGTATAAAATTGCTTCCCATCAGAAAAAATTTCCGAAAAACAGTAAGAAACTCATTGAAAATTATAATTTTGTCAGCTATCTAGAAAGCAAAGTTGTGAGAAAACTATCCCAAATGAACCCTCAGTCAATATAAGAATATCACAAGTCCCATTTAGCTATAAACTTCCCAGCTCCAATTGACATGTGCTTGCCTGTCACTATAATCAAGGTTTCTCTCAATACATGGAATCCTACATATAGCTTCACCTCAGCTCATTTTTTGGTTACATATCTACCAGAAATTGAACTCTATATTGCATTTTATCTCCACCCCAAATAGGAGAAAACACAAAACCAACACCATGATAGCCATTTTCCTCTTGATAGTGACATCATTCCCTCTCTAGAAAATAATTGCATTATTGATATGACACTTAAAATACTACTAGTCGAAGCACGAATCTTGATACTAAAAGCAAGTTGATCCGTTGGCCGTGAGATCAAGCACTTAAAATATCCTTGGAAACTTTGGGATATCAGTTAACTCCCTAAATAGCTCTCAAACATGGAGTGTTTATAGTTAAATCGGGTGTTTCGACGAACGGATCTAACGAGCCCAAGATCTCATAATTCTGACTTCATTTGAGCATTCAAATACTTAAAATACATCAAAATGATCAAAAGAATCATTTTGAGATGGAGAGGAGGAGTGGATTTTTCATGTATTTACAAAGATCGCTCAATCTATAAATAACTCATTCTTCATATGAGGGGAGAGAGAGGAGGAGAGGAGAGCTCTAAAGCAGATCCTCCGCATAATCAACCACTCTGATGATCGCCGACCACCCCGTTGGTTGTCAACCGCCCAGATCCCGCCGTCACACCTGATCCTTCGTCGTTGATCCCCGTTCTCCATCATCTCACTTCATAGCAATTGTTACCGAGCGGACTACAAATGTTTTTCCCTTCTCATATAATTTTGTAATCCGTTATCGGAAGATTTTGTACTCAAACAGATACATAGTGGAAGATTTTTTCTTGGCTAGGCCGTGATTTTTTCCCCCGAGGTTTTTCAGTAAAATTCTTGAGTTTTCTTGTTCACTCGTTAAATACTTTGTGTGTGTCTTTGGATTTCAACAAAAAGTAAACTTTCACTCTACCATTGGTTTTAACGCATCAGTTTAAGCCGTCATGGAAAACTAATTCTCATCATTTCATCTTGTATGGCAACCAAGTTTTCCAACAAGATCAAAAACAACATCG
Organism: Cymbidium sinense; assembly: GCA_021442155.1. Classification (NCBI taxonomy): domain Eukaryota; kingdom Viridiplantae; phylum Streptophyta; class Magnoliopsida; order Asparagales; family Orchidaceae; genus Cymbidium; species Cymbidium sinense. The sequence goes on from CM038221.1 coordinate 60,422,260, forward strand.
AGGTAGAGCATTTCAAGCTTTTAAGGAGCGCAAGCGAAGAATGAAGATTCCTCAAACTTCGTTCCTTCAGATTTTGTCAGCGGAGGCAACTCTTAATCTCAGAAGATCGTCCATGTTAATATGTTAAGCATCTAATCGATTATCATCCCAAGAAACAAGTCAAAGTTGGAGGATATTTCAACATTGAGAAGAGATATAACTTTACAAATTATGATTTTCCAATCATACTCATGGAAAAACGAGACCAAGGTTAAGGAGCAACTTTAGCTACAACCACAAACGGATGTTTTGATTCGAGCTCTTCCATACAGGTTAATGTCAAAATCCGGATTGATCAATCCTCTACAAGTTAACGCCATGGGTAACGCTAACAACAACGAATAGGTCAAAATCCTGGATTCAATTGACCTCTTCCATACGATTAACTTCGCCGTAACACCGACAAACAACCTCGGATAGGTCAAAATCTCGCCAGTTGATTAATTCTTCTTACATAGTTAACGCCATCGGGTAGCTCGACAAACAACTTAGGATAGTCAAAAGGTCGCGGACTTCCCACGACCTCTTCCAAAACGCCATCGTGTAACACTCTAACAAACAACCTGGATGGGTCAAAATCCAGTATTGATTCAGCCCGCATCCATTAACGTCACCGGGTAACACTCGACAAACAACACTCGATAGGTCAAAATCGCCGGATTCAATTCGACTTCCATGCAGTTAACGTCGTGCAACACTCGACAACAACCTCGAATAGGTCAAAATCGCTCGGATTAATTCCTCTTTCCAGTTAACGTCGTCTCTGCAAACCTCGAATAGGTCAAAAATCCTGCGGATTGATTCAACCTCTTCCACATAGTTAACGTCGTGAGCAACAAAAAAACCAGATAGGTCAAAAGTCCGGTGGACTTCACGTCTTCCACGAGTTAACGCGTCTGGGTAACACTCGACAAATAACCTCGAATGGGTCAAAATCTGGATTCAATTCACCCACACAGTTGCGTAATCGGGTAACACTCGATAAACAACCTCGGATGGGTCAAAATCCTCGGGATTGATTATTCACTCTTCCATACGGTTAACGTCATCGAGTCATACTCAAAAATAACCTCCGGATAGGTCAAAATCCTCATCGTCGCCGGTCCGCTGCGACCATCGCTGACTATGCCGGTCGCCGGACCATCGGACCGCCGCATCATCCGCCGTGATCTCCTGGTCACCACCATCATCGCCATCTCCGTAGGTTACCATCGTCGTCGGTCATCCTCGTCATTCACCGTGGCCGTCATCACGTCGCGTTATCGTCGCCGATCATCGCTCCGAACCCGGTCGGTTGAGGTGATGCCTCTTCGAGGAAAGCCGAATCGAGCGCTGATGCCTCCGAACCCGGTCGACAAGGCATTTGACACCTCTTCGAGGGAAAGCGAGCTGCCGTATGAGCGCATCGCCTAAACCCGGTCGGTCGACAAAGGCGGTTCGCCTCTTTCGAGAAAGCAAGCCTCAGTATGACTACGGGCCTTAATCGCTCGAACCCGTCGGTCCGACAAGGTTGGCGCCTCTTTTGAGGGAAAAGCGGACTCTCGTCATTATGACTACGGACTTGATCACCTCCAAACTCAAGCATATATGAAGAGTGTGCCTTCTCCCGCCTGGGAGGTTTTATAGACCTATGAGGCAAAAGGTCAAAATTGTCAAAACCGAAAATCCGCTCAAAGCGCCCAAAGCGGGTAAAATGGCAAAACGAACAAAACTCTCGTGGTCCCCGCCCAGCATGTCTGCTTCGCCCACTTATCAGATCCACGGCTGACGAACTCCCCCACAAGGCTCTAGGCTGATCATAAGCCGGGACCAGCTTTAGCTAGCCTCATTCAATCGCCGTTCTGACTGAACCAGGCGCGGGGCCTTGTGCGCGCGGCTTCAGGGCGCCCATTATCCACATATATCTCGCCCTGCATCCGCTTGATCATAATCTTGTGCTCGTGAAGATCTGTTCTCTCAAAATATATGGTTGATAGACAGAATTCATGAAGAATGTGTTATTTTAGTATTTGGCGTATATATTTTTAGATGATTGAAATAATGTCATCCAAAATAGAGAGCGATATGACACTTAAAATACTACTAAGTAAACACGAATCTTGATCTTATAAGATCCAGTTGGCGGTCGAGATCAAGCACTTAAAATATCCGAAAACTTTGGGATATCGGTTAAATCCCTAAATAGCTCTCAAACATTGAGTGTTTATATAGTCAATCGGCGTCTCGACGAGCCCCAAGATCTCATAATTCGACTTCATTTGGGCATTCAAATACTTAAAATACATCAAATGATCAAAGGAATCATTTTGAGCCGTCCGATGGAGAAGAGTGGTTCGGATTTTCCATGTATTTATAGAGATGTCACTCCTTCAATCTATAAATAGCCCCTCATTCTTCATATGAGGAGAGTCGAAGGAGGAGAGAGGAGAGAGCTCTAAAGTTTGAAGATCCTCCAAGCATAATCGAGCCACCACTCGACGATCGTCGACCACCCCCGTTGGTTGTCAACCACCACGCCGTCAGCCGATCCTGCGTCGTTGATCCGTTTCTCATCACTACCTACCTCTACAATTGTTACCACGAGCGTGACTACATGCATTTGTTGTTTCATTCTCTTAATTTTGTAATCCGTTATCGGAAGATTTTGTACTGAAAACAGATACATAGTGGAAGATTTTTTCCAGTGGTTTTCCCTCTTTTCGAGGGTTTTACGTAAAATTCAAGTTTTCTTATTCACTCTTTAAATACCGTGTATGTGTATTTTACAACAAAGTAAGCAAACTTTACTCTCTATTTTTTTTAACGCAATGATTATATAATATAAAACCGACCTACTTAGATCTTTCTTGTTTGTATGAGTTCATGTTTCATTCCTTCCCCCTTCCTCTAACTCCCACAATAAGTGCTCTAAGTAACAACTACATCTCTATCCCTGAACATTTTCCCAACACACATGGTTTTTTGACACCAGCTTTTTACCATTTACAAGGGGCAAATGTTATAGGAAAATACTATTCTAATTTTTGGAGGACAAATTCATGTAAAACTTAATCATTTAGAATGCATTAGGGGTTTTACACAAATACCAGTGTTCCTCTTATACAAATTCAAATATGATATGGAAGAACTTAAACCATCAGCTCTTCAAAGATTATTGCAATATGAAAGCTCATCAAGCATGCAGATCGCGATGTGTATCGTGTTAATATCAATTGATGTGAAAACGGGTCAAATTTAAATGCCAATTGAACAGTCTGCCTTTTTTTTTTTTTTTTTTTTTTTGAATCGCTTAAAAAGCATGGGAGTTGAACTCCTGACTTAACACTTTGTGAGACGTAATAAGGAACACATCAGTTAATGTTCATTGGTCCGCAGAAGCAGAAGTCTTGCATAAGTGATTTTTTTTCCTATTTAGTATCATCTTTTATAAGATGATGGTAAGACCTGCAATGACTTATGGTGCAGAATGTTGGTCAATAAAAGAGAAGCATAAGACTAAGTTGAGTGTTACAGAGATAAGGATGCTCAGGTGGATGAGTGGCTTTACTCTTAGAGAGAGAATGCAAAATGAGTATGTTAGGAAAAAGTTGGAGTAGCTCGGTGGTAGATAAGATTAGGAGAGTCGCCTTAGATGGTTTGGCCACATAAAGCGTCGCCGTCCAGATGACCGATTAGGAGGGTAGATCATTAGATTTGCCTTTATGTTAAGAAAGGTAGAGAGACCTAAAAGACTTGGTTAAGATGTATAAAAATGATCTTAATATACTTGAATTAAATGAGAATTTGACACATAATAGGACACAATGGAGACGAAAGATTCATGTAGCCGACCCCACCTAGTGGGATTAAGGCTTGTTGTTGTTGTTGTTGTTGTTGTTGTTGTTGTTATTGTTAGTATCATCAACATCTTCTGAATTTATAATTTTCCACCCCTTGTAAATCTGAAATAATCAATTGGAGCTCTCAGAAAAAATAAAAAAATGAGACCAGTTGCACATTTAGTTGCAAAATTGCATCCTTTGTTCTCTGCTACCTTAGAAAGACAAAGCTAAGCCTAGAAAAAGTCGTTAAGTTAAAACATATTTTTACCCTCAACTACTTATTACCAAAACATTGATACAAAAGTGCGATAGTGTAACTTAGTTAAAAAGCCATACAAAATGAAAAAGAAAAAATAAATTGTGAGAAAACAAAGGCAATGAGCACTTGCACCTAGTAAAAAAGAGCTTTTCTACTTTGCATTTTTTCTTTAGATATCACGCTTAAAGGGTAGTCAGTAAGAAAGTGCTAAATAATGGCATCCTATAACGAAATACTGTCTAGCAGCATCGATCACATCAATCATAATATACTGCAGCATCGATCACATCAATCATAATATAGTGCATCATGTACGAGTGTTACCTCAGTCATCTACATTGGCCTCAGAATCATCATCTTCATCCCAGTCCAAGCTAAACAAATTCGCTGATTTCATCAGCTCAGTTAAGCCAGTGAGATCCTCAAGGTAGGTGGGCTGATTGATAGCTTGCAAAACAAAATCCATTCCCCTTCTTCTATATTCTGAAACCACCTGAAACAACCCAATCAAGAAGTCTCAGCAAGCATTAAAAATTAGAAAAATGTTCAATCCAGAAATTGTATCAAGATCCCCTTATTATAAACCCTAAAGATTGCAAAAGCACTAGAACACAAATTTACCGCAAGTGCCCATTGGTTTGCTTTTATATAATTCCAATTATTGGACAAGTGATGAAAATTAATTTCCAGTTCACAAATTTTACAAGCTCCTCTAAATATTTTACTTGCATTGATGAGTGACAATTAAACAGAAGCTGCCGCCCCTGGCCTCTAGCACAGAAGAGAAGGAAAGAAGGAATAGAGAAGAATTTGGAAAGCAACCCTATAGAACTAAACAAGGGGAAAGAAGATGAGCAATCATAAATCATATGAGGGTAAAGATCATAACTTTGTAATACTAACATAATTTGGATATATAATTTCCATTTGAAAAATAGCATGGCTTTAAAACAAGAAAGCAAAAAAACAAAAATACCGGAGCAAAATGCTGCCTTAAAAATATGATAAGAAAGAAAATTAAATTACTGTTTAACAGCCTGTTTATGATATCTCTTAATAATTTGTACAGAGAAATTAGGAGTAATTGTGGTTAACATGAACAGCCAAACATGAAGCATAGCCAAATTTGGGCTGTGGTTTGGATTAGAACATAAAGAAGAGCAGAAGAGAGAAAATGTAAGAACAGAAACCTACTTAAGTCCTAGAGAATTCCTCATGATGCACAAAAAAATACCCAAGTTAATAATAAAAGCAATTAGAAGCAACGAACTAACAGCATCACTGCAGGCAGTACAGCTTTTTGATGAGTAGCCTAAGAGCGTTAGCTGAGAAAACTGAGAAAGAGAGCCTCGGATTTGATGTGGTAATATACCAAGAGGCCTATCACTGCTTCCTACAATGGAGCTGGAAATCTCCCCTGGAGCATTTATCCTGCAAATGCCAAACCAACAGATGAGCTTAGCACTTTAGGCAAAATGGGTATGTCAGACCCTTCAAGAGAGAACAAAGAAACAACAAAGTAATTCAGCTTCATGATGAAAGGGACACATGAATTAACTGTTACAGGAAAAATGTTCATAGTCACACACAAAATTTCAAGTTTGACTTGAAATGTACAAAAAGGAGCACAAATTAAATAGAAATTATACCTCATTCTTATTGTTTTACAGCAATTTAAGTATGGATACGAATTATTATCTTCAAACTCTCTTAGAGGAACCGGAAGATCTAGGAAACCATAACATTAGAGCAGGAATGCTTCACCTCCCAGTACAATATAGTATCAAATTGCTCGAAATCATCAGCATTCATGTATACATCAAACAAGAGATCTCTTATAACTAACATCCGCATAAAGTTTAACAGGATTCCTCTTCATCTCTCATTCCCATTTTCCATAAAACTTCCAAAAATTGTATTCATTATATATATCCATTACTCGTGTTTCATTTTCCCTTTCCAAGAAATCAAAAACAGTCTTAACGATTCCATTAGATGCATCACACAAAGATACTTCATAAGAGCCCTACAGATTTGAAGTAATGCTAGAGTTTATAAACTTCAATAAGGGTGAAATTCATGGATAACGCATCATAAATAAAATGGGAAGACATTGAACCAAGTGGTCAACCAACAGAGTACAACGCTGCAAATCAATTCAATTTAAAGACAAGCCTCTTCAAAATAAAAATTCCAATTTTAAAAGAGAAGGTCGGGGATTAATTTAGCAGAGAAAGCGAAGATTTACCCATTAGGGTGATGTAAAATCCCCACCAGTAATTCTACTGCAAGTGAAGAGGCAATAGGCGCCAATCCAGGTCGTGTCACTGTACACTGCTGATCCAACGTCCTGTTGGAAGTTGACTGTAGGAAGAAATGAATTCAGTTTTAATTCAGTAAAACAATAAAAAATGGGAGCTTAGTATATGATGAAAAAAAAAAATACTGTTCTAAGATATATTTCCAAAACTAGTACATCTATAGGAGCAACAACATCATTGCAAAAGTAACACCCTAGACGCGGTCCTCTATCCTCATTTTTTGTTGACAGTTTGTGCATTTGTGCGACAATGGCATCAACATCTCCAGCTTTGTCACTTGAACTGCAATTAATATTCTGCATTTCAGAAGAAACAGGACCAGGACCAGAGCCATGACGCATGACAAGGTAACTGTCGAAACCCAAGGCCGCAGTGATAGCAACCTGTAAAAGAAATTACCACATAAGTAAATAAGCATGATTTTTTAGATGTTAATTTTATGCAAGTCCACAAAACAAAAAATGTCATGTTATTAACCATAAGCTTGGTGAAGAATTCCATCATTTAAAGCTACTATACTGATCTTATCTACACAAGCGCAGGCCTAATAGATCCTTTTCACTGTGGTTCGGCAACTTGCTATTTTTTTCCTTTTATTTGGCAAGATCAATTGTGATAATTTAAAGCATCTTATGAAAAATTTGATTCAATATTATTTTAAAATACAATGTATCACATATTTGATCAAATAGAGATCCAACGTCTGATACTTCAGGATTCACAAATTAGGACGTGAATACCTCAATTTCTGCACTCTTCTCAAGTTGCAAGAACAAGGCAGAAAATTCCTTCCCGAAAATAGCACATAATTAAATCTTCATGGGATCTAAGCTGCCTAGGATTTTGTGCCTTAACCTTGGGTCTTGTGCATGATGGGATATTATCTCAGCTAGGTTTCAAAAGCCAAGCTTGATAGTGTCCACAACATCCTCACTCTTGAGTTTTGTATATAATTGAATAAGCAAAATCTACCTCTCAACTAGGGTTTTTTGGAGTGAAAATTTCTCAGTTTGGATTCTCTCTTAATGGTGACTATCGGATTTCAGTATTAACAAGTGTTAGCAACTAGGGTTTTAATTAGCATCATATTGGACATCAAATCTTGGCGAGGTAATTTTATATGTGAGTTTCTATTTGAATTGTTTCACTATTGTGCGAGCACTTGAATTTAAGAAAGGTTGATGTGTATTCATTCATTGTGTATGAAATATTTGTGGCTTTTATGTTTCTCATGAATCCGAACTCTCCTTTTCTATGGATTTAGGCATGGTTCAAGCTGGGTGTAGATTTAAATGTTGCCAAACAGTATAAATTTGGTATCTCTTGTTTGTGTATTTCTTCTCTTTTGGGTTATATTATGTAATACATCATGTTTGCTCATGGTGATGCTTTTATTTATCTAAGATTAGGTGTTCTCATTACAACAAATTATAATTAAAGTTGATCAAGTGGTTTCTATGGTTTGTAACTCCCACAATAAAGCCACAAGGTTGAGTGGCAATTTAGGATATAATACTTGATAATCCTCAGTTTGTTAAGTGATAAACCTAAATAGAAAACTCTCACATGAGAAAAAATTATTAAGGCACATAAGGGTATTATATTTAATTCTATGTTGAATATTTGAAAATATATTGGTGAAGAAATACTTGGTGGTTAGCCCTTGTCCATGAGGTTAAGCTTTTAGTTTAAAAATGACTTGAGCATTGGTATGTTAGGCAAACTTTGGCCCCCTTTAGTTCACCCTCCCTATTATTAACATGAGGCTATGTAAAGTATGATGTTCATGAAACCTTTGCTCAAGAAGTTCAATGACTTTGGTCATTAGAGAATCAAGATTTTTTCAATAATCCAATTATGTTTGAAATTCTTCAAAAAAAAAACATCTAATTGGTACTTCTGATTCATGTTGGAGCATCATATTTTTAGGATAGAGAAAAACATTGCCTTCCTGCCTACAAAAAAATTTATGGAACTAAATTGGGCATGAAATGATATGAAGAATTGAGTAGCTGATCAGATGGATCAAATTTGTATTATTGTATTGATGCTATGTTGCACTATTACAACATTCAAAGCAAAGAAATAACCGCTTTGAAGTTACAAAAATATTTTGGCAAAGGCACTTTTAGTATTATGTGCAACGTATAGGTTTTGGAGATCCCTCACATATATTAAGAGATTGTCTGAAGCTAAGCACTTTGAGACTTTGGAAGCTTGCTCAATTTTGGGAGAGAAGTCACAAACTTGGATTGCATGTGCAAGGACAAAAATCAACCTGGGAATAGCATTTGTAAAATCCTTGGGATCTAAGCCACCAATGAATTTGTTGCCTTTACTATAGGTTTAATACATAATGAGGACATCTCAAGTAGGATTTGCAAGCCAAGTCTTAGAGGTTTCCATGACTTATTTGCTTGGCCCGGCATTTCACATGCAACTGAAGAGGTAAAATATACTTAACATACCTCTTAGTAAAAATTTCTTGGAGCATGGATCTCTCAATTTGGATTCTCTCCTGACAAGAACTAAAAGATTTCAGCAATGATGAACCAAATCAGCAAAGGTTATGATCAACATCATCTTGGATGTTGGATTCTAGTGAGAGATGATCTTGTATGTCAAAGATTCTACTTAGGATTCTTTTTTTTATTATGTGGAAATGTAGTTAGAATTTAGAAAAGACCAGTAAGTGTACCTTCTTGTAGCCTGTGTGTTTGAAATGAGTTGGATTCTCACTCCTTTAATATAAACATAGGTTGAAGTTGAACAACATGAATCTTTTTACTTTTGATTGTATTTCTTGATCTCTTTTGTGCTTTATTTTGTAGCACAACATACATGCACCTAGCAAAGCTTCCACAGTTTTGGCATTGTAAATGCAACAACACTATTAATAGCGTATCTTTCTTGATTAAAAACCCAGACACATATGAAGATTGATCTTCAACTTTGAAAGCTTCTCAAATATTATGTGATATTGTGATCTAAATGTCACAATACTATAGTAGTGAGTTTCCTCATTAAGTCAAATTGTTTTTAAATGCATACCATACAAGAGATTTAAATGACTTTTACATTACATCATGGTTAAGGTCTTGAAGTTTCTTTTATGTAATAAGCATACCCACCACAAAATTCACAAACAAATATGTTTAATGTTTAAACAGGTGCATCTAAGCACCTGATCCATGTCAGCAGTTCAGGCATTCACAGATTATCAAAATTGCAACAATAACATAGGTGACTCTACTATAGATAATAGCTTGCAAAAAATAGCCATACATATGATTCCTATGAGATCCACTCTAGAGAATTGGTGGCATTAATACCTTGTCAGTAAATTACCATTAATATCAACTAAAGTTGACGGGAGACTAAAAAAATAGTGATAACCATAGTTCTGGAATTGTTAAATAATTATTTAAGCATTTTATCATGACTTTACTACAAAGCAAATAGCATTTCAGGCAATTCAGAACAATGGTGAGACTAAACGGTAGAATAAAGGCCAATGAAAAAAAAAGGCTGTAGGAATTTTCTCCAGAATATTTATAAGTTGATAGATTCACCTTGCTTTCATTTGCACAAAGAAGTGTTGGAAGCCATCTACTTTCCCTTGTGTCGGTCAACAAGAACACAACATCATGGGAAGCAATCAAACTTTGAAGAAGCTCGCAATCTTTAAGCACGTTATCAGCTTCTTGAGCAGGTACTGGGTGCCCTGGCATTGGAATTGCTAAATTAATACTTCCGGCTTCCTGATATACAATGATCAATCAGTGGTTGCAATATATGGTTTCTTTTAAGAAGAGAATATGAGGCAGTTCAACCCACCACAGCTGGAAAAATCCTCATTAGACTTTTAGCTGCAGCAACAGCTTTTAACTCACCACCATCAAGGCAGTCCTCAAATGTATACAGAGACTGTCTTACAGGATTGGACATTGCTACACGCCCACTATCGAGCAAAGTTATCCTCCTAATACCCCAAGACTGAAGATAGAAAATGGTACCATTGACAAAGGGAAGAAACGATGGCAGTTATATGTAAAAGAATCTTTTGTGACTAACCATCAGCATGCGAGCAACTTGGCACCCTAGTGTACCAGCACCAAGAAGTAGACACTTAACAGAGGACAAGATATTAATGTCTAGAGATGGAAGGGTTCGCCATCTCATAAGCTTTAAATTCAGATCTGCTGCAGAGACAGCTAACCTGCAGAGACAACAAGCTCATGAACATCTTCAAATGTGTGCATTTGTCACCAAATTACTTTGGTACATACTGTAAATAAAAGATCAAATTATTTAGCATAAAACCTCTTTGGGTCCATTGATGCCGCCAAGTTGATGAGCTTAGGTTTAAGGTCCCATCCTACAGCTTTAGGAACGCAACCAGGGTTCCTCCAATCTATTATGAACACATTCAGGTACGGGGAAAGCACATTGGATTAATTGGGTCTGCTTCAGTTCACATGATAACACAAAATGGCATTTACCTATAAACTGATGATCTACCTTGTGGCAGTAAAACTAATGCTTCGCCGACAAGCGATGAGTCCAAATCAGCCAACCCACGCCTCTCCCTGTAGCAGAAAAACTGAATCTTCTCCATCTTCAATCTCAAGCAAATGAATGCAAGGAAGTTGCGAAGAGGCCAGCCTGGATTACTAGGTAGATTACATGGATCATAGAAACCGAAGAGCAGCTGACAAACAGTTTGAGCAAAAGATTAATTGAAACTTAATAAAAACTAAATCTTACAGGTGACGCATGACTACAATTTCTAGTGAATATATCTAAAACAGCTAGACGGATGTACAGCATGCTGCAAATAGCCGTTTATACCACGTATATACCTTGTCACCATCACGATTGAAGGCTTCCAAATCCTTCAATGGTCGAATAGTAACACGTGCATTTGATGATATACCAACAAAAAAGAATGGCACGCCTACAGTTTGACAAACAATATACTAACAAAATTAATGAGAATGAAATCATCAAATGAAGAATATACGACAGTATCCTTGCAGATAAAATACATGATCAACCTGCTGTCGTGTTTGAATTACGCCATTCATTACATGCCCTTGATAAAGAATTTACCTGTCATGGAATAACGATGGCATTAGAAACTCTTCAGAATTGAGAAGTTGAGCAAATGATGAATTGTACGCCAATAATAAGAATACCTCCTCTGAACAGAACACCTTTGAAGCTGGTTGTATATTAAGCAAGGTTGCTGGAGGTTCAAGCGCCAAAGCAGGAAATGCAAACCAATGACGGAAGGTCCACTTTTTCAAATCAGCAAATGAGATAAGGAGGAACCTTGAAAGCACTGAGGAGTCCTCATCTGCTTTCCCGCTTACAATATCATCAAAAATCTAAGAAGCAGTCGACAATCGGGTTATCAGATCAACGGGTAAGCGCTTGGCACAACAAAAAAATATAAGCCTTTAAGCAACTAAAACATAGCGTTTCTTTTCTTTTCTTTTTTTTTTTTTTTTCAAAACGAAAACTTCAACGAGTTAACCTTCTTTGCTTCCACTTTCAGAAGAGCATCCTTATCAAGAGACTGGAAGCCCTCTAGTGTATTTGTATTGTAAAGAGTTCCTGGCACAGGGCATTTATTCCTGTTACCAAGAACTAACTGAAACGATGTCGTTTGTTCATGGGGATCATCCGGCAGGGACTCTGCCGTGAGTTTTAAGGGAGTTGGCACTTGTGGATGTGAACATGGTGCATAGAAACCTACAATTAGGCAAGTAAACTAGTGAGACGTAAAGTTCGACGTCGCAATATAGAAGAAAAAACCCAAAAATAAATAAACTCGCCAGTGATGGGGATTGGGGACTGGTCGAGCCCCAGAGTATCGAGCTTGAGAGAGGATAGTTTCCTCCAAAAGCCTTCGTCCACGGAGCTCTGGAAGGCGATGAATCTAAGGATCTGCTGCTCGCTTGATGAGCCGGAGGAAGAAGACGGAGGTGGAGAAGGCGGAGAAGATGTTGCCCAACTTCCATTCACCGCCATCGATTCCGTCAAACGATGCCTTCGACCACTACGTCTCAACTATCTAGCTGTCTACTTCGTCTTCCTTCGTTCCCCTTACGCACAACGTATTGGGCCCAATCGGGTCGGCTTGCTGACTTTGACGGCCCGGCCAAGCCTATTTTATATATATAATTTTACTAACTGTTTGGTTTTATATTTAAATCTTTTGAATATCAAGCGTTTGATTTATAGTAAAAAATTTCTATTTGAAATATTTAAAAAAAAGTATTTCGTGTATTTGAATTATTTGAATTCAAATCTTGTATCTTTATTACCGCAAATAATCGTCGCTTCTAGCGCCATACCATTGCCAGCACCACCTCCGGCCAGGTATAATAAAATTTTCGGTCGTTGCCGCCAATGGTGTCCATATTATTGCCCATTTGCCGGTATGCCGTCTATCGTGCCGGCCATGCATATGCCATTGGGTTCTTCTATTAAATTTTGTCAATAAATAAAAAAAAGTAAGTCGTGAATTTGTAAACCAAACCAAACATTATATCATTTTTCTGCATTCATTCATTTTAAATGCTTACCATAAACAACCCTAATCAACCATATAATACATATATATTTATAATTTAAATCTTTTTTAATCATAAGACTAATATATTTATATGTACCACCATCAAATCATTTGAAATATTATAAAAATAAAACATATGATTTAGACTTCTATTATGAATTTCAATATTTCAATATCAATTTAAAATTTTAAAATTGAAGATAATTAATTTATAAATATAGAAAAATAGGTATCAAATTATTCATTTGCCCCCTTAAAAAAATTTTTTGTCATTTATTTTTATCCTAATTTATAAATTTGACATGTATGAGTACATAGCATCTAAGGAGTAATAAAAAGATAGCATTTTGTATAATGATTATGAAAGTGTTAAAGGGATTTATGAAGAATATTTCATATATTCTAAATACATAAAGAATTTGATAGAGGATATGTGCATATTATCATTGCAATACATAGATAAAAATATATCATGAAAGAGCTCCAAGTATGTCATTTGTGTTTATAGAGATAAATATCAATAAATATTGACATTAAAAAAAGGGAGTTAATTGTCTTTAACATTAATGGTAATATATGCTATAATTTTTTATACAAATGATAATTTCTTTAAAAGATTTTTTAGCTTTAAAGTTTGTATTATTATACTTAATGTTAAATGTAGCTCACTTAAATTGTTAAATACTTGTTACCTAAAATCATAATATTTATAGGGCTATTTGGGATCAAATTTATTTTATATTTTTATGTTATTTTTAAAAACATATTTGTTTTACATGTTTTTGCTTTTTTATTTTCAAAAATAAACAACATTATTCATTTAAAAAATACTTAAAATAGCTTTTATATGTTTTGAGTGTTTTTAAAAATAATAATTACCACCAAATATATTATACTTTTAAAACAAACTATAAATAAATAAAAAATGATCCCAAACTGCCCTTAAAGGTTGGGTTCATTTTAGCTTTTTTATTTTATTTTATTTCAAAATAAAATATATTTAATGATAAATATTATTTTAAAATACTCAAAATATCTAAAAGATATTTTTAGTGTTTTTATGAATAATATCATTTATTTTTTAAAAATAAAAATAAAAAACACTTAAAATCATGCTAAATAAATCTGTTTTAAACATAAAACAAATTTGATCCAAATAACCCTTAAGAATATTGTTATCTTCTATACCATTTTATAGTGATATTAAATTATTTTGTATTCATTTGTAGTTGTAGAATCTAAAATAAGAAAATTAAGACAATGGTTTCTTTGAAGATTAATTGAAGTATTGGTGAGTTCCATCTCAAACATTAAAAAGACTTAAAGTGAAGCCTTAAAGAATATGTAGTATAAGTCAAAATAAGAAATTTTTGCTTAACCCAATTTGAATAATATTAAGAAGGATTATCATTATCTTGCTAGTAAAATTATGAGAAATCTAATACATCTGCATTCATTGCATGTATAATAAAATAATATGTTACATTGATGATTGAGTTAATTAACCACCATCACCCCCACCAAAAGTTGCATTGTTTAAAGCATGTGGATAATAAATGGTCTAAAAAAGCTCTTCTAAGTGATGTGAATAACTATCACAACATGAAAAACATACATGAATCTCTTAAATCATGGATATAGGGTGTTAAGTAGAACCCTATTGTTGATCTAATAATCACCAAAGAAATTTTTTGAGGCACTAAAGAAATAAAAATATGATGATGATTGTAATAATACAAATAAGTGAGCTTGTTCCAATAGCTAACGATTTTATCAACATTTGTGATTTTAAAACCAACATATGCAAAAGTTGAGATAAATAGTCAAAGTACATTTTCAAGGGAGGAATACAACTACAATTTTGTTAAATGATTAACTTGCCATGCATATAGGCTATATTGTTCATTTGTTTATTAGAACAACTAGTAAAAAAAATATATTAATATTTTTTTGTTATGTTGAGGTGAGTTTCGATCATATGCAAAACAATCATTTTGCTAAATTGAGCTTAATATTATAATTAGTGTTGAAAAAATCACAATGTAATTGATGATATATCTACTTGAATCTTTGATCTTGATTAGAATGTCATTAATGCATGCTTCCATGTTTTTCCTTGTCTAGGGTTTGAACTCATTGACTATTAATAGTTATTAATGAGTGTGTACTGTTCAAATTATAATATATAAACTTATAGCAAAAATGTCTTTGTTTGTAGTGAAGTTCACCTTCTCTTTATTGTTTCATTCAAGAAACTCAACATAAGGAAACTTGTACTAAATCCACTCTTGCATCAATGCTCAGCAAGATTTATAAGCTAGCAATCAAATTATAAGCTAAATTTAATGTGCAATGTAATGCCCAAAATAAAATATATTGAGATGAAGTTGTTCATGAAATATATTTTTTTCCAAGGTAAATTCTTAAGAAGGTATGAGATGTTGAGCATGCTAGGAAACAAATTCTATTAAACTGATCACCATTTGACCTGTTTATTCAGATTGTCAGGTCATGCATAAGAGTAAGAATTAATATTGACAATAAGTGATATTTAAGGATAACAATAAGGGAGATTTACATCCATACCACACAATTCTTATGTATTTACATATATAACACTTGAAGTTAGATATTTACTTATCTAACATTTTTCTATGCTTAAAAGGGTGCATTTCACTTTTAAAAAGGGAGTGATGATGATATTTTTGATGTAATATTAAAGATTTGAGTGTTATATATGTAAAAATTAAAGTTTAGGTGTTAGATATGTAAATACATAAGAATTTATGGTATGTTTGTAAAACCCCCTAACAATAATTATATGCAAGTTTGAAATTCTTTAATCATTAGTATTTTGTTGTCCATTAGATTATTTGATTCATAAATTTTATTAAAAAGCATAATAGTAGAAGCATATAGAATTCCAGTTATAACCATTACATAAATTATTAGCTAATCATTCTTAATATTCCTAATTCTATCCAACTCTAATTTTTTTCTTATGTCATCCAGTCCTCTACATTTTTTAAAGAGAGACTATCATAATTGTTTCCGCTCGCTTGCTAACTTAAGATCATTCAAGTTCTCCTCATCACATTTATTCACCATCAATTATTGGTCATTTGGCCCCTCTTCTATTTGAAAGTGGGATTATTTAAATGGCCTTCAATCTTGAGCATAACTTAGGTCATTTAGTTCCATCTCCTTTAAAGAGATAGACTAGAACCATATGAACTACCATATAATGACATTTGTATCAAAACCATCATAGTTAATTCATTATGATCCATATCTTTTATATGTTGTAGGCCTCTTTACTTTTAAAATTTAAAAAGGACAACTCTTTATAAGTCAAAATCACAATTAAAAAATATCTTAATTGAAAAAAAATATTTATAGCTTTGCTTCATAAGTTCCCGCATAAGAAAAATTCAAGCATCTTCTATATTTTGCATTTTACTTTTATTACATGCAAATCATCATTTAAAGTTAAACCAATAAGCTCTCTCTCTCTCTCTCTCTCTCTCTCTCTCTCTCTCTCTCTCTCTAGCATGAAACAATTTTATAAAAGTAAAAACTTTATATGTGCTAAGGAGACTCCATGTACATACACTTTATTCTATTTTGACTATGTCAAGATTAAGAGTGCCAATACTAGACCATATTTGAAAAATTAGCTCAAAATATTTGAGTTTTGGTTAATCTTTATAGGATTCAATACTGAAATAATTTGGGTCATATCTAGATTTTCTTTGGAACAACCCAAAATCCGATCAACTCAATTCAATTGATGAGTTAATTCTTTTTTTTTTCTTTCATAGTTTTTTCAACTTATAACTCATATCTAATAGATAATTTTTGCTATTTTTTATGTTTGTGATTACAAATTTAGTCTTGCATGGATTCACATTTACTTGTCACAATTTAAATATTCAAGTTAGTCAAGTTCATGTTTAGTCAAGTTCATGTTTAGTCAAGTGATGCTTTAATATTTTAACCCCTTTCAAAATAAAGATTGATTCAATTTGAGTATAAATATAGTATAGACTGAAAATTTATTGATTGTTATATATATATATATATAAAGTAATATAAAATGGTATCACTAACTAATTATATTTTTACCCATTATAGTTAGGGGTGTGCATTAGATGGTTCAAACCGAAAAACCGAACCGAACCGATGTTAATTGGTCGGTTTGATTCGATTTTATATTCATTATTTGATTTTGGTTGAAATTATGGGTTAATGCGGTTTTATGGTTTTGGTTGGTTTTATGTTAATAAATTTTGGTTTACGGTAAACCGATTATTTGATTATAGAGGGCGCGACTTGAGCCTACTAATCGCTCGTCTCGAGTCCGTGAGTCGCAAGCGAGTTGAGTGGCAGTGAATAGTCGATTTAGAGATGCTTGAGTTGAGTGTGGCCTTTCATTCCTCGATGGCGATCGATGCCATACATTTCTTGAGGATGGAGAGTCTCGATTCTCGACCAGGGCATAAGGCATTGGCGGCATTCAGTGTTCAGGACTTGGCGATTCGAATCTCGATCTTTTGGGCTTTTGTTACTTTTCATTTGCGGCCGACTTCTCCTTCCTTTTTTATTTTTTTGCTAGCGGTCCATGAGTCGGATAATAGATAGCCTACCTGACTTCTGGGTTTGACTTATGTCTCCACTCTTCACGTTTACTCTTCACATTTGAATTTAAGTCTCTTTGAGTCTTTGAGAGGTAACGAGGTAGAACTAAATCACATTATCTCTCTCTCTCTCTCTCTCTCTCTCTCTACTCCTTCCTTTGTTGTGGTTGTTGATGGCAGGGGTGAGCATTCGGTCAGTTTGGTTTATTCGGTTTGGTTTATTGTGATTTGTGAGCCTGTGTGAATTGTGATTGTGTCGTCATTATCGTGGACTTTATTGGTTGTTGATGGTTTAGGGCTTTATGTTATCTATCATGTTTGTTACTGCCTACGACCCTACTGGCTACAGGAAGTCTGGAAGAATCCTTTTGGAAGAAGTTTCTGAATTTCTTTTTTTCTTTCTTATTGATAAAGAAAAAAATAGCTTCAAGTTATGGACATATTGTTGATATTATGTTATCGACGTTATTGTTGGTTAGTGGTTACTTGCATATGCTGATTAGCTGATATTCAATTGTTCTCTGTTATGCACTTATGTTATGCCTATGCTGCGGCTTATGAGTTATGCCATTGCTTTTAAGCCTTTTATCTTACCTTACGCCACGGCCCACACTTATGCTATCTTTGCGGCTTATCTTTGATATTCAATTGTTCTCAAGTTATTGTTGCCATGTTGGTTAGTGGTTACTGGTGTTAAGAATCATTTTATGCCTTTTACTCTTTGACCTCTTTTAGAGTGTTGGGTTTGTGTTTGTCATTTGCTTGGTTTAGTGCCTACTCTTAGTCTATGAAATATGAACATGCTAACATGGAATTACATGCCCTTTAGTCTTTACATCATTCTTATCCGTATATATAACATATGTCGGTTTGAACTATCGGTTATCTATTCAAGGATAATCATTCTTATGCTTCATTCTAGTATGACATGTAGTATGTAGAAGATGCATGTCTTGGAAAAATAATGTAAGCCTTATGATGGTTTTCTTTTTATCTTAGTGTTTTTTTAATGCAACTATGCAAGTAATACAATTTGATTTATTGGGATGGCTTTAATAAAAATAATATTGAACGGTAATATTGAGAAATGTGACATTATATTATAATATTTGGGATACATTACTAGATGGATGATGGAGTTGATTGAGCATTACAAATTTACAATTTGTTAACATGATTCATGAATTAATATTGTTCAATTATACGATTCATGTCTTTTTTTCTTCTCAATATTGTAGTATCCAAGCGCTCTTAATTGAAGTAAGTTTTGTTGATGTAATTTATTAAAGCATGCTTTTTCATTCTTTTTAATTTATTTAATTTTTTAGATTCTAGAAGTAGAAACATGTCACAAGTTGGAGATAGTTCAAACCTTAGTTTCTAGAGACCAATCGATCAGTTCAACTTACGAGATGCTGTCGTTGAGAAACCACCAATTTCAAAGAAAAAAAGAAAAGCTCCTAGACCTAGATCGATGTTTGGGATCACTTTGTGAGGTATACTAATGAGGAAGGAGAAAAATGAGTAAGTGTAATTATTGGGAAATCATATCACGTGATCCAAAGATTAATGACACTTCAAATTTAAGGGCACATCTTTCTTTGTGTCAGAAGAATCCTCTTAAAAATGAACCAAATCAAACTAAACTTGCATTTCAATTTAGTGGTAAAGGTGAGGAGAATTCTGCAAGTCTTAAGGCATGGAGATTTGTCCAAGAAAATATAAGGAAAGCTTTAGCAATGATGGTTATTGCAGATGAATTACCTTTCAAGCATGTAGAAGGTTGGGAGTTTAAACATTTCATGTCTGTCGTCCAATGTTTCAAATACCTTCACGGTGGACATTGACACGCGATTGCTTTAAATTTTATCGATGAGAGAGCAATTTTAAAAATCTATTCAAAAGTCCGCCACGAGTTTGTCTTACTAATACTTGACATCAATTCAATGAATTAACTATATGTGTATCAGCATATTTTATTGATGATGATTGAAACTCAATAAAAGAGTTATAAACTTTTGTCCAATCTATAGTCACAGGGAGAATTACCGGGTCAACAAGTTGAGAAGTATCTTGTAGATTGAAGCAATTTACATTGTATGTTGATAATGCAAGTTCTAATAATGACATCATCACCACCTACAAAAAAATTTGGCAAGGTAGTATTCTGATTTTCTTACATATGAGATGCATAGCTCACATTGTTAACTTAATGCAAGATTAAAGAGAGATATCTGAATATGTCATCATGTTCAAGAGCAAGAAGATATATTCGCCAATCACCAAGGTTACAAAATTTAAATAATGCATTTAAATTGAAAAATAAAAACTAAAAGCATATTATGCTTAGATGTTCCTACAAGATGGAATTCCATATTTTAATGTTAAGCAGCTTAAGTTGGAGAGAGCTTTTGAAAGGTATGAGGAGATTAATCAATTTAAATCGAACTAGAGAAGGATGATGATGAAAGTCATATTGTAAATGGTGTTTTAAGTGATGATGATTGAATAATGTTAGATTGCTCCCTTTCTTGGAAAAATTTTATGAACTCACTTTAAGAATTTACGGTTCTTTGTATGTGACATCAAATACTTTTTTCATGAAATTGAAGTTCTTGTCTACTTCAAAATTGGCAAATGGATGGTGATCCAAATGTGAGTATGGCTTCCAAAATGATGACAAAATTTGCTAAATATCCATAGAAAATGAATTTGAATATATATCTTGTCATTGTTTTAGATCCCCGCTTCAAGCTTCATTATGTAGAGTTTGTTATGGATATGCATGAAGGACCGATGCTGTTCTAGACAACTTATTAGGTCATCATGCTATGATATGTTTCATGATTACAAAATAAAAGTTCTTGGTGAAAGCCAAATAGAAGTGGTCTCCATGAGAAACAAAATTTTTCAAGGGGTGTTTTACAAGCAATCTTCGACAAGATATTCAATGATGATAGAAATTCAAAAGATCCAATTTTGGGAAGGATGATATGATAACAAATCGTGATCTAGATGAGTATTTGGGAGTCCAAATGATGATGATCGATATTTTAAATTGGAAGGTTAATGCACCAAGATTTTCTATTCTCTCATACATGGCTCGTGATGTTTTAGCTGTTCCAATTTCAACTATTGCCTCAGAATCAATTTTCAGTACAGGTGGTCATATTCTTGATGCATTTAGAAGTTCATTATCCCCAAAGATTGCACAAGCTCTAATATGTGCAGATTGGATGGAGCAAAATGGATAAATCCAAGAAATGTGGAAGAAAACATTAATGACATTGACAAGTTTGATGAATGTATTTTTTATGCTTAAATTTACAATGATTTGTTTTTTTTAATCGTAATTAGAAATTTAGAATAATTAATGATTCATTTGTTTTACATATTTAGCAAAATTAACAAGTGAAACACAAACTTCTTAGCTTTTATGATGAGGATTGGAATGTCGATTCCAATATGGGATATAGTCTTAAAGACTTAGATTTCAAATTTTCATTGGTCAATGGTCTTCCTTTCGCTTTATCTTATGTTTTGCTATTTTTTGCTTACATTTCTTATATATCGTCATTGTAATTTTGGTTTATGTTAGTTTTATATTTAAGGTTTTCAATACAAATAGGCTTTTTTTAGGGTTTAGCAATGATAGCAATGATGAAATGATCAATGTATACATGTAGGTGACTTTTTTTTGGTATTAATGCCCTCTTAAGTCTTAAAGGCTTAGAGCTGACGATTTCTCAAAATTATTGATGCATATTTTTTAGATATTATACTTGAATCTTGTTAATAAAAGATATTTTTATAGCTGAGCTTGAGCCCCAAAATCTAAATTACAAATATATGTAAGTATATATTATTTATTCTTGTAGACTTTTGGGAACAGGATGTTGAATGACACTAAATATTTCATATTTGTAATCCTTTTCTTGATCAAATAGAGAGTAGGTGGCTGATACTTGGTGGTTTTTTTACATTATGGCTGGGTGATTTTAATGGTGGCTAATACTTGGTAGCTTTTTTTCAGTGCTTGGTAGCTTTTTTTCAGTGCTTAGTGCCTGCTAAGTTGATGGCATCCTTTTCTCTACCTATTTTAATGTTGGCTTGCTACCTTGCTGGTTGTGGGTGAGTGGCTCTTTCACCTGCCTTGTTGTATTTGATTCTTTCGGGTGGCTGGGTGTTTGTGATTGATTTAGTGGATGTTGGCTAGCTGCTATGTATATTTTTATTGGATGTTGTCGCTTTGGAATTCTCTTTAGACTTTGCAAATCTTCCTCACTTCAGGGTGAGTGGCTCTTTCATCTACTTTGTCAGACTGATTCTTCTATGGGTGTTTGTGATTGGTTTAGTGGATGTTAATGTATATTTTATTTATTTGCTTTGAATTGCCTTATCTTTAGACTTTACAAATCTTCTTCGCTTCATTGGTGGTGAGTGGCTCTTTCACCTACTGATCCGATTCTTCTGGGTGTGTGATTGGTTTAGTGGATGTTGGCTACAGTATATTTTATTGGCTGTTGTTGGTGCTTTAGAATTGCCTTGTATTTTAGACTTTTATAAATCTTCCTTCTGATCACTAGTCTTCTTTGGTGGGCTCATAAACTCGAGTTATGTGTGGTTGTATCTTCCGGTGGTGTATTGGTTTTTGATTGGTCGCTATGGCATTTGTTGGTTATTTATTGGCTATTGTATGTTTTGTATATGTACTTGCTATGCTTGAGTTTGAATTGCGAATTGGTTGTTTCTATCTTTAATTCTTCTTTTCTCTTGGCATTGCAATTCTTGCTGGTGGTGGCTCTATCACGACCTCGGACAGTATCTTCTTATTTTATGGGTATGTAGGGTTTGTGATTGATATGAGATCTACCGCTTTTATTTAAATTTACTCTTTGCTCTGGGCTCAGCCGTTATTTTATCCGCTATCTGTGTTCAAGCCTTTACTTGTTTGCCAACCTTCACGTCCAACCAAAAGTCCCCGACTTACTTACGACTTGCACTGCCTTGTTTGCTAATACAGTTCATGAAGGCCTTTGCTCATTTTTTGAACAAGAACACTAATTGCTTAAAATTATTTTTTCATGAATTCATGCAGCATATGATAGTCTTGAATGAATAAACGACCGAACATCATGAGGAAGACGGAGATGGAGATATTATTTTACATGAACAACGTGTAGAAAGTACACTGATTTTAATACAATTGAATTATGTTGTACTATTTTTTTCTCTTTGTTAATTGTTTATAATTTTATTTATTATTACATTACATTCATAAATTGTATCAATAAAAAAACTATTTACATCATTACATATCAGTATCATATGTATACATGTACTTTAGTAACTTTAGTTAATAAAATTTCTCTATTATTTGTTTGTTAACTTTAAAATTCTTTTTTTTTAATTTGTCTCTATAATTGAAGGAAACCAACCGAATAAACCAAACTCTAAGGTTTATATTTTTTTTGTGCTACTTTGGTTCGATTTTTCAAAATAACGTTTATTTATTTGGACCAAACCAAACCAATAAAACCAAATCGACCAACGCTCACCCCTAATTATAGTGATAGAAAAAAGTTGAGTCATAAGATCAATTTATGACGAAGACATAACATTAATTATAATATTTAAGAGTAGTAAATTTATAGTTATTTATCAAGCATATTTTATATAAATATATTTGATATTTCATATAATATAGTACAATGTATAAATAAAATATTAAAAATATAAATATTTAAATTTAAATGATATATAAATATATAAAAATTATATAATATGCATACAAATTTTATTATAAAAAAAGAATGATCCAGGTACCCCATTCCTTCCTAGAGGTCATTAAAATTGCCAAATTGTAATCTGCACTTCTCTACCGCACTTCGGTTTTGCTGCCTCTTCGGCTCTGCCGTCCCACACTGCCGCCTCACTTCCTTCGTCTTCGATCGGTGGCGTCACCTCCATTCCATGATACTGCAAACCCTAAACCCTCACGTCCCTTCGGGGATAAAATCGGTAGTCTTCTACAAGCACGCCGCTCCGGCGAAGATTACCGGTGGCCGAGATTTCATCGGCAAGCTAGGGCTTCGGGGCGTTGTGATACGAGCTTCTGGAGGCGAACTTGATGGGATTAGGAGAGGGAGGGGATTGAAGAGAGTGGACATGGCGACGTTGAGTAATCTGTGTGTGGACGTCGTGCTAAACGTGCCGAGCCTTCCTCCAGCACCGAAGGAAGAGAGACAGGCTTATATGGAGCGCTTGGCGGCTTCTGTTTCAGACAAGGTCTGTTCTTGTACAATGCTGCGTCCTAGGTTTTGAACATGTGTTGCTTCACTTGTCTTGAATTTTGTAGGTTCAGAATTATAATTTTATTTCATTCCGCTAAGAACCGTTTTTGTTTCCTTATAGAACCTTCCAATGGAATTGGCTTTAAATTCAGCTCTTAAGTGGCGCAAAACAACTTTCTATATCATGGCTGAGTTAAATAAAGGAAAAATTAAATCAAGTCTTTGGCTAAGGATCATGTATAGTTTATCGGGCATCGCGTTTGTTCACTCATTTTCCCACTCCTTTGTCGCTCGGGGATTCTGAGTTATGAACAATCCGCTTGAAAAGAGATATTTAACAATATTGTCAAAAGTACTAGGTGTCCCCAAGGTGTTTTGGCTATTCCATGCTCGAGGTTCCAGACACCAACCCAGTCAAATGCTCGGTTGAGGTTAGGTACTAAAATCAGATCGCTACAGTACTTAATTGACCAATTATAATTATGAGGAATATTTTTGAAGAACATAAAATTTAGTAATTACTTCAAACTACGCTGGTAGAATTAATGGTTTTTCTGTATTACCATTGCATTACAAGACAAAAAAAAGTCTGGCTAAATATATATTTTTTAAAACAATATGGTTAAACTACCCAAGTTTGTAGCTTCCATAGACTATGTGTTGCTCTCTATTTCTTATTTATCATGATCCAAGCCCTTTTTTATATCATTGGGATTGTCTCCATCTTTTGTCTCTTTGACACCAACTTCTTCATATTTAAGGTTTTCTAATTTAGATGATGCAGACATCTTACTAGTCTCCAAATATGCTCACAAAACCCAATTGTCCATAGGAATTACAATGAGTTAAACCAAGAGTGACTCCAGTCGTACATCATCATCAACAACAAGCCTTTATCCCACTATGTGGGGTTGGCTACATGAATTTTTTTCTCCAATGTGTCCTGCCAAGTTGCACATGATTTACAAATGTGAATTAAATACACGAGCCATCATAAAATAATAAGATACAAAAAAAATTTGTGGTATTCACACACCCTTTATGGAGTTTTTATATTATCATCATCATTTCCCTATCTCAACTATTTAGAGCTAGTTTTATGAATTTTATTTCCATATTCATTATGTTAAGTTGTACATTAGATGCTAGTAGGAATCTTTTCAAGTGGTTGTTCTATCTTGTTATCATTAGGTGAAGTTTGATGGTTTCCTGCAAATTAGTTGCACAAAGGTGGCTTATGACAGAAAAATGCTTCTATAGCTTGTTTTTCATTTAAATGATGTATATGCAGCTAAAATAATGCACAAAGTTGGCTAATGCAAAGATGGGCATGCAATTGATGGAACAAAGTTAGTAAAAAAAGATGTCATGAAGGCATGGACCAATTGGTATGTAGGTTTCGTGTTGACTCTTCTTTTTTACATAAATTATCATAATCCTTTCCTTTTCCCAATCATACTTTGCATCACACATGGATACTAGTTATTTTTAATACTAATCTAAATATGTTACTTCCTCATTAATTCCCATCTTGTACATATGGAAATGACAGCTTTATAGGAGATGAGATGAACCTTCTCGTTTGCCTGATTTGGAATAGTGTTGTTGACCTCCACATATGTCATAAATCAAGACAAGCTCACAAGTCAAATTGATGGACTTGAAGCGACGGCGTAAATGAGGTTCAAAATGACTGATGTCACTAAAATAAACGACCGATCGATGAACGGACATCGCCGTTGCATTTAAAACATCAAAATCGATCAGAATATAAATATTTCAAAATCTAACGATCAATCGAGCGTAGCTATCAATGTCGACACGCATATCGGGAAGGCTGACACAAGTCAAAGGACCTCCGTTAGTGAAATTGATTGTGTCGTTAGCTTCAAAACATCAAAACTATAAATGAGATTTGGCGCTTCAATCCGGACGAAATGCGCGAATGTTGAGCGACAAAGACGCAAATCGGAAATGCATGGCGTCGCCAAATCAACTCAAATGATCTCCGTCGACGAACGGATTTCGCCATCGATTCGAACGTCAAATTGTATAATATAAATATTGACAACTTAATGATCAGATCGCCGCCGAACCGCCAACACGCCAGACGATATCGAAGCCGTGAGGCGACGCAACGACTCCGCTCAAAATCAAAGCTAGCTTCAAAATGTCAAAATCTATCAAATGATCGCCCACATTCGGACGAGTGAAAAACGAATAATCGGAAGCAAATCGAAAATGAAATGCAGCGGCCGCCAAAAAATCAATCCAAATGACCGATCGACGAACGACTCGCCATCGCGTTGAGCCAAATTGGTCAAGATATATAAAGACGACTGATGAAGAACCGATCGCGGCCGTCGCCAACGCGATACACGATATCGAGGTCGGGCGCCGACGAAGTCAAACGCATCTCCGTCGCGAAATTGATCACGCCATCGGCTTCAAGCCGAAATCTATCAAGTGAGACTATTCTCATCAATTCGATGAGTCTGGAAAATCGGCGTGACGCATTTTGAAATTGATTTAATTTGCCGACCGAACTAAATTCGATCGAAACGGAGCATCATTCGAACAATGTAATTACTCTAAATCGATATATATATTATGTGTATTTACAATCCAAATTAAAACAATTTAAATTAATTTAAAATTAATTTAAAAATTTCCAAATTACCCTCATGCTCACCCATTTCTCTTCTATTTTCAGTTTTTTGGAAAAATTGCCAATTCAAAACAAAAAAAACTGAACAAAAACTATTCTTCCCACTCTCCTCTCTCCTCTCTCCCCGACAACCCTCTCTCTCTCGTCGGAAAATGAAAAAGAAAAAGAGGTAAAATTCCTCCCCCCTTTCGGTTTTAATTGGTCCGGCTGCATCTCAGACTTTGCTAGGCTGGAACATTGTCCCATGAACACAGATCCTCCACGACACCTCCGGCCATACAGAAACACGCATCCATAATCCAAACCATCAGAACGCATACTCAGAAACCATTGCGTCCACCCGTGACTGCGTCTAGCCTCGGCTTCCGTTCATATTGGCCTGACTCCTGACCTCCGGCTGCACTTTAGAATCAGAGGCGTCATATGGTTTCGCACCATGACTAGTCCGCTCAATTGGGCTGCTTTCACCAGACGCTAGACTCTGACCATGCCGCTGGTTCATTGCCTTGTCAGCTTAAATAAATTTTCAGTTCTTCCTCCATTCGCCCCGCTTCCACTAAATTCCCAGCACGACCGCCTTTTCCTTCCTCCAACCCGGTCCAGCCCCTTCCTCCTCCTTCGAAAAGCTCACCGCTCCTTCCTCCACCCTAAAACTTCATAGCCTAGCTCACCAACCGACCTAAACTCGCCTGCTTCGGCATTCTTCTGAAGACGCTCGCCATCGCCTCACCATTAATAAATATATATGAAAATAGTCTGTAAAAGAGAAGGAAGGTATTTGATGAAATGCACGAAGAAAAAAAATTGATATGCGTGCTTTTCTTTACGCGGGTTTGAAGACCTCATTACGCTTTTTTGGTGACGAGATGAATCCGTAGATCATGAAGACGCCGCACGCATATCGTTGCAGGCGATTGAAGGTCTCGTTATGCTATCGTGTGACAAGATAAAATCTGTGGTGTCATAAACACCACGCTTCGCTTCATCGGTAAGCGTCGTGGCGTAAGATTACGCGACACGCAGAGATCAGAAATGTTGCCGAAATTAAGAATATCGATATATATTTGCTTTTACGCATTGAAGCCGTTATGCTCATCGTATGAATGAAAATTCAAAAGTCAAAACATCAATGTCATACTCATGCGACGACGGAAAAAACATCGATGCAACCCCTACATGGGGATGACGGAGGAGAAATTTTGTTAAAATTATAAATTTAAAAAAGTATGATAACTTAAGAATCAAGCAATGAAACTTAAAGTTAAAACTCAAATTAAAAACTCTAAACAACAAAGGGGGGGAGGGAAAATAGCATACAACAAACACAAAAGCAAAAAAAAAAGAGGGGGAAAATTAAATTTGAATAAAAGAGAAGGAAATCAAATTTGAATAAAAGAGGGGGAAATCAAATTTGAATAAAAAAGTGAAAAATAAATTTGAATAAAAGAGTGGGAAAACAAATTTGAAATAAAAGAGGGGGAAAACAAATTTGAAATAAAAGTGGGGGAAAACAAGTTCGAATAAAACGAAGAGGAAAATGAGAATTACTTCGAGGAGTAAATCTTCTTCTTAAAATAACAAATTAAATTATCTTTAAACTATAAATTAAAATTTTATACCGGATCTGAACCTTTCAGACAAAGCAGACGATACTAAATCAAAATCTACAAAATCATGGGGTCCTTGATCAAATTAAGAATTTCATCATAACTATGATTTTTAAAATCATGATTTCATTAATTAAAATAAATAACCAAGTTATAAACACCGACGCGTACGCTTACACGAATGCCAAATTCAAGGTTCTGGTGACGTTGCTGTTTGTTTTGTGACTTCCGTTAACACCTAAAACCTATAAAAGTTTTAAATCGGTGAAATATCAAAAATGATTCTCGTGAAACAAGTAGATCTAATCCTGTTGTACAGTTAGCAGATAGATCTATGTTCTTAAACATATTCTAATTAATCAAAATTAAGTAGCGATATGAAGCTAACTTAAATGAAAGCTATCATTAAAAACTTAAATCAAAACTCAATCATCCGCCAGTAGCGGTGGGGTGAAAATTAAAACTACAGCTTCTGAAAGGGCCGATGTCAATTAAGTGTTACTGTATGTTGACTCTCGATCTCTTGTCGTGGGGCGTGACCGTATCCTCATTGCGGTAGCGGCAGGTACTCCGCATAAGCGATTCACGGCCGAATCTACGATCGGGTGGTTTGACGATCCGACTCCATTATATTCGATCGCGGCCATTAGGCGTATGCTCACGATAATTTCGGTATTTGAGTTGTAGATCATAGGGTATCTTAGATAGGGCAAATAACTATCGGTAAGGTAGTATTAGATTGTCTCCTTAGATAAATAACTTAAGCTATAAACATCAGTCTGCGTAGATCTTATGTTGAATGCTTAAATTCAAGTGTCACGAGGATCTTTGCGTGGGTTCTTCTTGGTTTAGTTTTAGGGCGAGTTGGGTTAACAAACCTATAATAAGAGTTTAATCGGTGAAATATCGGCGGATTCGGGTATTTGTAGATCTATCTTACGTTAGCTTGTTAAGCAGTTAATGAATTTAAAGCTGTAACGTATTAATTAATCAAATTTTCAAATCAAATTAAATATCAATCTAAAGCTGTTTAAATAAAACTTTATCACTAAAACTTAAATCAGCTCAATCCATCCTTTTGTTTGTCGAGGGTGACAAATTAAAAAAAACTTCGTAAAGGAGCATGTCAATCAGTGTTCTGTATGTTCATTCATCAATCTCATGTCGATGGGGCGTGGCGTGTCCTCGATTGCGTGGTTTTGATGAGCTCCTGAATAAGCGATTCGAGAGTTCTCACGATCGGTGGTTTTGGTAGGTCATTATATTACGATCTGATTGTAGCTTCATTATGCTCTCGATGACTCTTTTGAGTTGTGAATGATAGGGTATACTTGATAGGATAAACAATCCTCTGTCGGTAGGTGAAGCTTGACTTGTCTCTTGACAAACCACCACCAGTCATAAAGATTTCTTGACGGCGTGGCATTGTGTTCTTGATAAGGATCTACGGGTTGGTTCATTCACTCTCCAAGTATTTGACGCGGGATGACTGGATGGGATCTAGATCAGAGCACATCGATTCCCCAAATCCAGGTTTATCTTTGAAATGATAAATTTCATAATCAAAATTAAAACTACGTATCTTCTTACTAACCTTACGCATTGAGCGATATAACAGCTTGTCGAAGTTCTCTCCTGAGATGGGTAATTAACTCTTGGGGCTTCAAGCCAGAGCAGATCTAAAAATTCCATTAAATGAGGGCCAATCTCGGGTAGTCTTTCTACTATCTTATATGCTTTACGAAAATTTACGACACTTTAAATCACTCTTTTTTAAATGAAGAGGTGATTGGCGAATTTTGGGGCAATAAGTGTATAATGAATTGATGTAAAAGTATTACTTTCTGATTGTTTGGTTGAGAGTTCTGATTCATGGCTTTGTTTTTTTTTTTGGTTGAAAAAATATAATGTAAATATCGAAAGTTTTGATGTCCGGCGGCGGCCATGGCGGGTTGGCGGCGGCGGCGGGTGTGGCGAGGGCAGTGGCGGCGGCACCATCATTGGCGATCAGGAATTCAAATACAGAAAATCTTTCTAATGTATTTGGAATCATTCGATATATAATTTATTTTACTCAGAACCAAACACCCAAAAAATGCTACAGATTGAATGCAGCCTAGACACGCAACCAAACAAATGCAGTAGAATGCAATGTTTGAACAAAACCAATAAAAAAGAATACCTTGTAGGCATGGATTTAGAGCTGCTTAGATTTCTTGTTGACTTTTTTTGTTTGGCTTGATGTATCATAATCCTTTCCTTTTTCCTTCATACACTTTATGTGTGACATCGATACTTATTATTGTAAATACTAATATAATCATCTAAGTCTCTCATAAATTGTATCTTACATCAGTTTGCATTCTACAACTTGGTGAATCCTAGTATAAATAGTTTCCTGTTGATAGGCAAAGTAAGCCTTTACCGCATATAGCTTTTGATGCCTTCAAATTCGTCATTATATTAAGATTTAACTACATTGGGTTTGTTTTTATATTTTCTTGAGCAACATTAGGAACTTATCTTACGAAAGCATTTGTAGGACTTTCATACACCATCATTGCAAGTGAAATCAATGTGTGTTGTTATAAATATGATTGATATGACTTGTGAGTGCAATAAAGTTCATTAAAATAAACCAACTATATCACGCACTGATTAAATGTCTATTGAGAGGGAAATATAATAATTGTCTTATTTCTCTTAATTTATGATGATAACTGAGTCTTGTAATTGCATTTAATTTGATTTGGGATCAATAGGATTCAATTGGCTTGACTTAGGTTAAGTCGGTGAATTAACTAACTTAGGTCCTAATTGGGTATCGAATGTGTTGATTAAAGTTGCTAAGGCTTTAAGAATGTCTAATTTTAATTAATTTGGATTTAATTTAGACTTGGTCCATTAAGGCTCAATTGATTTAGGTTGGGCCAAATGACCCAATTAATCCAATTGGTCTTCAATCAGGCTTTAATTGGGTTAGATCCTAATTCAATTGGATTAAGTTTAGTTCTATAATTCATTTGGCTTTGATTTGGTTTTGGATTAGGGATGCCTTAGTCTATTTGGGCCATAACGGGCTAGGTGGGGCCACTAGCCTAATTTGGTTATCCTTAGGTTTCAATATAGTGATGATTGACTCATGGGTCTTATGACACACTGTTAAGTTTGAGTTAATTAGACCTTTGGTTATAGGGTCTTAATTGCTCCTTTTCCATCACTTTGGGTTTTTAAATTAGTTTATTACATTCAGCAGCCCAACATTATTCGGCACCCCAACATGAATTGGCAGTTTGTGTCTTTTGATGACTCATTTGGGCACCTATTGAAGAGAATGATAGAGGTTTGTCAAGAAGGCAAAGTAATAATTTAAAGTTACTTGCGATATGGCTGGTTACTTATTCATAGACTTATATTTGATCATGATTAATGATTTAGTCATGGGAGATATAGTACACTGATGAGTTTGACATTGTTGAACGTTCTGCTATGAAACTTTGATTTGGCCTTTTTATTGTCCGTGCTTTTGAAGTAGTTGTCTATGCCAAATGGGATAAAGTCATGACTCGCATATCATATGGGATGTTTCATAAGATTATGGAGCACAAAAAGTATTGGATATAGTCATGGATACATAGATAGATATATAATGATCTTGATCACAAGCTGACATGCCAAGTGGATCTGGCTGAAGCTTTTGCTCTTTGGCTCAAAAAACTAAGTTCCTAAACCCTTTTTTCGACTCTGGTGGGCACCATAAACCACTGTAAGCTCTTTATTTTTTAGGTGATATGTACTCTTTTTGGCTTAACTGCTTTTATTAACCTATCCCTTCGTGATGAAATTGTTCTGCTCCATACTCGATCATAACTACATGAAAACTCTTGAGTTCCTTGATTTAACAGTTACCTTTCTTGCGTTGGGACTTTATTTTAAACCTGAAGTTTACTGCCAAAAAGAAAGAAAGGTTCAAATGTACATAATCACAAAACAGAACCTGAAGGTTATCATTGGCTTACAGATTAATGCTCCAGTTTCCTTGGTTTCTCTTGCAGTTGATGAATATGGTTCCAGTCTTTGTCGATTTTATCTGCAAATCATGTGTAATCCTTCAAATCTGAAATGCCAGGGTACTTCTTCCAGCAAATTGGCTATTGGTATTTACTTTCTTCAGTTTACTTGCTCCTGCATATAATTTCAGCTTTGATCAGCCTTGGAATGCTCGACACATCAATGCTTTTTTGTAAAATTTGGTGCATCAATTCCACATTTCTGATTCTGTGCCACTTTTTTTGTCGCAAAAAGTCTTGATTGGCACTTTTTTTGTTCATTTGTAATGCAATAACAACTGTCTGGATTATAATTCATACATTGCCTAGAAGTTAGTGACTGAAATCCTGACGTAGATATTTTGTCAACGAATATTCTAGCTTTTTACATTCTAAGACATTAAATTTTCAATTTATTGTTGTTGAGTATATTTTTTCAGGCTGCTAATTCCATTCTTGGAATAGTTAAAACCAGTTGAATTAAATGAAGTGCCGAATACAATTGTTCTCCTTTTCCTTTTTTTATTTATTTTCTTTCTGGCTATTGGTTTTGTTGTTGGTTGATTTTAGTGTTATACCGTACAATCTTATGTGATATGTGAGGTGGTTGTGTTTTCTGTACTTTATCCTAGAAGTTGTTGCTGTTGTTGTTATTGTTGTTGTATCCTTGAAGTTCCAGCCTGCTTCACTTTCTTCTTTGTTTCATTGCAGAAACATTGGGAGGCTGGTGGTAACTGCAACTTGGTCATTGCTGCCGCTAGATTAGGACTTTGTGTGACCACCATTGGTCATGTAGGGGATGAGATTTATGGACATTTCCTTCTTGACGTGCTTCAACAAGAGGGAATCGATATGGTTGGTTTAATTGAAGATTCTAAAGATGCTAAAGATGCTGTCATGTATGAAACACTTATTTGCTGGGTTCTAGTTGACCCTTTTCAGAGACATGGATTTTGTAGGTAGAAAACTGAACTGTTACTTGATTTTGGACTTTCTAAGTTAATTTTTTATTAATCAGTCAGTTTAACATTACTGATTATTTTAAATGTATCAGTCGCGCTGATTTTAGTGACGAACCTGCGTTCAGTTGGTTGAATAAATTATCTGGACGGGTTGAGATAGCCATCCAACAATCCAAGATCCTATTTTGCAATGGTTATGCTTTTGATGAACTTTTACCCGATGTGATAGTTTCTGCATTATTTTGTGCTATAGCTGCTCAATCAGCTGTGTTTTTTGACCCTGGTCCTCGTGGAAGAACTCTTTTTAATGGGATTGCTGAACAGAGGAAAGCACTTGAGCGGTTTCTGAAGCTCAGCGATGTTCTTCTTTTAACTTCTGATGAGGTTTGTTCTTTAAGATTTTTGAGGTATTGAACAGTCTTCTGAATTATTCTTCTCCCCAGTCCCCATCAGTGTTTTGATTTTTTTTTTTTTTTTTTTGCTAATTTTGTGTGCTTTGTGATACAAAATACATTTACTTTCTTTTTAGAGTCAGTCTTATTGTACAAGTAGGTAACTTGCTATTCATATAGTCTTTATTATTTTTAATTAAATTTGGCATTTACTGTGGAAGTTAGTTTGTGTCCTAAAGACATTTATTGCCACTTCACCGTTTGATCAAGAGAAAGAAAAATATCAATTTATTTCAAAGTTGTTTGTTCTTTAATTATGTAATGGATGAAATATAAGAAAATGTATTTTGGGATGACAAAGACGTTGAGATGGAAGTTTGAGAACAATGTACAGATTAAGGAACTATTATGACAATTTTCTTATAGTTGCTTGTCAAACATGTGAGATTTTTGGATTCAGTCCCACATCATATAGTTAAAAAATACGTTGATGTAGAATAACTAAGTGTTTTGTGTTTGGCTCTATCCCATAAACTTAAGATTCTAGGTTTAAAAAAGATTTGATTATTGGTTTATCATTATGATCTTTGGTTCCCCTCCTTTGGCCCACCTTGCTTAAAAAGTTGTATCATAGCCAATAGTCCTACTGGGATTGAGTGTTTCATACGAATTTTAGCTCTCATCAATCTTAGTTGCTTCTACCATGTTTGAAAAATATTTAAAAGCACATGACTTTCTTATAGGGTCCCTGTGATTGAGTACCTTCTTGGTGCTTGAATTGACAAGTTTTTATTTGAGTGATGACCGACATGAAATTCTTTTGCTTGACGGCAAGATTGTTAAAGCACGCGACATATAGAGTTTAGTTCTACGTTGGATGGTCAAAAAATATATTGTAGAACTACAAAATTATTGGCCTTCTCATATAGGCTCAGGTTTTTATGCTGAATATGGATTTGAACCATTATATGTCAAAACTAACTTTTGTCTCATTTGATCTGCTCTCTGCACTGCAAACAGGGAGCAATATTGTAGATTGACTATATTTGGTGGTATGTATTTTGAATGAAAGCAATTTAGATTACTAAGTAAAATAAATATAATGTATTTGTTTATTTGAAATCATTTGGTTGGAAGTGAAGTATGTGCAATGAAAGTATTATTATTTTTGGTTAGATGTAAAATTGTAGTGTGAGAGTTTACATAGAGGGAGACTTGAAGATTGACTCGTGACAGTGGCCATTTGATAATAAATAGTCTTAATGTTGGCATTGTTTGTAGCCCAATGCCCACCCCACATGTTCTCCCCTTTCTTCTTCAATATTGTCTCTCCTTTCTCCCAATGCTATGGAAGCGATTGTTGCCATTTTTTTTGGTTCCTCAGTTCAGCTCTACCCCACTATTTTGTCAAGGATGTCATTAGCTACTTTGATAATGCAGATCTTCTACATGACCTAAAGCAATGAGATTGTTGGAGATCATTAGGTTATAGGATTTAGGGTAATTGTGTGCAACAATAGGTTAGTGATTGTGAGTGATGATAGTTATAGAAATAATGAGTGACAATAGTTTGAGGATGGCTAGCAACAAGGTGGACCAAGGATGGTGAATCACAATAGAGATAAAGTAGGCCACACATCAAGGCAAATAAAAATTGTTTGATTTTTGAGAAATTTGTATTGCAAGTTAAAAAGACTTATTTTGGTGTGTTCTTAATGTATCAAAATTTTACTTTATCATAATTTTATCTTGTACCGAACAATTATTAAAAGAATGCAAATAAAAAATGGGTAAGTCTCAAGCAACGGAACCAAAAAGGTAAGCAGTGGGCTTCTATAGCGTACTTTGATGCTTGAACTATTCTACTTCAACAAGTTTGGGCACTTACCCCAAGAAGAGTTGGGGGTACAAGCTCGAGGGATGGACAGGTTTATTTGGAGGTGCTGTAAGATGTGATTTAGTGTAAGAAATTATGTTTAGATTATTTTGGTATATTTTAAGTTTTATTTCAATTTTATTAAGATTTATGATTATTTTAGTTTATTGTAAATTTTATTGATTATAAAATTGAGATACTTTTAGGTAGCTTGAAGATGATTTTCTCCACCTTCTTTTTGTGATTTAAACTTAATTTCTCTTTTAACTTTCTTTTGAAATATACACTACTTCAGACGGATACAATTGCTTCACACATTTATAAGAGAGTGAGTTTGTATTGCTACCACCACCATTATCACCTTATTCAATATCAGTCCGCATTGCAAAATCTTATTGATGTATGAACCTTAACTTGGCAAAACCTAAGCCTCTAGATCTGTGCTTGTTCTTTAGACTGCTTTTTTTTCATGACCATTTCTTTTATAAGGAGCTTTTTAATTGGATGCATTTGGAGTGTACAGTAAATCAAATGTAGGGATTTTAACTTTTTGAGTGTTTGGTATGGTGTAAAGTAAAATTCCAAGTTATTTGTAGTGTATTTGAAATGCATTAGAAATGTGATTTGTGGTGAATTTAGATGGACGAATTCCAAATACGCCGTGTAAAGTAAAAAGCACCCTCTTTTTTGCCATTTCTGGTTTGTGCCGCATCGCCATGGCATTACTCTTTACCACTCTGCCTCATGCCGTAGACCACCACCGCACCACCTCTGCTTCTTTGCTTCATCATCGCAGCTAGCCGCCCATGGCCATTTGCCAACCATTACCATGCTAGTCATCATCTACCCTATCGCGCCACCACCGATGCGCCACCGTGCACCATGATGGTCACCACCAATTGCTACCAACCGATACTACTCTGCTCGTAAACCCCTACTACCGACCGCCACTACCATCATCTTTAATCTCAAAAAGTATTTTGCATTCATTCTACCAAACAAGAAAAAACAATCTCATATATTTATAGAGTTTTCAACCAAAAAATTTAAAATAATTCAAATATATTACATTCACTTTACACACATTATTTTTACATTGTATTCTTTTTTTAGGCAACTAAATAGCCCTTAAATAATGTAATAGGGCCACCTTTTCTATCTTGGTTGCCTCCTAAAACTCTTTAGAGAAGTTTTATTATTTTTTTGGCCAAGTGAATTGAAGCATCACATAAGACTATTTAGATTCATATAATGTATTTCAACCTTTAAATGCTTTAAGTTTTTTGGATTTATTATATTTATTTTGAATTAAAATATAGTGAACCCATTTGGATAATCTTAGGTTTGAATTTAAATTATTTAGAATCATATTTAGTTTTGGATATCATATTATTTGGTTTTATCTTTCTAACTCTATTTCTATGAGGATTTAGGATTTCGATTGAATGACATATTCTTTTCACTGTTTTGAGTAATCTCAAAATTGTTTACGTGGAGTTTAGGTATTTTCTTTGATCTGAGCACAAACCAAACTAGATTAAAATGAAAACAATATGGAATAAATAAATAAATCATTTGGTGGGAGTTCTTTATTATCTGGTGTAGGACTAGTTTGGTTATTTGTCTTCCAATTTCACTCTTACGACTTACTTCTAACTTAGTTGTTTTTGGATTGTCATCAATTTTGCTGATGGGCATATCAGTGCCACCCATTTTATTTAGTTATGTGAACTTGTGTTGGCTTGGAGATGTAATTTAGCATGGCACGAGTGATAGTTTAGTTTTAGATTTATACTGACTTGACATCATTCTTTATCAAATCCTTTTCAACATCTTTTACTTATTATGTTGTTATGCTCTATTGATAACATAATTTTGAGATCATTAGGTTCCTTCAAGAATTTCTATTTTAATTTAGCACTCAATAGGACACAATGGAGAATAAGGATTCATGTAGCCGGCTGCCCCATGTAGTAGGATAAAGGCTGTTGTTGTTGTATATTATGATAGGTTTTTTATTATTGTTTAATTGATCAATCTCTTGTTCCCTTCTGACCAGGCCTATAGTATATGGGCTTTAGTATTATTCTCAATTTATTAGAATATACATATTGGTAAAAAGGCAGCAATTGTGGATGATTTCCATGCCATTTGATGACATGAAGATTGACACATAATTGAATTTCCTTATTTCCAAAATTATTGTGTGAAAATAAATCTTAGGGTTATTTTGCTAATTTTGAAATAAAAACGATTTCTTTTTGAAGGAATTTGGAGCTTGAGATTTTTTTTTTAAGGCAGGGGTATGTGAGGGAGGACTACTCACCAATTTTTAGAACTTTCTTATTAAAGTCTTAATTTTTGGAATTTTGGGAGTTAAAATATAAACTCAAAAGATAAAATTGTTGTGATCAAATTTAGCGGAGTTTTGGATTGAGAATGTTGTGGTAGGCAGAATTTTATGAGGGGAACCCCTTAAAGTTTGAGGATCTCTGGAAATTTGTAAGATTTTTGAAAATCCAATGGCAATCAATAAATGTGTAATTTAGAGAAAAATTGAATTTTGGCTAGAAGTTTTTATGGTGGGCAGAAATTTTTTAGAGAAGGCGATTCACCAATTTCATCATTTTTGGCGTTGTTTTGAATTTTTAATTTTGTTGCGCACGTACAAATTTTATAATGGGACATTGTCTTGGATTTTGGGTTTTGGGGTTCTTCAGAATTGGAAGGTAACATGATGAGCTTTTTAGAGGTTAGAAATGATTGATTTGAAGATTTATTATTTTTACCATCAGCACGTTGAATTATTTCCACAAAAACCTTAATTTCCTTGCTTCTTAAACAAAGATTTGGCATTTGATTTGACAAGGCATAGGCCAGAAATTTCAAATTTTGGAATTGATTGACTTGAGTTGAATTGAATGCTTTTTCATTTTGTAATGTGATAATTACTTTTGTTTAAGAGGGACCTCACGAGGAGTTGTCTGCGAATTCACCTTAGTATTCATGACATTTTTTAGTTGTAGGAGCGAGACGTTTTGTTCATTTAATTGTTTGCAAGGAGGCATTCCAAGTCATTGGTTCATGTAGTTCTTATTCAAGCGTCATCAGAGAGGTTCGTACTCTATCGATAAAGTTCATTTCTTACCTCTTCCTAGGGAGGTGATATTTTGTTCCATTATTTTGTTTTGCATGTTTATCGTTTTTGTTTTATTTAAAAATGGGTTTTAGTTCATTTTCACCCAACCATGATTGATGGTGTGCTGGCTAAATTTTGACAGTATTTCAACTTGAAAAATTATATATTTTCGTAGAAAATTTATCATGACTTCATAAGCTAGAGAGATCATATTTTCATTAAAAAAGAAGTCTGCTGATTTCATTGTTAAGGGCAATCAAGAATGGCCAGGGACTAGTTGAGCTTACCCGAGTGACATATCTAAGTCGAGAAATACCTAGGACATAAGGACGGGGTGCCTAAAGCCTTGAACCTTGCAAACATTCCTTTACAATTTACCAACCAATGGATCTCATTGTGGCTGGTTTACCTGTGATTTGTCTGCTGTCTTAGGGCTGTATTGGGTTAACTCTGATTGCTCTGATTCAATTATATAAATCCTAGCTCATTTAATCTCTCATACTATGACCTTTTGGTGTATAAAGAGTTTTTTCCAGTTTGTATGACAAATTTTCTGCCAACTTATAGCTGACTGTGATTTTGATCTTTCGTGGACATTATTGTGCATCACATTCTAATTTGCGTATTATGCGTCTTATTTTAAAGTTTTATCAAGCAAAACTTACATCCTAAGAAATCTTGAATATTGTTGACCTTCATGCATGCGTATAAGTCAGTCGAATTGATGAATTCGATGAGCTTTAGCGCCTGGAGTTGAAATGCACTCCGGCATTGAAAATCGTAAGTGATCTTCAAATAGCGGACTCCATCGCTCGCGTTTAGAGCGTCTTGATCGAATATCGTATGCGTAATTCAATGATAATAGTCGAAGGGTCGTACGGCACGCTCGAGTCGGAAAGTAGCGATGATGCCCGACTTCCGTTCGAGTTGATCCGTTGTTAGCGTCAAAATGTCAAAATCTCAAATGAATATTCGCGAATTCGGACGTGAAGATCGAGCAATCGGATCTGCATACAGTGGAGCTAAAATACCGACGGCACGAAAATCTAACGACCTCCGACCGAGCGGACTCATCGTTGAACATCGAAATTGATCGGAATAGGCATCTTGCATAATTCGACGGTCGGCCCGGAGGCGTCGATCGCTACCGCACATATCGAGGTTGGGCGCGGCGATGCCGGCGCTTCGTTCATGAAATTGATTCGTCGTTAGTGTCGAAGCGTTGAAACCTATTGAGCGAAGATGCTTCAATTGGACGTGCGTGAATATCGAAGCGGAAGTAGTGATGCAAATTTGACGAAATTGACCGTTACGAATTGAACCAAATGCTTTCGATCAAGCAGTGCGTCGTTCGTCAAATATCGAGTAACTTAAAATCGCCATATATATTGTCTATGTGACGATGTTGGTGCGAAAATCCAAATTATGACAAATAAAATAATAATAATAAAAAATCCTATAAATACTCCCCTTAAAACCCTAAACCTAATTTTTTTCCCATCCCCACTCCACACAGTCGGTCGTCTCTCCCGTAAACTCGCATCCCTTCTCCCTCTCATCTCTCTCTCTCTTTCTCTCTCCGCTCCACTCTCTGTCTTCTGATTGCACGAGTGGAGGTTTCCTCATCCTGTCGGTATAAGAAACCTGTTCACGATCATTGAAACGAAACGTTCATGTTCGCTAGCGCAGGTGCCAGCGCGCATGCAGGTTCTTCCCTCGTTGACCATAAGTCTGACACCTTTCTTGGCGTGTGGATCTGTATATAAATATCTCAGACGTCTTTTTTTTTGGCGTGGCGGAAAATCTTTTAGGTATCTTTATACATGCCTTTTTTGGCATGGTGGGAAGACGCATTCAAGCCGTGGTTTATACCACCCATACACGCTTTTTTTGGCGTGGTGGGCTCAACATCAAGTCATATCTCGGGGACGATGGGATCTCGAATCTTGTCAAACATCACACCGAGGGGACTACCTGACATAAAATTATGCATGATATAAAATTGTTATTTAAACTAACATTCGCGGTGTATAAGTACTTCGTCACGCTCTTGGCGTGTGAATCTGTTCAGGTATTTTAGAGCCCCATACGCTTTTTTTGGCATGGTGGGAGACGATTCGGTAGAGTGGTTTATACCCAACTTATACGTATGGGCGGACATCCAAGTAACACCTGGGGAGACGGCGTTGGGATCTTCGAAATCATCAAACAAACTTATCGACAAGAGCATAAACAAATTAATAAAAAATCAACTAAAAAAAAGCTAAAATTGATGTTTTAAACTAACATTATAAGTATCAAGTATAAATTTCTGACTTAGCATGACAAAAAATCATCTTCATACAGACTCCATATATGTCTTTCTTGTGGGATGGTCGCAGTAGGTATTTACCACCCATACACGCTTCTTTGGCATGGTGCAAATTTTGTATGTGGGGACGATCTTGGGAGACAAAATCGTTAAAATTTTATCTAAAATTTATACTTGCAATGAAATTCAGTTAAAATAAGCAATATTATACAAATTTCTTAGATTTAAATTAATGTTGAATTAAATATATCCGCATGGGCCCCGACACTATGCTGAATGCTTAAATTTAGTGTCTGAGGATGCTGCGTGAGTTGATTCCCGGTTAGGTCTTAGGATCAGGTCCGGGTTAACAAAATCTAAAAAATTTAATGATGTTATTATAATAACTTCAACCTAATAAAATATCTGAGAGGCTAACTACGTGTCAATGACGGTCGATCTATTATTAAATTAATAGAATTCGATGGGATCAAATAAACAATAAACTACCCCGATGATGGCTGTGTTGAATGAAAATTTAAACCGGAGGGGACACTTCCATTAAAGTGTAATCACAATCTCAGATCAAATTAATTCAAATCAAGTATCAATTCAAATACAAAATCTAACATGTCATTAAGTATTAAATGCTTAAATGAAATTCAATCTTTAAAGATCTTAAAGCTAAAACTCAATCCACCATTCACAATTATTTATTAAAGGTGACAAATTAAGAAAACTTTAGCTCATAGGAGCCAAAGTCAAATCAAAACGTTATGTTTCTCAAACAATCTCATACTAGTAAGGATGTGGCGGTGTCTCATTGCGTGACGGTCGGTGACTCGCGTGATGTAGTTCTGATCAGTCCCACGAGGGTGGTTGTCGTAAATGACTCCTATCACGGTCAATTGTAGCCTTATCTTCTCTAATGGCTATGCTCTTTAAGTTATGAGCAGGTAGGATACTGATAGGCAAAAAACTCTGTCGGTAAAGTAGACTTAATATTGTCTCGGACAAACACCACCCGGTCTAAGGATTTCTCGGACGTAACATGTGTTCTAATAAGGATCCTTGATCGGGTTGATTCATTATCCTTTAACTTAAGTAGTAGGGACCGTGATGAGGATGATGGAATTGGGATCTAGATCGAAAGCGTCATTTCCCAACCATCCACTTTAAAATATAATGAATTTCATAAATTATAAACTCCAAATTCTAAAACTCCACATCTTTCTTCTTATCGCTTCATTCAATGATCGCCATTAATCGAAAGTTCTCGGATTGAGGGTAACTTATAGGTGCTGCTTTATGGAAATTTGGAATCAGATCTAAAGTCCTCACCAAATGTGGGCGAAATCTTTGGGTAGTGTCTTATCTACTATTTCATCTGCCTTTTGAAAATTACACTGACATTTAAATCAAACTCTCTTCATCATTGAGAGGTCCGTGGTGAATTTTCAGAGCCCACAAATATTATGTTGACTCTCTCTATATTATTTATATTTGAGTTTTATCTTTCTCGTCACACTCCTCCCCTTTTCTCATTCTTCTCATTAAGCTGCGAGTAACGTTTCATTATCCCTTCTACATCAATTCTACCCCCTATACAAAATGCATGTTCTTTTTAGCTAGCAACAATTATTATATATTATCAAATCATATTGATCGCTATTATTAAGTCTCAGATGAGAAAAATGGAGAGTTGTATTAGGTAGTCAACAACTTGCATAAAATTTTTTGAATAATCATGACATGAATCTTTTAATACATTATGTCACTGTTAGAGTGTTCTTTGAAAGTGGTGCACTGTATGGCCTGATTACTGTGAAAAGTGTGCAAGGGCTGCTGCATCGATCCCTAGGTGCAATGTTAAATAAATAAGGGTTATCACATTATAAGTAGATGCAGATAAAGAAACTAGTCCATGAAACTAGAAGTAGGATATAAATTTGAAATATAGGTACTATTATAAATAAATTAATGAAATTAATATATATTATGGTTCATTGAAGGATAAATATTTTATATATTCAATAAACTAAATTGGTTAGAGAAAAGGCTAAAGAGATTAATAGTTTAGGTTTTAAACTTTTATATTCAGGTAGAAGTTATACTAGAAATAGTATAGGTGTGATTATAGATAAAAGTTTGAAGAATAATA
Source organism: Cymbidium sinense (assembly GCA_021442155.1). NCBI lineage: Eukaryota > Viridiplantae > Streptophyta > Magnoliopsida > Asparagales > Orchidaceae > Cymbidium > Cymbidium sinense. The sequence goes on from CM038221.1 coordinate 60,465,357, forward strand.
TTATAAAAATTAATAGAATTGGAGATGAAATTATAGCTTTAAAGATTATATTGTTGATGCTAAGATTATTAATATTATAAGTATCTACATTTCTCAAGTATGTTTAGATGTATGCTCAAAAGAAAAAAAAAATTATTGAACTAAAAGGATTAATACAAATGATATTTCTTCAAGAAAGAGTTTTTATTGGAGGAGATTTAAATTGACATGTTGGTGGAGTAATTAATGAAAAAGGCAGGATCCTTTTAGATTTTATTTTAGTTTATAATTTTATAAATATTAATATTTTATTTAAGAAAAAAGAGGTGCATATTATCACTTATAAAAATGAACTTAGTTAAATGCAAATTGATTATTTTTTTATAAGGAAAATAGATCGTTAAATTATAAAGATCGTAAGGTCATTCTGATTGAGTTTAAATGCCCAACATTAATTATTGATTTTGAATTTTATGATGAAGTGTTAGAAGACGAAAAATAAATTGAATAATTGTTTTAGAATTAGATAGAGGTATTGAAAAATGTTAATAAAAATATTTTAAAAAGTAAATTATAAGATCTTAAAAATTGGGATATTCATTGAAAGCTAATATTATATGAAAAAAAATAACAAGTAAGATTAGGCAGTTGCAAAATATATCTTTAGGTAATCAAAAGAACAAATTCTTATTAATAAAAATAATTGGTAGTGAAGTCAAAATGTGTAAGAAAAGATAAAAAAATAAGAAAGTTTGTTATAAAAATTGATTTGAATGTAAAAACTGGAAGAATTGACAAAGATATAGAGTGACTAGTAGAGATTATGAGAAAATAGTTTGTGATACAAAGAATTTTAATATTTAGTGATTTATATAATATATTTGATACTAAAGAGGATAAAAGATATATGTATAAGTTAGCCAAACAACGAGATAGGAGAATTAAAGATTTAGTTCAATGAAGTGCATTAAGGATTAAAAAGTAATTTTCATAGAAGAAAATATTTAACATAGATGGATGAGATATTTTGATAAACTTTTTATTGAAGATTGTGAGAATTTGATTGACTTTGTTCATCATCATATTAGTAAACTGAAGTTGGAAAAGTCTTAAAGAAAATGAAGTATGAAAAAGCTATAAGATTTGATAATATTTCAATAGAAGTGTGAAAATGCTTAAGAGATCATGAAATTTCTTAGTTTTTTAATCTTATTAATATTATTTTAAAGACTAAAAGATGTCAGATTTGTGGAGAAAGAGTTTGTTGGTTTCTATTTTTAAGAATAAATGTGATGCACAAAAGTGTGTAAATTATAGAAGAATTAAGTTAATGTGACATACATTAAAATTATGGGAGAGAATAGTTTAGTTTAGGTTACGACGTGATACAAAATTGTTTCAAAATCAGTTTAGTTTCATGTCGGTAGGTCTATTGTGGAAAGTATGCATTTCTTAAAAGATTTGATGGAGAAGTATAAATAGAGTAAGGTGGATCTACATATGATATTTGTTGATTTAGAGAAAGTATATGACAAAGTTCCAAGAGAAATACTTTGGAGAGTTTTAGAAAAGAAATGGGTTAATATTGCTTATCTTCAAGTCATTAAGGATATGTATACTAGAGCTGTTACATGTGCTCAAAAACTAGGAGTATTGGCCAAAAGTATTTTCCTTTTCAGTTAGATTATATCAAGGATCGGTTTTAAGCTTATATCTTTTTTACTTTGCTTATGAATGTTCTTACTAGGAATTTACAAGAGGATGCGCTTTGGTGTATGCTTTTTTGCTGATGATATTCTTGTTGATAGATAAAAGAGAGAGTTCGAGAGAAACTTGAATTTTGAGGTCAACCTAAGAGTTTAAAGGCTTTTTTGTTTGAGTAGATCTAAACTAAATATATTTGGTGTAATTTTAATTGCAGAAGATATAGTAGAATGCTTTAGAGTGAATGGTTGATCAAGTCATTAAAAAGAGTGAATGCTTTAGATATTTTTGGTCTATTGTTCAAAGTGATGGTGAAATATATGGTGATGTTATTCGTAGAATTCAAGTTGGATGGTTGAAGTGGAGGAATGCATCGGGCACATTGTGTAATCTTGCTTTAAGGAAAAAATTTTAAAACTGTGGTGAGACCTACAATGCTTTATGGCACAAAATGTTGGCTAGTGAAAGAGAAGCATAAAATTAAGTGTTACAGAGATGAGGATGCTTAGGTGGATGAGTTGCTTTATGCTTGAAACATTTGGTTGCTGCATTTATAATCGGTAAAAATCTGATATAAAATTGAATGAATTACGAATCTTTTTGTTGTTTGGTTGTATTAATAAAGTAAATAAAAACTATTTTTTTACGTTTTGATTGAATGTAAAATAAATCTTTGTATTATGAATACTTTTTTTATATATAAATTAATTACGAATTTATTCACTAATTAATGTATTCAATTAAAAATAAATATATATTAAAATACAAATAAATTATAAATAAAATTTTTTTCTTGAATAAAAATAAATAAAATCAAATACAAATATAATATATTTGAATATTTAATTATTAGTAATTAATTTACAAATTTTTTAAGATATTAATTATTAGTGTTATAAATAAATAAAATTTGAATATTATCATTTTATATTAACATAATGACCCAAATTTAATATATATATATATATATATAATTTTATTACTATATTAAACATTAATTAATTAATAGGAATTTTTAAATAAATTAATCATCAAGTTATGATTTAATATTTATTTATTAAATAATTTTTTTTAATAAATAGTTTACTCATTAATTATTTTTTGCTAAATAAATTAAAATTTAATAATTATTTTAATTTTTTTATTTATCATAAATTATTTATCATCAATTTGAATAAATATAATTATATTTATTAAATTATAATTAAGCTATAAAAAAATCGATCGAAAAAAAAAATTTTTTTTTTCCAAAAAAATAATATAGTATGGAAGTCTCGTTTGACAAAAAAGAAAAAAAAATTTTTTTTTCCCATTTTTCCCACGTGTTTCTTTTCTTTCGTGGCCAAAAGAAAATTTTTTTTTCCCAGCGTTTCTTTTCCGTTTGGCCAAAGAAAAAATTTTTTTCAGCGTTCTCAGCTCACTCGGCGTGTCAAATCGTTTTGAGCGTATTTCAAAGTCATAAAATAGCTTTATGGTGTATTTATCGCTCAAATAAATCATTGTATTTACTTTCTTTCTGAACGAGAAAATTTTATAGAATCGTGGAAAGTGAATCACACTATTTACTGCAACCAAACTTTAGACGATGCAAAATGAATTTATGTATGAAAAGGTTGTAGTAGCTCTACTGGCTGATAAGATTAGAGAGAGTCTCATTAGATGGTTAATCACATAAATTGTTAGCCGTCCGATGACCCAATTGGGAGAGTAGATATATTAGATTTAACTTATGTTAAGAAAGATAGAGGTAGACCTAAAAAGACGGTTAAGAAATATAAAAAAATGACCTTATTTTATTAAAATTAAATGAGAATTTGACACTTATAGGGCACAATGGAGAAGATGGATTCCGAGTAGATATATTGCAGTTTTTTTTATTGATTGGTTTTAGTTTTTTGTTTTTCAACATACATCTCTGTTAGATCTTGGTTGATCTAAATTATGTGAATTATCTTGTGACCTACCTGTTACTGCAATAATGTACCAGGCTGAATCATTAACTGGGATCAAAAATCCAATTCTGGCAGGAAGGGAACTGATTGATAAAGGCCTTCGTACTAAGTGGGTTATCATTAAAATGGGAGCAAAGGGATCGATGCTGATCACCAAGTCGAGCATTTATTGTGCGCCTGCATTCAAGGTATAGTTTCAATCTAAATTAATACTTCGTTTGGATAATACCTTTTTCACAATGTTTCTAAATCTGTCTTAAAACACTACCATTGCCGGTCCCAAGTCCGGATGCAAAAAGTGGAGGGTTGCGTTAGGTAGTCGATAGCCGTAAAATTTGTCGAAATAATCACATCTTTAAATCATTGTGTTATCTTGGGCGTCCCACAGGCGGCCTTATATAACTGAATCTGATGAAAAATGTGCTAGGCCATCATGGCCCGTGTGATGTTAAATAAGCAAGGGTTCCCACATTTTGACGGATCGGGCAAAGAAGTTAGTCCATGAAACTAGAATTAGGTTAGGATCTTGGAATATAGGTACTCTTACTAAATTAATGGAATTAATAGATATTATGGGTCATGAAAGATAAATATTTTATGTGTTCAAGAAATGGGTTGGTGAGAAGGCCAGGAGATTGATAGTTTAGGTTTTAAACTTTGGGTAAAGTAGAGAGAAATGGTGTAGGTGTGATTATAGATAAAAGTTTGAAGGATAATGTTATAAGTATTAATAGATGTGGAGATAGAATTATACTTTAAAGATTATTGTTGATCTTAAGATTATCAATGTTATAAGTGTCATGTCTCACCAAGTAGGCTTGGAGGTAAGCGTAAAAGAAAAATTTTGGAATAAATTAGAGGGATTACAATGAATCTCTTGAAGAAAAATATTTATTGGAGGAGATTTAAATGGACGTGTTGGTAGAGTAGTAGAAGATTTTAAAGTACGTGGTGGTTATGGATTTGGAGTTCTCAATGAAGAAGGTAGGACTATATTAGATTTTCTTTAATGATTTTATAGTTCTTATCTTTTTTAAGAAAAGAGATGGCATATTATTACTTATAAAATGGATCTAGTAAAACAGATTGATTATTTTAGTAAGAAAAATAGATCGTTTAAATTGTAAAGATTGTAAGGTGTCAAATTTAAATTTTAAGCATTATTATTAGTTTTAGATTTTAAGATGAAAGGTTGTAAGAGAAAAAATAAACTAAATTATTGTCAGATTAGATGGGGACACTTAAAAACACAAATAAAATATTTTAAGAAGCACAAGATATTAGATTTTGGGGTGTTCATAAAGATCTTAACGTTATGTGGGAAAAAATATCAAGTGAAATTGTTCTTAAAGATGTCTTGGAGAATCAAAAGAAAAACTCTTTAATAAGAATAGTTGGTGGTGAAGTCGAGTGCAGAAAAGATAAAAAATAAAGCGTTGTTATAAAACTTGGTTTAGATGTAAAATTTCGGAGAATTGGGAAAGATATAAAGTGGCGTAGAGATTAAAAGCGATATATGTTCGAAAAATTTACTTTAGTGATTTATACTGATAGATTAGATCTGAAGGTGAAAGATGTATGTATAAGTTAGCTGAAGAGAGAGAAATAAAGGCATGGTTGGTCAGGGTAAGGATGAAAATAATAAAGTGTTTTCTTAGAAAAGATATTGAAAATAGGTGGATGAGATATTTTGATAAACTTTTTTTGATGAAGGATCGAAAGTCGATTGATTTTAGCAACCTTAATACTCAATAATAGAATTTCATTTCATTATATTAGTAAATCGAAGTTAGTGAAACTTTAAAGAAAATGAAATGTGGAAAAGCTGTAGGACCGGATAATATTCCAATAGATGTGTGGAAATGTTTAGGAGATCAAGGAATTTCTTGGCTTACAAATCTTTTTAATGTTATTTTAAAGACTAAAAAGATGCCAGATGAGTGGAGAAAGTCTATTGGTTCCTATATTTAAGAATAAGGTGATGCACAAGTGTGCAAATTATAGGAATTAAGTTAATGTGCCATACATTAAAATTATGGGAGAGAGTAATTGAGCATAGGTTACGATGTGATACAAAGTTTAATCAGTTTGGTTTCATGCCGTAGATCTACTATGGATGCTATACATTTGTTAAGAGGGTTGATAGAAGCATAGAAAGTAAGAAGGATCTACATATGATATTTATTAATTTAGAAAGCTTATGATAAAGTCTCGAGATGTTCTTTGGAGAGTTAGAACGAGAAAGAGTTAATATTGGTTATATTCAAGTTATTAAGGATATGTATACTAGAGCATTGTGTCCAAACACAAGGAGGATTGACAAAATATTTTCCTATTTCGGTTGGATTACATCAAGGATCAACATTAAGCCCTTATCTTTTACTATAGTTATGGATGTTCTTACGAGGCATTTACAAGAAGATGTACCTTGGTGTATGCTTTTGCATGACATTCTTCTTGTTGATAAGACTAGAGGGAGTCATAAACTTGAATTATGGAGGTCAACTTTAGAGTCTAAAGGTTTTAGTTTAAGTAGATCTAAAGCGAATATATGGAGTGTAATTTTAGTTGTAGAAGTTTTAGTGATAGTGTTGTGACTTTAGGTGATGTCATTAATAAGAGTGGCGATTGAGATATTTAGGCTCTATTGTCCAAAATGATGGTGAAATAGATGGAGATGTTATTAGTAGAATTCAAGTTGGATGGTTGAAGTGGAGGAATCATCGGCTATTATGTGATAGAAAAGTTCCACTTAAACTTAAGGGAAAATTTTATAAGATGGTGGTAAGACGCAATGACTTATAGTGCAGAATGTTGGCAATAAAAGAAGCATAAAAAAGTTAAGTATTCTGAGATGAGGATGCTTAGGTGGATGAGTGGCTTTACTCTTAGAGATAGAATGCAAAATGAGTATGTTGGGAAAAGTTGGAGTAGCTCAGGTGGTAGATAAGATTAGGAGAGTCGCCTTAGATGGTTTGGCCTAAAGCGTCGGCCGTCAAATGGCCGATTAGGAGAGTAGATCATTAGATTTCTTATGTTAAGAAAGGTAGAGGTAGACCTAAAAGACTTGGTTAAGATGTATAAATAATGATCTTAGTATACTTAATTAGATGAGAATTTGACATAATAGGACACAATGGAGAAAGGATTCATGTAGCCACACTAGTGGGATTAAGGCTTGTTGTTGTTGTTGTTGTTGTTGTTGTTCTAAATCTGTCTTAAAAAGGCTCCTTTTTTAAAAAAAGCATGATTAAAACTATGACTGAAGAAGTAACTTACAACAACACAAGTAGGGAAAAAAATACAAACCTTCCCAAACAAAGCTTTAGCACTCCAACTTCTGTGAATGATTAACTGAGATACCAAACTAAGAACACAAGTAAGAGCTTTATTTTTAGGTAAATGTCATGGATACCGTCGGGTGCGGAGATAGTTTCACTGCTGCCATAGCTTACGGATTCCTGCACGACCTGCCGCCGATCAATACCATGGCTGCAAATGCTGTAGGTGGCGCCACGGCCACCGGCTGTGGAGCAGGTCGAAACGTCGCCACTATACCCAAGATTTTGGAGCTTATGAGACAATCAAACATAAATGAAGACTATGAGTTTTGGAGCGGATTGATCGATGTCGAGCCGGAAATAGAAGAGATTTTCCTTCTCTCAAAAACAAGTGTCAATGGCTGCAGTGGTCGTCTGATTCATGTTCCCATACAGAGCGTCATCTCTCAGCTCATGCCTAAGTTTGAATCAATGGATGATAACAGGATTGCCGTTTATGAGAGGGAGGAAGAAGAAGTGATGGAATCTACGCGAGTTGATTTCTACTGACATTTTTATACTAATTTCTGATGATTATTGTTTAAGATACAGGGTGGTGACTGGATGATCTTACAGTTTTTTCTGCGATTGTAATGGCCCATTCCTATGGCTTTTCATTTGATTTTTCTGTAACTTTTTGAGATAACTGCCCTCAGATGTGGCAATGTAAATAAAGAAAGCTGGGGAAAGGTAATAATGATTAAAGGTGTATGGCTGTAGCTTCTAAAACTTAAAGAAATTTGCGCTCTTATTAACGAAGTTTGATCATTGATTTTGAGTACCTTTGGAGCTGAGTTCTCTTGTATATATTTTTTTTATTGGAAGATTTTGGTACATATCACATAGAATCTTATGTATTTATTTATCTAATATTTAAAGTTTTATGTTCATATATCTAACTTCTTATTTATATATGAAGAGATGAATTCTCATTTAAAAAGATAATAATTGTGATATTTTTGATGTGATTTTAAAATTTTGAATGTTATAAATATAAAAAAATTATATAAGAATTATGTAATATGTATGTAAATATCCCTGTTTTATTTTAATATTCAAATTTGATAAAAATTTTAGTTCAATTTCAGCACGTTATGAATGTGAGGGAGTGTCAATGTTTTTTTTGTGTGATAGTAGGGCTTGATTGGGGTCAATTGTATTGTATATATATATTGTATTATTTGTAAAAATATTTAAAATAAGTTTTGAATATGTTGAGTGTATTTAAAATAAAAATTATTATCAAATATATTCTATTTTTAATTAATATATAAATAAATTATAATAAAAATGAAAGAAAGTGATCCCAAATGTCTCCTTGGCATATTGAAATTTGTGTTTTTAAGTGCTGATTTTTTTATGAAAGAAAATAAAAGAGTAATAAACTATCTATTTTAAATTTTGACTTAAAAAAGAGAATAGTCATAAATATAAAAGTTGAATGAATTTAAAATTATATAACATTGCGTGTGTATATATTTGTTTAATAAAATAATTTTATTTTTATTTTAATATATTTGTATCTTTATTTAATTCACGACAAAAGCTATTTTTATGTACAAAATAAATATTATTTAAATTTTGCAAAACCTTTTTTTATTTTGTAAAATATGTCACGTTAACAAATATTTTTATTTTTAAAATACAACTGAAACATCTTACGAGTTACAACTGAAATAAAATATTATATATTTTACATTGAATTAAATTCAGAAATATTCACTGCAATCGAACTGCTGAGAGCCGAGTTTGAGCATTCTGTTATCTTCGATTAAAACCGCTATCCATTAAAAATAATTTTATTTACAAATTAATCATATTTATAATTTTTATTTTCATCAATTTTTAAAATTATGAGATTTATATAGTTGCTCCTATCATGATTAAATTATTAAATTTTTTATAAAAATAAATATATAAATTAAATTTTATTATAAATTTTAATATTAGAAGATTTACGTATATATCATATAATTAGTATGTATTTATATATTTAATATTTAAAATTTAATATATATATATATATATATATATATATATATATAATATTAAAAATCTTAATATCATATTTAAAATATTATCATCATTTATTAATTTTAAATTTTAATATTAAGAATGATTAATTTATAAATATATAAGAATAGAATGATAGTATAATGTAAAAGCCCCAAAATAGCTCCAGCTTATTGGCTGTGGCCGCGCAGTCAGGCCTCCGATCAACGTGGTCGTCAAACCACTAGGGTTTTTCCTTCTCCTCTCTGAAGTCTCGACTGATTATCATACCAAGTAAAGCTTCTCAAAGTCTATGTTCTCAGGCCTCTACCTCTCCTCTGTAGCCAAGAACTCACTCCAGCGCTTCTCCGTCCTTCGCCGCTCGCTGAACAATTTCTCCGATCATTATGATGAGATCTCCCTTGTCTCTCCTCCGTCTAGTACGCTCAAATCCTATCCGGTTTGAATCCACCTCAGCCTGGTTGCCGCCTCCACCTCCTGATACTTCCCAGCGCGTTTCAGCCATCGTCGACGATCTCGCCGGCCTGACGCTCCTCGAACTTGCCGATCTCACCGAAACCCTGCGCACCCGATTGCGCGTCGATCAGATGCCTGTCGTGGCCGTGATGACGCCCGGAATGGTTGTCGGCGGCGTACCCGGAACTAAGTCTTCGTCCGGAGGCGCTGCGTCAGCTGCGGAGGAGAATGTGGAGAAGAGCGCGTTCGACTTGAAGCTGGAGAGCTTCGATGCTGCTTCCAAGATCAAGATTATCAAGGAGGTGAGAAGCTTCACGGATCTCGGGTTGAAGGAGGCCAAGGATTTGGTAGAGAAGGCCCCTGCCGTGCTCAAGAAGGGAGTGCTCAAGGAAGAGGCGGAGAAGATTGTGGAGAAGATGAAGCTGGCTGGAGCGAAGGTTGTCTTGGAATGAGTGAGGTAGGAATGACACTTAAATCGGCTTCATTTACTCATTAATTGTTTTGTTCTTCTTGGATGAAATTTGGATCAGTAAGAGGAGATTAGCAAAACTGCTTCTCATTGCCATTTGCCAAAAGCAATCTGTTAAATGCTCCATTCCATCCATCACATGGTATTGTTGAATAAAAAGAAGCTGTTTTCAATGTTATCATGTGAAATTCATCCTTGATAATTTCTGTATTACTCAATCATTGGGATATATATGAGGCTATGGTTGAGTTGCTAATTATTAATATAAAATTCCTTTCAAAAATAAGAATTCACCTAATTGCTACTACGATTTATTCAAACTTTTTATACCCATGGTGATAATTTTTTGTTGTTTTAGTTTTGTAAGGACCGTATCTGTATGACTGTATATACATGTGCCCACATTTACTGCTTATGAGGACTATAAGTGATGGAGTATCCCTGTTGAGTTTTTTTGTTTTGTTTTGTGAGTCCTTTTAACAAAAAATCTAGCGCAATGAAGAGAATTCATTATTAGAATTAGCATTATGTTTCAGTTCTAGAGGATCTTATAAGTTAATTTCTCCTTCCTTTTCACACTACTAAGGCTTCGTTTGGGAGGGCTTTTTTAGTGCGTTTTGCTTTTGAGAGCGTGAATTTTTAATTTTGATACCCGTTTGAATAGTGTCTTTTGAAATTGCGTTTTATCTCGAAAATTTCCGTTTTATTTTAGCAAAAGACAAATAACTTTTCAGGAAATACTTTTAAACCAGCTTTTCAGGAATCCGAAAAGCTTAGCCAAACGAAACCTAAGAGTGCTAAATAATTAGTTTGGACCTATTGGTGCCATTCAGTCTTAGTTGGTAAGAGCTTTGAAAATTATTGTCAAGATCTTGAGTTCGAATCCTGTAGATATCATAATAAAGTGACTAAAGTCTCATGTTACAGATAGGTGAGGGGAAAAAAAGAATTAGTTTGGAGAAGAACATCAAAAATATTTGCTCTTTAAACCTAGTCATGAATAATGCTGGAATTTCAATGAAGGATCTAAGACTTGTAAAACAAATTCTTAGCATAATCATTGTTCACAACAGGAGAGCTAGCTAGTATTATAAAAGTGAAACATTCTAATCATATTGAAATGGTCTTGAACAAGTTCACAATGCAAGATGCAAATTTTATCTGCGTGCGCTCCTTTTTGAAGGTCATATTAAGCTTTAAGAAGATTAATTACCCAAGGCGTAAGATATCATATCCCCTAGCAATTGATAGTTTAATGTAATGTTTGTTTTACTAAGTCTCATAGCACATTGATGGGAGTTGCGAGCAAGTACTTGTTTAATCTAGGAAATCACCATTGGGAGATTTTTAAGTTGTACTTCCCACATTATACATGCAGCACTGATATGAGATTATTTGAAAGGTAAGGGGATGATACAACCCTGCAAGTTTTTTGTAGAAATTGACTTATAGTAATTTTGATTGTTGGAGCATCACATGAAATCTACATTGTTGGTTTATTTGTTGTGAGTTCGGCTTCTCAGACAGAAAAATTAGTGTTGTCAAATTTAGTGTCTAGGGTATGCTTACTTATAAGCATAATTTCTTTTTTACTCTCAAATTATGATTCAATTCCATCATATTCAGGCTGATTCGAATGGCAGAGCTGGAACTCCAAAAAATAATAGTTAAAGTATTTATTAAATTGAATTGTGATTTATTCAACATATGTTATTTATTAAGACAGCACTGAGATTTGGTTTCTTTTAAAGATCTTTTTGAATATGTATTTAGAATATATGAATTATATAAGTTATTTTAGTGTAGTGGTTGAGATCTTAAGCTTTCAACTAAGAGGTCTTAATCCTAGATTAAGGGCCCGTTTGGGACCACTGCAGGGATGCGTGGTTTACGTAGCGCCGTTTTCGCGTATATTGGCCGAAATTTGGGATTTTAAGTCACAACTGCCGTGAAGCTGGGACTCAAGGCTTCCTTCTGTGGCCTGTGGTCTTTAATTTTTTTTTTCTTAAATTACCCCTCTACAAAGCTATGACTCGAAGTTGGGACTATTATAATTTAGTATATAATTATTAATGAGAATATTCTTAAATTAAATTTATGCTTAATTAATGAGAATATTGGGTTCTTTAAGAATTAACTACTGCATTATTTAAAGCTAATTATGAGTAAATAATTTATAATTTATTTAAATTTGTTGATTTCTTAATTCATAATTAATTAATTTAAAATATGATATTGATTAATATTTAATTTATTTGAATTAATCTAATTTAATTTATTATTAATGATTAATTAAAATTTATGATAATTATAATTTAATAAATTTAATTATAAATGATATATTTGATAATTAATCGATTTATGATAAATAAATTAAAAATTAAAATATTGATTAATGTTTAATTATTTAATAAAAATTGATTATTGATCAATTACTTTAGTGAATAATTAATTAGAGATTTACTAATTAATATTAAATTATATATTTATAATTAATTAATTTAATAATTTTAATATTAATATTATTTATTATGTGATATATAATATTTTAATTAATTGAGTAGATTTATGTTTATATATTAAAATTAGTTATCTTATTTTTTTTCACTCTATTTTATAACATTTAACATATAAAGATATTTTAGTAGTCTTCAGCAATAAGACTTTGCATATATATTGTGTTAATTTATTTTTAAATATGCTCAAATGTACATATAAAAAAAAAAGTATATATGAATTTTAAACTTGTAAAATAAATGTATTCTATCTTGTGTACTCAAAATTATTTAATTAGGTGCAACTAAATACGCTGATAGTATTTCTTTTGCTTGATTTACAAATTTGAGCCGTTTTCCTTATGATTATATCTGATATTCTTTTTTATCATATTGTTCTGCCTAGATCTGTGTAGGATGACCTATTGTTGTTGAAAAAAACTAGTTTAAAAGTTGCTTTGAGGAAAAAAAAAAGTTTTTAAAAATCGATGTAGCTAAAATTTGCAAGAACTTAGGTTGTCAATCAAAGTATTTTGGGTTCAATTTCTTGTATATGTGTTACCATGTGAATTTAAGTTTACATTTACTCAAATCTTTCACACAAAAAAAAAAAAAAAAATGACCTAACTAGAAGTTAAACTTTTTGAATAGCTCATTATAAGCTCATTTTAACACTAGAAAATTTATTTATTTCTTTGATTACAGCACCACTTGCAATTCTTTTAGCCAAAAAAAAAAAAAAGAAAAAAAAAGACTATTATGTCCATATATATTAGAAGAGAATAAATATAATTAGATTCACTTTAATTATTTAAATTATTATTATTTTAAGGTAAAAGTAAATTACAAATTTTATTTTTTTTAAATAGCTTTAGTGCTTCATAACACATGCTATAAACTATAAATCAAAGCTCAACCTATTAATTGAGAAATTTAACATACTTTTTTAACTTATAACTATGAAATTTATTTAGCTGAGCAAACAAATCAGTACTAAATACTCAATCTTGATTCTGAACTTATCATCATCATTAGAGACCGAACCAGCTACAAATTAGACAAAATTGAACATTTACATACGAAAATGAGTCCAACTGAACCGGATTCAGTGCGTAGGCCAGCTACAAATTAGAGAAAATTGAACCCTTGTGAACCCGAATCCAACTGAACCGGATTCAGCATTCAATTTGGATTTTGATATTAATAGAAATTGATTGGATTGATTCCGTTAAACTTAAATTAATTAATTAATTATTTTACTTTATTGTTTAATGATTTAAAATAAATTATTATAGTTAGATTATAGGTTATATCTTTGAGATCGGGTCTTGATTTCTAACCAGATGGTTAATACGTCATGCATATTATAGTCCAACATTTAAATAAATTCAATACATCCAACTCTGATCAGTTAGCCCAATCTAAAATAAAATGTACTGTTCATTTTAGGTCACATTTTACAGTAGGTTATAATTTTAACTCCGAGGGTTAGAATTATGAATACTATGATTAGGTTCGGTTCAGTTAATACTTGATTCAAATCAATCAAAATTCTAGACCTACCAACAAAATCAATCAGTTTATAATATGATTTTGCAGGCCAAATAAAGCTTAAGCAGATATGAACACATCCTATTTCAATTTGATTTTACGTGATTTTTGGCACATCTCTAATTAAAAATGAATTAAAAAAAGAAAAGTATGATTTACATAAATATCACATAATTCTTATATATCTACATATCTATAGGCTAAACTTTAATTTATATATAACATTCTAATCTTCAATATCATATCAAAAATATCATTATGCACATTTTTAAGCATAAAAAAATATTAAATAAGTAAATATTTAAATATTAAATATGTAAATGAATAAAAATTGAATGATATGTATGTAAATCTTTCAAAAGAAAAAAGCTATCATTCTGTCAGTACAAAATCTTAACAATATAATATTGAAGTAAAACTGCAATTATGAAATAAAATCTTGCCTATTTATGTCGCAACGAATGCATATAAGTGAAAAAAAAAAAAGAAAAAAAAAAAAGAAACAGAATTATTCAATCAGCACCGTCACATTCTAAATGAACCTTCTCCATTTAAAAAATAATAATAATAAAAAAAAAACTTATCTCCATAATCTGCTACATACATATCTCTCAACAGTTCTTCTCTAATATGACTCACTAAACCTGTTCACACTCTGTTCATCTGTTAAAAAAAATGGATTCAATCTTCAGAGGTGATCTGATAAAAAAATGTATACTAATTTTCTTGTTTGATTGTTTGGTTAAAATTGTAATGACTTCAAATAAAATTTCATTTCAAGAGAACTATTTACAGAGTATTTCCTAAATATGATATTCCACGCGACTTGACTCGTAGAATGGAAGTTACAGTAAGTTCTCACATGAGCAAAGTCCACCAATCTGCTATAATTAACTTACCTGGATAAAAAAAAATAACTTAATAGCCGTTAGTTGAACTAAAAAAGAAGAAGAAGAAGCCATAGTTACAGGATTTTATTGATTTTGGTACAGCTGCGTTGTTACAAAATGGGCGAATGGATAGATGAACAATGCATGGATACAATCCCTACCGCTGCCATTCTTTTCTATAGAATCCATGACTTCAGCACTTCCAATGGCAATTAGGAGAAAAAAAAATTTTAAATAGAAAACTACCTCATCGACGGCAATCAGATCTGTCTATTTCAATAGCTTCATTGATGAATCAAGACCTGATGTCTGCCAGTAATCAGACCTCTCTCTCCATTTCAATAGAATCCATGGTGATTATTCCTATTTCTTGACATGTTAATGTATCTGGTTTTATAGGCTCTAGTCATTGAAGTCTTCATAGGATGATCCACCAGATGAGTCACTTTGAAATGGAGTTGTCTCCCTCGGCGTGGATGGATGGGATTCTCGAATTTGTAAAGCTGCGCCTACAGAATGAAGGATGAGTGAGCATGAGAAGAACACAACTCAATAAAGACAAACTTGCTTTCAATTCTGCTGACATTCTTGAGATTTAAAACCGACCATAAAATAAGTAATCTGGTATTTTTTTTACACTGTTTTGTTAACAGTAACATCAATAGATCACCTGAATTCTTCTGCGCTCTTGAGCGAAACTTCCTCGTGTGCCGTCGAATGAGCTTTTTTGCTTTAGTAATGGTCAATTGGCGCGCAAAAGGATACTCAGTATCACTCTCACTCCACTCACCATTGAAATCATTATCTGCTTCCCCTCTCATGGTTCGCAAAACAAACGCCTTGGCCTTGCGGCGTTGGGAGTTGAAAAGGCCCCTTATTGAAGTGACAAATCCATCTCCAGCACCATCGCTTGGCCGTTTGAGCCATGATACAGGAAATTGATCAAACTTCCCGGTTGGCCACCATCACTGTCGCTGAAATTGAGATCGCTCTCAGGTATAACACCAACATGGCCTTCTCTTTGGCTCTGGGCCTTATCCTTGAACTTTTTACCCTGTGAGAAGTTGACAGCAGCAAAGATAGTTAATTTTGGCATTTTTGTCACCTACTTAGTAGCTATAGTTGAAATATCAATATCTTGAAGATCAAATTTAGTTGTGTAACTTCCGAAACTCGATCATCTTTCACAGATAATTACCTGCATCCCAGTCACTGATTTCAAAACACCCCATATGATATGTTTCTTAACACGTGAAAATAGCCTTCTCCACGTTCCAATAAACTCATCACGATGAAATGTATCCATCAACAGCCTCAAGTCATTCACTGCAAATCTTAAACCTTCATAGGTAACAAGCAACTCAACCTATTCCCAAGTATACAATGAAAGATTAATAAACATATAGGGCATAGCTACATGACCAAGTAATACATCAGAAGCATGTCCTGACCTGACTAATTTTGATGTTATAGAACTCCATCATTCTCCGGGACCTAGCTCTTTTTTCATCATGAGGTTTTCCAACTTTTTTTTCTTCATTTGATAAGCGACCAGACTTCATAGGCTTTTGGTCTTTTGATTTACTCCTAAATGTGTCCTCAGTAACAGCTTGAGATTCTAGTGCAGGATTTAGCAGGCCACTTTTTGAAGAAATGCATAAACTATGTAATGGGAGGACAGGTTCATTAGTTGTAGACTCAGCTAATGTTTCATCTAGTCTGTCATATGAAGGTGTTCGTCGAAATTCAGGATTTGCGCCACAGACAATATTTGCTTTCAGACTTTGCAACTTAGACACCTGAATACAGATTTATCAACAAAAGGAAATCAAATGGTACTGCAGAAATAAAGTTTAGGTAAGTGTAACTCTACATAAAATTTCCTGAAGCAATAAACTGTAAAGAATAGATGCATGTTCCTATGAGGAACATAAAGTTGAATCATCAGATAATGAGTTCCTTAGAAGTGCTTCATGCTGCCATTATTCTAATTTCATTTTGCCATCATATATGCTGAAGTTGTAACTCAAAGAAAATGATTTGGATAGATAATGCATGAGATGAAAACTCACCTGGGAGGAATCACCATGAACTGAAGCAGTAGCATTAACCTGGGATCCTGCCATAGCAGGTCTTCCAGTAGTTTCAATTTCTCTAGTGCTGTAGCTGCTTGATGGATTTGGCTCATGGACAGAAGCACTTTTCCTTACACGTCTAGAGCCTGCAGTTGTTGAAACTTTCCATACCTCCTGCACAGACGGAAGAAAAGTGAAGCAAACGTCCAAAAAGATCACCAGTCTATATAAGCATGACGACTACCTGTCGTCTCTGGGAGTCTTGGTCTTCTTCCGGGAAGAAGTAACCCCACATCATTCGGTACATTGTTTCCGTTAAATGAATCTTCAAAGGATAGATCTCTACCTGCAGTTACATTATCAACAGAATTACCATTTCTGCAAGAAGTAAGAAAAGTCTTCCTATGAGCGCCTTTTACAGCCAGTAATATTAATGTTGTCATTGTTATGTCTAGATTAAAGTTTATCATTCAACATCAACATATATTTAAATTACTTTTAATTTACTTTTGAGCCATCATTTATTTTGAATTTGAAAATCTACAGGTATCAAAGCTATCATTTCCTATTAAAACCTTGAAAGTCGAACATTTTTTTTTTTGAACTCAGAAAACTTAAGAAGTAAAAGATGACTCAAGTTGATCCCTTTGGTTAAGTTTTGCAGTCATTTGGGCATGGAGGATTCGATTACTTATTTGATTTGCAATGTGGAACTACAATGATTTTGACAACTTCGGTTATGATATACAGTAATCACTTCCATCACGAGGTTCTGAGATTTGCACAAACATATTATGGCTTGTTGATGTCGAATCAGAGAATGAGTTGAACTTGATAGGTGTTGACTCAGGAGAGAATAGATTGAAGGGTTGGATTTGATTGCCTAGATTTGATTCTGGCGGTGGCTAAGTATGTTGGAATGCAAACTGATGCATCAAATTCCAAAGTGGGCGGTATGAATATTCTTTGTATTTATCTCCTGCTTGAAAGTTTTCCATTTCCATAGTTGGTGATTGCCATGTTAGTTGAATTCAGATTGAGAACATTACTTACATTGCTTGTTTTGGGCAATATTGGTTCGATTTGATTTTGGAAACTAAGCATATTGGCATGCAAATTGAGACATCAAATATTTGAGCTGACAACATGAAGATTCTTTGCATTTATGTCCTGCTTATACATTTTTCATTTTAAGCATCAACAATCTTCAATATTTGCCCCATCACTTGCAATCAGCTTGAGAAGTTTGTTTTTCTTGGACAAATGCAAATTATTATTACTTTTTAACTCATGACAACTTTATCACTTAAGCATAAAGAAATTAGACTTAGGAAACTGCTGAGCTATGGGTCATCCATATGATTCATAAACTGAACTGTATAATGACAATGGTAGAAGATGACTATAGTTTTACAAAAAATTGACTTAGAATATGCTGAAAATGTCCCTCAATTTGCTAAATGGGTCATCTTAACGTATTTGGAATACAAAAACAATTAGGATAGCCATCATGTGTCACTCAAATGATGACTTGATGAAATGATCAGTGCATGAAGCAAGGAGAATTTTGTGGGAAGCTCAAACACTAATGTGCATATAATCTTACAAATAGTAATAATAATTGTAATTATTATATTATTATTAAGGTAAAAGCTTAACATATATATATATATATATATCCATATATGTTTGTTTATGCCTAAATATTACATATAAGTTAATACATACCTATAAAATCTTATAAATATTCAATATATAATTCAACTACCAATTCAATTTTTTAAAAAATAAATTGAGAGATTGTCAATGCCGCTTACATAACTATGCTCTCCATTATAAGTCAAGCAAAATCAAGAATTATGTTATAGATTCCAGTCTCCAATGGTGGGTAAAAGTCATTAGAAGATCAAATTAGCAGGCCAATATTTATATAAGCTTTAAATGCTTAAAATGCAAGGTACCCGTCGGTCAATCTCTTTGCCTGTTCAAAAAGCTTCAAAAACGGAGCAAGTAAAACTCTAAAGTTTGCAAAACTGATTTGAATTGAGGAAGAATAAGCCCGATGGTTGAGTTTTTTGCTCCAAAGCTTCTCCATTTTAACAGGCTTGCAAAGCAAACAAAAGAAGACTTCCTAGTAGTTCAAGAAATTATAATTCTATTTGAATAGAAAGATATCATTCTAACAAAAATCTTCACTCTAAATATGAGATTCTTAGCACAATTATGAGAAATCATAATGCAATGGATCCTTATAAAAATGGTAGAATTTAGATACATACTACACAATTATTTTGTATTTATATATGCAACACCTAAACTTTGATATATATATATATATATACTTACATAACACCCAAATTTTTAAATCACATAAAAAATGTCACAACTATCAAATTTTCTATGTGAAATACACCTTCATATGCAAATATTTTAACATAATTACTATTGAATCTAGATCTGCTTGTGGAACGACACCAGACCTTACTTGCAAGTCTTACTAAAAGTAGGGGTAGAAAAAGAGAGAGTATATCCACTATGCATAAGTGAAAACAATAAATACAATAATGCTCTCAATGCTATAACTCCAAAGGTCTCAAGGGTTTGCAAGCTCAGCTGAAAATGTCTAAAGAGCCAAGAAAGATCTAAAATCCTAGCATGTCTTTAGACCCTTTATTTTGTTAGAGGGCTTCTTCTTCAGGCAAGTTTGCCTTGCCCATAACATACTATGAATATATAATTATGACGTTAAAGTAGTATATAAGTAAATATTAAATCTAGGCGCTAGATATATAAATACACAAGAATTATGTGTTACATATGTAAATACACTTAAAATTATACTTTTCATATTAAGTATATCCATATAATCACACTCAAAAATCTCACTTTAGGATGTGACATGCCCTCTAATCGGTGATTAGTCTAATTATGACAACACCATCATATTATAGTTATGACATAAGCCTGAATGTTACTTCATGAAAAATCTGAGTTATAAGCTATAAAGTGCACTCTATAGGGAATGAAACTCTTAGCAGCTAAGATTGACTTAGAGTTGATCCCTTTGATAAGCTTTCACATTGGGTTTATAAAATCCCCTTAATCCATATAATCCAAGAGCTTTTACAAGTATCCTTTGGGTAGGTCTACTCAACCACCAATGCTAAGCAAAATATGATTCATAACAACTTAGGATGGTGGAACCATAGTATCTTAATTCAGTTTGTCAACATCGCCTATGATTTGCTCTAAACCAATAACAATATTATTTTTTCTTAAATCTCAAATATTGCTACTAAAGCATAGTATGATATTATTGAGCATATAAACTAACCTTAATTGAAAGTCATCTTTTGTGTTTGATAAGAGTAAATAATTATAAGAGCTTATACCCATGAGAAACCACAAATTAGATCATAAAGTGCATACAAGATAGTGAAACATTTAGCTAGAGTCTCATTTAATATTCAATCTTCTTTCTAAAAAATCACTCAAAATCGCTTAAATATGGACAAAGCTAAGCGGGCATTTTCCGGGCCCACACAAATCTTTAAAGAAATTTAAGTTATGTGTTTAACAAACTTTAGTTCTCTTCCAATTCATTCAAATTTATTGACCGAAGAAGATCAACTACCTCTCCTTTGATTTAGGAGACTATTAAGGCTGAGATAGGATTTAGGCTATAGATAAAAATTCTTGTGGGATAGGGGTTAGATTATATTTGAGCTTTGATTAGGTTGGTTATTTTATGAAAAAGAAGGAATTAATTGGGTGGTTGAGAGTTCTAATTTGAATTAAATATTTGGATAGGTTCAATTTGAATTGGAAAGCAAAAAGAGGAAGGATTGTTAGTTGGCTTGTCAAATGGTTGCGGAGGTGAGGAGGTATGGCTCAGGCGGTTGATGATAGTGATGATGTTGGCGAAGAGGCTAATGATGGTGGCAATAGTTAACCAAACATTATGGAAAATATAGGAAATTGATAGTGTGAGGCTGGAGAATATGTCTGTAATATTGATTTTGGTTTTTGAGACAAGCTAGACAAGGCTTCGTCAAAGCATCAGGAAATTTGTATTTGTAGTTGGAATACAGCAAAATAAATGCAGGAAAGAAATGACCAAAAGAAGGGGCAATGCGTCTTTAATGGTCTTCCTGCCATAAATTCTCAAGATTGCAAGCTATTTCTCTAATACTCTAGCAGATCGCAAGAAGGGTACGGCCAGCTTTCTGTTTCTAGTGCTGGAAACTTCAAGAAAAGATATTGATTTTTCTTGGGGGCAGGAAAAGAAATCAGGGGATGGGTACGGTGGAGGATAGAGGGTAATGGACAGAGGAAAAGAACAACTACAATCTCAGATAAAAGTGTCAGAGAAGAAAGGAAACACCACACAATCCGAGGCAGATCACATAATCCCAAGCAAGAAATAACTAATGAATAAACTTTAATTCAACAAATCTCCTTCAAAATGGCCTAAAAAACTATTTATTGTAATAAAAAGACTACTTAAAAAGACAAATTTGCTCAAAAGGGCTTTTTACCTCAATAACCAAATAAAAATAAATCATAAAAACTCAAAGAATTAATCAAGAAATATACTAGTTGGGGTTCGCTTAGAGTTGTTTATTAAAGATGGATCCTCATCAATTAGTAAAGATACATGAAAAACCATAAAAAATAAAAAATAAAATTAATCAGTTCCACAGCAAGTTAATTGAACCCTTTTGAATTCACATTAAAAATAAAAAAAATAAAAAAAATAATAAAATAATAAAAATAATAATAAATAATAAAAATAATAATAATTAAAAATAAAAAAAAGATACATGAAAAACCATGTTAAACACAAGAATTATCATTTTCATGCCCTTAGAATCATGAATGATGCTATTAGAGGATTCTTAATCCATAATAAGTAGTTTATGAAATATATGCACCCAAGTCTAGCACATGGTCAGAGAAGGCCAACCAATTTTAAAAAATGAATATTGATTCACTATCCCAAGTATAAATAATCGGTTCCACAGCAAGTTAATTGAACCTTTTTGAATTCACATAGGGACCCTCAATCGTCAACAGGAGCATACATATCTGAAACCAACCAAATCACTACAAAATTATTAGTTTCAAAGCAGTGCTGAGATTTGCAGGTTTTTTTTTTGATCTCCTGGTGTTACTTCAGCTATGGAACGACAAGGAAAAATAACATAAAATATGTCTGCAATGTAGACTATTAGTATACCCGATTGCAGATATCAAGAAATGGCAAAAAAAAAAAAACCATATGCTAGGAGATCAGATAATTCACAAAGAGTGAGTAGCAATTGATTTCAATTGCACTAAGGTACTCGGTATACTGCAATCAATTGACGAATAATTTTCGTAACATGTAAAGCGGGTATAAGGTGATAGGCTAACCAAGAAAAAATAAGGATAGAAATATTAGAAGACAAAATTAGCAGCTTTGTGTCGTGTAAGCAGAATCCCCAACAGAACAAAAAAAGGACTTCAATAGAGTAAAGAGGGTGCTTGGAAAAGAACAAATGTCATTGGAGGAAGAAAGTTTTTAAGTGGACCAATTATTTCATATCACTAACATATGCAACGTTTTGCAGTAAATTCAACAGAACTGACCTGAAAAAGTTCAAGTGGTGAACTTCCATCCTTTGGAGCTCCCTGCTTGGCATTTACTCTAAGCATAACATTTCTGGGTAGCAATCACATAGTACTTGATCTCATCAGTTTATAATTCATTTTTTGATAAGAAATAATCAAAGAGAAATATAAATATCTACACTGTTAGATTAACAATGCAACCAAAAACAAATATATAAACTAGCATATCAAGTGAAACATGTAAACAAATATATAAATATGCTTGGCCAAATTTGAAATCTGTCTCCAAGTTTGTGAAGTTCAAATGTGAGTTAAGTTTGTTTTCAAAATGTTCAAGTGAACTTTCATCCTTTGGAGCTCCTTGCTTGGCATTCACTAGAAGCATAACATTTCCGGTAGCAATCACAGTCACTTACTCTTATCAGTTTATAAATCATTTTTTGCTGAATGAAATAATCCAGGAGAAATATCTACAATATCAGATTAACAATGCCTTCAAAAACAAATATTTAAACTAGAGTATCAAGTGAAAACACATACACAATGACATAAATATGCTTGGATCTAAACGTCACCGATTTTGTACCGTTCATATGTGTGGTCAATTTTGTTATCAAAATACATAGTTCATCATGTATAAGAAATACTATATGTGGGATAGGTTTAAATTTTTTAGATCAATTATACAATGGTGACATAAATGATGATATCACTTCTAGAGTTAAGGCTAGATGGTTAAAATATAGTGACTATAGAGTACCATGTGATGAGAGAATACCTTGAAGACGTAAAGATAAATATCATTATATTTGTAGTTAGACTTCTCATGTTACATGCAGGAGTGTTGAGTGATAAATAAGACATATATAGCTAATTTCACAGTGAAAGTAATAAGAATTTTAATAAGGAGGATTTTAAGTTTGCTGTGCGACAAAACTAGAAAGAATTTATCAAAAAAATAATTACGTAAAATGGGTTTTATAACTGGCACCTATTGAAGTTAAGTAGTGGAAAATAAATGTTAAGTGATTTAGACAAGCACAACAAATGGTAGATGTAAGATCAGAAGAAATATAATAGACTAATAGTTACATAGACATAAGTTGAGCAAAAATTTTTGCACAAAATAGATTTATGATCTCAAATAGCACTAAACAGGTTTGAATTAAAAATGAAGATTCCTAAAGTAGAGTACAAATGGTTGAGGCTAAGGATGATAATGATATGTTTTTTGATATATATCTACTCCATGAAGTTGTCATTCACCTAGGGTTGGTTAAATAAAATCAGGCCAGTCAAAGGTGGCTAAATTGCTGGGAGAATCTTGAAGAGTTTGATAAAGATAGGTGCCAAGAATGGATTCATGCTGAAACATCTAATGGAGAACTAGAGATATTGGAAACCAGTAAAGAAGTGAACGAACAGACTTCAGAATGAGGCATAGGAATTTTATGACTTTTTAGACTGTTCAAATAATTTAAGTGGCCAGTTACAGAAGGATAACAAAGCTATGGTCCCAGTATTCAGCTTCCTGCTTTTGGAAAGGCATTGGCTAACTAAAGTTGTGTAATAGGTTCTGAAAACTCCTTTAAATATCAAAGAATCAAATAAGAAATAATATTTGTCTACACTGGTCACTCTCTACTTCTGTGTTGTTTGATGGTTATGACTATGAATGAAGCAATGATTTGGAACTTAACTTTCATTGTGGTCGATAGGGTTTGTTTGCAGCTTACGCATCAGTACAAAAACATATTCCTATTAATTTTAGTATTAAAAATCATTTGAACTACCTCAAATGAACTTTAAGATTTGCTAGATCTAAAGAACCTATCCGTTTTCCAATATGCTATTTGCAGTAACACATAATGTGTACACTAGTTGCAACTAGCAACCTCTTCTCACACTAATGTCACAAGGTCCAGTACTGAGAAGTGGGCATAAACCCTAAGTTCCCTTTTCTTCTCCTTATTTGATTGAAAATGGAATTCAGCTTTCATAAATTGCCTTTTTCTGAATAAACTCTGAGATTCATCATCATTAGCCTTCTCGCAACTATTCATAGTCGGCTCTATGAATTCTCATCTTCAACATTCCTGTTCGATACTACCTGAAGTGTTAACCACACAAGTTCTATCCATTAATCTAATAAAATTCCCGTCAAGGACAATTCTAGCACAACCAAAGAGGCGAGAAAAATAAAAATGTGTTCACAAGCAGCGCAAGTAGCTTCTTCATGTATCACTCATGCTAACAGATTAAAATAAGCATGAAAGTTGAACACAATCAGTAAAGCAAACATGGTAGAGATGTTTGTATTGAGGAAAGAAAATAATTTGCAGCTTAGGAATGCAAGCCAACTAGATTAACTTGAAAAAGAATAACAGACAAATTTACCACAGACAAGATCTTACTTTCCCCATTCAGGAGGTGCATTCCAGGCAGACAACAGCATATCTGATTTGGCATTCGGTAGACAATTTCTAACAACGAAGGACTTCGTGGTGAACTGAGCAACACCAATGTCTTTGTAATCACGGTCAAAATCATAGATCTGCCAGTAAAATATCAAACTCAAAAATCATGAAATAGAATAACACCACCACGCCCAGCTCTGAAAATGCATAAATAGCAACTTAAATAGTTTTGCAGTGAAATATAGTAATAAAATGTAACACAGAATACAAATATCGAACAAGATAGTGTCAAGTTAAAGAATAGTGCTAGGAAGTATCTTCATAGAATTAAAAAAAGAAAATAAACATGAGACAAACAAATCATGATAATTTTATCTTAAATTAGAGATGATTGAATACCTTGGAACACAGAATTTGGGAGGTTATTCTTTGCCTTTTGAAGAAATAATATAGCTAACAAACTAAGAGTGCATCAAGAAAATGGTTTCAGTATAGATAAAGTTCATGAAGCACATTTAGGCCTATTTAGTAACAAGTGCTGGATTGGTCATAGAATATTATAAGATGGTGTTCTAAATCCAAACTACAAAAGCAATTAAAACCATAAAGATCTGATGTATTTTTTCATGAAAGGTGAAGATTATTGAGTCAACAAGGATCGACCATGATGTGGGATCCGAAAATTCGCCACCGACATCTTTCGATAAAAAAGGAAAGAATTGTTTAAGTGTGGTGATAATTTGAGAAAGCGGATGAATAGTAGATAAGACACTACCAGATTTTTCATTCTCATTTGGTGAGAACTTTTATATCTGGTTCAGGGTTTCTATAGCAAGCCTATAGTTAATTACCTCCGTCTTGAGAACTTTCGATTAAAGGCCTGAATAACAGTATATAATTCGTGAGTGGAGTATGAGCGTGATCGAAATCCATTTATTATAATTAAAACATCGAGAGGAGTGGTCGACACGTAGAAGGATCCTTGTCACCATGGTTCGTCGTCAGTGTCCTTGTGACACAGTGGAGTTTGTCAAGACAATATAAGTCAGCCTTAAAACGTAGAACTTTTTTCGAAATACATACATTTCCGACTCAAAGCAAAGCGTTTAGAGTACTGGCCGGCAAATTTAGTGGTAATATCGCGTGAACCACGGTCGAGGGCTCAGTCCGCCATTTATGTCTTAATATCGCAAACCACGCAGACGAGGACAGACGTCCTTCGAGCTTTAGGAATATTTGAGTGTGAAGGTAGTTATATTTAATTTGGCATTGTTCTTTTAAGCAAAGTTTTCTTAATTTGTCGCAGAAGACAACAATTGCGGAGGGTGAATTAATTTTATTTTTTTATTTTTTTAGTTTTTTTTTAATAATTTCATTTATTTTATTTATTTTTTTGTTATTTTCTTTGAATTTTGATCATTTTATGATTGATTTTGATTTGAATATATATGATCGTTTCATTTGAAATCTTAATTATAATTACCGATCGTGATTAATATCGATTGATAGGCCTCTCAGGTTTTACGGAGGATGGTCTAAATTCATCATCTCAAAGTATAATCCTTCTGTCACAGTTTGAACATAGAGGATCGGGTTTGGGACTTTTCTTCTAAATTTGAATTTTAGAATTTATGTTAGTTAGTTCATCTTGTATTATATGAGTTAAACTACCGAGATATTATTAATTTGAAATTCTTATAATATCAAATTTTTAGGTTTTGTTATTGGGACCGTCAAGACAGCAGGGATTATGTAGTATCTTCTTTTGTATTTGACTTAATTACTCCAATGCATATGGATATCATTCTTTGAAAATTGCATGGACATTAAGATGTCAATGTTGAAGTTTCGATGTCAATTTTGATTTTTTTTGAGTTTTGTTAACGGACGGTCAGAAGACCAAGCAAGGATGTATAATTCTGTTCTTTGTTGACGATCAATCTGTAGAATTTGATCTGATTTTTAGGTTTTGTTAACGGGGGTCAGAACCAAAAAGGAATAGCATCTGTTCTTTTGTTTTATACCAGCTTACGCGTGTCTGTTTGAACAACACTTACTGTGTCGTTCTTTTAAAATGTTGTATGGACATTGAATGTCTAGTTGAAATGTAGGTTCGATTTTTTAATTTCAATATGGCATTTTTGGGTTTTGTTAACGGACGGTCAGAAAGAAGCAGGAAGATGTAGCATCTGATCTTTAGAAATATGATATCGTATTATTTTTTGTAGTCTATCAAATCAGCAAGGGTATAAATTTGAAATAAATTATTTTGAAAATGATCAAATATAAGTGATAGAAAAATAGAAATAGGCGTTTGTTTTGGGCCACAAATCCTCTCTTTATGTTGCAAATCAATAACATAAATGAAAATAATTATTTTGAATGCTCTATGATCATCAGTGATGGGCTTAGAATGAGTTTAGGCATTTGATTTTAAAACCTTTATGAATCAAACGTAAAGGTGAAAATAATTGATTTAGGCGTATGATCGTAAGTAAAGTAATGGACAAAATGACTTAAATTGATTTAGGTAATAATCTCTTTATGTATAAAATCACATAAAGGTGAAAATAATTGATTTAGAGGCATATGTATATATCTGCATTTATTTCTCTTGAAAGGGAAGGGAATATAAAAATATGAGATGTCATATTTCATTTAAGAGAAGTGGATTAATTAAAATCCACCTCCTCAAAGCGTAACAGTGGGGGACACAAACTCATTAAATTTATTAAAGAGGTATAAAGACTTTCCCTTTTCAGGAAGGGATAAAAATCTATGAGGCGTCATGTCATGTAATGCGACAATGACAGATGGCGTCTTAGATGGTTCGCTGCATTTATTTATGAAGCGCATGTGTCGAGATGATGTATAGATGAGAAAAGGAGAGGCTAGAAAAATCTAAATAAGAGAATTCCTTCTCATAAAATCCTTCTCAACATTCTCATTTCTTTCCTTCTGGTTTCCAGTTTGAGTTCTCTCAGCTTATAAAGAGTAAGTTGTGTAAAGATTTGTAAGTTTTCTTCTCCTTTCTTTAACAACTTTCCATTTTGGTATTTTTATGATGGATAATGTAAATGTTTCATTTCATGTATGTCTTGATATCTCTTTCTTTTTTATGTTTTATAATCATGTGTAGACCAATGTGAAAATGGACATGGGTAAAAGATAACATGTTAAACATGTATTTAAGCATGTGTTCTAAGCATGTCTAATAAATATCAGTAAGTGAATTATTAGAGAGATTCGAATACATGTCTGATAAAGATTGTATTCATTTCTGTTCATACATGTTAAGCGTGTAAAGGGGTAGAAATTGATATTCATCAAACTAAGCATGAATAGTTGTTGCATAGGTGTCATATAATATGGAAAGTGTGTTATAAGCGCATATAATAAAATACTTGCATTTTTACCTTTCCTTTTTTTTAAAATTTTTGTGACCTCCGTCATCCCCTCTTAAGGGGCGCCGAGGAAGCCTTCCCACCGCCAAAAGGCGTGCATGGTGGTAATTGAGACCGAAAGTTTATTTTGCCCACCAGAAGGCGTGCATGGGGGTTAGCATATCTGGCGTGCATTTTCGCTGCGTTGGAACGCGTCAATCTTATATCGTATTTCGCTAACGCGTGAGCAGTCATCAAGTTTGGCGTTGGACATGTGCGGCGAGCCATGCGCATACAACGTTGAGCGTGAGCAGTCTATCGCCGTTTAAAAGCGTTGGAACGATGTGAGCGTCATAGCAGCTATTTCTCGTTGGACAATGAGCAGTCTTATCTGGTTTTTGCGTTGCATGGATATGAATATTTCCACGCGTTGGAACAGGCGTGAGCAGTCTTATCATAGTTTCAGCGTTGCAATGAGCGTGCTTATAACAAGATATTTCTGCGTTAGAAGAAAGATCTTATCATAGTTCACCGCGGAGAACAACGATGTGAGCAGATACATATGGCATATTTAACTGCTTTGTATGTATATCTGCATACATATTTAAACAAACGTCTTATGGCGTCGTTCATCATATTTCAGATTTTGCATTTGAAACTTCAAATGGCAAATTGATTTCTCTGATAAGAAGAGTTTAGCGTATCTTTCATCAAATAACAAAATGATCGATTCCCCGAGAGAATATTTTCAAAACATATCTTGCCTAAATAACAAAAATGATTCCCCGAGAGAAAAGAAATTTTTCAGCAAGCATGGCCTTGACAATAACAATGATTTTCTAGGTAGAAATGTTTTCAAATGCTTATCTTTAGAAAACAAGCTAGCAACTTTCCCATAGATAGAAATATTTTCAATGCTTATGCCTTCAGAGAAATGATTGATTCCTTAGGAGAAAAGAAATTTTCAATGTATGCCTTTACAACAAATTAATTCATTTTCCTTAAGGTAAAAAGAAAATTTCAACAAGAGAAATGTTGCAGAATTTTTTAGAGCAAAATAAATTGCTTTTAGACAACAAAATGATCTAATTTTATAAGCTAAAACCAATTTCAGCAATTTCCCCATATGCGGAAATTTTTCAATAACAACATACTTTTAACTAATGAAACAATACAACTTATTTGGTAAGATAAATGCATAGACATCCATAGGCATAAAAGCATCATGATAAGGGAATTTAAGCAATAATTTGAAAATCTTTTAATTTTAGATTTCAACCTCATTAAGCAAGAAATAATATGTACCATTTCTCCGTAGAAACCGATTTTGAGCAAGATGAACAAATGAAATCTATAGGAAGCGACAAGCAAGAAAAATGGTTGGATACATTATCCCAAAACATTTTCAAAGATAAACACCATAAAATCCATAGATAATAGGAAATAAAATGAGATTTGGGCCATACATCATCCCAAATCCTAAGGAAAACTCTTAGCATAATCCCAAGCATAAGATATAGCATATTCAAAACCCTAACTTCAGAAAGCTCAAATGCATAAAACAAGCTTAGGGTTAGAGAGCAACACAGGAGGTTTGAATGCTAAGGAAAGGAGGAAAAGAGTTCGGATTAGGGTTAAGGCTTCATGATCCCTTCGGTTCTTCTTGTCGTGTGGACGGAGAGAGGAAGGAAGAATCGTGAGAGGAGAAGCGGCCAGAAGAACGAGAGTTCTTCGTCTGAGGAGTCGTGCCAGAAACTTGATCGAAACCAGAAGCGAAGGAGTTCGTAGAAGAGAAAGAAAACAAGAGGAAGCCGAAGGAGCTGTCTGAGAAACGTCAGCGGAGCCGAAAGGTCGAAAGCGAAGAACTTAGTCATGGGGAGAAAAGTGAGCTTGATCGAAGCGAAGGAAAGCGAAAAAAATCTGAAGTCAACGAGGATAACCTCGTTCCCATAGAACGGAGCTCGATTAATCGAAGCGGATTAAAGAGATTGGCGGATTTAAAGTAATTAGGATTAAGCATTATCATAAATTGCGATTTATTACAAACCCAATATGGGTGTCAATTTAAGTTATTATTGTCTAGACAAGCGCGATCAATTTGATCGAGGTTGTTTAAATAATGTACGGCGTGAAATAAATTCAATCTAAATTGTCGTCGGCGCTTAAATTATCGACCAGCGCATTCTGCGTCGTGCGGAAGATGTCGTTTGATAGGTTTCGACATTTGGCAATGACACGATTTATTTTGAGCGGAGGTTGTTTAGATGTCGTCCGACTTTGATATCTAATTTCATGATAATTTGATTTTAATTATCGTCGATCTTAATTGATTGAATTTTTTGATTAATTCATTTTAATATTTTGCGCGTCGAATCGTCGTCAATTTGATCGGTTGGATCGCGATTTGAGGATTTAAAATCCACCTTATTTATTTAATTTAATGGCACATAGTTGTAGATGCAAATGCCCCAACAAACATAGTGCGCGCATGGGCGGGCCGTGTTTGTTGTACACTAGTTGACGCTGCGGATCTCAAGAGATTTGTTTGGATGTCAGCTTAAGTTGTAATTTCTACAACTGATAATACGATCGTTGCCCTTTGATAGAAGTGGGTATAACTCTCGGGTTGGGCAAGCATTTGCATTTCATCGTTCAACGCAATAGCTTCGTTGAGCGGTATTTGTTCATTAGTCCAATGTTTTGTGCTTGATGGACTAGATGAAGGAGATGATTTGACTTGTCATCATCAACTTGTCAAGAGAATTTGATGCATCTTCAACCCTAAGTTTTCTGCTTTGGCGGGCTTATTGAAGACTTCCTCCTGAGAGCTTGAAATTTATATTTTCTCCTCCACGGCTTTGTGCCGCGGACTTGATGAGTTGATGAGATGAGAATGTCTTGATCGCATGCTTTGTGCTTTGACGGACTTGTTGAAGATTCCATCTCAAACTTTGGCATTTGCATTTTTCTCCTGTCCTGGCTTCAAGCCTTAGCGGACAATGGAGTTGATGAGATAGAAATGTCTTCGGTCCTGTGCTTTGTGCTTTGACGGACTTGTTGAAGATTTCATCTGAGATCTTTATTTCCTTTTATCACGGCTTCATGCCATTGATGAATGGATTATCTCGGAGATTTGTCGAGCGTCTGAAATTACCTTCCCAGCTCTCGCTTTGTAGGCTGTGGAAGGATACATCCGATGACTTTAGCTTGTGTTGGATCAATGTGGTCATCATCTTGTGCTTTGTGCTTTGGGACTTGATGGAGTTGATGAGATAGAAATGTCTTGGTCCGCTTTGTGGACTTGTTGAAGATTTCATCTCGAGATTTATTATCTTGTGCCTCCTTTTACTTCATGCCTTGGATTTGATGGAGGAAAGTCACGAATTATCTTGAGATTTGTCGAGCGTCTGAAATTACCTTCCTAACTACGCTTTGTAGCTTGTGAAAGGATACATCGACTAGCTCGAGCTTGTGTTGGATCAATGGCAAAAAGATCTGCACATGTAATGGACATCTTGATGACAAAAACTCCCTTAGTTCGGCATTTAGCTTTATACGAACATTGGGATAGCTTCTTGTCCTTTGCTTTTTGCTTGATTGGACTTACTGAAGAAGAATTTCCTTGATCTGTTTTCCTTTGATAGACTTATTGAAGGAGTTGAGATTTCACATTTGTATTTGATTCCAAACTTCGGCTTAGTGCCTTCAGTAAGGATATCTTTGTTTGTTGTAGAATTTTGAAAGATGACCTTACGACCAATAGGGATAATTTCCCTGGGTCACTTGAACTCACCAAGTTGGAGAGATTTGGGGATTTGGATGCTCTTGTCTTTGAGTAGCAGTAGGAGGATCCCTTACTACGGCCTTTGTGGCGTGTTGAGTAGCAGTCACGGACTTCGGGTATTTTGGCGTGTTGAATCCGACCTTATACACCCACAGTGGTGGACTTGAGCAATTGATGAAGGATTTTATCCTGATACGAGATGGGGATCTCTTACTACCTTGTGGCGTGTTGAGGACTGACTTCGGAGTATTTTGTTGAGTCAGGCCTTATACACCAACTCGAGCCTTTAGATTTGAAGTGGGATGATAAATGTATATCCAACTTGGTTTGTTGAAGTTTGTGGACTTGATAATTTTAATTGATAAGACTTTAAATTTGAATTTAAATACATAATTTTGAGTATCGTGTAGGGATCTCGACGATGTCAACCGAAGAAAGAAAGGCACTGTCTTATCGGAGCGATACTTTCTTATAAAAGCTAGATTTGAAAAAAATGCCCTGTAACAGGGGATTTTATTTTATTTTGGAAATGCGTTCTTGTGTTCTGAGAGAATTTCAATGAAAATTTTCATAAGTGTTTGATAAAGATTTTCAAATCGAGGATTTGTCCGATCACACTTTGTGTAATATTTCTTTTAAATCGCGAGTTGATTGGCGGCATGAACTCCGAAATACTCGATATGCCTTTAAGTGATGATAAATGTATATCCAACTTGGTTTGTCAAGTTTGACTTGAAATTTTCTTCTGGTCAAGAAAGACTTTAAATTTGAATTTGAATACATAATTTTGAGTATGCATGTGGGGATCTCTGCACAGTACGATGTCAACCCAAAGAGAAAGAAAGGCCCCTGCCTTACCAGAACGCCAATACTTTACTATAAAAATTTTAAAATGCCCCTGCCTAACGTGGGATTTTATTTTATTTTGGAAATGCATTCTGTTACAAGAGAATTTCCAATGAAAATTTTCATAAGTTTGACAATAAGATTTTCAAATGCAGATTTGTCCAATCACACTTTCATGTGTAATATTTCTTTAAATGCCGACCGCTGCACGGTCTTTCACCTTTGAAGTCCACGATAGTTCTCCTCGATATACCTTTTCAATAACAAAAGGTCCTTCCCAATTAGGTTCAAATTTACCGCCAATTCGCGATGAGGGATGATTGGTCTTCAAAGACCAGTGACCAACTCCTTCCGAAAAGCTCGAGGACGCATCAGATGATCGAATGCTCGACATTCTCCGATACTTCTAGATTTTGTCGAGCTTGAGACCTCGCTGCCGATCAAGCTCTTCCATCCGTAGACGAAGCATTCTCATCTTTGAAGATTTTGTTGAATGGCTACTGAGCGGCGTAGTTCAACTCGAAAGTAAAATCGCTCCCCAAACACCAGTGTGACTTTGTAGGAGTTTTGTAAGTACCTGAAGATAACGCTCCACAAGTTTGGTATGCCACTCCTTTATTTCTTGTGAGAATTTTTCTAAGCAATTTGACTAGTGTTTTATTAAATGCCTCACCAAGCCATTTGTTTCTGATTATAAATTGATGAATATCGCCAATCAATCTTATGCCGATCAACAAATTTATAAACTTTAGCTTTTGAAGGTCGAAATCCGAAATGATTCAAGTGGTACACCAAATCATAGACGATATTGTGGGTAAAGAAGTTTCACTTGTTCAGAACTTCTTTAAATGGTGCACCACACTGAGAAATAATGGTCGCTAAGATGAAGCGACATGATGATGATGGATCAATTGGTCCAATTACATCCGTCCCCACCTCAAACGGCCAAGATGCTATCGTTGGATGCAACGGATTTGAGGTCGATGAATTATGTTACCATGGACCCGCATTCATGGCATCTTCGTGATTGATACAATCTTTACCATGACGCCAATAAGATCCAATTTTTTAATTTTGAAAGCCATTTTAGGACCTCGATTGGTGCACCACAAAGTCCTTGATGGATTTCAACAATTACTTTGTTGGCTTCTTCTATTCCCAAACATCGCAGCCACATCCGTCAAGGATCTACGATACGTATTGCCAACATAAGCATATAAAGCCTTTTCTCAAGTCAGGCATATCTTATTACTTGGCAATTTGCCTTCCTTGAAGTAAGCAAGGGTCGCTCCGCCTTCCTCTCTCTACTATAAGAATTTCATCGTGGTTTTAGCGCCTCCAGTTGGAGGCTTTCTTCTGAATGGAAGCTTGTTGACTGAGAAATAATTTGTGGGAGTGTAAGGAGCAACATGAGTCGCACTCGCCGATTTATGATGACCCCTTCCAAATGGGATTTAAACTTATCGCTCTAGACTCGAATGAGCAATACACTAATTAGTATGTAGTCATCATCCATACTGCCATTTCTTTAGCTAATTTAGCTAAGCAATGCTATTCCTATGAGACTCGAGTCATAATGACATTTGGAATTTGCTTCATAAGCTCGAGAACTCGCTTGTGATAGTAATTCAAGCTTGTTGATTTTGTAAAGGCCCAACACTTGATTAATGATGAGAATCGCCATAAATAAATTCGACTCCCATGGAAATGGTTTCCTCTAAACCCGCCACCAACGCTTCATATTCTCGCTTCGTTGTTGGTTGAGTTAATTTATAAGAATGTCTCAAGATGCCACCGTGTGTGATCAAGATGAGACCATAATACTGAGCCTTTGGAAGATTTGAGGGTTGAGTGTATCTAATGGAAGGCTCCATCAAAATACAATTCCCACATTTGTTGCTTTTCATATATGTGCATGATTTGCTCATCGTGAAGATCATCGTTAAGCAATGAGTCTGGGATGATAAAGAAGAAAATCGCGAATTTGCCCTTCACCGCTCGGTAACATATGTAATATCAAATCGTAGCAGAAGACCATCGCGCTGCTTTAATTGCCAACGCTGGTCTTGTCATCAAGAACTTCAACGGATCGATCCTTGAGATAAGTGGTAATTTTATGAGATAAAGATGTAATGACGAACTTTAAAGAAAATTAACGCCAAACAATGCTTCTCAATTGAGAATAACGCTCGCTCCTATTACCGACTAATATAAGATGTAGCATTCTCCTTCCTTCCTCATTATGTCGCCAACAAAGCACCTAGATTCCTCCAAAGGTCGCCGTACAAGATGAGAGGCTTTCCGATTGGAGCCGCAAGAATGGGTGATTCAACGATATTTTTGATATCGTCAAGGCCCTCGACATTCTTCATCCCCCACTTGAAAGGAGTATCTTTCTTCATTAATTTTGCAAAAGGGTCGACATCCTCATGTGATTTGATATAAATCTTCTAATGAATGCTAGATGTCCTCAGATGGAGTTTAAGTTGACTAAGACTCCTCGAGGAGGCATTTCACAATCGCTTGATTTTGTTGGGATCGATTTCAACCTCCACTAGCACAACATATCCAAGGAACTTTCCAAGAGACTCCAAAGACTTGAGAGGATTCATCTGAGATCATATTTTCGATTCTTTCAAAGACAATCCTTAAATCATCGAGATGATCTGATCTATACTCGACAACGAGGTCATCAACATAAGACTCTACTTTTGATGAATCAACTCACAAAGATTCGTGTCATAGCTTTGGTATGTAGCCCAAAGATTCTTCAAGCGCATGACCGTAGAATATATGCCAAGGCCCCGAATGAGGTATGCTCTCATCTTCGTGAGCCATCTTGATTTGATAACCGACGATCCCCCATAAATGAGAACATGTCGTGGTTTGAAGTGTTATCCACCAACAGCTTCGATACGAAAAGTCATCCTTGACATGCTTTATTTAAATCAAGTCGATACGCAATAATCACCATTCTTCTTTTCACGGGACAATATTAGCTATCCAACAGATTTTTCTTCTCAATAAAACCAAATTCAATGAGCTTTTCTCGCAATTACCGTTCTTCAACCTCCAATCTCATTCGCCAGAGGCTTGCTTGACCGGTGATCCGCTTAATTGCTATGAACCGCTATATCGTGGGATAAGCTCGGCATTTCAAAGATATGTCCAAGCAAAGCCCCTCAATTCACAGAGCAAGATTTTAATTCTTCCAAGTAGAGCATCGATGAACGCCGCGAGGATCCTCCCGCCTCAAATTAACTTTGTTCATCCATAGAATGCCTCCCCACCATCTTCAAGCTCTTCGTGCCCTCTTCTACTTCTTCATTATTTGAGACTAACATTAAGAATGACATTCTCATCTTCATCATCACTCTCATTTCTATTCCCTCATAACATGTATATCCTCATGGACTTGGATAAAACCAAGGCCTTTGTAGTGTGTTTATTTCTCTTACCAATGGTTTGAGAACCTTTGGTACCACATCATTTCAAAGAGCTTAGTCCTTGCTTACTGCCCACTGACCCCATGTTTACATTAGGTTTTGCATCTGAGAGTAATATTTTGGCATCCTGGCATAGCTTCTTCTTCTTCGTGATAACAGATTACCCAATCGTGATCTTCTTCGACACCCCTGATTTATAAAGCTTCCGCCCGTGTTTCCGTGGAGAGGAGGTACATAGAAGGTCACCGCCTCGACTTTGTGAGTTTCTCGAGGGTGATTTCTTTAAAATGTCGGGGAGGAATAGAGTGACTACGAGTGGTCTCGCCGCCGATGGATCTATGATTGTTTTAAAGTAGTGCATTGCACCTACCTTCAAAAGCGATTCAAACTCATAATCGAGTGCTGATTTTCCTCAATCGATATTTCTTGGAAGATTCATGGCTTTGGATTTAGAAGGAACCATTAGATCTTCTTCTTGATCTTTTATGAGGGGCAGTGTTATTGATTTTGGACTTGTTCTTATATCCTAGGAATATTTGGAACAATTTCCTTTCTTTATTCATTTATCTTCTCTCTTCTTAACTTGTTCTTTTATGGGTTTTGAAGTAGATGCGGTGTTTAGTTGTTTTGTTAGCTTTGATTCTTGGAAGGAAATGGCGCATGATAAATCTTCATTTCATGCATAAAGGTTGCATGTCACCCACAATTTGGCATTCTTCTCCATCCTTTGTATATTTTACATTGATCTGATGTAGATGGGACAATGCCATACTTATGAAACTGGTAGATGCAGGAAGGGCTCGAATGAAGTATCTGCATCGATCACATGAAATTTAGCTTACGTGTAGAGGTCTCCAAATTTAAGAGGAAGGGCGAATGAGCGATAGTTTTACGTCTCATTGAAATGACTTTATCTCGTCACAGATGTTGTACATAGAGATAGCCATCAAGTTCTCAATTCATAAGATTCACGGAGGCAGGGATCAATTAAGATCGCGGTATTATAATTTCATCACTTTTTTTAACATCTGAGAGGCGATTATGCTCTGCATCCGAGCATTAGATCATCTTACGAAAATGTGGCGATTGGAGGCTCTTGAACATGAAGGTCTCGTTAGGTAAAATATGCTTGAACTTTCAGGCTCTTTGAGAGCTTCAATTAAGGAGATCTTGACATTAGAAGTGCTTGCATTATACCTAAGGCTTAGAATTTTCCTTAGATGGGATAGAATATTGTAGTCGATCCCTTTTGATGAAAGGCTTCTTATTTGAATCCTTAGGGATAACTTTTCATTGATTTGATTTCTTTTCCTTTATCTTTATTCATTGGCTCTTTCCTCTGTTGGGATGGTAGCTTTCGACTCTTTCTACTTCATTTGCATGAATCTTGGATGACTTCGATTCGCGCCCCCCGTCAATGATGGTAGAAGATTGAATCTTGCGCTTTATATTTTTTATGTTTGTTGATATGGTGAGCTCGATTCATCTTCAGGAAGCAGTTCTTACGGTATTTATCAACTTCATGCATCATCGACAAGACTTCGGTAGGAAGTTCTTGACTTCCCTTCTTCATTGATCGAAGATTTGAAGCAATTGCGCGTAAAGGTCGTGCTGGCGATTGTATGTAATCTTATATTGATGATCTTTTGTGTTACGGACCATAATAGTAGTAACATTTTCGTTCTTTATTCTTCTTTTATTTAATTTGTTTGGTTTTTCTTAGCCTTCCTTTCTTATGTATTTAGCGTCTTTAGTGAGATGAGCCAGCCCCATAACAGGTTTTGTCTCACTCAATCTGGGGCTCAGTGGTGATTTCCACTTAATACAGAGCACGAATTCAACATTTTCTGATCTTTTTTAGAGGCGGCGCATCCTTCATCATCGTGACTTCTTTTGCCTTTCATTGCTTGATATCTTGGAGATGAGGTGATTACTTTGGTGGATTCTTTCTTGGACGCCGTCTTTGTCAGATAATGTGAATTCACCGTTTATATTTTATCTCAATCTTTGAATATGTAACAATCTTCAGCGGGATGGCGAGCGCGATGATATGGATATTAGGATTATCCTTGTCATCTTGAGTCTTTTTCACTCTGGTAGTTGGAGACTACTTTTGAGTCGTTTAAATAAACCCTTTTAAAGAATACTCTTTGTTCGACTTTTCTTTTAGGTGAGTCATTCATTCGCTCCTTTTGTTTGTCTTGGTGGCTCGCCTTCCGAGCGACCTGAGTCATCATTACCTCAGTATGAGCTTGGGTTGTGGGCGAGATTGAATGCTTGGTTTTCTTGATAGGCAGGTAGCCTTTCTTTGTCGTTATAGATAATGCTTATCCTTCTTGTATGGTGAAATCGTTTCACCTTTCTTTGGTCTGGAGCTTTTTTGCTCTTTTGAATTTATCTTCTTGGCCGTGAAGGATAAATTTAATTTCTCAATTTAGCCACCATCAAGCTCTTGAAATGTGGTAATTGAAGCCATCAAGATAAAGCGCCATCTTATCATCGATGTTGCCCATCGATAGTTGGATTGCATGCTCTTCTTAATTGTTGTTCACATTTTTTCAATTTCATAGCGTAATATAAGTGGGACTCATCTTTCTTCCTCTTCTCGAGGCGAGGTATGGTTGTCTTTTGCTAGCTAGCGAACGAACATATTTTCAAGTTGGCAAAAGTCTTGAGTCATTTGATAACTTCACATACCATTCAGCGTCGAAGTTAAGCTACAGCTGGCGGAATAATAACATCATTACCCGTATTCTGCGGGATGCTTTGAATGGGCGGATCTTTGCTTGGGATTACCATTCGTCGAATAGATTGAACTTTGGCATTGAATATCCTTTGGATATGGAATTTGATCAAACTCAGCGGGATATGGGCGACCTTTGCTCACCAATTTTACGGTATATAACTTTGATCTTCTCATCAATATAATGCATCACGGCTTGGATATAGTTTGTATATTACGAGCGGGGTTTGACTCGTTTATTTCAATCCTGCTTGGGCTCAATTTGGACCGAAGCATGTGAGATCAAATTTATTGGAGGATTGTCATTGGCATTCTTTGGAGGCTTGATGATTATTTGGGGGGGCAGGTGTTGGACTGCGATATTCTCTGCATTAAGCGTCGTCATGATCATCTGGTCGTTTATTTCGTTTTACATTATTTGGCGATTTCTTTATCTTTTTCATCCGAATTTGTCTTTGCCTCTGCAGTGGTAGTATCGATGAAGGTGGGATTCTCTTCCATTTCTTCTTCTCTTCTTGTTGCTCCTCTCACGAAGACTTCGAGGATGCTTCTCTATTGAACATTTTGTTGTTCTTGGTTGAGGAGAATGTGTTGTCTGGCCTTTGTTGATATTGGCTGATAATGGCTCCTTGCACATTGCCTTATACACTTCTTGACGTCGTTGCCTCTCTTCTTCTTAGTCCTCTTGGACCCAATTTGGTCGGCGTCTCCGATGAACTTAGATTCCAGTGTGGAATCGAAATTTCTTCAGTTAGAGGGCTTGATCGAAGTTAACCTCTCTTGATGGGATGGAATTATTGATGGCGGATCCCGGAGGATTCTCAAGGTGTCTCATATCTTATCATATGGGGCCTCTTTTTAGGCTCCCATAAATTTGAGTTTGAGGGATCTCGGAATTCACGAGATGTCACGCCATGCTTTTGAGCGATTTCTTTTTTGAGGCACAGGCCTCAGGATCTGCTACCTTTCCAGGGACCTTTGTGGTGGATTCTGTGGTCCAAGTGTCACCGCCGATGTTCCAGTGTGGGACATGAATTGCGTCTGGCATTGGGGTTGGGGTGAGGTCTCACGGGAGGCGACCCATCCTTAATAACGGGACGCGGTATTTTCTTTTCATTGATCCTCTCTTTCTTGGAGAACAGATACTTCGTGCGGATATAGTTTTGGGTTTCCTCGCGGGAGGCTGGAACTCGATGTTGTGGTCGAAGGGAATTTATTTGGTGACCCATTAGAGGCATTAGTTTAACCACTTAAGGTTATCAAGATTGGGTGGGAACACTTTCTTGGTTCCTGTTGATTCTTGTGGTGCAGGCGACAAGTGTTGAGCGTCTCAGATTTCTTTTCTTTTTTTGCTTGCCTCAGATGAAGAAGCTTGATACCTCCGGGCGAATGGTTGTTTGGATTGAATTGTCGAGGGACAAAGAGGCGTCATACCCTCTTCATGATTGGTGTCTCGAGGCGAACTCAGGCGATTGTTTCTTTTAGTGACCCTCTGATGGGGTCACTGACCTTTTAGATTCGTGCGTGCGGGCGAGTTTACTTACAGTGAGGCACAACTTTCTTCGTTCAAGATGGAAATCCAGCTACTGGCGGATGGTAGCTCGGTGCTTCGGCGTTAATGAGCGTTGCCAAGCGGATGTTGGCGGCTTCTTAGAGTAACGATGTGTTGTGTTACGTAATCATTCACGGAGTTTAAAGGTAAAATTAGCAATTAAAATAAGCACTATCCTTACTTATATGGATCGATAAGATAAAACATCTTAAGCATATCACTAAATAAAATCTCATACTTAAGACTTTAGTAGCAAGTTGTCAGTTTAACTTATCGTTTCTATTTCATTTCATATTTCATTTATCTTTTCATTTTTTTTTCTCTGATTATAACTTAGATTTGGTAGAAGATGGAAGAGAAACACATCCCAGTAGTCGGAAATCTGTGGGATCAGAAAATTCATGCATCTTTCGATAAAAAAGAATTGTTTAAGTGTCGGTGATAATTTGAGAGATGAATAGTAGATAAGACCTTTCCGGAGATTTAGTTCTCATTTGGTGAGAACTTTTATATCTATTCGAGGTTTCTATGGCGACTATAGTTAATTACCCTCCAATCTTGAGAGAGCACTTCGATTAATTGATAGATCGTTAAAGACGAGTATATAATTATGAGTGGAGTTTAGAACTTATGAAATTTATTATTTTAACTTAAAACTTTTGTGGGGAGCGATGGCGTAGATCAAGATCCATGGTTTAGTCATCCAGGTCATGATCCATTAGTGAGGAGGTAGTCGATGACGACAGAAGGATCGTCGACACATGGGTTCGTCGTCAGGTGTCCTTAGACACAGGGTGGAGTTTGTCTAGGGGACAAATATAAGTCAAGTAAATTTAACGTAGAACTTTTTTAAATCATTCTACGTTCGCTCAAAGAAGCAAAGCGGGTTAAGAACATGAGTCTGGCCAGTAATAATTTAGTGGTCATGTCGCGTGAAACCCGGTCGGAAGGGCTCAGTTTATGCCATTTATGTGGTCTTATATCAGCAAACCACATGAGACGGAAGGGCGTCGCTACGACTTTAGGAATATTTGAGTGTGAAGGTAGTTATGTATTTAATTTGACATTCTTTGTGAGCAAAGTTTTCTTAATTTGTCAGAAGACAAAATTGCGGAGGGTGAATTAATTTTATTTTTTTATTTTTTAGTTTTTTTTAATAATTTTCATTTATTTTATTTCTTTTGTTATTTTCTTTGAATTTTGATCATTTTATGATTGATTTTAGATTTGAATATATATATGATTTTATCATTGAAATCTTAATTATAATTACATTACCGTTAATATCGATTGATAGGCCTGTCTACTACGTGGGTTCTGGAGGATCGGGTCTAAATTCATCATCTCAAAAGTATAATCTTGGCTTGCTCTAGTTTGAGCATAGAGGATGGGTTTGGGACTTTTCTTCAAATTTGAATTTTAGAAATATGTTAGTTGGTTCATATGTTTGTATTATATGAGTTAAACTACCGGATATTATTAATTTGAAATTCTTATAATATCAAATTTTTAGGTTTTTTTAGCGGAATTAGAAGACAAGCAGGATTATGTAGTATCGTTCTTTTGTATTTGACTTAGTAATTACTCCGCATATGGATATCGTTCTTTGAAAATTGCATGGACATTAAGATGTCCCAATGTTGAAGTTTGATGTCAAATTTTTTTTTGAGTTTTGTTAACGGTCAGAAGACAAAGGGAAGTATAGCATATTCTTTTTTGTATTTGAGTGAATGCGTAAATTTTGATCTGGGATTTTAGGTTTTGTTAACGGACGGTCAAGACAAGCGGGAAGTGTATCTGTTCTTTTGTTTTATACTTGCGTGTCCTGTGTTTGAAAGCATATCTAGTATCATTCTTTTAAAATGTTGTATGGGCGTTGAATATAGTTGAAATGTGTTGATTTGCAAGTTTAATTTCAATATATGGCATTTTGGGTTTATTAACGGGGCCGGTCAAAGCCAGGAAGATGTAGCATCATTCGAAAATATGATATCATATTATTTTCAAAACTTTATGTCAATCAAGGGTATAGAGTGAAATAAATTATTTTGAGCTGTTGATCGAATATAGTGATAGACAAATAGAAATAGGCGTTTGTTTTGGGCCAAATCCTCTCTTTATGTAAATCGGTAAACATAAGTGAAAATATATTTTTTGAATCTTATGATCATCTGATGAAATAGAAAGTTTAAGCATTTGATTTAAATCTTTATATGTTTGAAATCAAGCATAAAGAATGAAAATAATTGATTTAGAGGCTATGATCATAAAGTAGGTAATGCAAAATAGAACAACAATTTGATTTAATACCTCTATGTATATAAATCAAAACATAAAGGAATAATTGATTTAAAGTATATGTATATGGCATTTATTTCTCTTGAAAGGGAAGGGGAATATAAAAATATGAGTAGATCGTATTTCGTTTAAGAAAGGAGTGGATTAATTAAAATCCACCTCCCAGTCTGAAATTCATAAGTGGGGGGACAAACTAATTAAATTTATTAAGAGGTATGGCGAAAACTTTCTTTTCGAGGAAAGGGATAAGATCTGTGAGGCGTCTGCATTAATGTAATGTGCATGACATGACAAGTGGTCAGATGGTTCATTGCATCTGATTATGACAAGGCGCTTATGTGTCAAGATGATAATAGATGAGAAAAGAGGGATTTAGAAAAATCTATAAATGAGAATTCTTCTCATAAAATCCTACCTTCACTTTCTCATTCTTTCTCCTTTTGAGTTTGAGTTCTCAGCTTATAAGAGATAAGTTGTGTCATAGATTTGTAAGTTTTACCCTTTTCTTTATGACTTCATTTTTTTTTTTTATGATGGATTTGTATCGAAATGTTTATTTCATGTATGTCTTCACTTATCTACTTTCTTTTTTATGTTTATATGTCATGTGATGTGAAAATGGACATATGGGGTAAAGATAACATGTTAAGCGTGTATTTAAGCGTGTGTTCTGCGTAATAAATAGCGTCAGTAAGTAGGGGTATTAGAACCGGTTCAGAATACATGTCCTGCATCATCCATTTTATTATTTACTTGCTTATGTTAAGCGTGTAA
Organism: Cymbidium sinense; assembly: GCA_021442155.1. NCBI lineage: Eukaryota > Viridiplantae > Streptophyta > Magnoliopsida > Asparagales > Orchidaceae > Cymbidium > Cymbidium sinense. The sequence goes on from CM038221.1 coordinate 60,509,117, forward strand.
GGGGAGAAGGATTCAATTCATAGCGTGAATGTAGTTGTTGCATGGTGTCGTATGACATGGAAGTGTGTTAGAAACAAACGTAAGCGTATCATAAAATACTTAGGCATTTTTTACCTTTCCTTTTTTTTAAAATTTTGGTGACCTCGTCGTCCCCCTCTTAAGCCGGGAGTTCAGCGGAAAGGCGTGCATGGTGGTGTCGTGAGACTTGTTGCCACCATGAAAGAGGCGTGCATGGGGAGCATATCTGACGTTGCGTTTAGCGGGAACGGCGTGACAATCTTTATAGCAGCATATTTCGCGTTGGAACAGCGTGAGCAGTCTTATCATGAGTTTACGTAGCGTTGGAATGTGAGCTATATAACGCATTTCGCGTTGGTGCGTGAGCGGTCTATCCCAGTTTCCGTGGCATTGTGATGTGAGCGGGTGCCTAAGCATATTTTGCCATGCGTTGGAACAGCGTGAGCAGTCTATCCAGTTTCGTTGGAACATGAGCGGGTACTTATATGGCATTATGTTGGAAGTGAGCAGTCTTATCCTGAGTTTCGCGCATTGGAACGATGTGAGCGAACTTTATAAAGCGTATTTGCGGCGTGGTGTCTTTATCATGGTTTCACGCGTTGGGAATGTGAGCATTATAATATTTTACTGCGTTTATAATATTTGCACAATTTAAATAAATAGCATCTGTTATGGCGTCGTTTAAATGATTTCACGAATTTGCATTTGAAACATTGAATAGCATAATTGATTCTCCTTAGATAAAAAAGTTTAGCACATACTCGAATAACAAATGATCGATTCCTTAGAGAATATTTTTAACATCTTTATAAATAACAAAATGATTGATTTAAGAAAAGAAATTTTTCAGCAAGCATGGCCTTTAGACAACAAGTAAATTTTCCCCTTAGGTAAAATGTTTTCAATGCTTATGCCTTTAAAACAATAGCAACTTTCCTTAGATAGAAATATTTTCACGCTTATGATTAAAATGATTGATTCCCTTAGGAGAAAATTTTTCAGCATGCTTATGCCTTTTTACAACAAATTAATTCATTTTTTTTAAGGTAAAAGAAAATTTCAGCAGAGAGAAATGTTAAATTTTCAGCAAAAATAAATCTTTTAAACAATAAAATGATCTAATTTATCTTAAAATAAAACCAATTTCAGAATTTCTATCGGAAATTTTTCAGCACAACATACTTACTAACTAATGAAACAATACAACTTCCACTTGATTTGTTAAGATAAATGCATAGACATCCATAGAGCATAGCAAAACATCATGATATTAGGGATTTAAGCCATAATAATTTGAACCCTCTTTAATTTTAGATTTCAACCCAATCATGTGCAAGAGGCATAATATGTACCATTTCTCCGTAGAAACCATTAGCAAGATGAACAAATGAAATCTATAGAAACAAGAAGAAAATGGTTAGCCATACATTATCCCAAAACATTTTCAGCAAGATAAACACCATAAAATCCATAGATAATAGGAAATAAAATGAGATTTGGGCCATACATCATCCCAAATCCCTAAAGGAAACTCTTAGCATAATCCCAAGCATAAGATATAGCATATTCAAGAAAAAAACCCTAACTTCCAAAGAAGCTCAAATGCATAAAACAAGCTTAGGTTAGAGAGAAACAACTTTCAATGCTAAGAGGAAAGGAGGAAAAGGGGTTTCTACCGTGTTGGCCATGCTCATGATCCCGCTTCTTCACGTGACTGACGGAGGAGAGAGGAAGGAAGAATCGTGAGAGGGAGAAGAGCAGAGCCAGAGAACCAGAGAGTTCTTCTGCAGGGAGGAGTCGCTCTGAGCTCGACGAAAACCGAGCGAGTTTCCGAGAAGGGAGAGACCGAGAGCAACCAGGAAGCCGAGAGAGGAGCTTCAGAGGGAGTCGTCGAGGCCGAGCCGAAGAGGTGTCAAGAGGGGAGTCAATCGGAGAGGCCGTGAGACCAGAGCGAGAGAGAGGGAAAAATGTCGTGCGAGAGTGAAGTCAACGAGGGGATAACCCCTGCTTTCCCTTTAGAGCGCTGCCTGATTGGTCAAGGAGCCGCAGTGGGTAGGATCGAGCGGATTGGGGTATTAATGATTAGTTAATCATTTTAATTTATTACTTTTGACAAACCCTAACAATGTGTCAATTTAAGTTGCACAGCCAACACAATACGCTGATCAATTTCGATCGAGGTTGTTTAAATGTCGCGCCGGCCGAAATAAATTAGTCTAAATTGCGCGTCAGCGCTTAAATTAATCGACCGATACTGCCGATTCGACCGCCGAAGATGTCGCTTGATAGTTTCACATTTCATTGAACGATTTATTTTGCGAACGGAGGTTTAGACGCCGTCCGCCGACTTTGATATGCGCAATTTCATGATAATTTGATTTTAATTATCCGACGCTTAATTGATTCAATTTTTTTCGATTAATCTATTTTAATATTTTCGACGCATTTTAATCGTCAATTAAAACGAATTTGATCGGTTCTCGATCGCGATTTGAGGGATTTAAAAATCCACCTTATTTATTTAATTTAATGTGGCACATAGTTGTAGGTCAACACATGACAACAGTATCTTGGCTATTTTAGCAGCCTACTTGTATCCATATCACACAAACACACCTCCGACATTTCTTGACATGTACACTAGAAATACTTGTTACAATGCATATTTTCTTCATTGCATTATCGTAGTTATAACATATACCCTTCTTCCTGCTGCTTTTTCATAGAACTCTTTGTTTTGTGCTGAATTGCTAGTAAGTACTGTTGTATAATTATAATATCATAAATAGTTGAAAAAGGCTAATCATGATAATGATTGTTATAGTATGATAAATGATATTGAACATAAGTTATGTACTTATTAAAGATTTGTACTTCATATATTTTAAAGAAGTTTGTTAGTATTAGAAATATTTGATGCATAACTTATATTCCATTTATAAAACAATCACCATGCCCATTTGATATTAAACATACTTGAATGCAAAATTTCTAAAATATAGATGAATAAGTGCGATGAACAAATAAAAAAGGGGGAATATATAAAAGAGGATAAGGCTGACAATGGCCTCAATATGAATTGTGATATTTAAAAAAAAAAATATCGTGACCTAGTAGATCAAGCATTGCTTTACTCGCGGTAGAGAGGATGAGAGCTGCAGAGGAGAGGCACACTCGACCAAGCAAGAGAGAGAAGAGAGCGAGAGCAAAAGGAGAAAGATGAGTGCATACAAGAACCATGCCTAGCTCAAGACTGAGCCGAACAAGGAGAAGGAGAGGCTGGGGATTTTTATCAAGTCATATAAGTAGCTTAGAAGTTTTACTTTTGGAGCTAGCTATTGCAGATAATATTAAAAACAATATAAGAAAAAAATAAAAAAACATTAGTGTAATATAATGTAACACTATCTTTGCTGGTCTCAAATCCGGATGTGAAAAGTGGAGGGTTGCGATAGGTAGTCGACAGCCAGCGTAAAACTTGTTGAAATAATCATGGCATGAATTCTTTAAATCATTGTGTTAATGCTAGGCGTTTCCGGAAGCGCATACCGATAAATGAATACAATGAAAATGTGCATCAGATCGGCCCGGTGTAATGTTAAATAAGCAAGAGTCCCCATATTATGGATGGATGCAGGCAAAGAATTTAGTCCATAAAACTAGAATTAGGTTAGAAACTTGGAATATTGGTACTCTTACAGGTAAATTAATGGACTTAATAGATATTATGATTCATAGAAAGATAAATATTTTATGTGTTCAAGAAACTAAATGGGTTGGGGAGAAGACCATTGATAGTTTAGGTTTTAAACTTTGGTATTCGTAAGTAACTAGAAATGGTATGGTGTGATTATAGATAAAAGTTTGAAGGATAATGTTATAAATATTAATAGATGTGGAGATAGAATTCTAACTTTAAAGATTATTGTTGATAAGATTATCAATGTTATAAGTGTTTATGCTCTCAGGTTTGGATGTAAGCTCAAAAGAAATTTTTGAAATTAATTAGGAATAAATACAAAAGATACCTCTTAAAGAAAAGTATTTATTGACGATTTAATGGACAGTTATAGAAGATTTTAAAAATATTACGGTATGGATTTTGGTGACTAATAGTGAAGAAGGTAATGAATTTTGGTTATGGATTTTGATGAAGAAGAGACTATATTAGATTTTTTTTACATGATTTTGTAGTTGTTAATACTTTATTTAAGAAAAGAAATGAATATACTATTACTTATAAAAATGAATCTAATAAAATACAGATTTATTATTTTCTGATAAGAAAAATAGATCATTTAGATTGTAAAGATTGTAAGATCATTCAAAGTGAAAGTTTAAGTACCCAACATTGATTGCTAATTTTAGATTTTAAGATGAAAGATTATAAGAGAAAAAATAAATCAAATTATTGTCCTAAGATTAGATGGGGATACTTAAAGAACACAAATAAAAATATTTTAAGAAGCAGTTAGAAACTTAGAATTTGGTTCATAAGAAAGCTAATGTTATGTGAAAAAAAAGTAAAATTAAGAAAGTTCTAAAAATATTCTTGGAGAATCAAAGGAAAAGTTCTTTTAATAAAATAATTGGTGGAAATGAAAAGAAGAAAGAAATAAGAAGATTGTTATAAAACTTGATTTATATGTAAAACTTGGAGAATTGGGAAAGATATAAAGTTAGAGAAAAGATTTAAGAAAGCAATATAATTAATTTAAAAATTTAGCTTTTAAACATTTATACAATGGGACATACCAAAGAAGGTGAAAGATGTACTGTATAAGTTACAACCAAAGCAGATAGAAGAAAGACCTGGCCTTAAAATAGATATTTAAAAAATAAAAAGATTTTCTGTAGTTAATATCAAAATATGATGACGATATTTTGATAAACTTTTCAATGAAGGATCCGAAAGTACCATCGATTTTAGCAACCTTAATACCCCTAAACAAAAATAGAATTTATTTTTATCGTCGATTAGTAATCAAGTTGAGAAGCTTTAAATAAAAATGAAATGTGGAAAACACAAGGACCTGATGATATTCCAATAAGTGTGGAAATGTTTAGAGATCAAGGAATTTCTTGGCTTACAAATCTTTGATGTTATTTTAAAGACTAAAAGATGTCGATGAGTGGAGAAGAGTTTGTTGGTTCCTATATTTAAGAATAAAGGTGATGCACAAGAGTGTGCAAATTATAGAGGAATTAAGTTAATGTGTCTTACATTAAAATTAAGGGAGAAAGTAATTGAGCATAGGTTACAATGTCATACAAAAGTTTCTCACAATCAGTTTAGTTTCATGCTAGGTAGATCTACTATGAATACTATATATTTGTTAAGAGATTTGATGGAGAAATATAGAGAAAGTAAGGAGGATCTACATATGATATTTATTGGTTTAGAGAAAGCTTATGATAAAATTTCAAGAGATGATCTTTGGAGAGTTCTAGAAAAGAAAGGAGTTAATATTGGTTATATTCAAGTCATTAAGGATATGTATACTAGTCATTTGTGTCCAAACACAAGGAGGATTGACAAGATATTTTCCTATTTCACTTGGATTACATCAAGGATCACTTTAAGCCTTTATCTTTTTGCTTTAGTTATGGATGTTCTTACAGCATTTACAAGACCTTGGTGTATGCTTTTGCTAATGACATTCTTCTTGATAAGACTAGAGGGAGTCCAAGAGAAACTTGAAATATGGAGGTCAACATTAGAAGGTTTTCTTAAGTAGATCTAAACCTAATATATGGAGTGTAATTTTAGTAAGATCTAGTAGTGTTGTGATATTAGAACAAGTCATTAATAAGAGTGAGCGATTGATATTTAGGCTCTATTGCTCAAAATGATGGTGAAATAGATGGAGATGTTATTAGTAGAATTCAAGTTGGATGGTTGAAGTGGAGGAATACATCCGCCTGGTGTGATAGAAAAGTCCACTTAAACTTAAAGAAAAATTTTATAAGATGGTGGTAAGACCGAATGACTTATGGTAATGTCCAATAAAAGAGAAGCATAAGACTAAGTTAAGTGTTATAGAGATGAGAATGCTCAGTGGATGAGTGGTTTTACTCTTAAAGATAAAATGCAAATGAGTATGTTCGGGAAAAAGTTGGAGTAGCTCAGCAGATAAGATTAGAGAGTCGCCTTAGATGGTTTGGCCACATAAAGCTCATCCCATGATGCTAGGAGAGTAGATCGTTAGATTTGCCTTATGTTAAGAAAGGTGTAGACCTAAAAGACTTGGTTAAGATGTATAAAAATGACCTTAGTATACTTGAATTAAATGAGAATTTGACAATAATAAATGGAGACTAAGGATTCATGTACCCCACTATGGGATAAAGGTCATTCAGTTGTTGTTGTTGTTGTGTAATATAATGTGAAATGTTTAAAATTTCAAAATGATAATTTACTTGGCTTTTTTCTATTAATAGTAATGTGAGAATGTTATATGTTCCCTACTCAATAGTCCAACCTCTCGAGTCAGGTCATGACAATAGTTCTATCAAAGTAATAGATAGGTTAAATTAGCTGATAAGCATTTTATAAAAAAGATCCATTAGAATGGTTAATAAATAATTAAAATAAATAAATTATCCAATGCATTAGCTCTAATTGCATCACAATGTCTTGTTTACCTTAGACCTATGGACATCGATCATAGTGATGTAGAACAAAAGGAGTTAGAATAAACAAACTTATAAGAGTTAAAAAAGAAAATATAGACCTCATTCCAATAATATTTGTGCTAGCAATGGATACTGTTATTTATATGATGATTTAAGTAATGTAGCTAATCCAAAATTCTTAGACCCAAGCTAGTAAGAGTAAAGGAGTTCTAATGGATAAAGATTTGAAGTTCTTTCAAGGTATGAAGTCGCTTTTATTTGCTAGAACAAGTCTAGTTGAAGCTGAGAATTGATTGATGCAGATTGAGAAGATGATTAATAGTATGGTTTAAGGATTCAACAACTATGGCTTAAGGATAAGCCATTTACTACTCTCTTTTATCCTTCTCTTCTCTTTTCTCTTCTCTTCTCTCTCTCTCTCTCTCTCTCTATGTATATATATTTTAAAATTCCTATAGAATCTATAATCCAACTATCTACATTGCACCAATGCACGAAGAAGCTTGCAATCATTCATCAACAAAGAAAAAAATTGGAAGGATAGAAATGTCCTGTAAAGAACAAATATACAAAATATCCCCTCATAAAAAATAAATTAATTAATTAATATAAATGACTACTAACTCCTAGATAACAAATAAAATGATCTCAAATTCCTAGAAACTCAAATAAATGACAACACAAAATGATAGGAAAAGAAAAAAACTATGGAGACGCTCTACATAGACACCATCATCTTGCTTCTTACTTCTAGTTAGAGGTAACAAACAAAAGGAAATATACACAAGAAGCCTCCCCTGATACCGCTCTCCACCCATGTCCCCCAACATATAAAAACCTAGGACCAAATATTGACAACTAAGAATTTGACAATGTGATGTTTACTAAGTCTAAATCCATTGTGATACAGATTTTCCATCTCTTGTTCTCCCGAAGGCCACAAACTTGTAAATAGTCTCACCTAAGTGTTAGATCACTCATTTGTAACTTTATACATATTAGACTCTATGGTTCTTTCAAAATTTGAATGGTTCTTTAGGTCCATAGTATCTTCTATTATTTAATTTTATAATTTTTAAGCATGTAAATCTATGACTTCATGCTTATTGAGCTACTCTATATACATGAAGGATAGTAAGTCTTTCATTTTAATGAAATTATGCTAGTTCAATATCCCCATCATGGAAAATTTGGCCAACCAATGTTGTTTTGTGCTTTCAGAACCAAAGTGGGCGTGAGGGTGGTCTCCAAGCATTCTGTAGAGTTTTGCAAGGCTTTGTGTCAGTGTCAAGTCCTCTTTATTCTCTCCTTTTTTTATTTGTGATACATCTCCTCCTCTTACTTATTGATTTCATTCATGATTTTCTTTTTAACCAAACCATCAATATGATATCAAAACAAACTTTAATCCATAGGTTGCTGCTCCAACTATTTTGCTACTCACACTATTACATGCACCCTTGATACCAAGGGCAGAAATTATGATGCAGTATCTATTAACTATAGAAAATAGGCATATAGCCATAGTGATCAAAATCTGCATTTATACTGCTTTCTAAAACCTCATGCAGAAAAATGCACTGGGCTATTTTCCACGTGGCTAAATTATTATTTTCTGCTTTCGAATTACTCCAAGCACCTATTCCAACTGAAACTCATCCTCTTTGGAACTGAAATCCCTCTACAGCATCAAAGATCTTCTCAAACCATGGGAAGATTACCCTCATATATCTTTCCTAAATTCCGCAAATTCCTCTTTCCTAAACCTCCCCCACAATCATATCTTAAAATGTGAAGATTGAAACCATAATAATCTTCTTTTGAACAAAATCTACATGGAAAAAATAACTCAACTTTTCAAAGTTATTTATGCAAAACAATCCATATAAAGTGAATCGAATATTACTAAATCCTCCATCTATCATTCCTAAATAAACATGCATCTTATTTGTTTTCCTACTCAAGCATCAAATCTTTCTATACCACACACCTTTCCCATCATTATTCCTTAATTAAACATCCAAAATTCAAGCAAACTTTTTGTTCATTCTACAACAATAAGCCTTTGTCCCACTGTGGGGTTGGCTACATGAATCTTTTTTCTCCAATATGTCCTATTAAGTGTCATATTCTCATTTAATCGCAGTAAATTACGGTCATTTTTTATAATTCCTAACCAAGTCTTTTTGGGTCTACCTCTATCCATTAAATATCATATTCTCATTTTGTTTATTTCTAGTGTCAAAATTAACCCAACCCTTGAATCAAGAGAAAAATACAGAACTATACTTCCTAGCATGTCATATAAATTTTCCTGACTTACGGATGCCCCCTAGCTCCATTCTCCACACCTATTGCAGTTGGTCATGCTAGCGAGTTCTAATTGCACTCACAATCCTTCACTATCATGGCCACATGGCTAAGTGCATAGAATGAAGCTTAACCCTTGTGAATGTGTTGATGTTTGTCCTTGACATCCTGCATAGCTTTTGCTTTGTGAGGGCCATGGTGGTTGTCTCTACATATAAGTGTGATTGTACGCTCCTTCTCATAGTCCCCATAATTGACAAGTTCAATTTATGCCCTCTCTATGATCCTTATGCTAGAATATTTTGGCTTAGAGGCTACCCCCATTTTGGTTAAACATGATACATTTATTGTTTTCAACTGGCTCACTACATATCAATTTTTGCTCCAATCCTCTCTAGCTCATCTTGCCTTGCTCTCTCTTGCTCCAAATCTATCATCAAAATCCACTACATCATATCACTATCTACTCCTCAAGTATGACCATTTTATAAGGCTACTCCTATGACTCCTCAAGTTCCTTGGGCTTCTCCGACTAAGAGGATAAGCTAGTCCCCTTCTTGACTCCTCACACTTCCCCACACAATTCCTCATAAATTGCCTTCGTCCATTTTCAAGGTAAATCAGCTCTCATATTATTTGACGAGATCTCTTTCTTGAATGCACTTTTGCTTTTCCTTCTTGGTAAGTTTTCCTAGGCTATCCCAACATAAAGATTACTCATAGATTATTAGCTCATCTAATTTTGGCGCACGAGACTTAATGATTTTTATCATATTTTAATTAAGTTATACCAATAATCTAATTATACATGATGAACATACTATATGAAAGGGTTCCCTACATGTATGTTGAAGTGGACACCTCAATTTGACCGATTTGTGGAACTGCCTATTACTCCAACTTGAGTGGTTTTCTCACATCTTTGGATTCACTACAATCAATCCATTTTCAACACACTTCAACTTTTTTGCAAACTATTATTAGATAATGCTACCACTACAATAGTTAAGATTCTAGGCGAGTTGAATGTTACACTCCCACTTAAGAAAAAAATTTGGATGGACTTTATACTTCGTGACTACTAGTAGAGAATAGAGTTTGAACAAATTCGTCTTGCAAAATGCTTCAACCCACACCCGAAGCTACACTAACACTTTAGTAATAGAGATCTTACAACAACAACAAGCCTTTATCCCACTAAGTGGGGTCGGCTATATGAATCCTTCGTCTCCATTGTGTCCTATTATGTGTCAAATTCTCATTTAATTCAAGTATACTAAGGTCATTTTTTATACATCTTAACCAAATCTTTTAGGTCTACCTCTACCTTAACATAAGTAATGCATCTACTCTCCTAATCAGTAATCGAACGCTTTTTATAAACCATCAAAGGCTCTCTCTAATCTTATCGCCAGAGTTACTCCAACTTTTTCCAACATACTATTTCGCATTTTATCTCTAAGAGTAAAACCACTCATCCACCGAGCATCCTCATCTCTCGTAACACTTAACTTAGTCTTATTTATTGGTCAACATTCTCCATAAGTCACGGGTCTTACCACCATCTTATAAAATTTTCCCTTAAGTTTAAGTTTTCTATCACACAAGTCGATGCATTCCTCTACTTCAACTATCCAACTTGAATTCTACTAATAACATTTCCATCTATTTCATCATCATTTTGAACAATAGAGCCTAAATATCTGAATCGCTCACTCTTATTAATGACTTGTTCACCTAATGTCACAACAGTACCACTAGAACTTCTACAACTAAAATTATACTCCATATATTCAATTTAAGATCTACTAAAACGAAAACCTTTAGACTCTAATGTTGACCTCCATAATTCAAGTTTCTCTTGGACTCCCTCTTTAATCTTATCAACAAGAAGAATGTCATCAACAAAAAGCATACACCAAGGTACATCTTCTTGTAAATGCCTAATAAGAACATCCATAACTAAAACAAAAAGATAAGGGCTTAAAGCTGATCCTTGATGTAATCCAATTGAAATGAGAAAATATTTTGTCAATCCTCCTTGTGTTTGGACACAAGTACTAGTATACATATCCTTAATGACTTGAATATAACCAATAATAAATCCTTCGCTCTAGAACTCTCCAAAGAACATCTCTTGAAACTTTTATCATAAGCTTTCTCTAAATCAATAAATATCATATGTAAATCCTCCTTACTTTCTCTATACTTCTCCATCAAACTTCTTAACAAATATATAGCATCCATAGTAGATCTACCTAGCATAAAACCAAACTGATTGAGAAACTTTTGTATCACATCAACCTATGCTCAATTACTCTCTCTCCCATAATTTTAATGTATGACACATTAACTTAATTCCTTTATAATTTGCACACTCTTGTGCATCACCCTTATTCTTAAATATAGAACCAACAAACTCTTTCTCCACTCATCGACATCTTTTAGTCTTTAAAATAACATTAAAAAGATTTGTAAGCCAAGAAATTCCTTGATCTCCTAAACATTTCCACTTGGAATATCATCGGACCGCTTTTCTACATTTCATTTTCTTTAAAACTTCTAACTTCGAGTTTACTATCTGACGATAAAAATAAAATTCTATTTTGTTTTATTAAAGTTCGCTAAAATCAATCGCATTCGTGATCCTTCATTGAAAAGTTTATCAAAATATCTCATCCACCTATTTTCAATATCCTTTCTAAGAAAAGACTTTATCTTCATCCTAATACACCTCACTAACTGGTCTTTATTTCTTGTCTCTCTTTTGGCTAACTTATACATACATCTTTCACCTTCTAGATCTAATCTATCAGATATCATATATTACTTTCTTTATCTTCACTAAAGCTAAGATAATATTACTTTCTTAATCTCTGGTCACTTTATATCTTTCTCAATTTTCCAAATTTTACATCTAAACCAAATTTTATAACAACGCTTCTTATTTCTTATCTTTTCTTTTGATACTGACTCACCACCAACTATTTTATTAAAGAAGCATTTCCTTTTGATTCTCCAAGCATAGTTTTAAGAACTGCAATTTCACTATACTTTTTCCCACATAATATTAACTTCTTTATGAACATCCTAAATTCTAAGCTCTTCAGTTTCTTAAAAATATTTTTATGTGTGTTCTTTAAGTATCCCCATCTAATCTTAAGATAATAATTTGATTTATTTTTCCTCTTATAAACTTTCATCTTAAAATCTAAAACTAACAATCAATGTTGGGTACTTAAACTTTCACTTGGAATGACCTTACAATCTTTACAATCTAAACGATCTATTTTTCTCATTAGAAAATAATCAATCTGTGCTTTACTAGATCCATTTTTATAAGTAATAATACGCTTCATCTTTTCTTAAATAAAGATAAGAACTACAAAATCATAAGAAGACAAAATCTAATATACCCTCCTACCTTCATTAGTTACTCCAAATCCATAACCACCATGAATACTTTTAAAATCTTCTACCACTGTACCAACATGTCCATTTAAATCTCCTCCAATAAATTTTTTTTTTTCAAGAGGTATCTTTTGTATTAATCCCTCTAATTCATTCCAAATATTTGATAAAAATGGTGAGACATCTTAAATCATACCTTAAAATCTGTGCCTCCATATGCCATGCCTAGTTACTTTGTTTGATCCAGCACCTACTCATATTAAAAATATTTCTATCCCACCTGAGTTTTTTGCTATTGATCAAGTTGCAAGAGTCATGAGTGATCTTGACTCACTCTTTATTGCTTGTTAGCATTTCAACAAAATAAGGGCTTGTAAAAATAAAGTTTCAACTTCTATATATAAAAAAGAGATATATTGCTACTCTCAAAAATATATCATGCTCGAAATTAGGCATTCTTAGTGTGATTTCTTGGGGATCGTCTTTTTTAGTTATTGGTTTATTCATCGCACGTTAACCTTATTGATGAACTTTATTTTTTATTCCTTTCTCAACGAGCAATGCTTTGCATTTACTTCATGCTATACTCCTTTCATTAAATGATAACAATACTCGTTTTGTGTTAAAAAGAGAAAAATGCAATGCATAAAAAAGAAAAAAAAAGTATCAATCTGATATATATATATATATATATATATATATATATATATATATATATATATATGCTAAATTCAAAAATGTTTGTCAACCTCGTAGATCATCCATGTTTGTTTTTCTTTTTCTTCTTTCTTACTGTAGTGTTTAGAGACCACTAAACAATCCATCAAACTGTTTGAAGAAGATTGTTAGAGATTCTCTTGATTGACTATGGAAACCAAAAGTTCTGCTTCATAAACACTTCAACTCTATAAAATAGAGAGTTAAAAGTGCCCATGTAGAAATAATGAAGACAATAAAGGTGTCAATGGACTCAAAGAAACTATCATGCACCATAATTATGTCATACTTTATCTTCATGTTGTGTTCTACATTTTAATCATCTTAGTTGCCAAGGGTGGGTGATATGTCATTCGTTATTTTTATGATCCATTCACAAAATTGTTACTAGTGCAAAGATTATCTAAGGGAACAAAAAATAATAATATCTTAAAATCGTTCTAAATTTGACTCAAATGGAAAATGGCTTAATTTAATTTTAATTTAATTTTAATTCAATTACAAGTTTGATCCAATTAGCTAGAAAATAGCTTAAGCTGATTGCAAATGCAATTCAAAATATACATATAAGATATAGACAATATACACTATATATAATAATATGTAAAATTATATATAAAGTACATAAAATTAATTTTGAGACAACTCAGAACACAATGATTCAAAATCAAGGAAAATACGCTCAAATTTAATTCAATTTCAAGTTGAGTATGAAATAAAATTTTAAATTTTGAATCAAACTAAACTCCATTAAAATCGGCTTCTTATCACCCTAAGGTTATCTTAATTCCAAAAATGACAATTATTTACATATTAGGGTTTGGGGTCATGAAATAGTTGATAACTGATTATTAAATAAACGTGAGTTTCAAAACTGCATCCTCCAAGCTGTTGTGGTTGTGTGCTTAAGATCCAAGTTGTGATCGCATCCAATCTAGGTGTGCATAGTTCTTCAAAGCTTTTTGCTAAAGTGTCTAGGCTTTCTTTCTTTTTTATCATGCGAGTAATAAATCACTCCCCGCTCACCCATTTCACATGTATGCTTCTTTTCCCATTGCACGTCCCATTGGAAGCATGAATAAAATTTGGAAATCTAAGCTATAAACTTTCCTCCAACAAAAAGTTACAAAAGGATAGCACAGTAGCATAATCATGTAGTTATTTTGGTACATACCAGGTTTTGAGAAATTCAAAATGAATTTTCATGCAATTGGGAAATTATTATTAATTACTCTAGTTAATTATTGCATCATTTGATGTATTGGTACGGTGCATTCTCACCAAATTTGGTGACAATTTTTTGGTTATTTACAAAATAAAGAAATGACTTCTCTCCCCATGTCAATGGCTACTAATAGAAAAAGCAAATGGCAAGATCAAAGACATGTAAATGCTATTAAAATACTTGCTGAATAATTTTATCAACACTCACCATGTCATTTATCTCAGCTTCTGCAAAAGATTTACCATCTGCAAGCATACTCCATACAACCTTGTTAATTCTCATGGAAATTCTCATTGCACAGGAAGGGCTTTTATTCTTTTCCTTCTCCATCAGCCGCAATTGTGCTGCTTTCTGTAGTGTCATCCTCAATGCTGAAGATGCCTCCTTCCTAGATTTTTGAGCATTTCCAAGCTCTTTCCTCAACCCACGTATCTGACATATAGGAGAAAGCCTATGCTTAGAGAAATGGAGTATTATGAAGGCATAATTAGAGAGTAAAATCTGCATACATGTTTACTCAAAAATTTTATTACATATTTCATAGATGTTTATTATAAAATGCTTAATTTTTGTTAGCTTTTTTTATTCTTGGAGTATCATTGGCATAGGTTACAAAAATCATGACACATCAAAACATAGAATTTTAATGGTCAAATAAATATTAAATAAAATGCCATCACTTTCTATATATATATATATATATATATATACACAAGGCTAAAGATTGCAATAAGATGCTAATGAATCAACTGTAATGAAAAAATCATCTAATTATAAAGAAATCCAAAGCATAATTCCTATGAGCTTAACATCATACCAATCTTAGTTTACCACAAGACAGCATCCAAAAATCACTCTCTCTATCTGTCAATAGACTCAAATCACCTCCAATATCATTTGAAACTGACAGAGTCCTTATATCATCGAGAAATAACTTCCTTTCCCTTTCTCTTTGTTCAAGCTGGATTCTAGCAAGTTCAACTTCCTCCACACCATCAGGTACCACCTCATCAGCCTCTTCTTCAACATCATCATCATCATCAGTAGGGTAAGAAAGACTGCTTTTACGGGGTCTGCACATTCAATAAGTTCGATATGAAAAATCCATGTGAAGATACCATAGAAGTGCATTCCCAATAAATTAGTTTATTCAGGCACCAAATAAGAAAGTCCAGATATAAAAATTTTGAAAGTATGTATGCACTTAATCATGTATGGAAGTTACGCCTAAGAGTCCATAGAAGGACACCATATTCCATACTGAGGAAGCAACAAGAAAATTAAAAGATATGGAAGCATATAAGAAAATATCCTGCAATACAGCAATACTACTAATATAACATGGAGAGAACATCTACAGATTCCAAAGATCGAAAGTCATTCCTTACTTGGGAAGTCTAGCAAAGAGTAGATTACTAAGCACATCCAGCATGACCTGAAACTGACGTGATGTCATCGTTGCAGTAATATTAGGAGAATTGAAGATGAGCTCCTTTAATGGCTTAACCTGAATATACAAAAATGATTTGTACAACTCAAAACTGCAATTACACCCAGTCAATGTCATGATCCAACATTGCAAAATTATCATACCTTCAACTCTGCTGTGCCACCTTTATGCCTTGTGTAACGAAAGTACATTTGGCATGGCATAAAAACTCTCTCAAGTAAAGCACCAGTTCGTTTTACTTTGGGTGAGCTCCTAAGAATTTTTGGCAACCACTGCAGGCCAGCACCAGGATCAACATCAGTCGGTGCCACATGAGCTTGAACGTGCTCCAGCATCACAGAAAGCTCAGCACGCTTCCAACTCATCTCAGGTTTCATATCAAGAAATGAGGCACTGCTGGTGCCTAACGCTTGTTCAATCATCTCATACCCAACATGAAGAATAGAATGGAAAGAACGAGCCAAGACACGGCCACTGGCCGCAGCGAGAAGAAACCTACCCTGATACATAACCAAGAGCCAAATTAATAAAAATTGAAAAATAATATACTTTCAAATAACAGAAATCATTGAAATTTCTAATTAAGATTGAAACTCACTTTGTATTTGCCCAAATAAGAAGAAACAATTGAATACCAAAGTGATGCAATGTCAACAAAAAGGTAAAGATACAGGGAAAAAGTCATTTGAAGCAAAACAAATGAAGCTCAAAAGAATTGACAATTTATTATCAAGTGAATGCAAGTTCAAAGAAAAATGCGCAGTGTGTACAAATAGATGACTTTGCTGCTCCTATACTGATGTCATGAAACATTTTTTATTGAAAATATCAAACTACTTTTGATGAACTAATTCAAAGAGAAAATCATATGCATGGCTTCAAATGCGCCTACAGGAAGTGGGAACGTAGGAAAAAAGAATTGGAGAAACTGAAATAGCTTCCAGGATTAAACCAGTAGCCAAATTGGAATGTGAGGTGAATTGAAATACAATTTTAGGTTTCCCAAATTCCTTGTATTGTTGGTTTGAAGTCGCCCGAAAGTGCACAGTACAATCCCTGTATTAAAAACGGCACAGTTGCTTCTTATTCAAATGTTTACGCATCCCCAATCCCCCACATGCAAACTTTTTTATTTGACAGTTATTACAGGCATGCTATTGCAATGATCCTTATGTCCTGTGGGACATGTGCATGTGCGGCTTGTGGATCACTAGCAAATCTGCTTGAACTACATCCTAAAATTGGATGCTTAGATCATCAGTAAAGCTTACATGTTTTCATGTACTTCCAGTAAATAGTAAATCCTTTTTTTCCTAGATAAGTGCACTGCTGGATTGATCAAGATTAATCCAACCAGCCTTGATGTGCACTTAAATGACAAAGAAGGTAAGGTAATTCAAGCTTCAAATTTCCAGAGAATACAATTGCAAGCCCACTACCAATGCTAGAGTATGATGATAGCCTCCATTTGGCACAAATTGATTCTTGTGGATCTAGAATGTGAACTCCATTTGACTCTTTTTTTTTCGTCTCATTCACTTGACAACAGTATTACAGCTCCTAATTGGACACAGGTTCCAAAATTCTCCGGATTAATTCTCCCTCTTCGGTTTGTAGAAACATTCAGTCCTACATTCTACATTTACTGAGGGGAAATCTTCACTCATTCTAACAGTGTCAAAAAATAACAAAATCATAAATTAGAGTCTGAGTTTTGAAACCCAGGCACTTTGACTTCTATTTTTCAGGTTATTTTGCCAGGCTTGGGCATGCAATAACGGGATTTACATTTTCAAGGGTTACGCCTAACCTTTACTACATATATTTGTTGAAGTAAATTACATTTTTCATAAAGAAGGGAAGCTATGAATTTAAAACTGTGGGATCCGAAAATTCGCCACCGACCTCTTTCGGAAAAGAAAAGAGTTGTTTAGGTGTCGGTAATAATTTCAGAAGGCAGATGAATAGTAGATAAGACACTACCAGATTTGAGATTCTCGTTTGGTGAGAACTTTTATATCTGGTTTGGGTTTCCTATGGCAAGCCACTATAGTTAATTACCTCTTTGAGAAAGGCTTTCGATTAAAATCTAATCGATGAATCGTTAAAGAAACAGTATATAATTCATGAGTGAAGTTTAGAACTTATGAAATTTATTATTTTAACTTAAAACTTTTGTGAATGATGGCGCATCTAGATCCCATGCTTCCGTCGTCACGGTACATGTCGCTGGTCCGCTTAGTCGAGGAGGGTAGTCGACCCGGCCAGAAGAATCCTTGTCAACAACACATGAGTTCGTCGTCAGATATCCTTGTAGACATGGAGTTTGTTTAAGGGGACAATATAAGTCAACCTTAAATAACATGGACTTTTCAACCAAATACATTCTACATTTCACTCAAAAGAAAGCCGTTGGGGAATCGTAATTTAGTGGTGTATATCATGACGAACCACCCCGTTGAGAGGGCTCAGTGTCATAACCATTTATATATGCTCAGAAAAAACATGACAGAGGGGCGTATACGAGCTTTAAGAATATTTGAGTGTGAAGGTAGTTATGTATTTAACGGCGTTTTCTTTGTGAGCAAAAGTTATCTTAATTTGTCACCCGAAGACAAACAGTTGCGGAGGGGTGGATTGATTTTTAAGTTTTAATTTAAAAGATTAATTTCATTTCATTTTTATTTATTTATTTTTTTTTTGTATTTTCTTTGAATTTTGATCACTTTATGATTGATTTTAGATTTGAATATATGATCATTTATCATTGAAATTTTAATTATAATTACCCTTCTCGATTATAAGGCTAATATCAATTGATAGATCTTGTCTACTCTATCTGATTTTCTACAGAGGATCGGGTTTGAATTCATTATCTCAAAGTATAATCCTTCATTCTCTGGTTTGAGCATAGAGGATCGAGTTTGGGACTTTTCTTGAGAATTTGAATTTTAGAAGCATGTTAGTTGGTTATTATATTATATGAGTAAATTAAAATATTATTAATTTGAAATTTTTATAATATCAAATTTTTAGGTTTGTTAACACATCAGAAACTAAAGGGAAGATGCTGCTCTTTCTTACGTATTTGCTAATTACGCATCTGGATATCGTTCTTTGAGAATTGTATGGACATTAGAATGTCGTTGGAGTTTATATGTTAATTTTGATTTTGAGTTTTGTTAACCCGACGTCAGAAACCCGAAGTATAGCGTCTTCTTTATTTTTTTTTATATCTAACTTTTACGTGTCTATGTTTGAACATTTCAACATATAGTATCATTCTTTTAAAATGTTGTCAGACATTAAATGTCTAGTTGAAATGTAGGTTTAATTTGCAGTTTAGATTTCAATATATTTTTTGGGTTTTGTTAACTTACTCAAGCCCAAGGAAGTGTAGTATATGTTCTTTATTTTATATCTAACTGCACTGTCTATTGTTTGGACATTTCAACATACATCTGATATATGTTCTTTTAAAATGTTGTATGACATTAAATGTAGTTGAAATGTAGGTTCAATTTGTTTAGGTTTTAATATGACATTTTGGGTTTTATTAACTTCGGACTCAAGAAGAAACCGATTATGTATAAGATCTTATTTGGGAAACACCTCCCTTTATGTCACAAATCGAGGGTATAAGTGAAATAAATTATTTTGGAAGCTTATTTGATCAAATGTAGGGTAATAGACCAAACATGACTTAAGCCTTAAAATATTATATCACGTATTATTTTGGCCAAAAGGCGCACTTTATGTCCAAAATCAAGGTAGAAATAAATTATTTTAGGCTTTATTTGATCGAATGTAGGGTAATAGACCAAAACGTAAACTTAAGCTTTTCATTGGAAATATGATATCACGTATTATTTTGGTAAAACCTTTTATGTCACAAATCAGTAGTAGAGAAATTTGAAATAAATTATTTTAGCTGTTGATCAAATGTAGGGTAATAAAAACAAAAGACGTAGGCATTTGATTTGGGCTAAGAATCTTTTTTATGTGGAATCAATGATAAGAAATGAAATAAATCGTTTTGAAGGCATATGATCAAATATAAAGTGATGGGCGGAATGAATTTAGGAATTTGATTTAAGCTTTTATTTATATGATCAATGGAGAAATAAATCATTTTGAAATGTATATAATCAAATATAAAGTGATGGGCAGAATGAATTTAGGAATTTGATTTGGCTAAAAACCCTTTCTTTATGTGTGAATCTGAAATATAAAGGAAATAAATCATTTTGAAGGCTATAATCAAATATAAAGTGATGGCTAGAATGAAACTTAATTTGTAAAACTCTTTCTTTATGTGAGATCGTAACATAAATAAATCATCATTTTGAAGGCATATGATCAATCACCCATAGCCATTTTTTTGATAAGGAAGAGAAGACAATATATGAGTAGATGTCGTATCATTTAAGAGAGTGGGTTAATTAAAATCGCATTTTTTAAATCATTCGTAGTGGGGAGAAAATCTTCATTAAATTTATTAAGAAGATATGGCAAGAGTTTATTTTCTCTTTCAAAAGTAAGTGATAAGGATCTGTGAGACGTCTGCATGTAATATGTATGCGTGTGATATGACAAATGTTAAATTAGGTGATTTCCTGCGTCTGATTTATGACGAACATAGCGTGTGTCGATCTTGTAGAATAGATGATAAGAGGAGAGATTTGAGGCTATAAATAAGAGGGATTTCCTTTCATAAAATCTACTACATTCTCTTCTTTTCTTCCTTATCTGTGAGTTTAAGTTCTTTCAATCTTTAAAGAGGGTTAACTTGTCTGCACATATCTGTGAGTTTCTTTTAACTCAACATTTTTTGATATCTTCTTGATATATGTCATGTCGTATGATAGATTTAATTTATTAGTATGTGTTTCTTTTGAGTTTTCATTCGTCATGTATGTAAATCATGGTGAGAATGACAAGTAAAGTAGGGAGGTATTTATGTTTGAGCATATGTCAATGTGTATTTATACGTGTCAGTAGATAGAATCCACTTTATGTCATCTTGCCAAAAAAATAACTCTTATATAGAGATTGAGCATGAGTATTCATATATAACTAAAGCGTTTTAAGACATATGTTAACTAGCATTTCATCCTTTCTTTTCTATCTCCTTTTTTTAAAGAAAATTTAGCTCCGTCGTCACATAGGGTTCTTGAGGAGGTAGGCCTTCCACCACGCCAAAGGCGTACATGGTAGGTGTCGTAAGACCCGGTAGAAAATTTATTTGCCCTTGAAAGGCGTTTCACGCGTGCGTTCCTGCTGGCGTTGGAACAAGCGTGAGCGTACTATCATGCGGTTCCTGGCGTTGGAACGCGTGAGCAGTCTATCCTGAGTTTCGCCAGCGTTGGAACGATGTGAGCAGTACTTATAGCATATTTCCCTGTTAATATTGCGAATATAACGATGAATTTTACGAATCCTTATCTCGCTTATCAAAATTTACAACGATTCTCCGTGGTTCTTATGAGCGGGCACGCACCATGCGAAAGGCGTGCATGGGTGTGTCGTGAGAATTGGCTAACGATAGCGTAAACAGTTTCCTATTGGAGGAACATAAGTAGTCTTATAGTAATGAATTTAAAGGCATTTGCATAATAAAAGAAATTGCATGTATATTTAATTAAGGCGTAATAATCAAAATTTACAATATCCCTCTCCCCACATGTGGGGTTCTTATGAAGAGAGGCGCCCGTACGAGAAAGCGCATGGGTGGATGTCGAGAACCTGGCAAATTTTGATAGCGTAGCATTTCCTACCATGTTGGAGAACATGGTAGTCTATATCCAAATTTCTGCATTTGCATATGAACATATTTGCATATATACTTAAACAAGGCGACATTCTTGGCATTGCATTTTCATCACTAAAATCAAGCTTGAACCTTATGAAATCTAAGATCACACCGCTCCATTTTCTTTTATTGGTTCTTGGTTTAGATTTTAAAGCAACAGAAAATTACAACATAAAACTCCCCAGAATTAGAAAAGAGAGCAGCAGGATTAAAAGGGTATGAGAGAGAGCGTGAGTCGTTCAAACAGGTGAGGCCGGTCAAGGAGGAGTTTCATTGACCCTTCACCCGGGATTGGAGGCTACCCAGAGCGGAAGACAGATGTCTTTGCTTGGGTCATTCGACAAGAAAGAGGAAGAGGGGAAGAAGAGTTTCCTTCGTTTTGCTCGGCTCACACGAGTGGAAGGAAGAAGAAAGGCTAGGATTAACAACCAGCCAATTTATTGCATCAAAACAAACTAAGATAAAGAAAAAAAATCTGCTATGATGCTTTCAAAAAAAAAACCAAGTCTGACCTTTCCACTTGACACTCCAACCACAAGGAGAGCCTTCCAGTTGAACCACAATCAACCCAAAATCAGACAACTCATAGAACACATAAGGGTAAATCGAAATCATTTCCTTCAAGAGAAACCCGCATAGCAAAGTACAACTTAAGATTGAAATGAAACAACCTGGGGGTTTCGGTTGGAAGAGTGATTATGAAGGATTGATCCCTCTGTTTGCTCGACTAGGGTTCGATGCTTGAGCAGAGAGGAGCAAGGAAGCTAGCTGAGCTCAGTAGAGAGGGAGGATCGTCGTCAAAAGCAAACGAGAGGGAGTATGGTCTAGCTTCGATCAGGCAAGGAAGCGGAAATCGCTCGAGAGAGAGAGACCGAGAGCAGGAAAAACGAGAGCTTCAAGAGGGGAGAATGCCGTGAGCTTTAGCCGAGAGCGGGAATGGTCGAATGAGAGTCAACGAGGGGATAACCCTCGTTTGATCTTTGTGGCGGCCTCTCTATCGAGCGGCGGGTTAGGTAAGGATTAAGAGGGATTAGGAGATTAGACTAATTGCAAATCAATTTAATAATTAAGGTAATTAGCCCTAATCACATAAATTTTGACGAATCATCATAATAATAAACCCTAGCAATATGGGTGCCAATTTTAAGTGTTTGTTGTCTTGAGCCAACGCATCGATCAATTTCGTGATCGGATTGGACGTCGGCGACTGAAGTGAAGTTAGGTTAAATTGTATGCGTCGCGTTCGAATTGGCCGATGTCACTTTCGAATCGGTCTCAAGGCGTTGTTTGATAGAATTGACGTTTGGCCAATCGATCAATTTTGCGAGCGAGTCGTTTAGACATCGTCGACTTCTCGACTTTGATATCGCATGATTTCATTAAAAATTAATTTTAATTTTTGGATCGATCATTAATTAATTCGATATTTTCTATTTAATTAATTTTGATGCTTTCGACGTATTATGAAGTCAAATTTTCAAATTGAATTGAATTTAATCAATTTCGATCGCGATTAGGGGGGTGTTAATTTTCACCATATTTATTTAATTTTAAGTGGCACATAGTTGTAGGTCAAGAAAAACTAAAATTATTTTGTATATAAGATGAAGTATATTAATTAAAACTTCCCACAAAATTATACAATTTTGTCCACAAATCTTGGTTGCTGCTTTTAGAGCTATGGTATTATTGAATAACAAGGGCATTACATAATAATATGAATACAGAGTAACAGAGAAACAAGTTTGGTTTTAGGTTTATGACTTGGTCATGGGGAGATGACGCAATCTCCAATCCAATAATCAAAAGCTAAACAGATAAGCGTTTGATGTTGTTGTTGTCGAATTTTAAATTTACCAGGAATTAACAGTTTTCATGTTCATCTCTCATATTATGGATGGATGCGCGCAAAGAAGTTAGTCGAAGAAACTAGAATTAGATTAGGATCTTAGAATATAGATACTCTTATAGGTAAATTAATGGAATTAATAGATATTATGGTTCATAGAAAGATAAATATTTTATATGTTCAAGAAACTAAATGGGTTGGGGAGAAAGGAGATTGATAGTTTAGGTTTTATCTTTGGTATTAGTAGAATTGACTAGAAATGGTGTAGGTGTGATTATAGATAAAAGTTTGAAGAATAATGTTATAAATATTAATGATGTGGAGATAGAATTATACTTTAAAGATTATTGTTGATCTTAAGATTATCAATGTTATAAGTGTTTATGCTCCTCAAGTAGGTTTGGATGTAAGCTCAAAAGAAAAATTTTGTAATGAATTAGAGGGATTAATACAAATGATAGCTCTTGAAGAAACAGTTTTCATGTTCATCTCTCATATTCATAAATATTATCCTCTAATTAAGCTTAAGGGTAATTTTGACCTTGAGTTATCAGATTATTTCAATAAATAACACCCTTTTCATTATAAAAATTATGTTATAATGAATGAAATATTGAATTATGACTCTATGAGATTTCATTCCCTTATGCATGCTTGAGGATTTACATCTCCTTCGTGCTTTGAAGATTCAACATCTTGTTTTGAGGAATTGGCAAAAAGATGTCTTGAGGATTTGACATCAGCAACTTGAGGAATAGTTGTTTGGTATATATTTCTTGAGTTTCCTTCACATTGTTTATTGTTTTCACAAGTACACCGAATGCCTTGCATCAATTTGACATCAAAGCAAACTTCATATTATGTTTTTATCAATTTTTTATTATCTGCCCCTTAATTTATGGAATCTCATGCAATTTTGTACATTTTTTTTCTTTTTTTTTAATGCAATTTTGTACATTTGCAATTTCTTCCTTTTTTAGCAAACTTTCTTCATCTTGTGTTTCTTTTTTACATTTAAAATTGCTTTTGTTTTCCATTTCAACTTAGGCAAAGGAAAAGTTTGATTTTCATATTTCTCTATCCACATTCACCTCCCTTCTCTTCACTCCTATAATAACTCCATTTCTCTCGCTTCATCCACCTTTGTTCTCTCTCCTCCGCAACATCACATAATTTTCCTCAACATAAAAAATCTTAGGGACCATGAACATTTGAAACAAAAATCAAAATCCTTAACTATCTTAATCGCTTCATATTTAATGTCCAAATTTAATCTCATATTTAATTCAAATCCCTAACTAAATTCACTAAAATTCCTACTCAAGCTTAGCCAATAAAGCCAATTTATGAATTCCATTCAATCAATCATCAAGGTTATCCAAAATAATTCAGATACAATTATGTTAAATCCTGTAAGAGGATTCAACGTTGAATCCATACTCCCCAACCCCATCATGAACTTCCTCCACTGCATCTTCATCTTGTATTAAAATTTTTTTAAAAAACTTACAATTCTCGCTATTCCTTACAAGCCCAACAGCTCATCCCTCTCTCATCAACTTCTCTTTTCAAAACACACAAAATCTTCCTATTTTGTGATAATAAGCAAGGGTTGTACAAACCCTCTCCCACATAATGAGGCCTCCCCTTTCTTCTTTTGAATTTTCAAAATTACCCAATTGGCTTCACTGTTGCTACCTACAACAACAAATCAAAGCAGCAAAGATAAAAAATAGACACAAAAGTCATTCTCCAATTGCCATAGAAGCTATTACTCTATTTGAATTCAAAAATTAGCCACCATTATCTTTTGTATTGGCTGAGAAGATGTCAAAAGGCTAGATATTTAAGAGCATTAAGCTTGCATCAATGAAGAGCTAAAGGGAGTCGACTCGAGATAGGAGTTCATACTAAGCCTAAAAGCTTTGAGAAAAATTGAAGTAAGATGAGATGAAATGATCACCCTATATTAGTTGACAAAAAGCTTCCAAATGCAATTATGAGTGGTGCTTTAAATTGATTGATAGATGCCATAACAACATAATTTAATATTGATTTAATGAGAAATCAAGCCACGGAAATTCTTATATCAATTTATCGAGATGACCTTTATTTACCCATGGAAGAGGGAGCCTCTATGAAACAAAGAACTTAACAATGCCTCATTTTTAACATTTTTTATGGTAGCTATTCCTATATTTTAAATTCGAAAATTCTACTCCTTACTGTTACCTAAAGATTTAAGAATACCAAAACTATTATTTTTTTTAGACATGTTGCACTCATACATCATATATACAAAGCTCAAAGTTCTACAAGAGTTGTTGTTACCAAAAAATCATATGCCGAAGCATCAAGAATAAAGTTTAATTGTGCTACATATCAAGATAAAGATATCATCTACCTGCAAGAAATTGCAAGCTTCTATTGATTGATTGAATCATTGGCTCATTGTTCCTTAGGCCTTCAACGTTCTAGAGATACTCCACCACACTTACTCCACAAAAAAAATTTTTGATGATGAATATACATACATATATATATATATATATATATGAATTTTAAACTTATTAAGAATTATAGTGTTTCATATTTATCTCCTATATTTATAAAGATTATTCTATAATAAATCCTAGGGGAAACTTTAAACTTTTAGTTATAACCTATTTATATAAATAAACTTTTAGTCATTATACCATAAAATATTGAGTAATGATTCTATGGGATTTATTCTCTTATGGATCCTTGAAATGAAATCTCACATCTCCTTTGTACTTTTAGGATTCAATAAACCGCAATGAGAATCCAACAAACTAACATCTTGATTCTAAATCAACAACTTGAGAAATTATTGTTTGGTATCTATTTCATGTGCTTCCTTTTTTATTTCTATTGTTTTCGCAATTCCATTGTGTACCTTCTTTCAGGGGAATTGACTTTTGGTTACATACATAAGCTATCAAATGAAAAGATAAAATAAGCACTTTGAAGAACTTTAGGGAAAAAATGGAACATAAAACAAAGTGAAAGACCTTGATGAAATTTCCCTACCAAAGACATCCTAAGCATTCAAGTAGAGTGTTGAATGGTCATCTAGCGCAAGTTTTGAACTTATTGTTTAAGAGGTAAAATGCCCAAATAATCAAACTCTCAAAGTAGCAAGACCTAAAATGGAAGTCAACATATCACAATTCCTAAATAATTCACTTTTTTGTACCAAAGGACATAATTAAAATGAAATTTTGATCTACACATCTCTTAAAAAAGAAATCTAGCGCAAGCCAATAAGAGCATAAAATATTTAGATCATGATAGAACTAAGATTGTACTGAATAAAAATATTGTGCGTACATTAGCTTCCTCTGAATGAAGGTTGAATTGAGGCTGAATAACATTCACCATAAAGTGGCGTATCCCATCCTCTTCAGAGTCACCAATACGTCCATTACTCACTATCATAAAAATAACTGAAATTTAAAACTTTGATAAAGATGGAAACAAGATAAAAGATTTTGTATTTAAAGTTATCCCGCACAAAATGAAAAAAGCTTTGACAAATAATTAACCATTAGAATCATCTTTAGAAAGATAATAGCACTAACTAGAGCTTTCATGCAACCTCATAGAAATATCTATATTCAAAATATGCAAATAATTATATTACATTTGCTAACAAATTTGTCAACATGTCAACTTACCAACAGCATTGGATGTTGTACAATCCATTTTAGTAGAAGAAACAGAAGACAGTGAACCAAAGGCCTCAACATGCTGAGAGGATGGAGAACTTGAACCATGGATTGTCAATGGCCTAACATTTTCATCACTAGGAATTCCAAGCCCTTGATTTCTTTGCTGTTCCTCCAACAATTTTCTTTGTGTGTACTGCCTTGAAGGAGATGGTTTAGGTGGTTCAAATGCTTTAGAAATTCCACCAACCCATGACCAAACAGCATCTCTATTTTCAATGGTCCACAACAGCTTAAGACCATAAACAAATACCCGTCTACAATTGTCAGCAATTACGACATTGAATCCATCATCATCACTTGGATCAGACCATGTATGGTCACTTTCACTCCCATTTTCAAACTCAGACCTCACATAAGTCATCTCAAGATTTCTCCTACCAGCTTCTTGCCAAGCTAAAAGCCTAGCAGGATCAGCCTTAGGGGCCTGCCTACGAATAGTAAAATAATCAGAATATAGGAGAAAACCATCATCGCCATTTTTTCCACTGGAACCACTTGGATACGTGAAACATTCATTACCAATATTATCAGTTGAATGTGTCAGTGAAGTTCCCTTTGTTGATGGAACATCTTGTTTATTATTAGTACATAGAAATGCCTTAAGAAGATGCAAGTCAAGTCCCTGATAGACAAGATCAAGAGGCTCACGTTTACAGTGGAAAGTATACAACTGCTTGCCACGGCTATAGCAAAGTTCATACTTAAGCCTAGTCATTTCAAATGTTAGACCACAAGCAGGATCATCCTCACTTAGGGGCATATATCTGATGCATGATGGTGTAGCATCAAGGCGAAGAAAAAATTCTGTCATAACTTTGTCCAGTGATAAGTTACCAGATCTGATTGCTCTCATGATGCCAAAACGTGGCCACCGAGAAAAAGAACGTAGTTTATGAGGAGGATTATAGTTTAGGCTCCACCACTTGAACAACCAAGCTAAGTCATGAGCACCGAGATTCATTGTGGGGGAATTAGCAGCAGTTTTCTTTGTTTGTAAAGAATCATGCAACGATTCATCTAGTAATAGGCCATTGGTAACAGCAGAAGATGAGATGTATTCATCACAACATTGCAGAGAGGGTCTGAGAGAAAAATTCCACCTGAGTGAAAGAGAAGTGGAACGAAATGGATCAAAAACTTTCTTTCGAGGTTCTCCCTCCTTTGGAAATGCATGTAAGTAATGATTAAGTGGGCAACCTGATTCACAGTCCCAATCCATAGTAACATCAAGAGAAAAAGCAGGAGAATGAATGAAAGGAACAGAAATACTGGGAAGCTTCAAACTGCAATTTTTTACAAGACTCTCAAGACTACTCAAATAAATCTTGAAATCCTTTGCCAAAAAAAATAGACGGCCATCTGTCTGCTGAATCTCCATGTAAGTTGAAACAATTTTAAGTTCATCTAACTTCTCGTAAGGATTTGTAGTTGCTAGCAGATTCCATCTGGTCTCCATAAAAAACAAACAAATTCTCCCATGAATGTAATAACGCATATCATCCCACCAAGGTAAGCTCCGTTCCTTTTTTGGTGGATTACTTACGGGTGGATTCTGACCCTCGGTGGTGGAAGTCCAACTCTTACTGCCAAGGTTAGCCCTGCGAAGAGCTACTGTAAATGCATAGCTAATATCAGCAAAACTTGGTTCATACCCAACTCCAAAGGAAAGTTCAGCTTTGTTAAAATATACTGGCAGGTCTGAGTATATTTTCATTGGAGGGGTTGTTCCACTAGCTGAACGGAGCATCCGCACCTTCCACCATTTTCCAATGTAAACATTTTGTTCTACTTGAGGTTGGAAACAAGTTGCCTGAAATCAGGAGAAAAACATGCTGAATAACTGACAAGTATACTCCAGTTAAAAAAAGTTGACTGCTGAATATCTGCCACATAAAAGTTAAAGACATCAAGAAAGCTCAACAATATAAGTATGAAATAATATAGCTCCCAAACGTAATAATGAGGTGCCCAAATAAAATAGATCATAACTGCAGTAAAGAAAAACACAAAGAACCTAATGAAACATGTGTTGCAGACAAAGCGTATTAAAAATCTCCAATCTGTGCCTATACTCAAAGCCAACCCTTTCTGTCCATGGAAATTTTGACTAGAGTATAAATGATAGAATATCCCATTTAGGTTGATCGATGTAAATAAATATCTAAAATGTCCTGAAACCATATGACAGATAATAGGCAAAGGCTATGAACAATCTCTATTGCACATCAGCATCCTAAGAAATTATCATTCACAGATCACTAAATATAGAATCAATAAGGCTCAGCCTCACATTTTAAATTGAATTTCAGATAAATTTTGCATGGCCAGGAACTAAATTAAAGAAATGTGATACTCTAGGACTAAATTGGCTACATGCAAGTAGTCGGGGGACTATTTTAAGATTTATCCCTATCTGAAAATCTGTATGATTTTGACCATGGTCTAACAAATTGGTGCAAGTGCTAGACCATGTAAAGATTGTAAACCTAGGTCATGAAGCAAAGCTATTTTCTCTTTTTATTCCATAAGCATGTGACTTCAGTTTTGCAGCATAGTTGAAGTTATGGAACAATGCATGTAAATGTATCGAAGATACTCAATTTAAGAATTTCAAAAAGGTATGGCAAGGGTGTAATTTTGGAGCGTGAGACTGGAGAACATTTTAAACCAAATAAATGCAAACAAGCTGGCACACATGAGGTACTCTTTCAACCAGAGCAACAAAAAAGTCTGCATCAGGTGGTCTACTTTTGACCACATAATGTTAAAAAAAGAAAACAAACGAGTGCCTCAAACACACATGAACACTAGATAATCGGATGATGCAGGCAAAGATAAAACTCCTTAACCAACATGATATACATGATTTGTCAAAATAGGTCAATAAAGTTGGAATGTGAATACATATCATCTTCAACAAATTCTACGCAACTACTTAGCTGGGAAAAAATAGACCTGAAACCATAATACTTTGTTCAGATTGCTCACGAATAAATTTTGTTAGCATCGGTTTCAAATTTTAGCATTCATTTCAGCAGGTTTATTTCATGACTTTGGCAATAATAAACCAAAATGACTCAATGGCAACCACAATTCACTGAAATTGTAAGCAATTATTTATATCCATGGCAAATGTGTTATTCTAAGATTAAGGCTCCTTATATCGAGAATAATGATATAATCTCAAACCCACTCTGAAGCATTCCATCTAAGAAAAAATTTAACACTTCTAATCAATAATACACAACAACAACAACAACAAGCCTTTATCCTACTATGAGGAGTCGGCTACATGAATCTTTCTTCTCCATTATGTCATATTATGTATCAAATTCTCATTTAATTCAAGTAAACTAAGGTCATTTTTTATACATCTTAACCAAGTCTTTTTAGGTCTACCTCTACCTTTCTTAACATAAAGCAAATCTAATACATCTACTCTCCTAATCGAGTTATTGGACAGCCGACGCTTTGTATGGCCAAACCATCTAAGGTAACTCTCTCTAATCTTATCTGCCACTGGAGCTACTCTAACTTTTTCCCGAACATGCTCATTTCGCATTTTATCTCTAAAAGTAAAGCCACTCATCCAATTGAGCATCCTCATCTCTGCAACACTTTGCTTAGTCTTATGCTTCTCTTTTATTGGCCAATATCTTGCACCATAAATCATTGTAGGTCTTACCACCATCTTATAAAATTTTTCCTTAACTCTAAGCGGTACTTTTCTATCACACAATAGGTCAGATGCATTTCTCCACTTCAACCATCCAACTTGAATTCTACTAATAACATCTCCATCTATTTCACCATCATTTTGAATAATAAAGCCTAGATATCTGAATCGCTCACTTTTTTTAATGACTTGGTCACCCTATATCACAAGAAGAACTTCTACAATTAAAATTACACTCCATATATTCAATTTTAAACCCACTCAAATGAAAACCTTTAGACTCTGAGGTTGACCTCCATAATTTAAGTTTCTTTTGGACTCCCTCTCTAGTCTTATCAACAAGAAGAATGTCATCAACAAAAAGCATACACTAAGGTACATCCTCCTGTAACTAGTAACAAAAAGCATACACTAGTACGAACATCTATAACTAAAGCAAAAAGATAAGGGCTTAAAGTCGATCCTTAATGTAATCCAACTAAAATAGAAAAATATTTTGTCAACCCTCTTTGTGTTTGGACACAAGTAATAGCTCTAGTATACATATCCTTAATGACTTGAATATACCAATATTAACTCTTTTCTTTTCTAGAACTCTCCAAAGAACATCTCTTGAAATTTTATCATAAGCTTTCTCTAAATCAACAAATATCATATGTAGATCTTCCTTACTTTCTTTATACTTCTCCATTAAACCTCTTAACAAATGTATAGCATCCATAGTAGATCTACCTGGCATGAAACCAAATTGATTTTGAGAAACTTTTGTATACATCGTAACCTATGGTCAATTATTCTCTCCCATAATCTTAATGTATGACACATTAACTTAATTCATCTATAATTTACACATTCTTGTGCATCATCTTTATTCTTAAATATAAGAACTAATAAACTCTTTCTCCACATCTAACATCTTTTTAGTCTTTAAAATAACATCAAAAAGATTTGTAAGCCAAGAAATTCCTTGATTTCTTAAATATTTTCACATTTCTATTGGAATATCATCGTCCTCTTGTTTTCACATTTTATTTTCTTTAACTTCATCAAATTTACTAATCTGACGATAAAAATAAAGTTCTATTTTGTTTAGGGTATTAAAGTTGCTAAAATCAATCATATTTTCAGATCCTTCATTGAAAAGTTTATCAAAATACCCCATCAACCTATTTTCAACATCATTTTCTAAAAAAAAAACTTTATAATTTTCATCCTTAATACACCTCACTTAAACTAAATATTTACTTCTCTTATCTCTTTCATTGGCTAACTTATACATACATCTTTCACCTTATTTGGTATCCAATCTATTGTATAAATTACTAAAAACTAATTTTTTTACATCATATATTGCTTTCTTAGAATCTCTATGGGTCACTTTATATATTTCTCAATTCTCCGAATTTTAAACCTAAACCAAATTTTATAACAATGTTTCTTATTTTATATATATTCTTGCATATTTTGACTCCAACACCAATTATTTTTATTAAAAGAAGTTTTCTCTTTTGATTCTCCAAGCACATTTTTTTGTAACTTGCTTAATTTTAATTGTTATTTTTTATATAACGTTAAACTTCCTATGACATCCCAAATTCTAAAGCTCTTTCTTGACTTAAGTGTCTCATCTAATCTTGGGATAATAATTTAATTTATTTTTTCATCTGTCAAATCTTAAAATCTAATAATAATCTTTACTGCTTTCATTCTGAATGATTTTAATCTTTCTGATTTAAATGATCTATATTTTCTTATCGAGAAAATAATCAATCTGTGTTTTCTTAGATTCATTTTATAAGTAATAATATATCTCTTTTTTAAATAAAATACAAAAATTAAAGAAAAATATAATATAATCCTACCTTCTTAGTTCAAATCCATGTACTAATGAATACTTTAAAATTCTCTACCAACGTCCATTTAAATCTCCCAATAAATATCTTTTCTTTGATATCATTTGTATTAATCTCTCTAATTCATTCTAAAAATTTTCTTTTCAACCTACATCCAAACCTACTTGAGGAGACACTTATAACATTAATAATCTTAGTATCAATAATAATCTTTAAAGTTATAATTCTATCTCCAATCCTATTAATATTTATAACATTATCCTTCAAATTTTTATCTATAATCACACATACATTATTTCTAATTCGACTTCTATCTGAATATCAAAGTTTAAAACCTAAATTATCAATCTCCTTGGTCTTCTCCCCAACTCATTTAGTTTCTTGAATACATAAAATATTATCTTCCTATGAACCATAGTATTTATTAATTCCATTAATTTACCTATAAAAATACCTATATTTCAAGTTCCTAATTCAATTCTAGTTTCATGGACGGACTTCTTTGCGATCCGCTCATAATGGGGAACCCTTTAACACCGCATCCGGTATCTTCAACTGCACACTTTTTATTGGATTCAGCCGCTCAAGGGACTACAGCATTACAATGTTTTAAAGAATTCATGTCATGATTATTTCAACAAATTATATGTTGATTGTCGATTACCTATCGCAACCCTCCACTTTTCATATCCACTTTTCATATCCAAGACTTGGGACCCGACAAAGGCAGTGTTAATCAATAATACACGAACTGTCAAAATCAGGAGTTATTTCAATATCATCAATCATATGCATGTGCTATGTATATGAGCTTATATATGCATGTGACTAGTGTATGAATCCACATTGCATTTCCGTTAAGACTATATGTATTTGTCTTTGTAGGTGTGCATCAATAATTTAGCATATTCTAAACCTCACAGAGGAATTGAGCATTACATTATTCACTATTACACAGAAACAAGATATCTGGTAAGTTCTCCATAAAAAATGGCAATCCTAACTAACAGAAAAGGTTAACTTAAAAAAGAACAAAAAAGAATAGAAAAGGAAATGGAAAATAATCTATTCAGGCACCGAAATGAAGCGGTTAAATACATTGCAGCAGAAAATTAATAAAAACTACGAACGGTGAAAATTATACTGATCAAAGAAGGTCAGATAACAAATGCTAACCTGCTGAGCAAGCACAATGCGACCTTTACATTTTCCAGCAGTTGCAGAAAAGAGGGGAAATGTGTAATTCCTTAGTTGGAGAACTAATGAACCTGTAGTTAAATCAATATCTCTTCCATATGTCCGAGAAAAAGGTATGTCATTGTCTAAGCTGACTGGATCCATCTTTTTTATGAATTCAACCATTGCAGCATCCCCTCCAACAACTTTGGTCAAAGTTACATCTAATTCCGTAGCGCAGAGAGATAGTAGTGAAGCTCTGTTCTTGCTCGTCTTAAAACCAGATTGAAAGCCTTCTGTACACGCACCTGACCCTTCCGAGGGTGCTAATTTCTTGCATGCTCTGTAATATGATCGAAATGCCTGCTTTTGAATATCTTCGTACATGTCTTTAAAAGATAAATCATTAGATGTGTCAACCTCGACTCCATTGTGGAAAAGCTTCCTTTCAGAACACAATTCCCTAGGTTCAGAAACTCTAGAATTGCTTCTCGTGTCAGGAATTTCATCAAGAAATTTAGCTCTAACTGCTGCCTCACAAATCTCAGTCTTCATCAATTGATAGTGTTCATCAAGCCATCCTTGTATAGGTTCTTCCTCAATATCTGCAGTTAGCTTGCGAATTATGAACCTAACAGTGCCAAAATTTGCAGGCTTGGACTTAGGCTTCATGGAATTGTCTTTTTTCACATGTAAAATGAGACTAGCCTTTGCATCAGTGATAAGTTTCAAGCCACGCAACATATCCTCCACTGCATCCTCAATAGCACGTAACTGCAGCCTGTAAGGCATGCAAATGTGAAGATCAGGACCTTGAATCACCCAATCCCATGTACTAGTATCCCATGAAGGGGTCAACTGTACTTTAGAATCTGTTGAATTACCTGTAGGAGAAACTGGAATGCGAGAAATCTGCATCCTGCTGCTTTTGAAAACGTTAGCATTATTAAAACTTAGGATAAGCTCTTCAAGTAACACACCGATCCTTGCATTCTCTGAGAAAATAGACTGCACAAGAATAACTGTTTCAACACCATCCGCAATCTCAGCAGTTAACTTCAGCTTCTCCACATCAATGGCTAGAACAGCCTCCCTTTTACCAGGATTCTTCTTATAGGATTTTGCCTGTGCAGTGACAATTTCTTTTTCCATTTCCCTGCCTTTTAGGCTATGAAGATCTTCCTTGACTCCATCATAAGAATTATGATTCTTTATTTTATGTAAAAGGCATTTCACAGCAGTCATAAATTCAAATATTGCCAAATGTACATCAGGTTCCCACCTAACTGAAATATCAGTCACATTGAGAAGTGAGCAAACCGCAACTTCACTGAGGCCACCAGAGCGACGGACAAATTTTGCATGTTGCACATCAAACATAGTAACTTTGGAACAATATGTTTGATCATGAGAACTTTCCTGATAAATAGACCTAGCTCTCTCGAGATCAATCTGCAGAGAACGTCTTTCCTTATTCGAGCAAATACTAACATGAGAGATGCTTAGAGATGTGATGAATTTCAATTTCTTGCATCCACTGGCAGTATTTGAAAGGATACTTGCTGTACGTGTAGTACCATCTGCAGAAACATTGAAAACAACAACACCACCTTGTGAACCAAAATTCGCACGCTTGGGGTCTGCAATGACCATATCATCCATACTCAGTTCACCACAATATTTAATATTACATTTTTCAAGGTTTAGTTTTAAAATTCGAGTCCCATTTGCAGTAGCTTTTCTTGAATTTCCAGCCTTATCATGTAAATCACGTTTACGAGAAATAGGTAAACTTTTGAGAAATGACTGGAAGGAGAACAAGGTTAGCATTAGAGATTCAATATGACTAAAGCCAAAAAATAACCCCATGCCAGTTATATCAATAGCAAAAACTAATTTCAACCGGTTAGAATCTTGTTCTTCATGTGTTTCCATCTCCCGAAATCCCCAATCTAAACCAACCCTTGCCATATGCAGTAAAGATCCAAAGTTAGCTTCCGCATCAAATAAATCTAGTTTTAGGCATTTTTGATATTCATCTGCCATGTAGAAATGTACTTCACCAAGTTCTGCATGAACTTGAATTCCTTTGCTTGCTATGTTGTTTGCAAACAAATGAGATGATTGTGAGCACCCCTACAATAAAAAAACAACAATAAGGGCAAATCACATCAGCTGCTCCAACTCATATTCAGGACTACATTCACTCCATAACTATTAAATAGTTCCAAGTAAATTCTCAACTAACATATATTTATGGCAATGACTAACATTGAGTTGGAGCATTAGGTCCAATAAAGCTACAAGAACAACCCAATCATTCACTTAAATAAATAAAAACAAACAATATGCAGCATTTTTTCCTCTATTAAATTATATGGTTAGTACTAAAGTTGTCGTGGGTTAGGTTTGCAGTTAGGTGTTTGGTAATGTGAAGCCTCAATATATGCAACCAAATTCGGCATCAAAATGAGTCACAATCCAAACCAGTTCACCTGTTCCATGACCTTGAAAAGTCTACTACAACTGTAGACTTGCATGTCAATGCAAATACGATCAACTTCAGTGAGGGTGGAGAGAAGACTAAAATTTGTCGCACATGAGGGAATGAAAGTTTGCATGGGGAAATTCAATTATGTGTGTGTACGTCCATATTATATCCTTCTGAATAAGTTAAATATTTTTACAGCTGAAGAGGAAGAATAAAATAGTAAAAACAATAAAAAAATTCAAAGATTCAATAGTTAAGAGAAGAGGGAACATTTTATCACAACAAACCTAATCAGCAATGCAAGCTAATCACAAAATAAATCCTAAACAAGGTTCTCTAATTTAATCTGGAACCAAACTAAGGAGCTAAAAGGGATAGAAAATAAATTTAGTGGTGGGCACTCGTTATAGCAATGACCAAAGATTGCTTATATGAAATAACATTACATGACTTACATAATAGAGTGGCACATCATTCAGACTATAAAGCACGACAGTCATCTCTGGTGCAGAAACAGTAAATGTCCACATGATAGCAGCATTTTTGTTTGTCTGACACTTTTCCTGTTCAGCATGACCAACCCTTTCTTTCTTTTTTGATAAATCAAAATTTAACCAAGGCTTCAATCTGTTCACAATAAGATTGCACTGGGTCCCACCAAGCTTAACATCAATCTCAGATCTAATTGGTTGAGGCAGCTGCAAGCACAAGAATTGAAAAAAAAAAAATCTGTAACAGCAAACAATAATCTCGATGATACTGGTGGAAAATACAGCTATATAAGAAATATAATATAACAAAACATAATTATATAACGCATATGAGAACAAATTGTGAACAACAGGTGTAAGAAATATAAATAGAATTATAAACAATGGCAAAGCTTAGACATTTATGGAAATAATGGAAGAAAAGAATCAAAAGAGTCGACAATTGGAACATCCTAATTAATTGCTACAGGATCATAGCAATTAAAAAGACTCAAGCTATTAATCTCAAATTGATTAGCAGGTCAATGCAAATTTACACTGATCAAGAATAGCATTAAGTTCATGTGCTAATTTCACCTGCCATAATTTCTGTGTGCTTTTATTTAATGCTTCAATGTCTTCATAGAAATTCTGTTAGTTATTTAATAAATTAACCTCGTTACACTTTCCAAGTGTAGTAAAATGTGACAGCAAGGGATCTACATCAACACCACATCAGCATTAAAGGGTTAGTATCATTCGAGTGGAGTGACTAGAGTTGAAACAACTTCAACAGTAACCAAAGCCTGCCTCTTCAAAACCTAGTGTATGCTGCTCTTTACTGGAACTAGTTGGTGAGTGGGAATGTATCCCTAAAATGTTTAAAAAAGCATGATAACAACAAAATATAAAAAACCTGCGCCAACAGTTCTTACACATGATAAAGCTACCCTTAACAACCAGGCATTCCGTTTCCCTAAGTTCTGGAATGGATTGGACCTACTTGCGTATTTTCAAATGCTCTATTAGATATCGAGACTTGGGAATTATAAGCATAGAATTAGAGACAAAGCTCAATAGATAGTAGCTTCAACAGAAATACCTCATTCTGGAGCTTTTTAGGCATACGGGCAAGTGGACTCACCCAAAAATGGTTTATACATTCATATTAAAACTCAAGATTTGTTCATTTAAACAAGTGGAAAAATCTATTAACCCCTAATCTCTCTCTCTCTCTCTCTCTCTCTGTGTGTGCACACATGCATGCACAGACACACATGTTAATTCAAATCAAAATACATATAGAAATGCATGTGTATATGCATATATATATATATATATACACACACACACACACACACACACACACACACACACACACACACACACACACACACACATTTTAAGCCATTTCAAGCTAGCTCAATCTAAAATATTACAACTAAATTCTTGCTGAATCCAAGCAAGCAAGAAATGGCTTGTTAGGTGTTTCAAAGAATTTGATCAGCCAAAAATCAATCAGAGCATTCAATCTTTGAGCCAATTTCGTAACCCTGCATATTAATGAGCAAACATTGTAAATGACAGACCCAACCAAACTTCACCAACCTTAAACAAGGTAAATTGGACATAGAGTATTGTATGAATGAGGGGTTTAAAACCCGAGCCCAAATGCATCCAGGAAGGACGGAGGAATGAGGTCACCAAGCAACTAGTACAACTCCATGTATGTTTATGCATTCAATATTTTACAGCATAAAATATATTTATTCAAATTTTAAAATAAAAAAATAACTGAATTTTAATCGGCAAATTTGACTATACATGCTTCATAATATGTAAAATTGGAGAAATATTCCAATTTTTTATTTCTTGGGAAATATGCTCAAATTTTTATTTTGAATCAAAATATCACTGACTTTTAACCACAAAGTACTTAATTAAAGCCCATCGCGATCAATAATGGCTCCAATAAGGTTCCAAATGGCTCAAACATGGGTTGAGCAAAGTTCGAACTTTGTTAGAACATGGTTTCAAGTAGGGTTCAAACTATGTTCGAACATGATTCAAGTTGAATTTGAGCAAGCTTTGAATATGGTTCGTCATGGTTTAAACATGGTTCAAGTAAGGTTTGAACCATGCTCGAACATAGTTTGAACAGTATTTGAGCAAGGTTCAAACAAGGTTTTGGTTATGGCAAATGCAGCAAAGTACATTCTTATAGTGATAACAATGGTTGATAAAATTATTTATATAGGGAAGTGCAAAACAAAGGAGTGTAACACAGTAGGAAGCTATCATAGTAGCTATGAAAGCTTATAATAAAAAGTTATAACACATAGCAATAACACATCATAAAAGAGAGTAACATAAAAGCTATAATATATCACATACATTACAACAATAAGTATCACATCATTTCATAACTAATGAATGTCCTTACAAATAACAATTATGAAGGCTATGGTACTTGGTCTTTATAAGTAACTTGGTTATGACTTCCAAATCTATATTGAATGCACGTAGGTTGCACACATCCCTCCCATGTTAAAGGCCTTTTATTTTCTTTGGATAAACACACTTTAGCTTCACCGATGGAAGTAGTACAACTACTCTATTTATATCATCTAGAATCTCCCATAAGTCATCATTTCCAATTGAATTATATAATTAGTATAAGCAGCTAACTATGCTTGCTGCATATAAAACTTCGAGCATAAGTTATAATAACTGACACCAAGATCCCGAGTTGAAATAAATGCATGTTCGCATGGAATTAATATTGTGGTTACAATCAAAGATATCTAGTTCAAATTGACTACTAAGCATAAAATTAAGCTCTCAGCCTTATTTAGAAGCTTCTCTAATCTTTCTTCAATTTCTTTCACCAAAAGTAATTTTTGCATTCACTACAATAATGAGTCTAACAAAGAATTAATTTTGCATTATGCACCTCAAATACACTAATAAGGAAATCACTTAAAATGAGCTTTAGAGTTCAACTCTTCTACAAGCCTAATCACAAACATATACAAGTTTGCATACTTAGTAGCTCACATGCTCCATGAACGCTTCTTTTAAGTGCACAGATATATCATAGATCTCTGCCAAAATTATTCACCTTAACTAGAAGTTCTTTTTTATAACATAAAGATGTACTAACCGTTTTGTCCCCAAATAGTTGCACAACTACTAAATTAATTGAGAAAAAAACTCAACCATAAAGCCATTATATATGCACATCATATTGGAGTTGTTTTCAAGCATTGACTCTAACAATCAAGAGTTACCAATGTGTTTTTCATATTTTATTTTATTGCTCTTAGTCCCTTGGTACATAAAGAATAAAAAGACCTCACTGATTTACTAATTTTAGATATATCAAACTAGGGTTGTACTCTTAAATAAACACTTCAGCATTGGAGAAGATGAGCCCAATGTCTTCTATAACTTTTAAGTCCACAGCATTACCTCTGCATGTGTTATGTCCAATGCAATGCTTACACCTGCATGTTATCCATTCACATCATCACCAATACCAGTGGAAGATGAGGAAATGATTGATATTATATATTCCTCATTTGCACAGAATTTTATTATTGAAATCTTCTTGAGAGCGGATGCATTAAAAACACATGAAAGATCAGTGTTGATGGATATTAAATTTGCCATTCATGAAAAATGCAAGATCATAATTTGTTAGTATGATCAACTTGTTTGTCCCTTCTACATTTCTGGTAGTAAGATTTATTATAAATAAAATAAAATCTTATAGTCTTTTAAAAAGTTCAAGAAGCCATGAGCCACTTCAACTAAAGAAGAAATCATTTCACACCATATCAATTTTTACTTCTTTTGTACCTCTTAATGTTTTTTTTTCTATAATTTGGATATGACCAGAAGGATAATGTATTCCTGAATGTTTTCATACTCGGAAGGAAAGGAGTTAATTGGGTGTTCAATTATAATACCATCTAAAGTTCTAGGGACATAAAATGATGATAGATATGCATAAAGTGTCTCAAGTAAATCCAAACTAGACCAAGCCTTTTCTGATAGTCATAGACGTCAAACAATATCATCCATATTCCAGGACAGTGGATGGATCAGATGGGAGTGTTATGTAGTAGAATAAAAGCAGGTTGCACGTATTAACAAAATCATGTGAGGAAATAATTTCATGTATGTGACGGGAAACAATTTCTACAAATACTCATATAAACACAATTGCGTGTATGCATTTTGAAAGCAGGAGCCCAAAGAATATTCACATGATGGCATGTTTCGGTATCTTATTAATGAACAAAAAGCATACCTGCGGAACATCAACCGAAGCTGTGAGAACAACTTTCAGAATCTCCAAGATAGAACTATCATCTTCTTTGAGGATCTGGAATGACAACATAAACATCATAAAAACCTGAAGGAGCTAAACGAAGAGCAATGGCAATCAAAGAATATTTGTAAAGAAACATACATGAATTTCAGTCATATCTGTTTGAATATCAAGGTGAGATGTCATATCTCCAGAATCCTCGAACACCTGAGATTTGCTACTTCTTAGATGGATGCCCATAACATTACTCTCAGAAAAGAGTCCTTCAATCCGATGCACGAATCTTAAGTTAAGCTTTGGCAACCTGAAATTAACCTTCCAAAGATAACACCATTTGTAAGTTAAATAAGAATTAGATTAGCAGGCAAACTGACCATAAGGGCCTCATTCTCGTGGGTCTAATATTCACTGGAATTGGAGAAGTATTGAGAAGTAATAAAACTCTGAACATGTTAGTAAACTTAAATAAAAACCCAAAAACAGAAGCTTGCAACATAGTGAAAAACCAGATATCACAACAATAAAAGTAGCTAAATATGATATAAGCAATTGCAGACAGCAGAAAAAATTAAGTGAGAAAAATGTATCTTGGCAATGGAGTATTGCAATCAATGTCTC
Organism: Cymbidium sinense; assembly: GCA_021442155.1. NCBI lineage: Eukaryota > Viridiplantae > Streptophyta > Magnoliopsida > Asparagales > Orchidaceae > Cymbidium > Cymbidium sinense. The sequence continues at coordinate 60,550,917 of CM038221.1, forward strand.
TATGGTGTTTAGATGGGGAGAGAGAAATGCTTAGGAGTCAATATCAGCAAAGAGAAGAAAAAGAGCTCAAAGATAAAGAAGAAGGAAGGTGGAAGCTATGTGTTGCTTCACACAGCTCTCTAAATCATTAAAAGGAAAGATGTCAACAGTCTCATACAACAATATGAATAACTCAGAAGAAGGAAGCATCAAACAACCGTAGTATGCCTAGTTTAACTTCTTAAGGCTGGAGAAATAAGCTTTCATTCATCAAACCTAAAATCCAAATTAAGTAAAGATGTGGTTATAAAAATAGCCTTACATCCAAATGACTATATTGACAATACTTAACTTTAAGCGGTTTTTTTGCACTAAAGGTTCAAACAAACAATAAATTACATGAGGACTCAAACAATTCCATTGTTGGTAGTGGTTTGTTGGATGTTAGAATCTTCCCTGCTCCTCCATCTTTAATATCATTAGATACAGATGTTAAGGCTACTGATAGTTCAAGAACCATGTCTAAGATGCAATATGCCAACCTATTGTGAGTCATGCAATTTACTATTACTCTTCATCCTCCAAATGATTTTACAATTAGGCTACCCAATGCCACATTATTTTTCAAAAATAGAGATTGATAATTCAAGCTTGGCCCAATCTCAAGATTCTATCATTCATAATTTAGTGGAAAAGGTTTTAGATTGCATTAACTTGAAAAGACACAAATTGAAAAAATATTTTTCTTCATTCTATCCGGTTATTAAATTACAAGCTATACATAATAACTTTCCTGGAGACTTTCACATTCCAAACCAAGCAAGGGTCAGAATAATGTTTGTTTCTCTCCGCATGGCTAAAAATTACTCACTCAAATTTTAAGTTACCTGGTATTTTATTACTTGGTTTATTGGCAATTCTTTGTGATTGGTAGTACACGTAACATTTTCACCAAATAAAAATAAAATTTAACCACCTTAAAAAAAATGTACCTGATAATAAATATCACATGTTGTTCGAGTAGGTAATGGAAAGAAACCCAAATTTATTTAAATATGTACATGATGTAATATGCATAAAAGAACTTCAACATGCTCCTCGTGATTCAAACTAAGTAGGTACTTTGGTAATAAGCAAACAACCTAAATAGGAAATAACTTGTTAGACCTGAACTTTAATTCAATTTCATATTCACGCTATTGTTCAAGTTCCAAGTTTACGGGAGTTTGAAGACATTCAAAGTTAAGTTTCAGGATTAAGCACAAATTTTGTTGTAGAATATCACCTTAGGATTAGAAGAGTTTTATTTTATTCAAACATGGGAGGGGCTTGACAGAGCCTTATCTATTGCCTAGTCGAATCAATTTGATAATACTAAAAATCTTCCATCTCAAAATAATTTAATCAAATCATTCCCCTAAGTGGATATAACCAAACATGTCTTTTGATCATCACTCTATTAAGTTTTAGACTATGTGGACCTTTCCTAAAGACTTTTTGGATTTTGTTCGTTCTACCTAGACTGGTCCTTGTGATGGCCTGAGTCTAATTAAACTACGGTAAAACATTTTAACTTAAATATGGCCAAAAGAACTTAGAATAATTATTAAAATCAACAAAAAAAATTCATTCCTATTGAAACTCAATTTTTATACTCGAGAATTGAGGAGGTTACGCTAATGTTAATGTTGTTGATATTAATCTTTATAAAATCCCAGATATAAAGGAATAATTTTGGAAACGTAAGTCTCGTATTAAGAGAACTAAAGATGGAGACAAGAACATTATTTATATAATGACATCAAACTTTGTAGGGATAAGAATAATATTTATAAAAATGGAGATGAGAAAAATGATTGGATAAACAGCCATATTAGGCTTAAAAACTCAACAATCCATTCTTTTTCAAGCATCTGAAGTGACCTCCATACAAGTTCCAAAAGCCAATATGATCAAATGCAATTAAAATGACATAAGATATATAGTATTTCAGGACAAATCAGTTCAAAATGTCATAGTTTATTTAATAAAATGGGATACTTCGATAAGTCTAGAATGTTTAAAATGATCCAATATAGCTCTCACGTTGCTCGAGTTACCATGCGAGGGGAGGGGAAAAATAATAAATAAAATGAAAAAAATATTAAAACGGTCTTTGCCAAGATTGGGTATTAACAATGCCTCCGCACTTCCATTCACATGTCCTGACACTTTTTCCCTTCTCTATTTTTTCTCATCTAATTTTCTATAGCATATCAACTCCTTTTTCCAACTCCATGCCCACCAATTCACTTCCTACTTCCCATGATTTTTATGCTAAACATTGGTCCCCTCACATTTTAATTTATTAAAAGATTCCTTTATTATAACGCTTTCTAATTCACAAATGCAACTACCCATCCACATTTCCAAGACTCCCAGTTCCCTCTATTCTCCGTGAAATCACAACCCTCATTTTATTCCCCATGCGCCCACACCTCTCAAATAAACCTTCCTAAGGCCCCATGCACACATGAACCCCTCATCATCTCCTACTCCTAATTCCTTGACAACAACAACTCAAACTCGAACCTAATTCCCACACTCCCACTCACCATTTGTTCTCTCTACATGAACATCAACTGTTTGCCAATGAACATGAAAGAAATTTCTTCTTGCGTCCTAAAATACTCTAAACTCATAACTGAACATCAAAATGAAATACGAGTCACCCCCATTAATAAATGTAGATTCTTCCGTCGCAAGACCACAAAGTTCAATGCAAACAAAATATTACAAAATTAAAATAATATTGAGCACTTGCCAAAAACTTAGGATGAGTGCATGTAAACTCACCAATGAGCAATCCAATATACAAAAATGAACCTCCTCGAATCACAAAAATAAGTAACAATACCTAAAGGCTTTTCAAGTAGGCAAAAAAGCAACCAAATACACACAAATGAAATTTATGCATGCATTTTGATAAAAATGCAAATGCCAAAAAAGTTGCAAAAACTTAACCATGATATATTTAAATAGTGGACTACCTCACAAAAAAGAACAAAATCTATAGCAAATTGAGGTGCATAAAAAAACATGTGTTCTCAAAAAAAAAAAACATATCAAAATATCAAAATTCAAAATATTATGTGCATTTTAATAGACATGTTAGTGAAATCATCAAATAAAAAAATAAATAAATAAATAAATAATTGAAGTAGAAACAACTCTAAAATGTTTTTCCATAGATTTTTTTAAGAAAAATCATCAAATTGCATCACTCTAGAAGACATGTAATTGCTTTAAAATGTGCATAAACATGTTCTTAAACTCAAGTTCATGTCACGCGACGCACATTTGTGACTTAAAAAGTCAAAAGGTAAAAAATGTTTCTAATATTCTCACTTCTTTTAGAGAATCATGAGTACCAAAACAAAAATTTGATGACAGGGATTTTAAATCAAGATCATGGCACTAACTTCATTGTTTTTATCAATTAGGGCAGTAGACACATACTATTTAACATATTTCAAAATAAAAAAAGAACTAAACCAAAAAAAGAAAAAATAAATAAAAAAAATTAAAAAACAAAGAAAACATTCAAAAAAAATTATATAATTTTAAAAGATATTTTGATCATTCTCAAACAACTTTCACTCATTTTGAAGCATGTGAACTCATTCTTGCTCAAAAAGTTTAAAAAATTTCCAAAACTTTATAAAAATGATAAAAAAAATTCAAATAGCACAAAAATGAAGGGTTCACTCTAGCTTGATCTTTCACATGCCATGGCGGAGTCAACCTACATCATAATGGAGAACTGAATTACCAATAATAGAAATAAAAACTATAAACTGTCTTGTCTATAAAATAGAGTTATAAGTGTCAATCCCTAGGCCTAATCCTTTGCATAAAAAAAATAGAATTGGCAAAGCATATAACCTTATAATATCCTAACATCTAAGCCTCCATATATGAGAGTAGAGTAGACAAGGACTACGAGTTTACAATTTACAATTATATAAGAGATAAAATAACAATTATTAACACAAATTAGCATTAACAATGATATACGTTAATGTACACTTAATATGGTGTGCATTAAGTATGTTTTGAAAATTCTGATCATTTATAATGAATTTTTAAAAAAATAAGAGAAATAAACTTTTGACTTGGATTCAACCAGATCAAACCAATAAGCCACAATTCCCTGGTCTATCCACAATGCACAAATCACATGTTTGAATGCACAAATAGTCATGATGTAACCCACGCCAAGCTGAATGCCTATCCTCCCTCAATACTACATGCATACTCCTGCAATACTGCATGCAAAAAGCCATAAACCGCTCCTCTTGATTTAAAATAGCCTATGTGAAAGACTTTTGGAACCATTAGGAATTTTCCTAAGATGGGTGATCTAACAAAATCCATTCAATATGACAATGAGAGTCCATAATAAGACTTAGCTGAGTTTTCTTGAGGTCTAAAACTCCTATTTAATATTTGTCTTCACCTTGTTTTCAACCAAAACCACAAATTGCTTTGATGTTCATGGGCTACATTAATATGGCATAAATGAAGAGAAAAAAATCTCTTGAGAGGCTTATAATTAATTTCTATTAAAAAAATAATCTACTTATCTAAAAAAATAATATGAATTAATTTAAATTTGACATCGCCTTCTCATAAATTAACTATTCAAAAAATAACAATCATATCTCTACCTGCACTATTTAGGAATCTTATTCTTCCTAAACAAACAACAACAAAAATATTTAAATTTCAATTTGAAATACAAAATTAACAAAAACAAATTCAACATTCAACAATCAATCTTATCATATTGTCCTTATCATCATCTAATAGTCCAAATTTTCTATCTCACAACTTGATGATCTAGTATTCGATCAATTATTCACCTTTTATTTGTGGACTTATGATAACATGATCTTCCTATCTAATGTAAAGATTTAAGAATTCTTCAATAAAATTCCTCCCGCATAATGACTTATCCATTTTAGCTAATTTATTACTACAAATGAGAGCTTATTTTATTTTAATGTCTCTTGGTATTTTATTTTATTTTTTTCTTTCACATAGCCTTGGGCTTCTGATTTTGATGTGATGGCTCATTTTGCTAGATAAATTATGGATTAATAATTAAGATGGTTCTTACGTTTTAAATCAAGATGAGAGCTCTTAATCCCTAGTAAGAATCCTCTAGATAAATTAAACTGTTAGATGTGTCAGTTAATTAATAGTGCCTTGCACGAAGTCTTCAGGATTTCTCCACTTTCTAGGGGAATAGTCTCCAATGCCTCAGCCATGGCATCTGCAGCCACATTCATGGGATAGTCATACAACGTAGAAATTTGAAAAGTGGGCACCTGATCAAGTGCCCGAAGAGCCCGGCATTCCTTGTCCAGCAAATCTATCATTTTTACTCTAATTTTGCAATTAAACCAAGATTCATAATGATATGATAAGTAAATAATTTATTAGGACCCAAAAAACTTACATTTAACTAACTGAATAAAATAAAAATCTGTCCATGGGAACGTAGACACCTACATTTCCAACAAGCAAGGGAAGCATACAAGTACAAGTGGTTTTTGTCCTCCCGGTCTTCTTCATGAGTTTTTTTTCTGTTCTAATGTTGTTGTTTAAAACAGTGATTTTTCTGAAATCATTAAATCCAATGACATGGATGAGCTTTGGGCACATCCAGTGACCCACAGCAACTTTAAAGGATAGGTCCTCAGTGTGCAGTCATTTGGCATAATTAGTGACAAATCTGCAGTCGTGAGAAAATTTACAAATGCAAGCAATCAAAAAGGCCGTTAGATACATCACCCAAGAAATAACTCTACTCCATTCCCCAAAGCATATCATACAGTTGAACTAACATCATCAGAAAAGGGAAAATCTAGTGTGATGGCCCCAAAGATAATTTAATATGCATAGCTTTACAGCAACCCAATTCTTATAATATAAAAACTGAGAAAAAAATTAAAATTTCAAGATAAATTCAAAATTATATTTTAAATCAAGTAGAATTTGCTAACTACAATAATGAAGAATTGACAATAAAATAAATAAATTGCAACCTTGTCTGGGAATAAAATGATCTGCTTCTTCAACATTGATGACAATTTATTGTTATGTGATAGTTTAGCTGAACCAGGTTCATTTCCAGAACCTCCAACTGGAACAGTCTCAACAAAGGCATCTGATCTCAGTTTAGGTTTTACAAACAGACTTTCACTTAAGTTTATGGTGATATCTCCACATCGCATATCCAAATTCTTGATCTGGATTCCCAGTTCCCTGAAATGAAAAAATATTATAGCTCCATAAGAAGAAAGGGCAACTATCACAAAAGAGGCCACAAAAGGAAGGACCACTATATGTTTCTCAAGGAAACGAAAAGGTTTGGCATCTAATATCATAAGAAACTAGCAACAGAGAAAACCACATCTCGAATACTGAATTTGTCATTACTCAAGTTACAGTTAATAAATTTTCCAATGAAAAAAATTTCATCATACTCATTAGTCATTACTAGGAAAAAAAATTTGCATAAACTGAAGTCAACAACATTTTAAGCATTCAGCAGGAATGAATGAAAATGAATGATTTTTAGCTTCCATAATCTTATTAATATGGTCATATACACTATAAATATAATATATGCATAAACATCATAGGATTAAAAAAAAAATTATGAAATCACAAGTAAATTACTTATGCTACATTGATCCAAGGGATGATGATGATTCTTCAGAACTACTTTAAGGCATGCAATCATAAGCACAAGTATTTTAGCATCTTCGTGTAGCAGTACAAAAAGTTGATTAACAACCAAGAGATAAAAAACATTTCACATGGCGCCAGTTTTGGTGATATGTCCCATGCCCTCAAAAAAATAGTGTAGGCTATAAAGATAGAGGAAGGAGAAGGGATATTGAAGCAATTGAAGATTCACAGGGTATGAAGGACAAGAAACTCCAAAGATCATTGCTGCCACTATTCTGAAAGTCCTCACCCACTCCATGTCCTTCCCTTTCCAAGAGCAATGAGGCGTTACCCAGCCCACAGGCTGTTCAAACCAAATCTGATTGGATGGATCTCTTTTTCCTTCAAGGGCGGCTGATATTGGCATTGTCATCAGAGATGATGGTGGGAATTTCATCAAGACATAATCTCCAGCATTGGGACAGCTCTTTTGTTGAACTCCAAGCCATGCTTCACATCAAAGAAATCATTGAGCTTTGGATGCATGAATACAATAGGATTGTGATTAAAGGTGATAATGGCTGCATTGTAGACTATGTTAAGCAAAGTATGAACAAAGAGATATAGAGATGTTGACCTATGGAGGGTCCAGATATCACTTTTTGAAGAACTTCTACCATGTGATATTTTTATACACAGAGATAGCAATAGACTTGCAGATTTTTGTGCAGATACAAATACAAGTTTTGACATCTTTTGGTATGATAGTGATAGGGATATTATTCCTACACAGTTTTTTGTCAATTTGGATGAGAATAAAAAGCATGTTGTATTTATTTAGTTTTCCTTTCTTTTGGACATTTTTGTAACCTTTTTATTTTATTAAGGCAAATGCATACTTTCAAGAAGGTGAAGAAACTCACTTATCATGACACAACTCAGAAGTAACTGACATATCTTCACATATGAAAGGAGCAGAGTTATTTTCAGCGCTAGCTGAGCATTCCCACTGGTCAAAACCGAACTGATCAAGACTGGACTTTGAATCCCATATTTGGACAAGTAAAGGGATAAGGTAAAGCTTGATATTGAGCAAAGGAGTTGAACCTCCACTTTTTGACATCTCCAACCTAAGATCTTTGACTTCAAAAGAAGCTTTAGGAACCTACAATCACTTGACAAACCATAATTAGAAGCTAATAAACAACTATCTAAAACCATATATTTCAATTAAATCAACTGAGACTAAAGAAAGCCTCAAGTTGCTGTATTATATATGAATTTTCAATAAGCAAACATACAAAAATAATATATATATGAAAAATGATGTACATAAAATTTGGCCTTCGAAAATTATTAGAATATCAAAATTAGCAGATAGAAAAAATGCTGAACAATAACATTTTAAAAGAATTTATAATAAATTGACAAAACTGAGATATATAGTCAGATTAAGATGAAAAAGATCAAAGAAAATTGTATCAATATATAAAGATGTTAAATTTAAAATAGAACAAGCAAATTCAGCCTTTCAACTGGCAAATTCAGCCTGATCGCATTCACATGAACTATCTTCCTATCATACTACAGACTAAGATTTCCAATTCTGTAGAGACAAGCTGACATTAATTTGTCAGCTAACATCAGGTTTATTAAGTATAATTAATGCTTTCAGAATCAACGTGGCCAAGAGCAAATCAACAGAGGTTCATAGTTACGCCACCCTAAATCTCTCATTCTTTGCTCATTTAAGTCAACAGAATTCATAGAACTAGTTAAATTGGGAACAATAAATTCTGTTTTAATTAGTATTGCACAACAGCTTCGAAGTTTGTAGTATTAAAAGTATTTCAGAAAGCATTGGCAATAATTTCCTTCTTCAAACGGTACAAATTTTCCTAAGAAATGTAAGCAGAAAGTCCCAACCTTTTAGAACTTCTAATATTTACAATTCTCATCTCTACCATTACCTTTTTAAAGTATCCATTACTTAATTGAATTAGCTATTTGAAAATTTAATACTTTCCATAAATTTTTACCCACATGATCTTTCTCCTTATTTTCTAGTCTCTTTGATTGGCTAATAGATAAACAAATCCATAAATCACAAATATAACAGGCCAAGAACATTTTTTTAATATTTTTCTTACAGATCTGAAAACGCAATTGCCACATGCAAATGAGCTTGAGAAAAAAACATGAATAGAAAATGTCTACTCAACTTGGTAAATGAGTGCAATAACATTCAGAGGTTGGGCTTGATGCAGAGCGAGGTGAGGATTCCATGGACCAAAGATAAACAAAATAAACATTATTGTTTTTTCAATTGATAAAAAACAATGTCTAAATACAGCAAGTCCCCTTATTTACAGAAAACCCTCTTGCCAACTAAGGGTAAAAAAAAACCTTTGAAGAAAAACAAAAAGAAAAGAAAACTTGACAATTAAAAGACTTATTTATTAGGAAACTACTTCCTTATGGCCAGCCATGTACTACATCAATTCCCACCACTTAAAAAAAAATCACTCTCAAGTTTTGTGTCTATAAAGATAATTCATTTGGAGGGAAATACATGAAGAAATCAGTAATATTGTAAGCATTAAAGTGTTCATGTTGGCAGGAAGATCAACCCTGTAGGCAATGCTACTAATCTTCTAAGCTTTAAGCTTGTTATATGTACTCATATAATAACAATTTGGAAGATGTACCATCACCATATCACATTCAACATAACACTTTTCCACCTTTCTTGAAATTCAAATATGTTAAAAATGTCGCTTAAATACCTGACTAGTATACATAGGTCCTTCAAAGGAACCAACTATGAGAAGGCAGGATACAACATCACTCTTTTGTCCATAATGAAAAGATCTATCTTGAGCTTGTAAGTTTTTTTACACAGAACCTTATCAAGTCTCTAGAGCTCACGAGTATTCATGTCCAAATGACTTTCTACTAGATCATCTGCCATGGCTTCCTTGATTATCATAGCAGCCACTTCTTGCATAATGTCAACTATCATACATATCAAAGGGCATATGATTCCATCAAGAACGTCCTCTTCTTTTATATATGCATCTAGACATTCAGCTACTGCTTAAAGCATTCCATCTGAGATGACATGTGCACCGAATAAAAGTGCATTAATACCTATGCCAGGAAAGAGGTACAGATTATTTCCCTTGTTGCAATAACCAATGTTACAATTTTCAAAATCCACATCATTAAAAGTGCAAGAAAAGAGAATTTATTCACTCAAAATTGAAAAGGCTTTCTCATGCGTGAATTCACATTTTTTGTGGGATTTAACATTGGGAAAATAGAAAGCCTAGTAGAAGTTGAATCATTAAGGGCATTCAGAACTTTCGTGGGGTGCAAGCCATCGCTTACTACAGATAATCCCAAATATTAGGCTTCACTTTTTTTGACCACTTCTTTTAAACTGAACACTTCCCTCAAGTCATAAGAGTCCATTTCTTTTGCCTTTCGGGCAAATGGCAGGTATTCATATCAACATCAGGCCTTTCATCTATAATAAAACCATCAAAATCAACAACCCAAAACTCTCCAATGCACTTTTAAAAGCAGATTCATTATAACATGGCATTCTTGTCATTATTTTTCTTGCAGCAATAACAACACACATCACCAGTAGCTGGCTAGGATTTAACAATTGGCGTGTGAATAATTGGTGAGAACACATTGAGTCCTTGTCAGGGGTGTTGAACATCATCCTTGAATGGATGAGGAAGGAAGTTATCACAATCAATTTTGACTCTTCCAATTGCCACTAACATAAGTTCTTCATTGATCTCCCAAATCGCAACAATCCCTTGATATTCCATGGGTACTGCACTCACATAAACGTAGCTTGTTTGATTCTTAGATTTAATCATCCCCCATAATCATTTCCTAGGTTAATCATTATGTCGTTACTTCTAAACTTTATTACTGCCCAAGTCATCCAGATGATGCAATCATTCTTTCATTGTACATGTAAGGAGATCGACTCCCACATGATCAGATCATCCAAATATATTGTCTTCGATGGATGTTACTGCATCAAACATCACCAAGGTCGATGAAGGCTCCTATCAAACTAGTGAGACCGATGTCAAATTGCCAATGCCCATCATTTCATCTTGAAGATGTATGGCCCGACTTTGCACTCTATGTCACCACCCATTGCAGTTAAGATCTATATAAGGCTCTAAGTAGAGGCTTCAAGAGGTTTTAGTTATTGCTCGACCTATTCAATTTATTGTTCATCAATGTTGGCCCACACCCCATTCACAATCAAGGCTCACCATTCATTATCCGCCATCCTTTGTCCTTAAAGGAGGCATACATCTTTGATACCACTTGATTTAGAGCAGAGATAAGATATTGTGGAACCCCAAAAACAAACAAGAAAACACTATTATTTCCCAATTGATCAAAAGATGTACAAAAAAATAAGTCCTATCAATAAAAAGGGGAGTTACATACATGGTACTCAAAATTATCTGATTCCAAAAGACAAACAAGAAAAACACTATTATTTCTCAATTGATCAAAAAAAGTATAAAAAATAGGTCCTATCAATAAAAAGGGGATTTACATACATGGTACTCAAAACTATTTAATTTACATACATGGTACTCAAAACTATCTAATTTACATACATGGTACTCAAAACTATCTAATTTACACATTTCACACAAACTTCAAAAATTTATACCCATAACTCCTAGACCATCGCTCAAGCTACCTACAAACTCATCGTGCCTACACCCATCAATTCCCTCACCTCCACGCTCTGGTGAGCTCTGCACCTGTCACCTGCGAGCTCACCATGCCCATTAATATCCTTGCTTGCAAGCTCCTACGATCTCTGCATCCGACAAATATGAGCTATGACGAGCCCTACACCCATCATATGCAAGCTCCTACAAAAATTCCTTATGCCTGAAACACTCAACAATGAAAAACACAAAAAATCTCACGGGTGCGAGCCACAATGGTGGGCCCAAGTAGTGGGAAGCTTGATGATGGCAATGAATGGCCCACAATAAGATATCGACAAATCCAGGCAATGGCAAAAACAAGTGCCTACCAAGATCGGCTAACTCTATTAACATAAGTGCTTGATGGCATAAATAGTGAAATTTAGGTGTGAAATACATAAATTAGACAATTTTAAGTGCTATGTATGTAAATCTCCTTCATAAAACTCATCAGCTAAGGGTAAAAATGGAAAATCTTTAGAAAATAAAAAAAGAAACCTAAAAATTAATTGAACTATTTATTAAAAGACCAACTCTTGTGATCAACCCTGAACCGGATTATGCCTCAATGTATGGCTATTTAATTGCATCCTAAATGCAGGCATTGTAATTTGATGTGATTGCAATTAGGATCTACTTTCAAATGAAAATTGTGAAAGTAAGTCTGATGCTTAGTTTGCCAAGCAATTTCAAATTTGTGATTTTATGAAAATTTTCAGGGATCTAACAACATGCTATCATCAAATATTGTACTTATACCCAATAAAGAACAATTATACATCAAATCAACAATTAGCTTAAGCCCATCATCTATCCCCTGATGTTGGTAGAGGCCTCCTTATCCTAGCCATCTGACTTTCACATTACCAATAACCACACAAGGACAGTATGCTCAAACCATTGTCATAGACCTGTGAAAACTTGTATTTGCACCGTGTCAAATGGCAGGGCCCAAACGTAAAGCTTGATGTTAGGTAAAAAAAAAAAAAAATTAAAACTTAAATGCATGCGATAAAATGCCCAAATTGACCATTATTGAGATGAAATTCACAAGACTTGCATGAATAAATTGACACTATGAAGCAATAATGAAACTATTTAAAAAATTGAAAATCCTTCTCTTCTAGGTTTAGCAATATAGGTCAATTCAAGAACACCAAACTTTGTGTGACCAACATGATAAATTATTTGCACTGTTAGCATCGTTAAAAATAAATGTCATGTATTTATATTAGTACAGAAAGATAAGACCATGTAGTTAGTAGGATTATCTAGTCTGCACAGTCATTACCAACAACAATCTAGTCTATTTAATTAATTCCATGTTTATAAGTCTAAGATTTTCAACTTCTCTTTTTCAAAAATCAACTAAGTACAAGTTATCTATTTTGAAATTCAACCAACAATATCATAATTTTATGGTCAGTTTAATTTGGTCATCGTTAGTTCTGTCAACCTCGTCAACTTAGTTAACTCAATTTTATGGCTAGGTGCCTAAACTTTTTCAACTCAAAAAGTATGATCAACGACATTTTCAATACAAATGAAACATTAGTAAAGAAATAACATGAATGATATGTTAAGCTTGATAAAAGTTTCAAGATGGTTTTAAGCCCATTAACTTTGCGTTGAGTAAAGTTTATTAACCTGACCATTTCTTTTTCAAAATATGATCGGAAAACAATGGGTTGCTGCTCAAAGAAACAAAGATTCCAGAGACCTGATTATCTTTCCTATGTTTTAACTCCTAGAAACTTGCAAAACAAAGGGAATAATAAATTAAACTGCAATACAGATACTTTTGAGGGGTAACAAACTCTAATCAGATCAATTGCAAAGAAGCCAACAGATATCACTAGAAGTCAATATAAAACAGCATTTTCGTTAATGGTGCCATAAGTAATTGCCATGCCATCTTTACCATGCAAAGTTGAATGGTAATAATACAGCCATCATATAAAGAAGATGCTAGCATTGATGGGATAGAAAAATGATAAACAACCAAAATCAGCTAGAACGCCACTCTCACTAGTAAGCTGTTCCTGGGCACTATTGCAAGGCTGCAAGTGTGATATTCTCACTCCAAAACTACAACAACTACAAGCACTAAAATGTCAGAGATGGACATTCAACGCCCTTCTTTGCACCACACGTGCACAAAGTTTTTAATCCTGAGATAATGATTGATTTGTGAAAACCTCAACAATACGCTCGAGTACAAAAGCAATGTTATACTTCCCAAAGAAAAGCATCCAAAAAATACACAGAATAAAAAGGCTGGTGTAAAAGCATTTGGGAGCACCTCTTCTAAGGGGGCAGAGAAGGGAGGGTGGTAGATTGACAATGAAGTTTGACAAAAAAAAATTAGAACATCTTGGCTTGAGATGTAGCAGCAAAAAATCTATGAGCACAAAAGGAACCATTGGCATAATGGTAGCACAAGTTGTTTCAATGGATTTAGTAAAGCTAGAGCTGACATCAAATCGAACCCATTGCAATATCAGGATGAAAGAAAATTGTTCGTTTAGTTGATCCCAACAAGAAGATAAGGTTTAACGAAGAAATTAAGAGGATAACAGAAAGCAATGCATCATACTCCATTTGGTCATAATGGCGATTTGGAAAAGAGACATTAATCAACGTTTAAAATACTTCTCTATCAAAGTGATCAAATCATTAGACAGCAAAGCATTTCATTAAATAGAAGTGATCAAAACAGATTGATACTCCTAATGCCAACACAAAATTACAAAATCCATGTTACTGCAATTAATCAATTAATCTTATTGCATGAACACATTCCAGTATACCAACTTAATTTAGACGGATATGCATTTATTTATTTCATTATCATATCTAGTACACTAAAAAATTAGTGGAAGTTTTAAAGAGAGCCAAAAAAAGGAAGAGTTACATACATATTACATACCACATAATTGCCATGTATTTTCATATCTAATACTTAAAGATTGATAACACTTTACCCATACATTGAAAGGTGTATTCACTTTTAAAAAGGTAATAATAGTGAAATTTTTAATGTAATATTAAAGATTTGAGTGTGATGCATACAAATATCAAAGTTTAGGTGTTAAATATGTAAATATATAAGAATTATGTGGTATGCATGAATTGTATAAACAAAAATCAAGGAACCTCTCGAACAAAGAATTACCTTAAAAATTAAATCATTCACAGATATTGATAGCAATCTTGCCACATTAGTTAAGAGCATCCATTTCGCTCTACCAGCTCCACGTGATCTCTGAGATTTGCCTCTTTTAGCACTTGGTCCAGATGGCCTCACAATAACTTCAAGATCAGAAATTAATAATTGCAATTTTGGGTCCCTGGAAATGAAACTAAACCCCAGCTTCACAAGAGATTTACGCAAGCTGAGTTTGATTTCTCCAATAGACACAGAATAAATAGTACCCTGTGAAATACAAAGTAAAATAATTTAACAAAATAATATACAACACAATACAAATCTAGAAAAGTCCTGTTACATATATGCAAACAACACCATCAATAAAAGAGTCTATGCATTCCATCATGCTAAAAGATTGAGTCAACACTCCATGGAAACGTCCGCACGCAGTTCTGTGGAGAGTCTCATTCATTGTTTTATGATAAAAACATATCAAAAACCATTTCAGCTTCACAAGAGATTTATGATAAAAATGAATCCAAAAAACACGGAAGCCTAAACAGAAATAAATGCACAGGCAGCGTCAATTGAACCACATGAAACCAGGTTGAGTAAGAGAAGGGAGAAGGGTGGTGTAACACTAAAGGTTGGGACTTTTCTCTTTTTCCTTTCTTCCAATTCCATGGTAAAATTTAACCAAGAATTATTTTTCAATTCATCAAATTGGGAAACCCTAGATCTAATTTTTATTCACAAAATGATTTACTAAAAAAACTTGTAGAGTTTTAATATTGATATAAAGACAGAAAGAAGATCAAGAAGGGAAGAAAGTAGCTTTGCATTCTATAAGAAAAGTAACAACGATATTTAAAGTTTCTATACATGCTAGAAATTTTAAACATTTTAAAAAGATTTACATACATAGCACACAATTCATATGTACTTACATATCTAACACTTATAATTTGATGCTTACAAAAATAATGCTTTTCCTATGCTTGAAAAGGTGAATTTCAATTTAAAAAAATCAATGATGATGCTATTTTTTATGTAATATTAAAGATTTGGATGCTACTTATGTATATTAAAGTTTTGATGTTAAATATATAAATATATGAGAATTGTATGCTATGAAATGTCCGAATTTTTTAAGGGCGTTAATCTATAAAAAAATTACAAATCTTGAATTATAAGCCAAAAATTAAAGTTTAAAAGAGAATTGAATTGAATTAAAGTTTTGTGTTTTTATGTCGTAAGGTTAATTTTAAAATATTAAATTTCTAATGTAAATAAAAAATTAAAAGAGTAAAATAAAGAGAATTAAAGTATTATGTTTGATGTATGTTTAAAATGAAATTGAGAAGTTCGTCCCTCACTACAATTCTATGTACACATTAAATAAGAAATTGCAAAGATAAATCAAGAATGATTTATAAACTTGAATAAAAGCAAAAATGTTGCCAAATAATCAAAACAAAATAAATAAAATATATATATAATTAAAATAAATAAACAAGTCAACCGGAATATATTACATGTGATTATATATGGTTATAGGCAATAAGTTAAAGAAGGGGACAATTAAAAATTAAGTGGCAAATCAAATCTTTGAGGTTAAAGTGCAGAACCTCAATTCTAGACTCTGAACTAACTTGATGCATTTATTGAATATATTTATAATTTATTTTTATTATATGCATGAGATGATGCTATTTCTACAAAATTGTTATCACAAATATCTTACAATGATTTATCTTTCTCCAGAAAAATGATAATTCATATTGTGCAATGAAGTGTATGTTTTCATTTTATGTTTCAACAACTTATAATATATAATGCTTACAAATAGATATTATATGCTAAGAATAATGAAAAATGATATGTATATAAATGCTTATATGTGCATATTGAAATATTGAGTCAACTTTCTATGATACTAGTTTAGGATACTTTACACATGTGTAGAGCTTTTATTACCTTCACTCACCTTGGTGTTAGAATATGTTTTTAAAAAAATATATTGATATTGAAGTACTTAAAAATGATACAATTAAACAGTGCTCTAATGATGATTACTTTATAAAATGATGTCTCTTTTCAATAAATAGAATTGAAGTGCAATTAATAGTATGATTCTTTTTCTATTCTTGTTCAAGAGTAAAATATATTTATTTATGATTAAAAGTATTATTACTATGATAGAATAAGATCAATTTATGATAACCAACATGCATATTATTTTTTTATTAGATTACTTTAGCTTAGAAATGTGTCCACTAAATTGTGTATATAACTCACCCTTGTTAATAAACATTTTTCAAAAAATAATCATGCATAAAAAATGGGTGATAGAAAAGAGTTTATTTACAAGAAATATGGAACATCCACTAATACGTACTTATGGACACAATATATGTACTACTAAGTATTTTTTAATAAAAAATTGTATCTTGTCACCACTTCAAAATAAATAAAATTTATAGCTTGGTAGTTATTTTGTGTAATGAAAAAATTATTTAGCTAGAACAAATGAAAATTAAGTATTCATAGAGTCAACTCCAAATAGTTTAGCTTAGACAAATGATGATGATGATGTTGTTGATGATGAATGACAAAATTATAATGCTAATTAATAAAAATTTCATATCTTTAATTAAAAATTAATTAATATTATTGGACCTCTATTTCTTGAATGAATTCAATGTTAACCCAATAAGCGTTATAAAGGTTTCCCGTTTATTAGACAGTTTACACAGAAATAGATGTCAATATGATTTGCATAAAAAAAAACAGAGAGAAGCTTACAATTTTTTAGAAGAGAATCCACTGAATGAAGAAAGAATGAAATTAAGGGTATGATAAGAAAAAATCACTAATGGACAATGCTGGACATAAGAGAAAAGATAAAGAATGTAGTCAATAAAGAGAGCATGAAACATGTGTAAAGAAAAACATTAGATGGTAAAAGTTAGCAAAAGTTAATATAAACATAGAGTTTGAAAACATGAAGGATGTTTTCACATTAAATAGCAAACTTGTTGATAAAACCTACATTATATTTCCAATCTCCAACAATTAAAAGAACCCCTACTTTTGAGCATGACAGAGAGGCACTTAAAAGGTAGGGATGAAGTGGGTGGCACGACTCATGCAAGTTTCTGGCTTATCAAGAAGCTTTTTTTCTTTTTCTTATACAAGTTTCCATGCCTATGTGTACAATAGAATCATATTGACATACAATATTCCAAAAAAAAAAACAGAGAAATAAATGTTGCATTAAGTGTAAGGAACTAAAGGAAGTGACCTTTTTGAACTTCAAACTAACGTCCCTTAAACAATTGCAACCAGCAACCCTAAATCCAACAGATGCCCCCAATATCCGGCTTAAGAACCAAGCAAATAACCTGGAAGCAAATCTAAAAACAAAGAGATGGAAACAAGTCACTGACTGAATCAAATAAATAATCAACATGCAAATCAAAAGAATTCCAGTTTAAAATATGATTTACTAAAATAAACTTGGATAAGGCAACAAAATGTATGCTAGTTTATAAAATCCTATAATGAACTCAAAATGTTTAAATAATACCTAGAAAGAAGATGCCAGCAGAAAATTTAAAATTTAAGTTCTCCATATTATAGCAAAACAAGAATTACTATAGGCTTATGGTTGTAGAATCCTCTAAGTATTTACATCACAGAAATAAGACACTCATCGGCTACTAGAGTTGGCTGTCAAATTGGAATGACAAGTTAAGTTCAAATAGAACTTTTCACAAGCCCAGAGCTTTTTGCAAACTCAAGCCAAATCAACACATATAATTCTAGAAGAACTTATGTAATGCATGTGACCATTTGAGGGAGTATATATGTCCTGTAATGACAACTAATATCATTCTCATTTCTACCTAAGGGTTGTCACTAGTGTTATAAAACATGAAGGTCTTGATAAGGTGAATCTGATCTTTAAAAGCAGAATTTATAAGAAGATCAACAAGCACAGGTGGGTCAACTCATTAAAAGAACCACAAAGTCCTCATTTTATAATCAGTAACTTGCACAACAACTGTCTGAACAAATAAGAGTGGTGGATCGCTTGATCAAGGAATGCTATAATAAACTAATTAGCAGTAACAAGAAACCACCATTTCTTAAAAAAGAACATCAGCTTAATAAGCTTAAAGGAAACTGTAATTTAATGTAGAAAAATGACTAATACGTATCATAATATATTTCACCACGCCTACTATGAACTTCAGAGGTGATGCAATAATATTTTTTATAAAGTTCTAACTGCCAATGTATTCAGAAATAAATGTGAAAAACTGAGCAAAAACAAAAAAATGCCAGCAAGTTAATCAAACAGGCATCATGAATACATCTGTGGCAAATCTCACTCTGATTCTTCTAAAGAAAGCAATTGCTCAGGTAGACCACATTACAGTAGTAGTCCCTCATTCTCAGACCGCATTCAGGTTGTAAATTCTACAAGTTGAGTATTGTGTTTTTGGCTTTCAGTCACTTAAAGCAGAGCCATCAAACTTTACAGTCCCACAATTTTCTCTCTGTTAGTCATCAAAAAATTTGATTGATCTAAGCTGGCACACTGTAACTCCATATGTCATGTTATGCAAAGTGCTACACCCAGATTTGGTTTAATGATAAAACTTCAATGGAGTTGTAAAGTTGCCACTCTACTTAGATGATGAGAATGATGAGGTGTAGCTACTGCATATTCACAACCATTAGGGTTTAGTAGCATCTAGCACCACTATAGCTCTTAAGTCAGAAGAGATGTAATTCCTCCTTTCTTCTCCATAAAGCGGTGTACTGCTTCCATTTAAAAGCTGTGTATTGCTTCGCTTCGGAGACTTGCACTGGCCAAGAACTAAAGTAGCCAACTAGACTGACAAGATCGTATATAACATTCATCACATGTTATTAAAGGTTCAAGACAGATATCGGTTTAAAGGGAAAACAAGTTATGCATTAATTTTCATGGAAATCTTGTCATTATTGATTAAATGATTTGTAACAATAATGCTTGCTTTACCATTAACTCCAAAAATTTAATTAAAGTACTCTAGAGATAATCTAAAAGCAAAATTGAAAACACCAAAACTAAAAACTAATAAATTAAGTATTTAAAATGCTAAGAGCAAGTTCATGAGGTTGAATGTCCATGCTTGCGGGTCAATACGTGGCTTAAAGATGAATTTAAATATGATTAAGAATTGTAAACCATTGCAATTCATACCCGCAAAAAATATTCTGCAACTTCCTCTTCGAAATATAAAACCATAGCCATAATGGTTCCAAATTAAACCTTTATCTGGCTAAGCCCTCCATAAAACCATCAGCAACTTTCTCCTTTGAATTAAAAACACCAAGACAACCTTTGAGCCAATTTCCAAAGTTCCCCACTTTGAAATATATACTTCAAGAAGCTACAACAACCTTTCACATTCAAAATTCAAAGATTTAAATCCAAATGTTGCACTAATAAGCCAAATCTCTTCCCCAATGAAAAGTAGTTAGTGGTGCCAATGATTTCTCTTATGAGCATTCCAAGGTAAATTGTGAGCATCTTTGGTTATTAAAAAAATACTTATTATCCAATTAGTATCATCTACATCTAATGCAATTCATTAGGATTTTTAATTCCTAAGTTCCTCCAATCAATTCAATCTAGCCCAATTTAAGCTAGTTTAATCAATCAAACAAAATCCGGTTCAATCAAACCCAACCTATCCAAGCTAAAAATCAATCAACAAAACTAAACAACATCAGATAAATATGAACCCGCTAAAAGAAAGATAAAAATAAATAAATAGTATTTTTGAAGAAGCATGTCTATTATAATATTTTCTCGAAGAACACTTGAGTTTCCTTTCTAATTGTTAAAGATTTTTTTCTCCATAAGCATTTCAACTCTATATAATAGAGTTCTTTGCACCTAGGAATAATTGATTGCATGCCATCAATAGGATTTTGACAATCTTAAGTCATTAGTAATATGTTATGGTCATTGTGTCAAGTTTGAGTATTATTTTATTTATGTGGAATCCATGATCTATCACTACTTAATTTAAGGTCAATTATTATGAATCCATAGGTCATTTTCTTGAGATATGATTAATCTAATATTTCTCTAATTATCTTCAAATAGTTGTCACTCAAAAAAAAGGTAACTATTATAGATTGTGGCCTTTGCTACGTAGCTACAATGGATCAATTATTGAGTTGACAAAAAAATTCAGTGATTTTTCTAATTGATGTTATACTAGATGGCTCCTTTCTCTCCTAGGTTATCTACTAGGAAACTTACCAAGAATTCATAGGTTTTGCATTTGATAAAGTCTTTAGCTCCATACCACGGTTTACTTTACTTTCTCATTGAAATCTATATAACCGTTCATGCGTTTGTCATTGGAATATGTGAGTAAGAAGAATCATAAGACTAAAACAAATATGTTATCATGTTGATGATTTACACAAATGTACATCCTAAAAGTCAACATACTGCCCCTCCCCTACAACTAGAGCATTTTCCACATCCACTATGATGACAACATTACCACCACTTCTGCACAACACAAAATCCTGGGTCAAACACTGTCACAGTCCCTGAATTTGGAATAGCTTGATGCAAAAGCTTTCAGTTGAAAACTTAAAAGTAGCATGTAGAAGTTAAACGAAAAGCAAGCAAGCACCAAGATAGCAATATCTCCCTGCAATCTGCATTGTTTTCAATTTCATGATTCCTTTTATAAGTAGCACTCTTCCCTTGAGTGAGGCATTTCTCATATAAAATGCCAGGTCAAAATAACCAAAAACTTTAGTGGGGAGTTAATTCAAGTATTAGAAACGCCCATACCGTCGCTGGGAGTGACCAGACAAATCTAGAAGTCCAAATCTCAATGGTTGTCACCCTAGCTCGGGTCTAATGGAAACTCCAACTTATGACAACCATCAAAAGGTAGACGTACCGACCTTTGCGGGTCGATATTAGAATAAAATTTAATGTTTATATTAACGTATTTTTACTGTAACTGTAAAAAGAAATTACTACCAAAAAAACTTTCACTGAAGCAAATCGAGAGGAGAAATGGTGGATAGTTCTTACGTGAAAATGATCCATCCAACGGCAGAAACGAAAAGAAATGCAAAGAGAAGCTTGACGGGCGAAGACGCCATCAGCACCTTGAAACCCGTAGCGATCCGTAGATAGCTACTCCCTCATGCTATATAAAGAAATCCTGAATTGCGGAGACGGAGGGTAAAACTTTCATCATCAAGCAACTTCGCTCGCAGGACCTCCTGATTCAGAGATGATCAAGAAGGGCTAATGATTGCCGAATCAAGCACGCACGAGAAATCTTATTCAACAATTTTTGGGATCTATTACGCGTGCTGTTTCCTAGGGTTTCAAGCGGAAGAGGAAGTCGATCTGTTCGGGGCCAAGGAAGGGAAGAGAGTACTGTTCCGGTGGATCTGCTGGAACGCTGTCTCCCCAACTCTCGAGTAAATAACAAGCTGACAGATTCGCCGCGACTGGAAAGCCGGCCTACTCGAGATCATGGACAGACCGGAATTGTCCGGTTCAGACTGTATTCCGCTCGTACGACATAGGAAAATTTGAAAATAATGAATGTAGAGTTATATTTTTTAAAAAATTGTTTATAAAATCATTGAGAAGAAAATAATTTTTTGAAAAATTATTATATATATTATAAATATATTTTTTTTTGAAAATTTTGAATAATAATTTTTTATAATCACCACATTACATAAAAACTTTGATTCTAAAAATTTATTTTTCACACTAAAATTTTTAAATAAATAATTAAAAAATTAATAGTCAAATACAACTGTATTATTTTTTGATTATCTTTTAAAAATAAAACAGCCAGAAAATTATCTCAAATGTACTCATAATTTCTTAAATTTCTTAGATTCACATATGGGCTAATTTGCTTTTCTTTTCACATAATTTTTATAATTTAAACTAATATTTTTATTATAAGTTACTTTAATAATAAAAAACTATATAACCTCCTAAAATTTTTAATGTTTTTTTATAAATTGAAATAAATATTAATAACTAATTTCATCAAATTAACCAAGAAAATTAGCACATTTCTTCTTCCTTAAGCATAACTTTTGCCATAGCTATAAAGTCATTCCTAATCTCATAAATCTTACAAAAAATGATATCTATTGGCCCATTGGATCAAGAACCAAATTCATGATTTGCATTGCATTTTAACTTGTAAATTATTCATCCTAAATATGATCATAGTGACCAAGCTCAAGCAACCTTCTCTCCCTTCTCTTGAGAAGTGATCTTAAGTATATATTGAACCCCCACTCAATAATTAGAACCAAAATTATTTTTTATACATCATCATATGTGAACACTATATAATAATGAATAATTATTAAATATTAGATGATTAAATTAGTAAAGATCATAGAAGTTGGTGTCAAATTTTGAAATTGAGATGTGCATATATAAAACTTATACTTTTGCACTTAATATTTTAAAATTAATTAATTAATTATTACCGA
Source organism: Cymbidium sinense (assembly GCA_021442155.1). Taxonomy (NCBI): domain Eukaryota; kingdom Viridiplantae; phylum Streptophyta; class Magnoliopsida; order Asparagales; family Orchidaceae; genus Cymbidium; species Cymbidium sinense. The sequence goes on from CM038221.1 coordinate 60,574,104, forward strand.
TTTATGGTTGCTCATGTGCAATTTATTTTGTTGAATCAATTATGTTTATTAAGCATTTAACCAATAATTTATTTATTTATTAGGTGATTATGCCATATTATCAAACCCTGAAAGTTTGTTTCTCAACTACCATTGAGCAAATTATTATTATTATTACTCTTCCTAGTAATATTTTTGTGTAGAAATCTTTCATATTTTATTGAGGATGATCATATATTTAACCATTTGAATAAGAATATTAATACAACTAATATTTATTTGGTCACAAAACCATTCAATAGTCAATCAAACTTTTTTAAAATATACAACTAAAAAATTTTAATATAAAAGTTAAAATATATGAGCGCGCATTATCTTCATAATCATTATTGTTTGTATGGAAATTAATATCTCCACCAAGACCATCACCACCATCATCCTTAATGGTAATTGCAATTGTTTTTGTATTTCTAAACCAATTATATTTCATTTTAATATATAAATTATCCATCCAAATATGATCAATCTTATTTTGACATCCCTATCTCCCCTATGTTGAGAATGCTCTTAAGCATATGTTAAACACACTAATTGATGATTTGGGCCCATGACATTTATTTTTTATGCCATAATCAACTTCTCAACCTTCAATGTAATTGATCAAACATAAATAATATATAAGAATAAATAATTATTATAGCACCATATAATTTAATCAATAAATATCTTAGAAGCTATTATCAAATTCTAAATTTGATCCTTTTAATATCAAATTTATATTTTGGTATTCAATATACAATTTTAGTATTGATCATTCAAGATTTATTTTGGTTGGCCAATTATGTATATGAGCATTAAACCAACCATTATTTTATTTATCCAATGAATATGATGTATTATTGACCATTAAAGATTTTGTTGGCTAGTTATTGCTAATCACTAAAGGCTTGATTAGTCAAATATAAGTGACCTAGTATCATGTCCCCTTTCAAACATAAGACATGATACAAGCAAGTATAATTTGCTTGATTAACTATCTAATACTTATTTTAGAGTTCTATCTATTAAAGTGATAAACCCAATTGCCTAAATAACTTTAACTTACATATACCATAAAACCCTAAAATTATAGAGATCAAATAAGATAACACAATTCAATTATGCAAAAAAATATGTTAAAATATTAAATTTACTTGTCTCCAAAGCTTATAATAAACATCAAAGCATACATAGCATCAAACTTTCATCAAACACACTATCTTAACATTCTTTGCATCTTACACCTAAATTATACATAAAAACATGGCATAAAAAATTGAAAACTTAATCCTTGCTCATTTCAAACATTGTCCTTCTTTCAACCTAATATAATACTTAGAATCATAATTTGATGAGTGATAAAGCTTGGCAAGACTAGTCGTGGATAAGATGTGATTAAAAACATGATCATATACCCTTCTAGTTTCATTATTGTTGACCTCACTTTTGGAGTGAGGATTCAATTTCCATCATAGGTCTATGGGTCTTCTAAACATCGTAGTGTTTATTTTGATTCATGTGTATGGGGGACACCACGCAGATATGAGGGTGTATTTATTGAGGTGATTGGGTACGACATCAAGGAATGATACATTATCTCGAAAGATAGAAATCACCATCCCATAAATGCATCTAATCAAATACACTTCCATGATGGATTTCTAATATACTAGAATTTTCCTTACTTTACATTATAAAAAAGTAGTATTTAAATGAGATTCTGTACTCGGCAAGCCCCATAGAATATATCTTAAAAAATGTGAGTTCCTTAAAATACTCTTTAGAAAGTAAAAAATTATTTAAATTTTTTTGATAATTATCAACAAATTAGATATGTTTGGAAAATTAATTATAGGAAAAAAGATACTTATTATGGCTAAAGGAAGATTAGGGAATGTTCATGATATTAGAAACAAACATTCCAATCATCCATGATGGGCTTTTATGTTTGAAAGAAAATTATTGAGTTAAATTTATTAGAAGGACTTATAATCCCACAATACAAGATGTGGTACTAAGAGGTAAGTGCTAGTCAAGAAACAACAACCTTATTAATCTAGCTTTAAAAAAGCACATCAAATCTAAGATGGGTATATGGTTTATCCACAAGAGAAATCATAGTATATATTAGATGATCCAACACTTAAAACGTGATCAAGTCACATTTTGTTGAAAGTTATTTATTAAAGGAAACTAAAGTCCAAACCACTCCTAAGAATTTATTATGATATGAGTAAACTTATTCTAATACAAATCTTATCAATTTTAAATTTTATCTTATTGACAAAAGTTAATTTTATATCAAAATACATGATGAAAGAAGTTGATTAAATCAAAAAAAATTAATGTTTATCTAAGATAAATAATATTAAAATATAAAATCCACCAAGAAGAAAAAGATGTCATGTCTTTTTCTTTATTAAATTAAATATTATAGTTGCTAATAATTATCTTGATTTAATGCCTATTTATGGAGGTTATGATTATTTATATAATTATAATTAAAAAAATTAATTTTTATGAGCCTTCATTCTTCATCTTCATATCTAAATCTGGGTTTGCTGCTAGAAAGGCATCATCTTAAATTATAACACTAAAAAATATTAATGCATATACACTAAAAGAATAAAATAAATCTAACTAACTAAAAATAAGTGTTAGCTAAACACACCATCCAACCAAAGCAGATATATGTATAATTTGGACTTAGCACCCTGAACATAGGTAACCAAGTCCACATGTCCTAATTTAGATTATGCTTAGTGGTTAAGCAACTTGCAAAAGAGAGCATTCATATTTATTTTTAAGCACCCCTTAAGCATAATCTCCTGCATAAAACATAATTAGGCTAATCATGGCCTAACATCCAGCCTACGAAGCATACTCCCTAACATCTAGTCTACAATAATACATCATAAAATCAAACATACATCGAGCCATTCATTGCCCTAACATAAGGCTAAACATGGTGACTTAAAAATCTAAGGTGTGTGTATTAAGGCTTGCGTGGTATGCCCTAATTAGGTTTTATTATAATTTTCTAAGCAAGAAAGGATTTAATTATAAATGATGGTTTCACTTTAAATAGCTTAATTGATTTATAAGTTTTACTTAATATTTTCTTTTATTCCATTTGACCTACACTTAACAACTAAGTATTATAAAGAGAAGAAATAAGAGGATTGTTCTCTTTTATCCCTACCTTAAGTCACATCTAAAGCAAATTAATTAAATGAATTCTCTTTAGTGAATGAATTATTATATATTTTAATTATTCTTAGGTTTAGGTTCACTTTAAATAGTCTCATTCAATAAGAAAGGCATCTTAAGATTAATTGGAGTGAATTACTATCACATAACACATGTTTGTTTATTTCTTTTCATTATATATAACATGCATATGATTAAATCATAAACATACCTATACATGCAATATATTTTTGTCACACTTAAATGCAAGATGCATAAATGTATTTCGTACAAAAAGGGGATTCTCATTCATTAGCTAAATACATATTCAAATGTATGAAAGTTCTAAGCAAGTACTTTGCCATTTTTGACCATGAGAACGAGGTAGGAACTTCCTTGGGGCTACTTAAGGTCGTGCATCCCCGGGTGTCCAAACTAGATATACCCACTAATTTAAATACATATGGATGTATAAACAACTATAAGAATAAAGAATCATGCAAAAATTGTATTTAATTTAATTGATTTATTTGTATGAATGAATTAAAGCACTATCTATATTATAATGTCAAAATATATAAGAATGAAATCAAAAGGGTATGTTGCCATTATTTTGCACCAAGGGAGTGAGGTAAAATCCTTCTTGGTGCTACTTAAAGCCGTGCGTCCCTGGAATATCCAGACTAATATACTCACTAACAGTCATACTTATGCAAATCAATATATGAATGAATGAAAGGAACTTCACTTCATACACTAAGTTTATATTCACATGCACCTCTTATGCATGTATAACTATTATCACAACATGTATTATTATTCATTAATAAGCTTTTGAAAATACATTTGAGATTTAATAGTGATAATAGCCACACATATTTTTAATTTAGGCCAACACATGCCACTTGACATAAAGGAAGCTATTTCATTTAATTATTATTTGAAATGCATGATTACAAGTGGCATGCAACATTTAATACAATTGGAGATAAATAAAAGAATATAAGCACATAATTTCATTTAATCCAATTAATTCCTAAGGACAATCATATTAAATAAGCTCATTTAAAACAAACCAAAGTTATTTAATGCAATTTTTGATTTTATATTTAACTTGATTTAAGAGATGTGTGAGAAAGATTTGTTAATCATAATCTCATTCCCCATATGTGTGGATTAATTTGATTTAATAAGAATCAATTAAGTGATTTTTATGGATTGATTAAGTTAAGCATGGATTAAATTAATTAATTAATTCTTACCTATGTTACCTTAAGATAATTGATTTAATAATTATAAGCTAATATAATATGCAAATGAATTGAAAAGTAAATTACAATGCTCCTATGAAATGAAAGGGGTCTAATACAATTAGCTCATAATTATTTAATAATTAGGCTTAAGTAATAATTTTAATTACTTTCATGATTTTCTCACACATATGCGATAATCATAATTTTATTAAGCTTCTTGAACACCTAAAGCTCTACCCAAGATGGATTAAGAACAAATCAAATTTAATTAGATTTTTCAAATTAATTAAACCAATAATCTATTAATCCATCTCTCCTAAAAAAGAAATACTAACTAAAGTTAACAATTATCTTGAAATGAGATGGGCCTAAGGGGAAAAGATAGGGAAAGAGGCCCCCACCTATTTCTATAAGCCATCCAATGGATTAAGCATGATTTAATAAGATTTGAATTCTAATTTAGCTAGTTAAATTTTTAATTAGTTAATTAATTAATAATTAGAACTTTAGTTGAAAAGAGAGAGAAAATTAGAGAAGGGATTAGAAGGGAGGCTCCAATATACTTCCCTAAGTATTCTTACTATTCAACAATGATTAGGGAGTCCAAATATTTAATTAATCATTGTTCATATGCTTAATCACTCTTGAATAAAGTTAAGAGGGTAATTAGGGCTTATTCAACCAATTTTCCTAATTAAGCAACCAATAAATTCCAAGAAAAATAGGGGAAGAAGAGGTCATCCCCCTAAACATTCGAGAAGGTTTTAAATCAATTATATGATTAATTAAAGAGTAATTAAGCTAATTAAGTTTTTAATTAAATCCTAATTAAGCTCTATTTGTTGTTCAAAATTCATTGGAAATATTTTTATTAAATTGTTCTTTGAAATATCTTTAAAATGATCTCTCATTTGTATTTTTTTTGATTTTTCTACAATTAGTTATGAATTTTGAAAGTTTCAACAATAAAAATGGATTAATTAACCATAATTAAAGCCCTAATCCCATCGACGCCACGTGGCATGCTGACATGGCACATTGACAAGGCGTGCTTTCCACATGGAATAACGAGATTGGGTATTTAAGTTATCACATCCGCGTGGATGAGTCAGTCGGCGGTGGACGAGCTTTCTCGTGGATCGTTCAATCTGATCGAACGACCATAATTAATCCCGCAATTTAGAGGGAATAATCAGGCGATTTAAGCATGATTTAATCATGATCGTATGTTCTGATCACGCGGAATGGATGACTCGTGATCTTTTTTCTTTGCGAGCAACAAAATACGGATGTCATACGTCTTTCTCTATTCGATCTGAGCTTACTAGAGCTTGGATTGATTTTAAAATGATCTCACACCATCAAGGGAAGGAGAGGAACACATCCAATGACTAAGATCACATAACATACAAATTTCTTTCACAAAAGACCAACCATGCTTCACCTAGGATACATTTTTGAGGAATTACCTCGCTGAAGCTCAAGATTGGCGGTGGGATTGACGGAGGTAGCTTCGTCTAGTAGAGACGAAGCCTGTTGAGAAGCTTGGGCCTTAATTTGGAGTAGATCCCTTAGACAAACAATCCTGCACTTCAGAGCTTCAGTCTTGATTGAACTCGAGCTTTCGGTGGCTTTGGAGCTTAGGAAATGATTGGGATGGCTTCGATATACTGTGTGGAAGATGTGTGCAAGGTTGATTGAAGTTTTGTAGAGGATTGAGTAAATGGGATTTGGAATTGGTATCCCCCATTTCGGTTTGACATAAAATTATGAGAGGGAGGAATGGAGGAGCTTAGGAACTTAGGGAAAGGCTATGGGAGACTCTCCTTCACTCTCTCTGGCTCAAACGAAGATGATTGGTTGAATTCTCATTCTAATTGATGGGGTATATCCTCTCAATTATTGAGGTGGACAGACGAGATTCAATCCCATTTTTTCACCGGCCAGCCGTCGTTAGACTGCCGAAATTATCTGCATCAGGTCCAAGTTGCTCACCAGGAGTGGGGGAAGGCTTGGGAGGTGGCTCAATGTCTGATATGGGGAGATTTCCTTTCCTTGATCCTTTGGGTGCTTGGTTTGCATGGGAGGTGAGTTAACTCACCTGCCCTTGGTTCATGGCAAGTTCTAGTGTGCTTAGAGTGGGCTAGGAAGGTTAGACATGCTTCATTTGGCAATTGGATGGCTGCCCAAGTGATGGGAGAGTGGACTTTTCCAAATGGGGAAGGAATTCAATGCAATGAGGTTTGTCCAATGGCTAATCCCCTTAGATGGGGCCCGCTTAGCTTATGGGAAGACTTTGGGTTGTTGGGTCAGGTTTGGTCAGCCATCAAAGTCCCATGGGTTGATTTCATGGGTTTTGGCTTCACTTGGTCAAATAGGTTCATATGGGTTTATGTTGGGTTGGGTTGACCAATTGGTCAAATTGGGTCAAACCAAGGCTTAGGTTATGTTCAAATGATGATTTGAAGAGTTTTAGTTCAAATAATTTGAGTTGGTTTGGCTTAGGTTTGATTTTGGCTTATTTGAAATCAAATGGGTCAAATGGGTCAAGTTGACAAATTTGACCAAATTAGGTTGGGTTAGATGTTAGTTCATGTTTAAATGGTTAATTCAAAATGATTGTAGGCTTTGGTTTGAATCAATTTAGGTTTAATTTGAATTTTTGCTAATTTGATCTTTTAGGCCAATTTGGGCTAGGTTGGGTCAAGTTGACCAATTGGTCAAATTGGGCTTGATTATGACTTTGGTCAAGTTTAATAATTGATTTGGAATGAACATGAGTTATTGGTTACAATCAATTTGAGTTAGAATGTGATTTGACCCATTTTGGCTTTTTAGGCTAATTTGGGCCAACTTGGGTCAATTGATGACCAATTTGATTACTTGGTCAAGTTCAATAATTGATTTGGAATGAACTTGAGCTATTGGTTGCAATCAATTTAGGTTAGATTTGGATTTGATCCATTTTGATTTTTTAGGCCAATTTGGGTCAAGTTGGGTCAAATGGCCAATTGAATTTGGTTTGACTCAATCGAGGGTCAAGTCATGTTCAATCATTGATCATGAGTTAGTTTGAATCAATGATTTCAATCAATTTGGCATGTGGTGGGTTTTGGTTTGTTTAGGTTTCATTTGGGCTAAAGGTTGACTTGATAAAAAGAATAAGTTGACTTAGTTTGACCTAATTCAAGGTGGTTGATCATCCTAGGGTGATTATTAATCTTGATATGAGGCTTGGATATCCTTGGTTCAATATAATTTGGGTTAGATTAGAACTTAGTTCAAAAATGATTTTTAGGCCACTTAGGATCAAGTGGACCTAAATGAGTCAGTTGGTTTGGTTTTGGTTTGATTCAAGTTTAGTTGAACTCATATATGAGCCTATGATTAAAATATAAATCCAACAACAATTAATTTGAAGTCTAATAGATTTTGGCTCATTTGAAGTTTTCAAATAAAAAAAGGCTAACTTGGGCTTCACTTGTGTTGACTTGAGTTTGATTTGATTATTGTAATTTATATTTATATTTGGCTAAATGATTGAAGGAAAGCTTGATTCAAGAGAAAATCCATTAGTTTCAGTTTAATTTGGATAAGATTTAGCCAAGTCCAAGAAATTAGCTAAAAAAGCTTGAATTTGGTTTTGGCTTGATTTAAGACTTGGTTTTGGTCATGTGAATTTATATTTCATTTATATTTTAGAATATAAATGAAGATATAAAAGATTCATGAGAAATCACTTGAGTTTGGAGTGATTTGGAAGCAAATTTGACTAAGCTTAAGGATGTAGGTCAAAATGGCTTAAGTAGGGAATTGATTTAGTTTGATTTATTCATGAGAAAACACTACCATTGCCGGTCCCAAGTCTGGATGTAAAAGTGGAGCGTAACCAACGGCCTCGAAGGTACCAGATGGTTGAATACAATGAAAAATGTGCTAGAGTCACATCGGCACCCGTGCAAATAAGCAAGGTTCCCACATTATGGATACGCGCAAAGAAGTTAGTCCATGAAACTAGAATTAGGTTAGGATCTTGGAATATAGGTACTCTTACGTAAATTAATGGAATTAATAGATATTATGGTTTATAGAAAGATAAATATTTTATGTGTTCAAGAAACTAAATGGGTTGGGGAGAAAGCCAAGGAGATTGATAGTACTTTAGGTTTTAAACTTATTCGTAAAAAGTCAACTAGAAATGGTGTAGGTGATTATAGATAAAAGTTTGAAGGATAATATTATACATATTAATAGATGTGGAGATAGAATTATAGCTTTAAAGATTATTGCTGATATTAAGATTATCAATGTTATAAGTGTCTATGCTCCTCAAGTAGGTTTGGAGGTAAGCGCAAAAGAACAATTTTGGAATGAATTAGAGGGATTAATATAAAAGATGCCTCTTGAAGAAAAGTATTTATTGGAGAAGATTTAAATGGACATGTTGGTAGAATGGTAGAAGATTTTAAAAGTATTCATGGTGGTTATGGATATGGAGTGACTAATGAAGAAGGTAGGACTATATTAGATTTTGTTTTAGCTTATGATTTTGTAGTTGCTAACACTTTATTTAAGAAAATAGATGAACATATTATTACTTATAAAAATGGATATAGTAAAACACAGATTGATTATTTTCTGATAAGAAAAATAGATCGTTTAGATTGTAAAGATTATAAGATCATTCCAAGTGAAAATCTAAGTACCCAACATTGATTGTTAGTTTTAAATTTTAAGATGAAAGGTTGTAAGAGAAAAAATAAATCAAATTATTATTTTAGAATTAGATGGGGACACTTAAAGAACACAAATAAAAATATTTTTAAGAGCAAGCTACAAGAGATTAGAATTTGGGATGTTCATGAGGAAGCTAACATTATGTGGGAAAAAATAGCAAGTGAAATTAAGCAAGTTGCTAAAGATGTGCTTGGAGAATCAAAAGGAAAAGCTTCTTTTAATAAGAATAGTTGTTGGTGGAGTTAAAGTGTGCAAGAAAAGATAAAAAATAAGAAGTATTGTTATAAATTTTGGTTTAGATGTAAAAACTCAGAGAATTGGGAAAGATATAAAGTGGCCTGTAAAGATTCTAAGAAAGCAATATATGATACAAAATATTTAGCTTTTAGTGATTTATACAATAGATTAGATATCAAAGAAGGTGAAAGATGTATGAATAAGTTAGCCAACCAAAGAGATAGGAGAAGTAAAGACATAGTTCAAGTGAGGTGTATTAAGGATGAAAATAATAAAATACTTTTTTTAGAAAAGGATATTGAAAATAGGTGGATGAGGTATTTTGAAAAACTTTTTAATTAAGGATCTGAAAGTACGATTGATTTCAGCAACCTTAATACCCTAAATAAAAATAGAGAATTTCATTTTTATCATCGTATTAGTAAATCCGAAGTTAGTGAAGCTTTAAAGAAAATTAAATGTGGAAAAGCAGTAGGACCAGAAAATATTCCAATAGAAGTGTGGAATGTTTAGGAGATCAAGGAATTTCTTGTCTTACAAATCTTTTTAATGTCATTTTAAAGACTAAAAAGATGTCAGATGAGTGGAGAAAGAGTTTGTTGGTTCTTATATTTAAGAATAAAGGTGATGCACAAGAGTGTGCAAATTATAGAGGAATTAAGTTAATGTGTCATACATTAAAATTATGGGAGAGAGTAATTGAGCATAGGTTACGATGTGATACAGAAGTTTCTCACAATCGTTTTTGGTTTCATGCTAGGTAGATCTACTATGGATGCTATACATTTGTTAAGGGGTTTGATGGAGAAGCATAGAAAAAGTAAGGAGGATCTACATATGATATTTATTGATTTAGTGAAAGCTTATGATAAAGTTTCAAGAGATGTTCTTTGGAGAGTTCTAGAACAGAAAGCAGTTAATATTGGTTATATTCAAGTCATTAAGGATATGTATACTAGAGCTGTTACTTGCGTCCAAACATAAGGAGGATTGACAAAATATTTTCCTATTTCACTTGGATTACATTAAGGATCCTTTAAGCCCTTATCTTTTTTACTTTAGTTATGGATGTTCTTAGCATTTACAAGAAGATGTACCTTGGTGCATGCTTTTTGCTGATGACATTCTTCTTGTTGATAAGACTAGAGTGGGAGTCCAACAGAAATTTGAATTATGGAGGTCAACTCTAAAGTCTAAAGGTTTTCGTTTAAGCAGATCTAAAACTGAATATATGGAGTGTAATTTTAGTTGTAGAAGTTATAGTGGTAGTGTTGTGACATTAGGTGAACAAGTCATTAATAAGAGTGAGTGTTTCAGATATTTAGGCTTTATTGTTCAAAATGATGGTGAAATAGATGGAGATGTTATTAGTAGAATTCAAGTTGGATGGTTGAAGTGGAGGAATGCATCTGGCCTATTATGTGATAGAAAAGTTCCACTTAAACTTAAGGGAAATTTTATAAGATGGTGGTAAGACCGCAATGACTTATGGTGCGAATGTTGGCCAATGAAGCATAAGACTAAGTTAAGTGCTACAGAGATGAGGATGCTTAGGTGGATGAGTGACTTTACTCTTAGAGATAGAATGCAAAATGAGTATATTTGGGAACAAGTTGGAGTAGCTCCAGTGGTAGATAAGATTAGGGAGAGTCGCCTTAGATGGTTTGGCCACATAAAGCATCTCAGATGACTGATTAGGAGAGTAGATGCATTATATTTGGTATGTTAAGAAAGGTAGAGGTAGACCTAAAAAAGACTTGGTTAAGATGTATAAAAAATGATCTTAGTATACTTGATTTAAATGAGAATTTGACACATAATAGGACACAATGGAGACGAAGGATTCATGTAGCTGACCCCACCTAGGGGGATTAAGGCTTGTTGTTGTTCTTGTTGTGGAGGAAGCGTTTCATTTATATTTATGAATTTAAATAAAGGAGTAATTGATTTATAAAGAAACTAATTGATTTTGGGTTTATTTGGGTTAAGATTTGAGTAAGCTTATGGAGATAGGTCCATAGGACTTAAGAGGGGATTTGCCTTGGTTTGATTTGGTTTTGGCTATTTGGGTATGGATTTTATTTATATTTGTGGATATAAATGAATGAATAGTTGATTTATAAAGAAATCAATCAAGTTTGGGATAATTTATGTGGAGATTTTGCTAAGCTTATGAGAGTGGGTCATAAGGCTTAAGCAGGAATTTTGATATTGGATTTGATTTTGGGATCGAATCATTTGGTTTAGAATTTGGATTTGGATTTGATAAATGATTGAGGGATTGAATTGATATTTGAGAAAATCAATTGAATCAGGATTGATTTGAATTTGGTTAAGGCTAAGTCCATAAAAAGAAATAAAAGGGCTTAGGAAGAGTTTTGAATTTAATCATGGGATTTTATGGAGAAATCTTGAGCTTGAATTTGATCATGAGATTGATTATGAGTCTTGAAAATTTGGTTTGGGTTTTGTATGAAATTGAGGTTTGGTTTGAGGAATAAAGCATGGATTGAGTTTAGGCTATAGAGTAGGCAAGTCTTCCTAAGTCCTTAAGGCATAACATATTTCTATGTCTAACCATTCTAAGTCTCTAAGCTTAGGTTAACTGTCCATCTAATCGCTAGAAGTGTCTTGAGACTAAGGCGCTCTTAGTGTCTACTAGAGCCCTAGAACTATGATAAGAAAGCTGAGAATTCACTCCAAAAGTGAGGTTAATAGACACTAAGAGATCCATAGTCACATGACACTTTTAATGACTAAGTGAACACTTAACCTAAACCTTGAGATTTAGAAGGATTAGCCACAGGATTAGGCTAAGTATTAAGACCTAGGGAAACTTACCTAGCTCATCCTAACCAAATCTATGCCTATCTCCTTAGCCAAATCTCAATCTCAAATCAATTTCAATCAAATCCAACTAAATCCCAATTATATCCAAACTTCAAACCAAAATCAAATCCAAATAATCTAAGCCTAAGCCCATGATTTAATCCTATGGACTTAGAAAAATCTCTTCAATCCAAAAAAAATTTAATTGATTTTCTTAAATCAACTCAATCCTTCAATCATCATGTCGAGTCATACCAAAAATTATAATAAAAGACAATCAAATCAAATTAAACCAAATCAAACATATCCTAAGCCCATGATTCAAACTTATGGACTTAGCCAAAATTCCCTTCAATTCAAACCAAGATTAATTGATTTTCTTATGAGTCAAATCAATCTTTCAATCACCATTCTAGACCAAAATCTACAATCATAATCACATCCAATCAATTAAAATTAATTCAAATCAAACTAAGTTAACTCATTTAACCTAAAATACCAAAATGAGCCAAAATCCATTCAAACCAAAATCATTTTCAACCAAAGCTATAAACTAATTCCAAATCAATATTCAAACTCAACTAAACTCAAATCAAACCTCAATCTAGCCAATTGACCCATTTAAGCTCAGTTGACTTAAAGTGACCTAAAGGACCCATTTGAGCCAATCTTTAATCCAACACAAATTATATCTAATCAAACAAATCAAAACATCCTACAATGATTGTTGATCACCCTTGATTGATAAATTGCAATCAATAGAGTCAAACCAAGTCAATTTGGTCATTTGACCAAGTTAACCCACTTAACCTACATGAGCCAAATGAGCCAAATCTCATCCTAAGAGAAATTAATTGAAACCAATGATTCACACCAACCTAAAATCAATTCTTGAATATGACTTGATCATCAATTGAGTCAAACTAAATCCAATTGGCCCTTTGACCCAAGTTGACCCAATTAGACCTAAAAGGCCAAATTGGGTCAACTCAAAAACTAACCCAAATTGATTGCAATTAATGACTCAAGTTCATTTCAAATTGAATATTGAACATGTTCAAAGCCTTGATTGAATCCAATTGACCCATTTAGCCCAAATTGATCGAAATGGTCAATTTAGCCTAAATCATTTCTAAATCCAAATTGATAGGAATCAAAGCCTACAATCACCTTCAAATGATCAATCAAACATGAACTAATGTCTAATCCAAGCCAATTTGGTCAAATTGATGAACTTGACCCATTTGACCTATTTGAACCTAAATGAGCCAAAATCAAATATAAGCCTAACCAACCCAAACCAATTACACCAAAATGCTTCAAATCATCATTTGAATTTGACACAAGCCTTAATTTGATCCAATTTGATCAATCGGTCAACTTGATCCAACCTAGCCCAATTTGACCTATATGGGTCAAATTGAGCCAAACCCATTCAAACCAAGCCCCTTAAAACTTAGCATGACCCTTTCTTAGGTCACCTTAGGTCAGCCAAAATCCAACCCAACCTATGTTTGACCCGAATTAACCAAAACCCAATGGGTCAAGCTTGTCAAATGGGATAAATACCCCATTTGAATGGTCAAATCTACTTCCCCTCCACATGGCTGCCTCCTAGGCCTCCACCTAAATAAGAGAGACATTGGTTCACCTGACCCAAAGGTGATTGGGTTAGCATGAGCCAAGTGGAGGTGAGTTCACCCCTCTTTCTCCATTGGCACACTTGGCAACCTAAGGACACCCACTCTCATCCCATGACAGCCACCTTTCCACACTTAGCCAACCAAATCGAGCCACCTCAGCCTCCTCCTACCACCCATGACCACCTGTGGTGGCTACAAGGCCACTAGAAGCCAAGGGAATCAAGGTCATCTGATCCAAGGGAGGAGGGGGTATACCCCCATCTTTTCAATCCAAATCGGAGACACATGCCCTCAATGAGCTTCCTTAGGTCATTTCAAAGCCATTAGAGAGTTTCCTGACATCCCTAAGCCTTCTCGTCTCCAAAAAAAACATAAACTGAGCTCACCCAACACAGAACAACATCCATCTCTATTCAACTCCACTGAAACTCAACCTCATTCAAATTAACTCTTCTCACACGTTCATCGAACTCCGACGAGTTGAAACGAACTCTCCCCCAAGCGATTTGAGCACCATCGATGAGGAATCAATCCTCCAAGACTCCAAGCATAACTCCGGTGAAGATTCCAATGATGTTTGATCCACAGAGCCATCAGTGAGGAATCAAGCCACCATCTTCTCAATTGGGCTTCGCCTCTTCAAGGCGAAGCTACCTCGATCGGTTCACCGCTAATTCAAAGCTCCGATGAGGTATTTTTTGGCAAACCAACCATTTTTCATTTTTTTTCTAGGCCTTTTTGAAAGAAATGTGAATGTCATGTGAATCCAACCATAAGATCCTTGTAGATCACTCCCCTGAAGGTCTGTGATCGATCCCGAGCCTCCTCGAGTTTCAACGAGCTCAATTTGAGCAGAGGAAGGTGGACGGTGTCCATCTTCCATCTCTCGGGGGAAGATAGATCATTCGTTGTCTGCTCCATGTGATTGGAATAGACGGTCATGATCTCCTGTTAGATTTAATCCTATTTTATCCTAAGGGAATCATAGGATTAATCTCCACCGTCCGATCTTAGATCGGACGATGGGGATGAAAGCGCGTTCATCGCTGCCACATCAGCGATTACTCAGATGATTTTAAGTAACCAATCCCGTGGTGCCACTTCAACGATCCGCATTGCGACAATGGGATTAGGCTTAATTAAGGGTTAATTAGTCATTTTAATAGGTGAGGCTTTGAAAAATCATAACTAATTATAAAAAAAATCTAAAAATATATAAATAAATATTCATTTTAAAGGTAAAATATAGGAGATCTAATTAAAAATAATCTCATTTGATTTTGAATAGTAATTAAGGTTTAATTAAAGTTTGAATATATACTTAATTAGCTTAATTAAACCTTAATTGCTTGAGTGATTAATTCCAAACTCAAGGAATTAATTTAATGGGATGACCTCTGCCTCCCATGATTTTCTTGAAATTTATTGCTTAGGTAATTAGGAAAATTGATATTTCAAACCTTAATTACCCCCTTTTACTTAATTTAATGATTAATTAACATTCAAAATAATCAAAATTAGGTAATTAAAACTTATTGATCACTATTTAATAGTGAATGGATGAGGGAGTGGGATTAGGACCTCTTTCCTAATCTCTTTCCTAAATCCATTTCATTTTAAGAGAATTAATTAAGATGAGGATTAATTAAGTGCTTAATTAATCAATTTAGTGATTAAATTAAATCAAATTGAAATGCAAATCACATCAGATAATTAGCAATGAAATTAAGGGATGTGTTCAATAATATAAAGACCCTTTAAGAAATTATGATTAACCCATAAGTGTGGGAAAATCATAAGAGTACTTAATTAGGTTCTTTGACTTAATTAATCTTTAATCATGAACCATTACATTAGGTTCTTTAGGGGCATTGCAATTTTATTTCCTCACATGTTCATTTTATTTATGGCTCATGATTAAATGATTAACTAAATAAAAGAAGCATAAGGAAGAGTAATTAAATGATTTACTTAATGATATAACTTAATTAATTCATAAAATCTACTTAATTATCTTTCTTTAAATCAATTAAAATTACCAATATAAGAATAGGAGTGTTGACCTCACTTTTGGAGTGAACTCTCAACCCCCTTATCATAGATCTAGGACTCTTATAGACACTAAGAGTTTCTTAATCTTAAGACACTTATGGTGATTAGGTGAACACTTAACCTAACCCTAGAGATTTAGAAGAGTTAGCTATAGGAATAGGTTGTGCCCTAGGGATTAAATAGGAGGACTTGTCTACCCTATGACCTAAACCCCATCCTTGCTTTCTTCTTTCAAACCAAACCTGAAATTTAAACCCAAATTCTAAAATCCAAATCATGAGTCAATTCCAAATCAAATGATTGAAACTCATGATTGAATTCAAACCCTAAAATCTTTCCCAAGCCCATTGATTTCATCTTATGGACCAAATCCAAATCACTCCAGACTCAAATGATTTTCTCATAACCCATTTATATCTTCATTTGTATTCATGAATATAAATGAAGTATAAATTCAAATAGCCAAAATTAAACTCAAAGTCAAACCAAAATCCAATTTATACCCTTTTATGCCAAATCCTTGAACTTGGTGAAATACTATCCAACCCAAATCAAAACCCATGAATTTCTTCATGATTCAATCATTTCTTCAACCATTGACTCAAATATAAATATAAACTATAATTATTAAACCAAAGCCAAGCTAACCCAAATCAAGCCCAGGTTAACACTTTTTGACTTGAAATTATCATATGAACCAAAACCCATTTAGCTCCAAATCACTTGCAATTGGATTTACATTTCAATCTTAGGCTCATGTGTGAGTTCAACTAAACTTGAATCAAGCCATGATCAAGCCACTTGACTTATCTAGGCTCACTTGACCCAAAGTGTCATAAAGGATCTTTTTGAGCCAAGTTCTAATCCAACCCAAATTGGATTGAACTAAACTCATCTAAACCTTATAACATGATCAACAATCATCCTAGGTTGATCAATTACCTTTAATTGGGTCAAAAAAAGTCAACCTAGACCATTGACCAAGTCAACACTTAGCCCAAATGAAATCCAAACTAGCCAAAATTCACCATAGGCCAAATTGATTGAAACCATTGACTCAAATCCATTCATAATCAATTATTGAACATGACCAAGCTATCAATTAAGCTAAACCAAGCCTAATTGACCATTTGACTCAAGTTGACCCAAATTGACCTAAAGAGCCAAAATATGTCAAATCACAATCCAACCTAAATTGATTAAAACCAATGGTTCAAGCTCACTCCAAATCACTTGTTGAACTTAACCAAAACCATGATCAAGATCAACTTGACCCAACTTAGCTCAATTTGACCTAAAGGATCAAATTACCTAAAATCCAAATTGAATCCCAATTAAATCAAATCGAAGCCTACAATCATTTTCAATTAACCAATTGAACTTGACTCAACACCTAACCCAATCTAATTTGGTCAAATTGATCAAATTGGTCAACTTGACCCATTTGACCTATATGGATCCAAATGAACCATAATCAAATCCAAAGAAAATTGAACCAAGCCAATGACATCAATACACTCCAATTTGTCATATGAACTTGACCCAACCTTTGGTTTGACCCAATCTGACCAATTGGTCAACTTGACCCAACCTAACCCATTTTAACCTAAATGGGTCAAATAAAACTAAATCAAATCAAATAAACTCCAACCCACTTAAAATTTGGGCTAATCCACTTTTAACCCATTTTAAATCTACCCAAAAGAAACCTATAGCCAAATTACCATTTTTTTTCTTGGGTTTAAGGCATCCTATGAGATAAGACACATGCACATTATGTCATTTTCTCCTCCAAGCCACTTGACACCCAATCATAGGTCCACCTAGGCACCTTGGACCATGGCTAACCTGACCCAACAGTGGTTGGGTCGGCCATTATCCATGGGGAGGTGAAATCACCTCCCCATCCTCATTGGAGCTTGCCAAACTGCCAAGGACAAGCACCTCCTCTATTGAGAGTCACTCTCACACCATCCTCCACTCAAGGGAAGCCAACACACATGATTTCTTGCTAAAATGGAGCTCCCATGGTGACCCCTTGATCAAAGAATCCAAATCAGCCATGGTCATTTAATCCAAGGAATAAGGGGGTATACCCCCCTCATTCTCACTCAAACTTAGACTCTCACCTTCAATTGAACCCTAATAGCTAGAGAGAGAAATCCTAGAGCCATTTCCAAGCTCCCCCAAGTTCCCTAATATCTCCATTTTTTGATTTTACTTGAACCAAAATAGGGGAGCAAACCAGTGAATCCCATTTCTTTATTTCGAAACCAAAGTGCAATTAACTTTGCACACACCTTCCTTGGAGCAAGTCGAGCAAGAATGAATCCTTTCCCAAGCTTCCCAATGGCCAGAGGCTGGAGTTTGATCAAGCTTGATCACCTTCATCTAGCACCTTGGTCTCCCAAGCAAACCACACTAAATAAAAGCTCGTGCGGCTCAACAGGGCTTTATTTCTATCAAATGAAGCTTTCTTAATCGTTGGAACTACCGGTCACAAGCTCTGGTAAGGTATGCCATTGAAATCAATCCTTGAATGAAATTGGTTTGGTCTTTTATGAAAGAAATTTTTATGGCATGTATTTCCAACCATTGGATTTGATTCTCTTGCTTCCCCGAAGGTGTGGGATCATTTTCATCTCCATCCAAGCTAAGGTGAGCTATGACAGAGCGGCCATTGATGGACGATAACCATCCTTCATCACTCGGGAGGAGATAGAACATGGACCGTCCATCCCGCATGATCGGGATGAACAGTCCTGATCAAATCACGCTTAGCTCCCTCTGTTTAATCCCTCAGAACCACAGGTTAGATCTGGTCGTCCAATCTTAGATTGAACAGTTCACGGAAGTGCCACGTGCTCCGCCATCCAAGTCAGCACTCAGATGTGATAACTTAAATAACGAAACCCATTGTGCCACATGGAAAGCATGCTGTGTCAGCCGCCACGTGGCCCAATGGGATTAAGGCTCTAAATAGGGTTAATTAATTTATTCTTAATCCTAAAACTTCCTAAATTTATAACTAATTATAGAGAAATCTTAAAAAATACAAACTTAGATTCATTTTAAAGATTTTTTTGAGTAGAATCTAGAAAATTATTATTAATTGATTTTAAACAGTGAATTTAGTTTAATTAAAAATATAATTAGCCTAATTACTCCCTTATTAATCATCCAATTAATCTCAAACTTTCTATGTATATTTAGGGGGATGACTTCTGCCTCCCCATTTTTTTGGGTATTTTATTATTTGCTTAATTAGGAAAATCAATATATTAAGCCTTAGTCACATTCTTAATATAATTAGTGATAATTAAGCAAATGAATAGTAAATTAATTAATCAATCAAGCTTGTTAACATATGCTAATGATGATGAAGCCTAGGGAAATGTATTGGAACTTCCTCTTCCAATCGTTTCCTTAAACCTTCTCTAATCCCTTAAGTAATTAATTAATTAATACATCTTAATTGATTAATTAATAAAATTAATCAAAACCCAAATCATACATGAACCTTAACTAATTAATTGAGAAGATTTAGGGATTGAGACTTGGACTCCTTTCTTTTCCTCTTTCTCTAAGCCCATCTCACTTTAGTTGGTTAGGGTTAATTCATATTTAATTAACTAAATAATAAACTTAATTAATCCAATTGAACCTAATTTCTCTAATCTAATATTGGGTAGCTCTTTGGGTGTTCAATAACTCAAAGGGGGAGATAATGAAATTATGGTTGACTCACATGTGCGAGAAAACTATAAAAATAGTTAAGTAAGGTCCTTTGAGCTTATTTAACTATTAATCATGAGCCAATTGCATTAAGCCCCTTTCATTTCTTAGGATCATTACGAATTTACTTTCCATGTGATTGCATATCATGTTGACTCATTATTAATTAGTTAATTAACATAAGGTGATGTAGGTTAGGATTAATTAATCCATTTAATTTATACCCTAACATTATTAAATCATAAAATTAACTTAATTACTTCATTATTAAACCAGATTAACTTATACATGGGGAATGAGGATTAGGAACAACAAACTTCTTTCACTTCCCTTAACTTAAATCAAACTCAAAATGAAATGACATTAAAGAAACTTTGATTTATTCTAAGTGGCCTTATTTAATATGATTGTCCTTAGGACTTAATTATATTTGAATGAAATCACATGCTTGTGTTGTGTTATTTATTTCCACTCATGTTAAATGTTACTTGCTATATGAGATCATACATTAATTTCTTTTTAAAATTAATTAAATGAAATGATTTCTTTTATGTCAAATTGCATGTTGATTTAAATTAAATAGGTGTGGCTATTATCACTACTAAATCAAATATTATTTTCAAAAGCCTATAAATCAATTATTGTAAATTAAGTGATGCCAATACCTATAAGCTTGCATGTGTTGATGATATAAGATATGTAACATGAAGTCATCTTTCTTTATCTTACATGGGTTCATATAGAGGTTGCAAATGTATAGTTCATTTGAAAAGAACACAATATTTGCTTAAATCTATTCCTATACATCTCCATGTCAAGACTTAGGAAGTATTTTACATTACATATATAAATCATATTAACCAAATTAAACATAATTTCTTGCATGATTTCTTATTCTTATGGTTCTTTTTGTACATTCATATATATTTGAGAAAGGTGGTATATTAGTATGGACATCCCAGTGCTGTGAGACTTTAAGTAGCCCTAAGTAAGTCTTATACCTTATGCCCCTAGTGTACAAAATAATGATGTCGTACTCACTTAAAACTCTTATACATGTGTATGTGTGATATGACTAATAAATAAGAATCATAAATCACACAACCAAATTAAACATAATTTCTTGCATGATTTCTTATTCTTGGATTATTTTTGTACATTAATATGTATTTGAGAAAAGTGGTATATAAGTCTGGACATCCCGGGACTATGAGGTTTTAAGTAGCCCTAAGTAGGTCTTATACCTTACGCCCCTGATGTAGAAAATATTAGTGTTGTACTTACTAAAGACTTTTATATAGGAGAATGTGTCTTTGATTAATGGATGAAAAGTCCATCTTTTTTATCAAAAAGGCATGTGTGGGCTCCAAAAATTTACCACCGACCTCTCACAATGAAGAGAGTATGATTTAATATCAGTGAAATTTTCAGAAGGCAGATGGAATAGTAGATAAAACACTACCCAAAAATTTCATCCTCATATTATGGGGACTTTAGATCTGGTTTCAGGTTTCCTATAGGTGCAAAAACTTATAGTTGATTAAGGCTAGTTGTTAGGTCGCTTAGTGTGTAGTGTATAATAGCAACTTATGGAGTTTTAAAATTAGATTTATGAAATTTATTATATTTAACTTAAAGCAGATGGTTTGGGGAATAATGACGTGCCCGATCTAGATCCCATGGTTTCGTTATCCCAGGCTATCATGGTCCCTAGTCTTCTTAGTCAGAGGAGGTAGTCGATCCAACTTGACCGAAGGATCCTTATCAACAATACATGGGTTATGTCATCCAAGAAATCCTTGTAGACCTAGGGTGGTGTTTTTCTAAGAAGAAAAGCTTAAGTTTACCTTAGCTAACAAAGGGTTTTTTACCCAATCAAGCATACCCTATGGTTTACAACTCAAAAGGTAGAGCCATTAGGGAGTATACGGGCTACAATCGTGACCGTGATAAAGTGGGGTCATTTCAAGACAACCACCCAGTCAGAGGACTCTGGTCATAACTGCATCATGTAGAGCCTACTGGCCAAGTCATGCAGTCAGAGGACACAGGCCACGTCCTTACTGTCATGAGATTATTTGAGAGTAAATATAGTTATGTACTTGATTTAACTTTTGTGCTTTTGTGAGCTAGGGTTTTCTTAATTTGCCACCTCCGATAAATAATTACAAAAGGTGAATTAGATTTTTTAGCTTTAAGTTTTTAATATTGAATTTCACTTAGACGTTTATAGCTCAGTGATATTTTAAATTCTACATTTAGATTGAGATTCAATCTAAGTTAATTTGCTCTGAAATTGTAATTATATTTTGATTAAAGTATCCCCTCCGGTTAAATTTTTTATTTAACACAGCCATCATCGGGGTGGTTTATTATTTTGTTATTTTAGATCTTATTGACTCTATTAATTTAATAATACAGGATCAGATCTGCTGTCATATGACAGAATCAACTTCTCAGATATTTTATTAAGTTTAAAATATTATAATAATATTATTAGTCTTTTAGGTTTTATTAACCCGGACTTGAACCTAAAATCCAACCGTGAATCAACTGCGACATCCTCGACAAGTTTAAGCATTCAAAGATAAGGTCGTGGCCATGCGGGTTATTGATCAATTTTGAATAGTTACATATATTTGTGACATATATTTGTTTATTCATTGCATAAGATATTTGCACATTCTTTGAGGCTTTTAAATTGGATTTAAGATATCCCTCGAAATACATATGAGTAGCTCATTTTAAGAAACACATATGAATTTCAAAGCGCAATGTACAAGCACTCTTCTTTTATAATGAATACACTACTTCACCATTCACATTGTTTATATGCATCCTGATGCAATGAGTTCATATATGGGATCACCTCATTATGCATGTGTATGCTCAATTCATTCATTTGAAAGTTTGTGCAAGCTTTGAAGAATTTGAATGAGAATAGATTTATTATAGATTTGTGTAATGAATTTATTTTTATTCAAACATTTGCATGTATTTTGGAACACTTGAACCAGAGGAGTGACTGGTATAAGATATATGCAAGGGCATACTTCATGTAATTATATTCAAACAAGTTTACATGTATGAAATTCACCCAAAAAGAAAACTCTAAGCCTCTATGATTTTATCATTCAAAGAGTCTACACATTTTCTACAACTTTCCATTCAATCTTCATTTCATTTTTCATCAATTATATTAAAGGAAATGAATCTTATCAAAAATAGTCTCAAGATACTCTTTAAATTTTCATGAGATGTTTATATACAATGATCTCTAAATTGCTATCCTCACTTTCAACTTTTTGCTTAATATTAAGCATCCATCGATTGCATTACTAGATTCAAATTAAAGATCTTTTATTCCAAACTTTCAATATTCATAGGAATTCATTATTCATTCTACCTTTATGCAGTTAATTTGGAATAAACACATTTTACCCTGTGATAAGAAGATCAATAAGGGGCTCCATTTTAACAACTGCCCATATTCAAGGACAAGCCTTCTTGAATTAAGTTAAGCTCAATTTAGGTCTTGTTCCCATTTCAGAGACATGCATTGATGCTCTTACTCAATATGTATTTCAATGTTTCCAAAGTTTGATTGTTAATAGGAATTTCTTTTTTTTTTTAAACTTTAACATTCAACAAAATCTCTTACCTCATAGCTTCATATTAATAAATTTTCTTCATTTTTTGATTTGTAATTGAATGTGATTGAGTCATACAGAGATTGGTTTCATTCCATGAATAAAGGAAAAGTCTTTCTCCTTCCTTTGAATTCTCTCATACGACTTCTTGTAAGTTCAAACGAGTTCAAAGCTTTTAGGGAAAATTTTACTTGCATGAATTCAATTCTCTTTATATTTTCAATGCATTGTATAATATTGTTGAATATGCATTGAGAAAGCCCTCACTTATATTTATCGGCACATTTTTATAATCATTCTAAATTTGATTTAAATCTATCTTTAACTTTTCAACTCATTTGATAGGATAGATAATGTAATTCAAATGATTACTAAGAAATTTTATTCATGTTTATTGGCAAATTATATGCTCATATTCTTACTAATAATTAAGCCATCCACTCTCTATTGTTTATTTTGGTATTCAAACTTCATGCATCTTCAATTTATTTGACATAGGATGCATGTCATTTAAGTCACTCATTAGTATTCAATTTTCATAAATTTATGTGTATTTGATCTCATTTTATCGTGTAATTGAGCATTGAAATAATCAATTTTAAGTCATTCAATCAATTTGCTTATTTAGATTTTGGCAGCCTCCCAGTGTTGTCCCCATATAGGGGGCTGCATCGGGAGTCTAGGCCTGCTCACCGCTCTACAAGAGCACGTATGAGTGGTATAAACCACGGCCTAGGTATCTTCTTTCCTACCACGCTATAAAGAGCGTGTATAGGTTACCTACACAAAATAAATCATATAATTTTCCCCATCATGCCACGAGCATCACCTATGAGTTTTCCCCGCCGTGCTATAAAGAGCGTGTAAAGGTTCCACTCATCACTCCAAATGCACTGCAATTGAGATTTAAGGAGCATTCAAGTTTGAGTTACAGAATACTAGCATGGATTAGTTTGACTGCTTGGCAAATAAAGATCCCAGCTCAGCAACCAATGAAGCCATTTCCTGCCTATCTCTATGGTTTTCCTGCAAGCAGAGCAACCCAATCTTGAATGCCTCTTTAGACAAATATTTAGCACCCATACTTTCATCGATGACCTTCCATGTCATCCATCATTTCTTCCTGTGTGCATATAGGACCCCTCTTTCTATCAAGTACTTCAGCTTTGTCTTAAGAAAAAGCTCCCTTATCTTAACACTAAACAGATTAGGAATTATGTGAACAGCCATCAAAGCTATGTGAACAACCATCAATAGTAGAAAATTTTGCTACAGTCAATACTATAGCAAGCGTCCTCGAGTGCATCGTGAATGTCCACAAGTTTATCAAGTGGGTTGCTCCATAAAGGACAATAAAGGCACCAAACTCTATAAGCACCCATCTATAAATGAAAAATGAAGACTTCTTCATAAAATAAATGAGCTCTAGTGGAATGGAGAAGTAGGCAAGGGCAATGAAGAAATCAGAGATATATTGATACTTTATTAAAAGCTCATCAATAGGCCATTGTGGTTCAATGCTGTCACAACCTTCCATTTTTAAGGAATTACTATACCTACTATCTTCCTCCTACATCACTTAATCAATGAAGAAGAACTCTGACCATTGAAGAAGAAGAAGCTATAGCGAGCATAGACATGCACTCGTCATCTCCGGATAAGAAGTTGAACGTTGGTTAGCTTGCGTCCAGTCGGGAATGGCGGCATGAGAATAGGAGAATAGGGGAGCTGATGGGGTTTCATCTGAATAGTAGTGTGAATTGAAATGGGATGTTCTCATTCAACTTTTAATCGTGGTGGACGAGCGAAGATTCAAATTTTTTGCTCGTTTATGCTGCTACCTAAGACTGATGGAAAGGGGCTTGTTCGGTGCTGTGAGAGGAGAGGCTCTCAACCTATAGCAAGATGGATGGACAGAGAGCCCTTGCTAGTCAAGAGAAAGAAAGAGGGAGAGAGGAGCAGTTCTTGCTCGGTTTACAGCAGGGAGACGGGCTCGTGCGATCTCTGTGAGAAAAATAGTGATCAACCGGCTAGAGAGGGGGCCCCTCCTTCTATTCCGTGTGTGCCGTATGAGATAAGGTGTAAGGGGTGTATGAGAAAGATGATGTGGCATTGTATATTTGGTCAAATGAGAGGTGGAGGCATGGGAGTGGGCAGCTGCAAGTTCCAAGGCATTGATCAGTTGTCATTAAGAGATAATTAGGTGGATTTATCTCGAAATACATGCTAGTTTAGATGGAATTTTAAGTGCGATAACCTTAATTAAATTGGATGTTTATTCTAGGTAATTTCAATGTTCTGGATACAACGTCATAGTCCATTTCAATATCAGAGGTCGTTTGGTTTGAGTCGACATCGAATCGAGTTAATTTCAACTCTGATTTGCACGTTATTGCTTTTAACTGCTCAATATTTATGCAGACTCAACTGAATTGAGTGCATACCATCTTATTTGATATGTTTTGATATTTTGATGCTAACAACATAATCAATTTTATGAATGGAGGTTATTTAGATGCCATTATAGCCTCCTGACTCTGATATGTGTGTAGGCGCATTGATGATCTCCCTCTTGATCAGTTGACTGTCAGATTGTGTGATATGATATTTTGATTAATTTTGACATTATGAATATGTTAGTAAAGTCTGTTCATCGATTGGAGATTATTTTGAGCAATTTTGGTGATCTTCAATGTATTTTGGGCTTCGATTTGAATAACACAACATCCATAATTCATCAAATTCTCTAAGTTTGCTTGACCTGACCTATGAGAGATATATGGAGGTCAACAAATGCCCCCTCCCCCCAATAAATGTAATTCACATATGAGGCATGTCATATTTGTTGAAGACTAGTTGACCATTCGTGTTAACCATGGATCTCAAATTACTTTAGCTTCAATTTCAATGGGTTCGCTGAGGAGCTTCTTCCACCATCTACTCTCTGCTTCAATGAATTTGTTAAAAATATCTTTCTTTTGTGTATTTGTAGATTTTGATTTTCTCTGGCCCTGGCTTCATGCTTGATTGGGTTTTATGGAGGGATTGATTTGTTCGCTTTAATATTTAAAATTCCTTCTATCCTAGCTTTAAGCTTGACGGACTTGATGAATGATTGACCTGATTTGTCCATATTGACTTGTCAGGAAGCGTATGTATGTCTTCAATCCTGTGCTTATTGCTTTGACGGACTCGTTAAAGGATGCATAATGTTGAGTTATCATTCTAGCAATATGTGCTTTAACAGACTGAATAATCATGAAATTTTTTATTTCGGCCATTGCCTTTGTGTGAACTATGGAGTTGCTTTCTCAGTCCTATGCTTTCTGCTTTGACGGACTTGATGAGAAGATTTGACCTTATCTGTGTTTTATGCTTGATTAGATCATTTGAAAAGAAATTGAAATATCATCTTGCAGGCAATACAAAGATTGATTTGGGGCAGCTCTGAGTTGAGAGTTATTTTCTCAGATTGTCTTGGTCTATTGATCAAGTAGAAATATCTCTTGGATTCTGGTTGATTTTAATCACTAAGCTGAATTTGGCTTGGGATTGAACAACTACTGTCATTAGACTAATGAGGAGGGGTTTTTTCACTGCGGCCTTTTATTATGGCTTGTTGAGTGAGGAGAGCGTCAATGACTCGACCATTTATGGGCTTGTTAAGTCTGACCTTTAGAACCTGCTCGAATCTTTGACTTAAGATGTGATGTATTGGTGGTTTGATTGTCAGACTAACAAACATGGGCTCTTTCACTGCAACCTTTTTTACAGCTTGTTGAGTGAAGAGAGTGTCAGTAACTCGACCATTTATAGGCTTATTGAGTTCGACCTTTAGAACCCATCTGTGTCCTAGACTTGAAGATGTAGATGTTGATATATTTTCCAACTTAGTTGATTGAAGCTTCTAAAATTGAGAGTTCTTCTAGCTTGATCTTCAAAATTTGATGAATCTTGGAGAGAAACTTTTGAGATTTAGGGTTATCATTTTATGCTTGGAGTTGCTTTTTTTTGTTCTTGCAAGAGTCTGCAACTTTGACCATGACAGTTATAGATATATTCAGAGATCTCAGCATAAAGCTCGATGTCAACCTAAATATATATAAGAAGATCTCCTGCCTATCAGGAGAGAGTTGAACAACCTTGATCATAAAAATAAATGCTCTTATCTAATAGGGGGATTGTAGATTAGTTCAAAAATATATTACAAAGCTTTGATTTCCTTTATTCTAAAATAGATATGATATATTTTTCAATCATAATATGTATCTATCTAAGGATCTCAGCTTAAAGCACAATGTCGACTTAGATAAATATATAAAAAAATGCCTCCTATCTAATAGGGGAGTTTTTGCAATAGCTGTTGAGAGAATTTAGAATGTCTTTGGTCATATATTTGTGCTTTCAGACTTATTGAAGACTTCCTCTAAAGAGTTTGAAATTTATATTTTTCTCGTGTCCTGGCTTCATGCCTTAGTGGACTTAATGGAGTTGATGATTTGTTGGCGAGATGAGAACATCTTTGGTCCTATGTTTGGTGCTGGATAGACTTGTTGAATATTCATTCTGGAAATTTAAAATTTATATTTTCCTCTTGTCATGGCTTCGTGCCTTAGTGGACTTGATGAAGTTGATGAATTGTTGGTGAGATGAGAACATCTTCGATCATATGCTTTGTGCTGGTGGTGAATTATATTCCTGCCTTCATCTATCCTACTTTTAAAAAGAGGATAAATGAAAATAAAAATATAAATAACATCTTGTTGGGACACCACGCAGATTTGTAGATGTTTTTATTATGGTGATTGTGTATGATATTGAGGAGAGGTGTACTATTTTGAAAGATAGGAGTCGCCACCCTACAATGGACCTAATCACCTCAATAAGGACTCCTAAGGACTATGGGTCTTTGGAATGTACTAGAGATTCTTCTCCTACTTTACATGGAAAAGTAAAGCAGAATTTATTTTAAATTAGGTTGGTTAAGTTCTCTATAGGGGCAAGCCCCTATAGTTAATTACATCCTACAAAACATGATTCCTTATGAATACCGATTAAGATCTCCAAAGATTTTGAAGGGTAGGACTATCAATTGATTGGTTTATTTTTAGAAAAGTCAAGTGGGGTTGATCAAGAGGAGGCAGTTCTCGTCGAAGCCAAATGAAGATAAGTAGGGGATGCTTAGGATAGTAGGAAGCCTAGCAAGCACCCCAAACTATCCTATGGATGGGCTTTACATTTTTGAAATTGAATTGATTTATTTTAGTTGAATTTTTGTTAAAAATCTAGGGCTTATAATTTCATAATACAAGGTCATGGAAATGCCTAAGAGGTGAGGATTTATGCTCATAGTCCACAAAGAGAAGTAGCAACCTCTGAACCTAAATCTAGGGAGATTTGGCAAGGGCTAAAAGCACGATCTAAATCTAAGATAAAAAAATGGATATTTGGTTTACCTCCATAAGAGAGGATAAACTACCAGACTGTTACACTTACAACCGCTTGCGGGTGGCCACCAACTAACTCCTCCTATGATTTTAAAACATGTAGGCAAGTCAAATGCTTTAGCAAGATAGCTAGACTATTATTTATTTAGAAAGAGACTAAGTCCTCAAATAGAGTCCCTAAGAGACTAGATTATGTAGGGCATGATTTAATGACTTAAATCTAATACAAATTTTGTTACATTTTTATTTTCATTTTGGACAATCAATCCAAAATCAGCTAGAGAAAGAGGTGTGTTTCTACCATGGCGCTCAATGGTCAAGCCAAGTTCTCTGATAAAGGTGGAAGCCTTCCAAGTCAAGAGTGAAATAATATACTTTTTATGCATGATGTGAGAAAAGTAATACAATATCTAGCTAAGGGGTTGCAATTCTTTTATCTTGATTTATAACCTAGGATTTAGATGAGGTTATGAGTTATTTAATTTTTAGTTTGAATTGATTAGTTGGGTAGAAAATTTATTTTCCTAACAATCTAATCGTCATCCAGGCCATACATCAAAGTAAAGAATAAACTAGAAAAAATGTCATCTTAATGCATTAGCTAAACAAATATAAATCAATTTATAAAGTTAGCACAAAAGAAATAAGAGGTCATTTGTGGTCGGGCTCCATCATATAAACTTGAAAATAAATTGGGTAGCTGAGCTCTACCCTTATACAATCTGGATTACAAATGAATAAATTATAATCAAGAAGGAATTCATTATTATGGGGGGTCTTCATTCTTCTTTCTTCTTTTGATTGGTTGGAATGTGGTTGCTCCAAAGGCTTCACATGATACATAAGACATAATCTTATAACCAATGTTCATCCTAATTCTCCATAACAATCATTCCAAAATCCTAATTGCAAAATTACATGAAAATAGGAAAAAGAAATCTAACTAAAACTTGCAAAACAAAGATTTGTTAAACAAACCATACAATCCCAAGCATATATATATATAAATTAGACAGCACCCCACACATGGGTAACCAATCCCACCTAGCCTATTTCGGATTATGCTTAGGGGTATAAGCACCTGCACAGTAAAAGTAGTTATATTTTTGTTATTGCGCGCCTTAAGCACAATCCCCTGCAGAAGATAACTGTTAGCCTAAGATCGCCCTACCATTCAGTCTACGAACATACACCCTAATATCCAGACTAAAATAATGCATCATAAAATAAAAATAAACTTCAAATCATGCACCGCCATAACATAAAGCTAGAAATGGTGACTTAGCCTAATGTGTGTGCCATTTAAGATTTATGTGGTATGCTTAGCTAGGCTTTAAGGTTGAAGTTTTCTAAGTATGAAAATATTCAACTTAGAGAGTTTGTTTCATGTACGTGATTTAGTTACTTTGGTTGATTTTATTTTGTATTTTGATTTGGTTTGAATGAATCCTACAATTAATTACTAAGTTGTAAAGGGAGGAAAAGAGAAGAGAATTTCTCATTCCTCCTTACCTTAAGTAATTTCTAAGGTAGATTCATATTTGATTGTTCTTTAGTGAATATTTTATTATGTGATTTTATTAATCCTAAGTTTAGATTTTTTTCCTAAACAAATATATTAAAAAAGAAAGGCATTTTAAGATTAAGTAAAGTGAAATACTATCACAAAACACACAACACTACATTTCTTTCCCAACAGGTGTAACATGCATATGGATGAATCCTAAGCATATCTATACATGCAAATGGAAATATTTAGCACGCCTTACTGATGAATGCTAAAGGATGTTACTTAAGAAAATTTGGATATTTCATGATGCATGATTTTGTTAAGTAGAAGAGAGTGATTCTTTTATCCATTTTTCATATGCACATTTGCAAGTATAAAAGACATAAGTGAGTATGACATCATTGTTAGTACCACGGGTGTAAGGTACAAGACCTACTTAGGGCTACTTAAAGCCTTACAACCCCGGGATTGTCCAGATTAATATACCATTTTTCATGTACAAAGAGAAATGCATAGAAAGAGAATCATACAAAAAGTTTATGTTTGTTTGATTTTGGTTTGATTATTTAGTTTACATGTATGATGTGGAGTTCCTTCTTAAGTTATGACATAGGAGTGTATAGGAATGAATTTAGGCTAGTTTTTTGTCCTTTTCAAATGGACTATACACTTGGCAAATCCCATACAAACTTATGTTAAGAGAGAGAAGAAAATCAAATAACACATTTTATACTATTCACATGCAAGTTTATAAGTACTTATAAATAACATACTTTTCATTTATAATATTTGACTTCTATATTTTAAAAATAGTTTTGGATTTAATATTGATAATAGTCATTCATATTCTTACTTTGGCCAAAACATGCAATCTGACATAAAGGAAACATATCATTTTAATTTTATTTTTAAAGGATATAAATGCATGATTTTCATATGGCATACACATTTAGCATAATAGGAAAGAAATAAAGTGATGAAATCATGTAAATTCATTCACCATAATTAATTCGTAGAGACAATCTTATGAGATAGGATTATTTAAAGTAAATCAAATTTATTTTAAGAAAATTTTGTTTTATTTTGAGTTTAATTTGAATTTAGGGAATGTGAAAGCGTTTGCTAGTCCTAACCCATTTCCCTAATGTGTGAGTTTATTTAGTTTATTTTTAGAACCATTAGATGATTTTTATATTTTTGTTTAGGTTAATGTGTGAATTAAGTGCATTAATTACCCCTTTCCTACACCACTTTAGCATATTTAATCAAATAGTTATGAGCTAATGTATGGCATAAAATCACACAAGGAATTTAAATCAGCAATGCACCTAGGAAAGAAATGGTCTATTGCAATTGGGTCATAATTAATGATTAAGTAAGCTAAAAGGTTTAATTTAAGTATTTTCATAACCCTTCCCACACACGTGGGTTGGATTTTGACTTCCTTAAGTTACTTAGGTTATTGAACACCTAAGCACCCACCCAAGATGAATTGGTTAAGTTTTGGAATGTTTTGAAAATTTTATTAAGTTAGTTAAGTAGGTGATTAATGGATTAACCCTTAATTAATTTTGAATTAAGGAAGGAAAGGAGTTTAGGAAAAATTCCCCAAACCCATTCCATAAACCTCTTATTTACTTAAATAAAGCTTAATTAATTTAATAAAGGATTAAACTACTGTTCACATGCTTAATTACCCTTAATTACATAAAGAGAGTGATTAAGGATTCATTAATTTATTTTCCTAATTAACTCATCAACAAATCCCAAGAAAATTAGGGGAGGCAGAGGTCATCCCACTAAATGCATCTAGGAAATTTGAGGGAGTAATTAGGGTTATTAAATTTTCACTAAAACTCTAATTAAGGAAAATGCACTATTCAAAATTTATTAGAAATAATTTTAGCGAATTCCTTACTGAATTATCTTCATAATGCATTTTATTTTGTATTTTTTTGATTTTTCTACATTTAGTTATGAATATTTGAAGATTCAGTGATTAAGGAATTAATTAAAATTGCTAATTATATAACTAATCCTATCGGCGCCACGTGGATCACTGACGCGACACGTGCTTTCCACATGGTGTGATGGGTTTGATTATTCAAGTTGCCACATCCCAGTGCCACGTCACCAGCGGTGCTACACGCTTTCTCTCTGGATTGTCCAATCAAGGATCAGACGATTGAGATCGAGCCCATGGTTCTTAAGAGATAAATCAGAGGATCATACGTGGCTTGATCAGGACCATCCATCCAAAATGAGTGGATGGATGGTTCGTGATCCATCATTGGGTGTGCCTGCGGGAGAGGGCATCCGTCCACTCTTTAGGGCAAGATCCGAGCTCGATTGAGCTCGGATTCAACTCAAACTCAACCCACACCATCATCATGCAAGGGGCAAGACATCCAATGATCAATTTTACTTGAGATAAAAATTCTCTTCACAAAGGACCAGACACTCCCTATTCTAGGCTCAGTTTGAAGGCATACCTCATCGGAGGCTATCACCGGCACTCCCAACAATCGAGGTAGCTTCGTTTAGTGGAGATGAAGCCCTGTTGAAAGTTTCAAGCCTTGGGATGAAGTGGATCTTCCTATGGACCAAGCTCCTCTTTAAATGCTCATGGCCTTGGTCTTGCTCCCACCTCCCTTGCCTTTGAAGCTTTGAAGAAGGTTTGGATGAGTTTGATTAGGTTCTCTCAGAGTGCTTGCAAGAGGAATTGGATTGATATTGTGTATTGGATGAATTGGAAATTGCCTTAGCCTCCCCTATTTTTGGTTTGAAGGAATCAAAAATTGGAGAATGCTAAATGCTTGAGGATTGCTTGAGAGAGCTTAGGGAGCTTTCCTTAGGTCTCTCTCAGTAAATCTAGTGTGAGTGTGTTGGATTCAAGTGAAATTAGGGGGAGTATATCTCCCTTAAAGGATCGGATGAAGCTCTCCTTCCATTTTGATCAAATTCACCTTCTTCAATGGATTGTTTAGGCCGTTTGACCTTGCACATTGTTTGGTTTGGCCAGAGGGAGGTAATGGAGGAGTTCGTGTGCTGATTTTGGGTGGAGGAGTGATTGTCATGTGCTTGAAATGAAGGGAGTGGTCAGTTTTGACCTTGGGTTGGGTTTGGCTAACCCATACCCATTGGGTCATGTGCACCATGCTCACTAGTTTCCACTTGGTCCACTAAGAGAGTGTCAAGTGGCTATGAAGAGGATTTGACCAAATTGTAAGTGAATTTGGCCAAGAATTGCCCTTTGACCTAGGGGTAAAATGGTCATTTGTCTTGGATTTCAGTTTGAGTATGTTTGGTATGATTTAAAAGTGGGTTGGGCCAAGTTTCAATGAATTTGGAATTGATTTGATGTGATTTGGCTCATGTTGACCCATTTAGGTCAAATGGGTCAACTTTACCAATTGTCAAACTAGGTCAAATCAAGGGTTGGGTCAAGTTCATATGACCATTTAAAATATTTTGGCATCATTGGTTTGGTTCAATTAATTTTATTTATATTTGGTTCATTTGATTTCATTTAGGTCAAATGGGTCAAGTTGACGAATTTGACCCATTTGACTTATTTGGGTTAGGTCATGGGTTGGTTTAGGCTTCATTGGTCATATGAAATGTATTGGTATTTTTATTTCCAATCAATTTTAGTTTAATTTAATTTTGGCTCAATTTGACCATTTAGGTCAAGTTGGTTTCAAGGTCAATTGGGCTAGGTTGGGTCTAGTTGGCCAATTGAGGCTTTGGTCAAGTTTAATAATTGATTTGGAATGAACTTGACCTATTGGTTTCAATCAGTTTGGCTTAGATCAAGTTTTGACATATTTTGACTTTTTAGGTCAAGTTGGGTCAACTTGGGTCAAGTGGCCAATTGGGCTAGGTTAGGCTCAAATGATGACTTGGTCAAGTTCAAACATTGATTATGAATTGATTTTGATCAATAGTTTCAATCAATTTGGCCTATGGTGGATTTTGGCTAGTTTAGGTTTCATTTTAGCTAAGTGTTGACTTGGTCAACCCTTAGGTTTGACTCGATTTGACCTAATTTGAGTGATTGACCATCTCATGATGATTGTTGCTCATAATGTGGGGCTTAGGTGTGCATAGTTCAATCCAATTTGGGTAGGATTAGAATTTGGCTCATAAGGGATACTTTAAGTCACTTTGGATCAAGTGAGCCTAACTGGGTCAATTGACTTGAACAAAGCTTGAATCAAGTTTGATTGAACTCACATATGGACTTATGATTGAAATATAAATCTATTTGCATGTGATTTGAAGTCAAATGAGTTTTGATTCATTTGACAATTTCATGTTCAAAGGGGTGAACATGAGTTTGACTTAGGTTTGATTTTTGAATTTAGTTTTGGTTTGATGATTGAAGTTTATGTTTATATTTGACTTCATGATTGAAGGATTGATTGAATCATCATGAAAAATCAAAGGTTTGGCTTGATTTGAATTTGATTTATCTAAGTTCAAGAATTTGACTTGAAAGACTTAGGTTGAATTTTGGTTGAATTTGGATTTAATTTTTGAATTTAGTTTTGGTTTAATGATTGAAGTTTATGTTTATATTTGGATTTAAGATTGAAGGATTGATTGAACCATGAATAAAAATCAAGAGTTTGGCTTGATTTGAATTTGATTTGGCTAAGCACAAGATTTTGACTTAAAAGGCTTAGGTTGAATTTTAGTTGAATTTGAAGTTGATTTTTGAATTGATTTTTGGATATTTGAATTTATATTTCATTTATATTTGTGAATATAAATGAGAATATAAATGGGTTATGAGAAAATATCTTGAATTTGATTTGATTTGGATTTGATTCAAGCTAAGTCCATAAGATAGAATCAGAGTACTTAGGAATGATTTTTGAGCTTGGAATTTCAATCATGGGGTTTCAATAATTTGGAATTGATTGATGATTTGAGAAAATCCATCAAGTTGGAATTGATTTGAGTTTGAAGTTGATTTGATTTGGAGTTTGACTTTAAAATGAGGAAGTGAGGATTTGGTTCAAGCTATAGGGTAGGCAAATTTTCCTAACACCCCTAAGGCATGACCTATTCCTATGATTAACTCTTCTAAGTCGCTAGGGTTAGGTTGAGTGTTCACATACTCACTAGAAGTGTCATAAGACTAAGGAGACTCTTAGTGTCTAAGAGAACACTTATGTCTAAGATGGAGTGGTTGAGAGCTCATCCTAAAAATGAGGTCAACAGTGCTTTGACGGACTTGTAGAAGACTCCATCTCAAAGATTCATATCTTGTATTTCCTTATGCCCTAGCTCGTGCCTTGACGAATTTGATGGAGGAAAGCCCTGAATTGTCTTGAAGACTTGTCAAATGATACAAAATTACCTTCTGCCCTAGATTTCTGCTTTCGTGTGCTTATAGAATGATGTTCGTCGATGACCTAGCCCTCAGAGCTTATGTTAGATCAATGGCAAAGAGTCATCAGTCCAATGCTTTACGCGTAACAGACATGTTGATGACATAACTCCCTTAGTTATGCCTTTGGCTTTGTATGAACATTGGGATGACTTCTTCGATCTCTTATTTTTTTTGCTTGTTTGGACTTGTCGAAGAAAAGTTTCCCTCGGTCTTTGTTTTATGCTTAACAGACTTGTTGAAGGAGTTAGGATTTCATATTTTTTATTGATACCAAACTCAACTTAGTGCCTTCTTTAGTGAGGATATTTTTGTTGGATTTTGGAAAATGATCCTACGACCATTGGGGATGATCTCCCAAACTAGGCCACCGAACTCACGAAGTTAGAGCAATTTGGAGATTTAGATGCTCATGTCTTTAAGCTAACAAAGTTGGAGGATCCCTTACTGTGGCCTTTGTGGTGTGTTGAGTAAGCATACCTATCAACGACTCGACCATATTTGGGCATGTTGAGTTTGACTTTATGCACCCACTTGAGTCTTGGACTTAAGTAATTAATGGAGGATTTTATGATCGGGCTAACGAGATGGGGGATCTCTTACTACGGCCTTTGTGGCATGTTGAGTAAGCAGACATTTCAGTGACTCGGCCATATTTGGGCTTGTTGAGTCTGACCTTATGCACCCACTCAAGCCCTAGATTTGATGTATGGATGGAAGATGTGTTTCCAATTTGATTTGTTGTAGTTTACAGACTTGAAAATTTCTCTATTTGGTTGTTATAACTTTGAGACTTATAAAGTTTGAATATGTATATGGCAATCTCGGCCTTAGGCGTGATGTCAACCCAAATACAATAGAAAATTTCTCTATTTGGTCGTTATAACTTTGAGACTTATAAAGTTTCACAAGGAGAGCTTGATATTTTACTGTAAAATTTGAAAATGCCCCCTATCTAACAGGGAGATTTTTGCTTCATTTTTGAAAATGCATTCTTGTATTATAAGAGAATTTCCAAGCAAAACTTACATAATTAATGATAGTGAGGAATAATTAGTCTTCTTAGCACCAGGACGAATTCTCCTTCTTGAAAAGCTCAAGGACGCACCGAATGATCGAATGTATTCTTGTGATTATATTCTTATGTGTAATACTTTTTCAAATATCGATCATTAATTGGCGACATTGGCCTTTCACCATTGAAATCGATAAGCTGGTAGGCTCTTCCCTGATATACTTTCTCAACGATGAAGGGTCCTTCCCAATTAAGCTCAAATTTATCGTCAATTTTACTATGAGGAATAATTGGTTTTATCAGCACCAAGACTAATTCCCCATCATGAAAGGTTTGAGGACGCACCATATAATCGAATGCTTTGGACATCCTCGCTTGTAGACTTCTAAAATTCTACTGAGCTTGGAGCCTAATTTTGTCAAGCGTGTCAACCTCTTCCATCCGTAGATGGACATGCTCATCTTGAGTGAGATTGTATTGAATGGCTACTCGGAGTAAAGGTAGTTCAACTTCAAGTGGCAAGACTGCTTCAACTCCAAATACTAATCTATAAGGAGTAGATTTTGTGAGAGTACAGTCCAGATGTCACACCGTTATCTTTATTTAAGGCAGTTTCACTTTGAGGTTTTAGCCTCGAAATTTGCATACCTTTTTACTAGGACCTTTCGATGGCAGATTCTTGGACCTATGGTCCAAGTGTCACGCCTCGATGCTCACCATACGGGACTTGAATTGGTTGACATATTGTCAGAGTTGTAGTTGGAGGTCTCCTTGAAAGAGTAATTCTAGCCTCCTTGATGATAAGATCTTAATATTTTATTTTTTTCAGTTCTTTCTCCTTAGCAACTTTGAGGATTTAATGCACTCTTGAATATATAATTTTGAGTTTCCTCACTAGAGAAGCTAGAACCTGATGTTGTCAAGTCCAGAAGAACTATTTGATTTGACTAGTTGAGCTGTTCCACTTTACCCATCTTAGGCTATCAAATCTGTTATGGGTTGGAACACTCGCTTATGGTTCCATAGCTGATTGTATAACTTTCTCAAATAATGGTCTGAGCATGCGCTCAAAGATTTCTCTTTCTTTATCTCGGGTTAGTTTTTCTAGATGAAGAAGCTTATGCATTGCTACTTCTTCTTGCGATTTTGGACTTTATATTTATTTTCCTTTTACTGGACCTTTCGGCAATGGATTCCTGGACATGCGGTCCACATGTCACGCTCTAATGTTCACCGTACGAGACATACATACTTAGCTTAGTGATAAGTCATCAATAAAAAATTACAACTTTCTTGATTTAGTTTTAGTCATTCTCAACTAACATTGGCCATTTGGAATTTTCCCTTCATTAGGCATTTCACTTTTGCAACTTTGAGAACTTTGTGTGCTTTATAGACAGAGCCTTCAGATTGCAGTGCTAATTGCGTAACTAGTGGTTCAGGCCATAGTTACCAAGCTCATAGCTCAATATTTCTTCTCCTCATCTCTTTCAAGATAATCATTCTTCATGAACATCAAGATGGCCCGACTGAATTCACCTTATTGGTAATGTTGAGTGGGAAGTTCATTTATATGTTTGATGGCTTCTCCACTAAATCTTCAATCAAAGTCTATACTGAATCTCCAATTCAATATGTGAAGTGAACATCTCCCCAATCAAGGGGATTGCAGTCAAAATTGACTTCTTTTTTTAGGAGGTAAAATTGATTAGTGACGGCATATCCTAGAGGACTCTCTAAGATTTCAACTATCATGAGCTTCATTAAAGGGATTATATCTTCTATATTCACTTTGGATGAAATTTATCCTCAGCAAATCTCTAGAAGTATACACCAGAAGTCACACCTTTTCTTTCCTCTATAATAATTTGTTCACAAGGCTTCGGCCTTCAAATCTGTTTACCCTTCCACCAGGACCTTTCGACAACGGATTCTTAGACTCGTAGACCAAGTGTCACATTTCGATGCTCATCGTGCATGGCTTGTTTAGAACAATATTGAATTCTTACTAGCACTGATGATAGCTTTCTTGTTGAAACTTTCTCATTTTCTCTAATAATCGTGCCTTGATACTTTTTCTTCATAAGACCCAACTTCTTGACAACTTTCAGCATCCTGTACACTCTGGAGGACAGAGTCTCAGGATGCCTCCTTCATGGGGTTATAGCTTGGTGCCGCTGCTCCCAAAATGATTGTTTGATATCACCTGTAGAGCTGTTCACCCACTTAAGATTTTCAAACTTGTTGTGGGTGGGAACACTCGCTTCTGGCATCAAGTCTGGTCGCATGGCTAGCGATTCATGCAGTAATTTTTGAGCTCACAGTTCAACATTTCTTCTCCTTCTTTGCCTTCTAGTTAGTTTTACTTTAGATGAGGAAGCTTCAGCATCATGCCTTCTTAATGTGAAAGGTTCAATTCACAAAGTGGTCGCATTCATAGGCATGACTGAAACTTTCTACCTAGTGATAATTCTTTTCATGACTAGCGCATCAGAATGACCCAATCTTTCAAATACAAAGGCTCCCTTTCGAGGAACCTCTGTAGCAGTAATGGCCATTTCAGTTGTTCTCCTCTCCCGCATAAGTTGATGTGTACAATATGAAGATGCTTCAAGTAGAGAATCATTTGCAGCAGCGATAGCTGGAAAGTTTACACTACCAAATAAATGGTAGCTCCAACATCCCCAATATTGATAATAGCATTAGCTAGACAAATTTTAACTCCGTGACCTAGCTTTATGATGAACTGTATGCTATGAAGATCCATTTAATATAAAGAGCAAGTAGATTAGTCATAAAGATATGATTGACTTAGATTTAATTTCATTGATAATTGATTTTAAATTTTAATTTTTAATTATACTCTACTATTACTATAACTTAGATTCAACTAGCCAAAGATGGAAAGAGAAACCTGTTCCCAACGGAGTTGCCAGAAATCTGTGGGCTCCGAAAATTCACCACCGACCTCTAACATTGAAGAGAGTATGATTTAATATCGGTGAAATTTTTAGAAGGTAGATGGAATAGTAGATAAGACACTACCCAGAGATTTGATTCTCATATTGTGAGGACTTTAGATCTGGTTCCAAGTTTCCTGTAGGTGCAAGCACCTATAGTTAATTACCCCTCTCAATGCTGAGAGAGAACTTTCGATTAAGGCTAGTCATTAGGTCGCTTAGTGCATAGCGTATAATAGCAGCATGTGGAGTTTAAAATTTACATTATTAAATTCATTATATTTAACTTAAAGTGGATGGTTGGGAGAACGATGACACACCCAATCTAGATCCCATAGTTTCGTCATTCCGGGCTATCGTGGTCCCTAGTCTACTTAATCAAAGGAGGTAGTCGACCCAACCTGACTGAAGGATCCTTATCAACAACACATGGGTTACACCATCCAAATAATCCTTGTAGACCTGGGGTGGTGTTTGTCTATAGAGACAAACTTAAGTCTACCTTAGCTAAAAGAGGAATTTTTTCCTAATCAAGTATACCCTGTGATTCACAACTCAAATGGTAGAGCCATTGGGGAGCATACGAGCTACAGTCATAACTATGATATAGTGGAGTCATTTGGTGACAACCACCGTGAGAACTTCAGAACTGCATCATGTGGAGCCTCTGCAGGCCATACTAGAGGGCACGAGCCACATCCTTACTGACATGAGATTGTTTGAGAGTAAACATAGTTGTGTACTTGGTTTGACTTTGGCACCTTTGTGAGCTAGGGTTTTGTTAATTTATCACATTCGATAAATAATTATGGAAGGTGAATTGGATTTTTAGCTTTAAGTTTTTAAAATTGAATTTCACTTAGACGTTTATAGCTCAATGATATTTTACTGCATGTAGATTGGGATTCAATCTAAGTTAATTTGCTTTGAAATTATAATCATATTTTGATTGAAGTATCCCCTCCTGTTAAAATTTTTATTTAACACAACCATCATCGGGGAGATTTATTGTTTCCCTATTTCAGATCCTGCCGACTCTATTAATTTAATAATAGAGGATCAGATCTACTGTCATATGATAGAATTAGCTTCTCAAATATTTTATTAGGTTGAAGATATTATAATAACATCATTAGATTTTTAGGTTTTGTTAAACCGGACCCGGTCCTAAGACCCAACCGGGAATCAACCCGCGCAACATCGTCAGACACTAAGTTTAAGCATTCAACATAGTGTCAGGGCCCATGCATGTTATTGATCGATTTTGAATAGTTACATATATTTATTTATTCATTGCGTAAGATATTTGCACATGCTTTGAGGTTTTTAAATTATATTTAAGATATCCCTTGAAATATATGTGAGTATCTCATTTTAAGAAACACATATGAATTTCAAGGCACTATGTATAAGCACTCTTCTTTAATAATGAATGCACTACTTCACCATTCACATAGTTTACACGCATCCCGATGCAATGAGTTCATATATGGGATCACCTCGTAATCCATGTGTATGTTCAATTCATTCATTTGAAAGTTTGTACAAGATTTGAAGCATTCGAATGAGAATATATTTATTCTAGATTTGTGTAAAGAATTTATTTTTATTCAAGCATTTGCATGTATTTTCGAACATTTGAACCAGAGGAGTGACTGTTATAAGATATGTGCAAGGGCATACTTCATGCAATTATATTCAAATAAGTTTACATATATGAAATTCACCCAAAAAGAAAACTCCAAGCCTCTATGATTTTATCATTCAAAGAGTCTTCACATTTTCAACAACTTGCCATTCAATCTTCATTTCATTTTTCATCAATTATATTAAAGGAAATGAATCTCATCAAAAATAGCCTCATGATACTCTTTAAATTTTCATGAGATGTTTATATAGAACGATCTCTGAATCCCTATCCTCACTATCAACTTTTTGCTTAAGATTAAACATCCATCGATTGCATTACTAGATTCAGATTAAAGATCTTTTATTCCAAACTTTTAATATTCATAAGAATTTATTATTCATTCTACCTTTATGCAGTCAATTTGGAATAAACACAATTTACCCTGTGATAAGAAGATCATTAATGGGCTTCATTTTAACAACTGCCCACATTCAAGGACAAGCCTTCTTGAATTTAGTTAAGCTCAATTTAGGTCTTGTTCCCATTTCAGAGACATGCATTGATGCTTTTACTCAATATGGATTTCAATGTTTCCAAAGTTTGATAGTTAATAAAAATTTCTTCTTTTTTTTAACTTTAACATTCAACAAAATCTATTACCTCATAGCTTCATATTAATAATTTTTCTTCATTTTATGATTTTAATAGAATGTGGTTGAGCCATACAGAGATTGGTTTCATTCCATGAATAAAGGAAAAGTCTTTCTCCTTCCCTTGAATTCTCTCATATGATTTCTTGCAAGTTCAAACAAGTTCAAAGCTTTTTGGGAAAATTTTACTTGCATGAATTCAATTTTCTTTATATTTTCAATGCATAGTATAATATTATTGAATGTGCATTGAGAAATCCCTCACTTATATTTATCGGCAAATTTTTATAATCATTCTAAATTTGATTCAAATCTATCTTTAACTTTTCAACTCATTTGATAGGATAGATAAGGTAATTCAAATGATCTGTAAGAAATTTTATTTATGCTTATTGACAAATTATATGCTCATATTCTTACTAGTAATTAGGCCATCCACTCTCTATTGTTTTTTTGGTATTCAAACTTTATGCATCTTCAATTTATTTGACATAGAATGCATGTCATTTAAGTCACTCATTAGTATTCAATTTTCATATATTTATGTGTATTTGATCTCATTTTATCGTGTAATTGAGCATTGAAATAATCAATTTTAAGTCATTCAATCAATTTGTTCATTTAGATTTTAGCAGCCTCCGGCGTCCCCATAGGGTCAGACGGAGTCTGCTCACCACTCTACAAAGAGCATGTATGAGTGGTATAAATCACGGCCTAAGTATCTTCTTTCCTACCACGCTACAAAGAGCATGTGTAGGTCACCTGTACAAAATAAATCATATAATTTTCCCTGTCGCGCCACGAGCATCGCCTACAAGTTTTCCCTGTGCATCCAGTCGGGAATGGCGACAGGAGAACAAGAGAAAAGGGGAGCTGATGGGGTTTCATCTGAACAGCAGTGAGAATCGAAAGGGGATGATCTCGTTCAGCTTGTAGTCACGGTGGACGAGTGAAGAATTTTCTGCTCATTCGGGCTGCTACCAAAGACTAATGGAAAGGGGCTTGCTTGGTGCTATGAGAGGAGAGGCTCTCAACCTGTAGCAAGATGGATGGACAGAGAGCCTTTGCTGGTCAAGAGAAATAAAGAGAAAGAGAGGAGCAATTCTTGCTCAGTTTGCAGCAGGGAGAGGGGATCGTGCGATCTCTGCGGGAAAAATAGTGACCAGCCGGCTAGAGAGGGAGCCCCTCCTTCTATTTTGCATGTGTCGTATGGGATAAGGTGGAAGGGGCATATGAGAAAGATGATGTGGTATTCTATTATTGGTCAAATGGGAGGTGGAGGCATGCGATTAGGCAGTTACGAGTTCCAAGGTATTAACCAGATGTGATTAAGAGATAATTAGGTGGATTTATCTTGAAATATGTGTTAATTTAAACATAATTTTAAGTGCGATAATCTTAGTTAAATTGGATGTCTATTCTATATAATTTTGACATTCCGGATGCAACGACATAGTTCATTTCACGATCAGAGGCTGTTTGGTTCGAGTCGGTATCGAATCGAGTTAATTTCAACTCTGATTCACGCGCTGTCGCTTCTAATTGCTCGATATTCATGCAGACTCATCCAAATTGAGTGCAGATAGTCTAATTTGATAGGTTTCTATGTTTCAACACTAATGACATAATCAATTTTATGAATGGAGATCATTTAGATGTCATCGCAGCCTCTCAACTTTGATATGCGTGTAGGCACGTTGACGGCTCTCCCTCTTGATCGGTTAATCGTCAGATTGTGCGATATATATATTCTGATTAATTTTGATATTTTGAACACATTGGCGAAGTCTGTTTATCAATCGAAGATCATTTAGAGTATTTTTGATGATATCCGATGTATTTTGGGATTTGGTTTGCATAACACCGCATCCATAATTCGTCAAAATTCTCCAAGTTGCTCAACCTGACTTATGGGAGATATATGGAGGTCAACAACATGCATTTATATTTCAATTAAATGAAGTATTTAAAATCAAAATATACTTATTTACATTCATCATTAAAGTGTGCTAAGATTTACATTGTATGTATGGATATGCTTAGAATTATTCATATGCATGATATACATGATGGAAAGAAATAAATGAACATGTATTATGTGATAATAATTCATTCTAATTAATCGTAAAATATCTTTCTTATTAAATTGAGTCATTTAGAGTGAATCTAAACTTATGATTAATTAAAATATATAATAAGTCATTCACTAAAGGAAATTGAATAATTAATTTTCTTTAGAAGTGATTTAAGGTAGGGATGAAAGAGAGATTTTCTCTCTTTCCTCTTTTTATTACACTTAATTATTAAGTGTAGACCATATGAAACAAAAGAAAACACAAAGTGAAATTTTCAAATCAATTAAATCACTTAAAGATAAATCAACCCTTTATAAGTTAAATCCCTCACACTTAGCAAATTATAACTCCAAAGCCTAGTTAGGACATATCACACAAGCTTTAACTCACACACATTAAACTAAGTCACCATTTTTAGTTTTATGTTATGGCGGTGCATAGTTTGATGTATGTTTGGTTTTTTTATGTATTATTAGATTTTAGGGTGTATATTCATAGTTTGGATGTTA
This sequence comes from Cymbidium sinense, assembly GCA_021442155.1. NCBI lineage: Eukaryota > Viridiplantae > Streptophyta > Magnoliopsida > Asparagales > Orchidaceae > Cymbidium > Cymbidium sinense. The sequence goes on from CM038221.1 coordinate 60,618,641, forward strand.
GGCCGATATTAGCCTAACCATCTTTTTGTAGGGGGTTGTGCTAAAAGGGTCGTCATGATAAACATATAAATGCTTTTGCTTAGGGTTGTGCATAATTTAATTTAAACTGAAAAACCAATTAAAATCGAACCAAAATTTTTAATTTGGATCGGTTTTATAATTTTATTTTGGATTTTGAATTTAATTTGAGCTAAATTCAATTTTTGGATTATGGATCATATCTAAAATTTTGTAATCTGGAAAATCGATTAGCCAAAATTTTGTGGAATGCGGCTGACGGGCTGACCAAAATTTTGTATACCTATGCGGCTATGCGTGAACCATGTCGTGCCGAAGCGTAAAAGTAAAACACTTAAAAGTGAAAACCTAAAAGCAAAAGGGGGGCAAAAGGCAATCCCCCACGGGCTGGTTCTCTTAGACTTATCTTCGACTCTTTGTTTTCAATTTCCATTTTTCACTTTTTGACATTTTCGTTCTATTCATATGTTCTCTTCTCAGCTTCTCGCCTTTCAGCATCTCGAGCAAGGGCATTGCCGGCTGCAGCGCTGCTCTTTGCCTCTTTGGCAATCCACAAGGAAACCCTAATCTGGTAATCCCTATAGTCTGAACTCTGAAAGATTGAAACTATGAATCTCTTCGTTCTCTTCTCTAAGTTTTCCTATCGGGCTCTCGGCTCTCGTGGTCTTTCCTCTCACGGACTCCGGTGATAGGTTACAAGAATGCAGGTTGATCTTTTCACCTTCTTCTATTTAGGGATTGATGGGTTGTGGTTGGGATCCTATAAATGATTGCAAATTTATTGGAGGGGTTGAACTATTGAGGAGGAATCCTTGACTTTGAGTCTTTGAGGCTTGAACTGCAAATTTACTTAGAAGTTACAAGTTCAGTGTGTCTGATTGCTACAATAATTTTAGCTTTTGATTCCACTGAAATAATAATTTTGCTTCTAGTAGCTTGTAACTTGAGGAATCTGAAATTTATTATTTCTAGTAGCTTAATTTGTAGTAGCAAAATTATTATTTCTGCGACTGATTCCACTCATTTTTTCCACTCATTTATTATTATAGTTCGGCTGAGTTCTGAATCTGAAATTGGCTTGTAACCAATCTTAATATTTTTTTTTGTAATTTTTTAAGAATTTGATCAAAGTTGACATATATTATCTCAAATAATTATGAAGTTTGAACATCTACAAGATTTATTAACTCTGAATTTAAAATATATGCTAACTCTTTCTTCAATTAAATCCTACTTATAATCAAATAGCACTTGAATCAAGATTTAAGCTGAATTTGGATGCAATTATTGAGCCGAACAAGCAAAAAAAATTCCATAAATAAAAGAAAGATTTATTAAGTGAGTCACATTACATAATTTCAATTTTTTAAAAAATTGAACCGAAAATCCAAACTTTTTTTTGGATTTGATTGGTTCAGATTATATTAAATTTTATATGGATCAGATTATCGAATTCTGAATTTCAAACTAAACAGATTAGCAAATTAGAAAATTGATCCATCCAATCCGACCGAATGCACACTCCTACTTTTGCTATGTAGGTTGCTTAGCACTTAAACATGGCTTGGTTGCCCAAGTTAGGATAGGTGGGCTTGGTTACCCATGTGTGGGGTGCTAAGTCCAAGTTGTTCATATAACTGCTTGAGTTGTATTGTTTGTTTAGCTAACATTTATTTTGCAGGTATAGCTATATTTACTTTCCTTCTTTTAATGTAATTTTATATTATGATTAGGATGAATGTTATGGGGGATTAGGATAAGCATTGGTTATAAGACCAAGTCTTATGTACTATATGATGCCTTTAGAGCAACCATATTCAAGTCAAGCCAAAACGAAGAAAAAAATGAAGGGAATCAAAATGAAGAAATGAAGAGTGAAGAATGAAGACCGCCATAACATTCATCATTTGTAATTATTCTTTTGTAATCCGGGTTGTATAATGGTAGAGATCGACTACCCATATTTCTTTTCGAGTTGTGCGGCGGTACCCAATTGTATTGACCTTTTATTCTTTTGTGATAACTTTATAAAATTATTTGATGATTTATTTATCTTGTGCATTAAAAAATATATATTTTTTTTTCATATTTTATTTATGGTTGGTGATTGTTGTATGGCCTGGATGCTATTAGGCTCTTAGGATAAAAATAAATTTTCTATCCCACTAACTAACTCATAATTAAAATTTTAAAATAACTCATAACCTCACCTAAAACCTAGGTTTTAAATCAAGATAATAAAAATATTTAGCAACCCCTTTACTGGATGTTGTATATTTAACAAGACGCAAATCATGTTATTTCACTCGTGATTAGAGAGGGCTTCCATCTATGCTAGATAGAATGGGTTTAACCATTTAGAGCCTATGATGGAAGAATACATCTTTCTCTCTTGATTTGGCTGACGATTAATTTCTCATGCATTTAGGCATACAAAATCTCATAGCGTGTGTCAAAATAAATTGTCCAAAATTAAATAAAACTTGCTAAAAATTTGCATTAGATTTAAGTCATTATTCATACCCCTCCTGCTCTAGTCTCTTAGAGAGTAGGTTTAAGGACTTAGTTTATTTTCTAAATAATAATAACTTAGCCATCATGCAAAAGCATATGACTTTCCTACATAAATTTGAAGCGTAGGAGGAGTTAGTTGGCTGCCATTCCAAGATAATAAATCCAACAGTCGGGTGGTTTACTCACTCTTATAGAGGTAAACAATACTCATTTTTGGCCATCACCTAAGCTCCCTTGATTTTGGATCCGAGGTTGTTATTTCTCTTTACGGGCTAGAAGCATAAATCCTCAACTCTTAGGCATTTCCACAATCTTGTATTGTGGAATTGTAAGCCCTATATTTCTAATAAAATTTCAACTAAAATAAATAAATCTCCTCAATTTTAAATATATAAAGCCTAATCATAAGACAGACTAGAGTGCTCACAAGGTTCCCTAATATCATGAGCACTCCCTACTCATCCCTTTTGGTTTCGATAATAACTCTCTCCTTTTGATCCATCTCACTTGATTTTCTAAAATACAACCAATCCTTTGATAGTCCTATCTTTGAATTCTTTGGAGACAACAATTGTCTACTTTAATTAAGAGTATTCTTAAGGAACTTATTTTCTTTAATATGTAATTAATTATGGGGGCTTTCATCTATAGGAAATTTAATGAATCATGTTTAAATAAACCCTGCTTTACTTTTTCATGTAAAGTAGGGGAAAAATCTCTGATATATTCAAAGACCCATCATGCTTTAGGAATACTTATTAAGTTATTAGGTCCATTGTAGGGTAGTGACTTCTATCTTTCGAGATAATACGAGGCTTTAAGTAGCCCTAAGGAGGTCATTTGATTACCTCACTTTCCTAGTTTAATAACAACACGTACTTATTTGATTTCGTTCTTATGAATGCTTGTATTAGAATTTGAATAAAGCTTTAATTTACATGTATAAATAATTCAATTAGATAAAATACAATCTCTTGCATGACTTTCATCTTCATGATTGTGTATACATTTATATGTATTTAAGATAACAAGTATATAGTTTGGACATCCCGGGAATACGAGTCTTTAAGTATCCCCAAGCAGGTCATTTGATTACCTCACTTCCCTATTTTAACAACAACACATTTTTGTTTACATCTTTCATACATATGTATGTATTTGATTAATGAATGAGAGCCTTATTTTTTTCATCAAGTAAGTATGCATCCATTAGCATTTAAGTGTGCCAAAATATATCATATGCATAGATATGTTGTGCGTTAAAGTCATATGCATGCTACATGTGATGAAAATGAATAATTTGATATATGTCATGTGATAGTAATTTAATTATATTAATCCTAAAATGCCTTTCACATTGAATATGATTATTTAAGTTAACCTAAACTTAGGATTAATAAAAAATATTTTCATTTACTAAAGAAAACTAAATTATAAAAACATGCTTTAGAAAATGGATTAGGGTAAGAATGAAAGAGGGTAATCCTATTTCTTCTCCTTATAACACTTAGATGTTAAGTGTAAATCAAATGAAGCTAAGCAAAATATAAAACTAAAATTTGCAAACCACTTAAACAACTTAAAATGAAACCAACCTTTATGATTAAATTAAACCTTCTCAAATTTAGAAAGCTATAACCCAAGTGTTTAGCAAGACATACCACACAAAGCCTTAACACACACATTAAAATTAAGCCACCACTTCTAGTCCTAAGTTAGGATGGTGTATGTGTGATGTATGTTTTATTTGTGATGTAATATTTTAGACTGGATATTAGGGTGTATGTTTCATAGACTGAATGTTTGACTGTTATTAGTCTAATCATATTTTCTGGATGGGATTATGCTCAAGAGATTGCTTAAGAATAAATATAAATATTTTGCTTGCAGGTTGCTTAAGCTCCTAAGCATAATCCGAGTTAGGATTGGTGGGTTTGGTTACCAATGTGCAGGGTGCTAAGTCCAAATTATAAAGATAACATGCTTGGGATTGTATGTATGTTTAGCTAACATCTGTTTTGCAGGTGTAATTAGATTTACTTTTCCTATATAAATATAATTTTTGTAATAGGAATTAGGATTAATGTTATGGAGGATTAGGATAACCAATGGCTATGAGGCTTAGTCTAGGGTGCCTTGTGAAGCCTTTGGAGCAAATCAAGACTAAAGAAGAAGAAATAAGATATTGAGATATGAAGAATGAAGACCCCCATAGCATCTAATTTTATTTCTAATTATAATTATTCTTTTAGGTTCTGGGATGTATAGAGATAGAGCTCGGCTACCCATCTTTTCTCTTTTTGAAGTATACAACGAAACCCGACCGCACCGGCCTTTTATTCTGTTGCGTTAGTTTATAAAATTATTTGATGTTATGTTTAAATTGTGCATTAGGATTACATGATTTTCATAGTTTCTTTATGTTTGATGATTTAATGTGTAGTATGGATGCGATAGTCTCTTAAGATAAAATTAATTTTTCTAACCAACTAATAACTCATAAATAAGTTTTAGAATAATTCATAACTTTGTTATAAAGCTTAGGCTCTAAACAAGATAATTAAAATATTTAGCAACCTCTTAGTTATATGGTTATATGTCTCACATCATGCACACATATTTCTTCTTCCTTGAATATGGTGGATCTCCATCCTTACACGATAGGGGAATGCTTGATCTGTGAGGGCATCCCTTGTGATGGAAACACCCTCTTCTTATTGATTTAGCCAACAACCAATTTTATCATGCATTTAGGCATAAGAAATCCTAAAGCCTTTGTCGAAAAATGATGTGTCAAAATGAAATAAAATTTATAAAGATTCACATTTTTAGACTAAGTCATATACTCATACCACTCATGTTATAGCCTCTTAGAGAGTGGGTTTAGGACTTTAGTCTCTTTCCAATTTAATAAAAAAGCCTCACCATCTTGTAATTACATAAGACTGGACCACATGATTCTGAATCATAGGAGATGTTAGCTGGCGACCACTCTAGGCGGTTGGAAGTCCAGAAGAGTCAGACGATTTACTCTCTCTTATAGAAGTAAACCATTATGCCCCCTTTCACTTAGATTTAGGTTGTGCTTTAACTTGTGTTAAAGCTCTTTAGATTTAGGATTTGAGGTTTCTTATTTCCTTCAGACTACAATAATAAATCCTCACCTCTTACGCATTTCCACAAGCTTGTGTTGATGATTATAAGCCATATCAGTCTAATAAAATTTCAATCCAAATAAATAAATCTCTTCACTTTCAAAAATATAAAGCCTCATTATATGATAGATTAGAATGCTCACTAGGCTTCCTAATATCATGAGCATTCTCTACATATTCTCATCTGAATTCTGAAATAAGACTCTCAAATTGAACATTCCCATTTGATTTTTTTAAATAACCAATACTTTGATAGTCTAGCCTTGAATCTTTGGAGACAATAATTGTCTACTTTAATCGAGAGTATTCTTAAGAAATCTCATTTCCTATAATGTAATTAACTATGGAGGCTTATCTCCATAGGGAACTTAAGAACCCGGCTTAAAACAAACCCTGCTTTACTTTTCCATGTAAAGCAGAAGAAATTATTTAGTATATTCGAAGACCCATCATGTCTTATGAGTCCTTATTAAGTGATTAGGTCTATTGTAGGTTGATATCTTTATCTTTCGAGATAGTATATTATACCTTAATATCGTACCCGATCACTTCAATAAGTATCCCCTATGATCTGCGTGGTGTCCACACCCACATCCAAAAATAAACACCACAAGTACATACAATCATTATAAAATAAAATTGTTATATAATGATATGATATTAAAATTTTGGTAAAAAAATTATGATAAAAGAATCATAGTAGAAATGTCAAGTGTACAACTATCATATGCATGGTGTCAGTCAAATGTATTGGTTGTTATAAACTAGATTAATTGCATTTAATATTTTTTTACTTTTTCATTTACATCATATGCTATCATAACCTTAAAATATGTCGCATATAGATGTTTATATTTTACAACCATCATAAGATATTTGATAGGACATCAGATATCATTTTAAGGTTGTGACCCTACTTATTGGTAAATACCATAAATTTTAATAAAACCCAAATTTTACTTAATAAATTGCTATTAAATGACTCATTAAATTATTATCAATAGGTTAAGGACACTTTTTCCTATATCACGGCTAACTTTGTCAGTTTGTTACCTCACATGTATAAGCTATCACAAATATTATCAAAATATCCCTCATAATATGATATTTTTTATGCTCATTACATCTTTTATATTACAACTTCAAATTACTTATATCATTGACCTCATACATACTAACAGGCAGAAGGCATCAATTTATAATTTATAAATATTGGATAGCTGAATTTTAAAATGCAGAATTTATAAAAATATTGTAATGCTCATAATGCTTAAACATGTGCTTTATATAATTTAAATTTTATGTTTGATCATTTAATCACAAATGATGAGGTGTAAATATATGTGTTTTGCAAAATAAAGACTTCTAATACATTATTTGCTTACAAGTAAAAAATGCTTATCAAATTTATATGCACTATATTATAGCACACTTGCTTTCTGAATTTAAAAAAAAGAAAAAAAAGAAAGAGTATCTTAGATGAATTAAAGATTGATAGTTCGATGAGTTTTCTTGCATTGATCACCTCTGAATCTCAATATTTTATAAACAATATATGAAAATTGAAACATATATTTCTTTAATCATAATAATTCTTGAACCTATAAAATCAAATATAAATCAATCTCAAAAATAATATATTCTCATACAAAAATTAATGTTTACCAACCTAAATATGAAAAAGATCACTATAAAAATTACAATAATATTTGAAATTTTCGTGCAAAACCTAGTTGTAGATTGTCTTTCTCCTTCAACTTTCTCTCATGGTGTGTGTTGTGTGCGTGTACACACATGTAAAGTGGTATTTACATACATACCACTTAATTCTTCTATATTTACATATCTAGCATCTAAACTTTTATATTTACATGCATAATATTCAAATTTTTAACATCACATCAAAACATCACCATTACTATCTTATTAAAACTAAATACATATTTTCATATATAAGTAAAGTGCTAGAATTGTAAATATCAAAGTTAGTATTGAATATGTAAATTTATAAGAATTATGTTGTATGCAAATTTTTCTATTCGCAATAACTACATATAATTCTCAGCCATTCAATTCTTTCATCCAATGAGTCATGTTCAGCCCACTGAGATAGAGAAATGAATGGTGTAATACATTAATCAAGTGCATAGTGTTATCAAATGAAGCTTATCATAATGATTCAATAAAAAATAATTTATATTATTATATAATAACATTAACCAAATTCTTGCATAACCATCCCATAGTACATTAAGTGTATTAAAATCTTTGATGTTTGATTGATGGTGACCATGGGTTTTATTGGTTTAATGGTGATGGTCATTCAATATATATATTTATTGGTCATAAAACCATTCAAATAGAGTCCATTAACAAATCTTTAAGTTTTAAGGCACTTAAAAGAAAGTTCCTAATATATTAGTTGAAATATATGATCATAAGTTACTACCACAATTAATGTTATATTGACATCTATATGTCCATTATCATCATCATCGGTAGCCAAAATCACACTTGTTATTTGTGTAAGCTGATTATTTAGAATTAGCTTTATAAATTATTAAAATTTGTTACGTATAAAGATGGATATTTATATATTTAATCGACATAATTTGAATGATTTTTTTTCCCTATGGAAGTATTATCATATGATAATCTACACAAAAAAAATCACTGAAAGCTCAATTCCCATAGGAATTTATAACAAAAAAATAAATTAACCACAAAAGCTTAAGATCTTAAAGATTATAATTAAACCTCCTAATTTTTTTTAAAATTTTAATAAATATCATTAGCATCTATTTGCAACCAACTTCAATCAATTTGTTATTTCATGTTCTCTTTGGCAACCATTTTGTGATCAATGTATGTCATTAACTTGCTGCTCAAAAAGATAATGTGATTAGCACAGCACATGATTGATTTTTTAGTTGGTAGTTATAATATATAACTTGCCTTATAGAACATTCATAAATTAGTGACAACCAATATAACATATAACATAACCAACATTATCAAACATTAATAATTTTATTATAAATCAATCTATATGACTACAATCTACAATCAACATAACTATTATAATACTTGCACGAAGAAAATAATTTTGAACTATAAATATACTTATGTATATAAGAAAAAAAAATACTTCACCATTGTTCTCCTCCTCATCATGCTCATCATCACCATTATCATTTTTTCTCTTCTTGCTACGCTTGTTTCCCATTATCTCTTTTATTTGCTTGTTGACCTCACTTTTGGAGTGAGGACTCAATCTCCTCTTCTTAGATTTAGGAGTCTTCTAGACACTAAGACTTCCTTAGTCATAAGATACTTCTAGCAATTAGGTGAATACTTAACTTAAGCCTAGAGACTCAGAAAGGTTAATCATAGGATTACGCTATGCCTTAAGACCTAGGGAGATAAACTTATCCTATAGCCTGAACCCAACCTATGTTCACCTTCTTAAGCCATGACCATACCTCAAATTCAATTCATCCAAATTCACATACCAAATCCAAATCCAAATTCCTATTCCAAATCAACCAAATACCAAATCCAAACCAACCCTTCCTAAGCCCTATTATTTTATTCTATGGACTTAGCCTTAATCAAATTCAAACTCATCCAAATTCAATTGATTTTCTCAAAGTCAACTCAATTCTTCAATCATCATCCCAAATATAAATGAAATCTACAATCATAAAGCCAAATCAAAATAATCCAAATCAAACCCAACTTAACCCATTTGACTTGAAAAATTCAAATGAAGCAAATTCCATTTGAACACAAATCAATTACAATCAAAGCTATATACCAATCCTAAATGCATATTTAAATCCAACTAAATCCAATTCAACCCAAAATTGTCTCAACTAAACCTAATAGGCTCGCTTGACCTAAAGCGAACTAAAGGACCTATTTGAGCCAAATTCTAATCCAGCCCAAATTGGATTGAATAAAGTTTACCAAAATCTCCTATGATGATTATTGATCACCCTAGGTTGATCAATTGTCATCAATTGGGTCAAACCAAGTCAAATCGGTCATTTGACCAAGTCAACACTCTTAACCTACATGAACCAAACTAGCCAAATCTCAACCCAAGCCAAATTAATTGAAACAATTGATTCACACCAACCTATGATCAATGATTGAACATGACTTGACCATCAATTGAGTCAAACCTAACCCAATTGACCCTTTGACCCAATTTGACCTAAAAGACTAAATTGGGTCAAATCAAGATCTAACCCAAATTTATTACAACCAATGGCTCAAGGTCATTCTAAAATGATTATTGATGGCCAAAGATATAATTGGACCCAATTTGACCAATTAGGCAACCTAACCCATTTAGCCCAAATTGACCTAAAGTGTCAAATTGGCCTAAATGCAAATAAAATCCAAATCAAATCCAAATTAATTCAAACTAAAGCATACAATCATCTTCAATTAATCAAGTGAACATAAATCAACTTATAACCCAAGCCAATTTGGCCAATTTGCTCAAATTGGTCAACAATTTGAACCCATTTGAATCCAAATAAATGAGCCAAAATCAAACCTAAGCCAAATTGACTCAAACCAATTGAACCAAAATACTTCAAATTGTTATTTGAACTTGACCCAAGTCTTGGTTTGACCCAGTTTGATCAATTGGTCAACTTAACCCTACCTAGCTCAATTTAACCTATAAGGGTCAAATTGAGCCAAACCCACTTGAACCAAGCCAAAACCCAATGGGACCTGATCCAACTCATCCCAAACCCACCTAAGGTCAGCCCAAAATCAACCCAACCTGAATTGGGTTCAATCAAAGGCAATACACATTGAATTCTCCTCCTCACATGGGATTTTTCTCAAATTAGCAAGTCAACTCTTCCCCTCTCTATTTGGCAGCCAGTAGACACCTAAGAATGGAACCTAACCTACTCACCTAGCCTAACTAAAGTGGGATATGTCAGCCTTGGACTAAAGGGAGGTGAGTTAACTCACCTCCCCACCATAACCAAAACCAATGGATCCATGGGAGGGGGATGCCACCTTGAGCCACCATGCAAGCATCCCACCAACCAAGTCGAGAGGTGACAATGATCACTCTGACGCTCAGAAGGAAACTGACCGGCTGAAATTCGGGCTCTAATTACATCTATCTGATCCAAGGGAGGGGGGGGATATAGCCCCCTCATTTTGATCCAAATCGAACACATTCACTATCAGAGAGCTTCCTATGGTATTTTTGAAATCCCCAGAGCCTTCCCTGAGCACCCTAAGCCCCCATTGCCAGACTTCACTATTCCAAAATAAGATAGCCTTCCACTCGACCCAACTCCCTCAAATCTCCATGAAATTCAAATTAACTTCGCACACACTTTCCCCACACTCCATCGAGCAAGAATGAATCATCTTCCGAGCTCCATGGCCACTGGAGGTGCAACTTTGATCAACATCCACCTCCAAATCAATGGTTCATGGCCTTCTGAGCAAACGACGAGGAATCAACACAAGTGCTACTCAACAAGGCTTCGTCTCTACTAGATGAAGCTTTCACAATCGATTATGTCGACAGTCTTGAGCTTTGATGAGGTAATTTCACAAAATTGAGATTTTGTTACAATTGTTTGGAGCATTTTGAAGAAAAGTTGCATGTCACACAAATCAAACTGGTAGATCTCTTTGAATCTACCTCGTGAAGGTGTGGGTTGATTTTTGAATCGATCTGAGCTCAGGTGAGCTTGAATTAAGCATTGGAAGGTGGATAGTGTCTGTCTCTCATAGTTCGAGAGATGATGGATCACACACCATCCGTTCTAAGTGATCAGAATCGACAGTCGTGATTAAACAGTTAGATTTATCCATTTTTCCCTTAAGGAATCACGGGCTTGATCTTGGTCGTCCGATCTAAATAAATAAATAAAATGCCACCACGCCACATAGGCTGACGGGTTTAAGTAGCCAATCCCCAACTGCAATATCCGCATGGCACCGATTAGTTAATTAGGCTTAAATAATTGGTTCTAATGGCTGAAACTTCAAAATTTCATAACAAATTATAGAAAAATTAGAAAAAATACAAATATATACTTATTTTGAGGTATTTCAGAGAATATTTATTTAAAATTAATTCCAATTGATTTTAAATAATAACTAAGGCTTAATTAAAGTTTGATTGTGAATCTAATTAGCTTAATTACTCCTTAATCACTTGAGTAATTAATCCCAAACTTTGTATGTTAGTTCAGTAGGATGACTTTTGCCTCTCATAATTTTCTTGAGATTTATTACTTGGTTAATTTGAGTAATTGACTATTTAATCCCTAATCACTCTCTTGATTAATTTAATTAATTAATTAACCTCTTAAATAGTAAAAATTAATTAATTGAGTACACTAATCACTATTGGACAATGAATGGGCAAGGGGAATGGGGTTATGACCTCCTTCTAACCTCCTCCTAAGTCCATTTCTCTTTAAGGGAAAATTAGTTAAAATGAGATTAATTAAGCATTTAATTAGTTAATTAAGTGGCTTCATTAATCAAATTAAAATCATAATCACATCAGATAATTAATAAATTAATTAAGAGTTCCTTTTTATGTGTTTAATAATATAAAGGCCCTTTAACAAAATTATGATTAACCTATGAATGTGGGAAAATCATAAAAGTACTTAATTAGATTCTTTGATTTAATTTACCCTTAATCATGAGCCATTTGTATTAGGTCCTTGTAGGAGCATTGTAATTTTATTTCCTCACACGTTCATATCATTTGTGGCTCATAATTAATTAGGTGGTTAGTCAAATTAAAGAAACATAGGTAAATGTAATTAATTGATTTAATTAAAGATCCAACTTAATTAATTCATAAAATTCACATAATTATCTTTTCTTAAACCAAATCAAGTTACCAATGTGGGAATGTGATTAAAACATCAAGTAATTCTTCTCCTCTTTAAACTTAACCAAAATCCCAAATCAGAAATCAATTAATGTGATTTCCCTTAAGAATTAATTTAATTGAATAAAATCATGTGGTTATGTTTAGTTATCTCCTTCCAAGCACATCAAATGCTGTATGTCATTTGAATTCATGCACTCATATTTTCAAATTCAAATAAATCAAATGAATTCCCTTTATGTAAGCTTACATGTGTTGGATTAACTTAAATATATGTTGGCTATTATCACTAATAAATTCAAAACTATTTTCTAAAGCTTATGAATCAATTGAAATAGTGTTGATAGTTATGAATATACAAAGGATTTGCATGTGTTTATAGCTTAAGCATATCAAATAAATCTATCTTTCTTATGATTTACCTATAGATTTACATAAGTTTGAACAATAATGAGTATATAGTCTAGACATCTCAGGAATACGAGGCTTTAACTAGCCCTAAGGAGGTCATTTGATTATGTCACTCCCTGGTTCAACAACGGCACACACTCATTTAGTTTCATTCTTATGTATTTTGGTATTAGAATTTGGATGAGCTTTAATTCACATGCTTAAATAATTCAATCAAATAAAAACACAACTTTGCATGATTCTCTCCTTTAGTTATATATACATATATATGTATTTAAGAAAGCAAGTGTATAATATGGACATCTTGGGAATATGAGGCTTTAGCTAGCCCCAAGGAGGTTATTTGATTACCTCACTTTCGAGGCTAACAATGTCATGCACTTGTTTATATATTTTATACATACATCTGTGTATTTAATTAAGGAATTAGGATCCTCTTTTTCTACTAAAAATACATACATCCATATTCACCTAAGTTATTAGCACATGTTATATAAATTAGTGCTCTCTTTTCTTTATTCATGTATAAATTTACATAAGTTTGGAATGTTAATAAGTATATAGTCTGGACATCCCAGAATATGAGGCTTTAGTTAGCCCCAAGGAGGTCTTTCAATTATCTCACTTCCCTTAATAATGAAACATACTTATGTGATTCCATCCTTATGTATTTTGGTATTAGAATTTGGATAGAGCTTTAATTTATATGTTCATATAATTCAATGAAAATAAATTCCAAACATACACATTCATTATCATCTAAGTGTGCTAAAACATAATGTGTGAGATATGTATAGATATTAGATATGTATGTCATATGCATGTTATATGTGATGGAAAGGAATGACTTAGTATACTTCATGTGATGGTAATTCAATTAGATTAATCTTAAGAAGCCTTTCATATTGGATAAGGTCATTTAAAGTTAACCCAAACTTATGATTTATTAAAAATTATTTAATAAGCTATTCATTAAAGAGATAACTAAATCAAATTAATATGCTTTAGAAAGTGGCTTAAGGTAGGGATGAAAGGGGGCAATCCTCTTTCCTATCTTTATAACACTTAGATTCTAAGTGTAAATCACATGAAACAAAATAAAATATAAATTAAAATTCACAAATCAATTAAATATTTTCAAATGAAACCCACTATCATGTTAACTTGAATGTTTTCCAAAAAATATAACTCTAATGCATAGTTAAAATATAACACACACATTAGAATTAAGTCACCACTTCTAGCTCTATGTTAGGATGGTATATGATGTGATATATATTTTATTTTGTGATATATTATTTTAGACAGATTTTAGACTATAGAGGTATGCTTCAGACTGATGGTTGACCCAATTCATTCAACCAAAGAAAACCTAAGTTCTCGCTCAACTGTTCCTCTATGCCTTGCTTCTCCGTTTCGATTTCCTTAAACCGAATCTTCGCTCTTCAACCGTAAGGAACCAAAGCCACTCCCTCAAACTCCACCAAGAAGTCAGCTTCCTGATCCCTGAAGGAACCCAAACCTCTCTTCTTCCCAATTTCTCCAAACCCCAAATGGTTAAGCCCTCTCCCTCTTATTCAAATCCCACCGACAAGTAATTAATTCATCCAAGAAATCGCAGTTTTCTTCGATTCATTTTCTCCAAACTCGAATGGTAAGCTCGCCTCTCATTCAAACTCACACCAAGCACTGGTTTCATCCACATCCATAGAACTGCAAGCCTTCAGCACTCTTCTTCCTGATTTCTCCGAACCTCGAATGGGTAAGCCCTCTCCCTTCATTTGTTCTACACCTCCCATCTTCGCCTCTAATTCACTACCCAAACAGATACTCTCGATCCTCCTGAGCAATCGCCGAAGAACTCACCTGACGAAACCCTCCTCGCCCATTCTACTGAAACCTCCTTTGCGCACACTTCTTCTCAGATCAGAAGACTGTTCTGCCAATTGATTTGGTAAATCCATATTTATGCTGCTTGGATTTCATCTGAAAATACATTTAGTTGGATTTAAGTTGAATTCGGCTTAAATCTTGCTCAAATCTTGCAGCCAAACAGCCCCTCTTTTCTTCATTGCAAGCAATAGAAACTGAGAAAGAACTCACATCGACGAAGTTCCACCATTCACCCAAGACTCTTTCCCCTTTCCTTCCTCGTGGTTTGGTTTAGTGAGTTTATCATTGTGGCTAATTGTGAATGTGTATATGGTATATGTATATGCTTTTTTGCAGTTTGAAGTTTGCCAGGCTCATCGCATAAATGTGCCCCAAACAAACGACAACATCAAAAATTCTGTCCACCATTAAATTTTGGACTTAAAAAAAAGAAGAGAAAAGAATCAAAATTCATCTAAAAGACCAAAATATAATAATCTAAAATGAAATATAAATATATTAAATTGAAAATTCTAACAAGACAAACATAAAGATGAATATCAAATTGAAATAAAAAAGGAAGGAGATTACAAATAAATTCAAATTGAACCAACTTTAAAAGATTTAACATTAAGTTAAATATAAGATATAAAGTCCTAAGAAAATTTATAAAATCAAAATTGAATGGGTATAATAAGTATTATTATCATATGAGAATATACTAAGTAAAGAAATTAATTCATTCACTTAGTTTATAGCCAAATGAATGTTTGAATCTATTGCTTTATATATTGAAATAAAGGAGACTGTTCAAATAGAATACAAGTGAGGCTTAAAGCTAACTCCAAAGGCATAAGAGACTTACAATAAATTTGAAATTTGGTTATATGTGTTGGTCTTGATGTAGAATTTAAAATAAAGTCAATTAGGGTTTGATCGCTCCTACATAAGGGAGATGAAGAACATGACTTATGTATTCACCAATGAATAATATTTTCAATAAACATTACAATTATCATAACTTATTCTAGGTAAATTAAAAGTGATTTAAATTGAACATAATCAAGCTTGGAGAATGAAGATGAAGCTTGATAACTCATTTACATTCTATAGTAAACTATAAGGGTTAATGGTTAATTAGTTAAGAAGAATTAATTGAACTTTGTGTCTTATGTTCTATCATGTGCAAAAATGATTGAAAGAGAATAGGCCTAATGCAAATATAACTCTTGAACATGTCATACTCATGGGAAGGTTACATGAAGCTAGAGGGATTTCTTTTAAAATGAGATAAAGCTTAAATCAAGCTCTAGAATAAAATTCACAAAGAACAAAGCCTTCTTGTTTAATTCTTACATTGTAATATTTATTTTAAAATGAATTGAAGTGTGGGATCTGAAAATTTCTTTTAATGAAAAAGTGTTAAGAAAATTAATGCATGAATAGTAGATAAGACACTATCGAGAGATTTTACCCTCATTTTGTGAGGAATTTTTAGATCTAGTTCTAGGTTTCCTAAAGGCATAAGCCCCTATAGTTAATTACCCCTCCCAATACTAAGAGAGCACTTTCAATAAAGGTTAGTTGATGAATCGTTAAATAACGAGTATATAATAGCTGTGAGTGGAGTTTGAAAATTATGAAATTTATTATTTTTAATTTAAAAATTTTGGTTGGGGGAACGATGACACGCCCGATCTAGATCCCATGGTTCCATCATCCTCAATTCGCAGTCCTTAGTCAAAGGAGGTAAATACCTAAACCCGATCAAGGATCCTCGACAACATACGCCATCCATGGTGTCCTTGTAGAGTTGGGGTGGAGTCTGTCTAAGGGGACAAATATAAGTCAACCTTAGCTAACAGAGAGATTTTTGCCCAACCAAATACATTTTATACTTTACAGCTCATAGGGCAAAGCTGTTGGGGAACATACAGGCTCTGGCCATGACCATAATTTAGTGGTGTCATATCACAACGATCCACCTGGTCAGAGGGCTCTGATCATAACCACCATTTATGTGGTGCCATTTTGTGGCAAAACTACACGGATAGAGGACACGTGTCACATCCTTACGGGTTTAAGATTATTTGAGTGTAAAAATAGTTATGCATTTAATTTGACATTGATACTTTGTGTGTAAAAGTTTTCTTAATTTGTCAACCCCAAACAAACAGTTGTGGAGGGGTGGATTGATTTTAATTTTAATTTTAAATAATTAATTTCATTTAATTGATATTTTATCATTACATATTTTTTATTTTAATTTTGATCATTTTATGATTGATTTAGATTTGAATATATGATCATTGATCATTAAACTATAATAATGATAATCTTTTGAATATAATAGACCTTGTCAACTCGCTCTAGATCTGTCCCAAATTCAATGCTCTCATATTTGTAATCTTCTAAACCTTGTCAACTCTAGCTTGAGCGTAGAGGTTCGGGTTTGGGACTTTTCTCTTAAGAGTTTGAATTTGAGAAGTGTTAATAGATTTATTATTTGTCATTTTTATGATTGATTTAGATTTGAATATATGATCATTGATCATTAAACCATGATAATGATAATCTTTTGAATATAATAGACCTTGTCAACTCTATCTGCTTCCTTGTAGAGGATCAGGTCTAAATTCAATGCTCTCATATTTGTAATCTTCTAAACCTTGTCAACTCTAGCTTGAGCGTAGAGGTTCGGGTTTGGGACTTTTCTCTTAAGAGTTTGAATTTAAGAAGTGTCAATATATTTATCATTTGTCATTTTATGACGTAATTAGCTTCTCAAATTAAATGAAAATTTATAATATTATAATTTTTAGGTTTTGTTAACTGACTGGTCCTAAGACCAAACCGGAAGTATCTGTTCTTTCATTTTGCACATGCACATGACCCGATACTAGATTTCTGAATGAATACTTCAACTTACATACATGTATCTATTCTTTTAAAAATATTGTATGGACATTTAGATGTCTAAGTTGAAGTAGTTGTGTTTGACATAACACATGTGTCAAAATGCAAACATAAGTTTTGATATAGATTTTTAAGTTTTGTTAACCCGGACCGGGTCCTAAGACCAAACCGGGAAGTGTAGTTACATGTTCCTTTATATCTGACTTAGTGAACACTTCAACATACATACGGGTATCTATTCTTTTTAAAATATTGTATGGACATTAAGATATCTAAGTTGAAGTGTAGATGTCAAATTAAAAGTTTCAATTTTGAGGTGACATTTTTGGGTTTTGTTAACTCGGACCTGATCCTAAGACCAAACCAGGAAGTAGATATCTGTTCTTTAACTTTGGATTGGGCTTGCATATTTTCCTTAAATGTTTGATCAAGTAGATATTTCAACATACATATGAGTATTTGTTCTTTTAAAACTTTGTATGGATATTTAAATGTCTAAGTTGAAATGACTATGTTTAATGTGACATGTCATCTTTCATACATGTTATAAAATAAGTAATGATCCATTCTTGATCTAGCATGTATATGTTCTTAATTACAACATTCCCAAATGCTAACCAAATGAGTATCTATTCTAGATGATCAAGCATGCATCTGTTCGAAAGAGGTAAGACATATACTTTCATATCAAGTGAGCATTTATTCTTTATTGATATGAATTTAAACCCTTCTTGACTTATCATGAATCAAATATGAATATCTTTATAGGATATATGTTTAACCTTTTAAAATATGCGCTAATCATCGAGTGCAATATCTATCTTAAGGGAAATTTGAGGAAAGGTTATGAATCCCATATAAGTTTGCACATCACATCCAAACCCCATTATGCATATTAGAATTTGGATGGATAGAGATCAATTCAAATGTGACTTGTATATGAATTTTCATTCGATGCTTCTTTGAATTTAAAAGAGAGCTTCATGCTTAATAGATGACAATTCTTACTTCAAAATACCCTTTCACATATTCATAGAAAAGAAAGAATGATGATGCTAAAAAACCACCTACTTCCATTTTTATTCTCTCATTCTTTTAAATAATAATCCATTAAAATTTAAGCATCATATCAAGCAAATAATTTTGGAGGATCTTGTCGTACCTTTATAATGATGCAAGATATGGATTCGACACTTATTTATGGGTGTGACATGAACATTTATTAGGTAAAATGTCACTTTAACATTACCAATCAGCAAGCTAAAAGAGGCCTAGAATTGCATTAAAATTCTTTTCAAATTGCATTTGAAAAGCCTATTAGCTCGAATATGAAGCCATTCACTTTTTCTTTCATTTTTTCCCTTAGCTCATGATTAAGAAAAATCTAAAATCTTTCTTATACAAGGTTAAAGAAATCTGAAATTCTTTCTTAAATAAATATTGATCCTCATGATTGCAAATAACCAAGCCATAGGAGGAGGCAAAAAGAAAGGGTAATCATGAGCTTACAACATTTAGTTCATGGAAACATGACAACTTGAACATATGTCCATCCCATTAAGCATTATCTTTATCATAATTTGCACAAGCCCATTTGTATAAGCCCTTTAGATTTATGTATATATGTCATGGGACCTTAAGAGAGAATGACAAGAAAAGTAAATATCCCCTTAGATCTATGCTCATGCCATGACATTAAGAGAGAATGACAAAAGAGTTAAGGCCTCCCCTTAGATTTATGTCCATGTCATATGACATTAAGAGATAAATGGCAAGAAAAAATAAATCTTTCCTTAGGTTAATATATATGTCATGTGACATTAAAAGGAAATGACAAACAAAATTAAATTTCTCCTTAGATTCATGTATATGTCATATGACATTAAAAGGAAATGACAAACAAATTAAATTTCCCCTCAAATTCATGTATATGTCATATGCCATTAAAAGAGAATGACAAAAGAGTTAAGGCCTCCCCTTATAATTATGTCCATGTCATGTGACATTAAAGAAAATGACAAAGAGTTAAAGATCTCCCCTTACATACATGTTCATGTCATATGACATTAAGAGACAAATGGCAAGAAAAATTAAATCTCCTCTTAGATTTATGTATATGTCATGTGACATTAAAATGAAATGACAAAGAAATAAAAATTTCTCCTTAGATTCATGTATATGTCATACGATGTTAAAAGGAAATGACAAACAAAATGAAATTTCATCTTAGATTCATGTATATGTCATATGTCATTAAAAGGGAATGACAAAGAAATAAAAATTTTCCCTTAGATTCATGTATATGTCATATGTCATTAAAAGAGAATGACAAAAGAGTTAAGGCCTCCCCTTAGATTTATGTCCATGTCACATGACATTAAAAGAAAATGACAAACAAAATTAAAGTTCCCCTTAGATTCATGTATATGTCATATGTCATTAAAAGAGAATGACAAAAGAGTTAATGCCTCCCCTTAGATTTGTGTCCATGTCATGTGACATTAAATGGAAATGACAAACAAAATTAAATTTCCCCATAGATTTATATATATTTCATATGACATTAAGAGATAAATGGCAAAAAAAGAATTAAATCTTTCATCTCCTTCTTAATGGCAAAAAAAAACTATAGAAATTAGTGGATGACACAAGTCCCATTTCCATTTTCTTTTTGGCCTCATGCTAAAGGGCTAATCATTATAATAAGAGATAATCCTTCTCTTATGAGACTTTAATCTCCCACTTCTCCCCCTTTTTCTTACAAAGTCTATTGCAAGTCTAAGTTTCCAAAGAGAGAGTTCATCCACCCTTTAAAGGAAGACCTCCCCAACACTCAAATTTGTTCTCTCCATCGCACATCAACCTTGTAACAGAATCAACTTGATGTTTTAAATTTATACATTCTCACCATATGAATCAGATGTACCCAATCTTATTTCAAGACTTCAAAATGGGAAAAATCATATTATAATCACATGCTTAGTAGTTACACAAGATTTAAACCACATGGCACATAAGATGTCTTTTCAAAATCATTCACGTAGCATATACCATTTAGCAAGAATAGCATTTTACACAAGTATTCGTCGCGATGCTATGAAGGATATTTAACAATAATGAGCTTATGAGCTAAGCATGAACAAGCATTGTAATTATTTTTCATCAGTGAAAGCGCTGAACTGGCATTGAATTAATCTCCCTTTTTTTATCAAAATTTTCAGCAGCTCCTTAAAGATACATTCTCCGAGCATATGCAGGGTTAATGGAGGATTCATTCCTTCCCTGCAATCTAATGCTGAATAAATGTATGCATAGGTGTTGTGAGTATACCACGGTCAAAATTTATTTGTCTACCGCTGTCCAAAGCGTAGCATGGGTTAATAATTACGCAGACAAAGATAACATTTCCTTATCGCGGCAGGGAAGTTCAACGCGGAATAGTACTTATATCATAAAAAAGTATTCTTTTCCCACCACATCGCTAACGCAATGGGTGAAGTGGGTAATCTGAATAAATCTCTATCATGGGTTGTTCAACGAACATGGTAAATTTGAGAAAGTAGCAACAACTTTTCCCCGCCACATTGGAACGCCAAATATATAGTACTTAGCTGAACACATGTTTCTCCGCTTCAAGATTGAATACGAATGGGTACTATCATCATGAGATTTCTCGTCAGAACCAGTTCATGAGAACAGTGTACTTTATTCAGACAGTTTCCCCAACCAACATCGGTCCGGAACAATTGTCACTAGTACTGTAAACAAGTTCTGCTTTCGTACTTACACAGCGAAGCATGCAATTTATATGTGCTGGCACATTTAAATAGAAGACATTATATTTGTAAATTTAGCTGAAGACATTGAATTAGTCACTGAGACATCATTAATAAGAAATTATCGTTTCATCACACGACTTTTATCAGATGTCATTTCTCCTTTCTTTTTTTGTTTCAATATGAGGGATGAAATAGCTTTGCCAATTTTAGTGAACAAGATAACATTCATGTGTTAAACTATAAACATATGCTTTACTTCTTGCTATGCGTAGTTAATATTCAACCCTCCACATTAAGGCCATATACTTCATTTTTTTGTGTAAGAGAAATCAGCAAGTGGAAAAATGGTTTATGCCAAGTATAGCTAACATTCAACCTTCCATAATGTGTCATGAAATCTAAGGAAGAAATTTATAGTCTTACAAAAAAAAACTTATAAATATGAAATTTTCCCAAACTCATGCTCATATGAAGGAAATATAGAAATTCTATTCACTTTGGTTTACCTCTAGCCTCCCTTTCATCTCTTATTATGATAGTCACAAGAGTTCGAGCCATAAAAAAAATGAATAGCCACATTAAGCATGACATTACATAAACCCAAAAGAAAAGAGAGGATTCAGATTTAGTAAAGCATTGGCAAAACTCATAAAATTCGAAAGGAGTTTAAATTGAATCTTGTTAAAGAAGATCTCAAATTTAACAATCATCTTCAAAATCTTAAGAAATAAGGCAAAGATAGAAAATCCCACACATAAAGATCTCACAATTCACTTCAAGGATTTACCACTTAGATGGTAGTAGCAATTAGAAAGAAGGTAAGCAATGTTAATAAAATAAGACTATATTTTTCAATCTTCTTTTCTTTAGCAAGATCCTTAATGAACTTAATCTATATGACATCCATCATTTCATTTAGACTAGCAAAATCTAGAAAATCAAATATGAGATAATACTTGCATTTGGATTTTCTAAATCAAGAAAAGAAATCTGAAAACAAACTTTGCTCAAATCTTCATCTTCATATTAGCAAATAACTAAGTAATGTAAGCAAAGTAGGATAGATTTCATAAGGTAAATCCAGAAAATCAATGTATGTAATAAACACTTGCATTTGAACTTAACAAACCCAAAAAATCTAAAAACTAATCTTCACCCAAATCATTATTCTCATAATAACAACTAACCATGTAATAGAATGAAGAGCTCCCCAACAAATAATTTCCCTCCCCCATCCCCCCTTCCCCCGCCTTTTAAAGGAAATAACATATACATAAATCTGAATTTTCATATTCTATTAAAAGAACACTTTTCTTTTGTTGGAGAAAGATGAGAATAAAGCCTATTATTGATCAAAAATTACAAGAAAGTCAAGGTACTAAGCTCATTCATAAGCTTTAAACTTTCAGATTTTAGCTAAATATATGCTTGCATATTAAAGAAACTTGCTAAGAATAAAGCTCATCACTAATAACTAGTGGTAGAAAAATGAGCAAGCAATTATATTAGGCCAATATGCATAAGCCACATCCCTTCATTTATAATCATCTCAAATCATATGATAACCATTCACACTTGTTATTTTATCATTTCTATCCCCATTTTCACATTTCCAATTTTATTTTAAACATATAAGAGAAGCTTAAAGAATATTGTTCCATCCAAACAGAAATTTGAAGCATGAAAGTGAAGGAAACTTGCATATAACTTAGGATTTGAGCCATACATCATCTCAAATTCTATTTCCACACTTCTAATTTCATTTTGAACATGTGAAAGAGGTTTAACAAGTATCTTTCCATCCAAATAGCAAAGTTAAAGCATAAAAGAGAAAGAATCTTGCATATAACTTAGGGTTTGAACCATACACCATCTCAAACCCTTATTTCATATGATTAACCTTCTTTTCAACATATAAAAGAGCTTTAACAAATGCTATTTCACGAACAAGAAACTATTTCATTAAAACTAAAGTTATAAAAACCCATGAATAATAGCAATCAATATAGAAGCATGGGCCATACATCATCCCAAACTTTAGGATTAAATCATATCCTCATTCTAAGCATTTAGAGAGAGAGATTCATCAAACCCTAATTTTCAAACAAAGCCAAAAAGTATAAAATGCATTTAGAGTTAGATAGAAATGACCTGGAGAGTTTGATTACTAAAGAGGAAGAAGAAGAAGAGCTTTCGGTTGAGATAGCTAGGATCTCTCACTCACCGAAGAGCCAAGAGGGAAATCGGGCTCTATTGCCGCATGATGGAAGCGTTTGATCGGTCTCACAAGGGAGGAGAGGAGGAGGAATCACACAAGAAAAAGAAAAAAATTGAGAGAGGAGGATCGCACTAGAGGGAGAGGTGTTTGGCCGTAGGTCGCATGAAGAATGCGGAATCGTGTTTATCCTTTGCTCGGGTATTAGGGTAGCCGAAAATCCTTGATTGGCCAAATAGGCGACAACTAATAGAGTCAAAGGGGCAGTTGATCTAATAGGTGGGCTTGGGCAGCTAAATTAGGATAAGGATTAAGGGGTATTAAGGGATTAAGCAGCCACCAATCATTTTAATTACAAATTAATATCATTTCATGTCAAATATGATGAAATTAATTTGTACAATAAACCCTAATGATATGGGTGTCAATTTTAGGTATTTCTGTTGTGCCGGACACAATGGTGCAAGCGATTTCATAATTGGAGGTTGTTTGGACCTCATCGGCGATGATCGAAGTGAAATTAGGCTTAAATTACGTGACATCACATTTAAATAACTCGATGTTCACGTAGACTTTGTCGAATTGATCACGAAAGATGTCATTTGATAGGTTTCAACATTTCAGTGATAATGGCATGAACAATTTCACGAATGGAGGTCATTCGAACATCGTTGGGGCTTCCCGACTTTGTTATGCCTATAATTTTATTAAAAATTTACATTGATCATTTGAATTTTTATTAATTGATCCAAAAAAAATTTATTTAATTAATTTTAACATTTTAAACATAATTATGATGTTGACTTTTAGATTGAGATAACTCTTTGATAGAATTTGATCGCGACTAGGGCATTTTAAATTCGATTCATGTGATGTTACTTCCATTAATTATAGGTTTTAACTTTAGTTCTTCGTTTCATTTGTGAATCATATGTGGTGGTCAACAAATGCCCCCCAACAAACATGGTTCATGCATGGAGCAGATCGTGTTTGTTGCACACTAGTTGGCTTTTTCCCTTCTTCATTTTGTAGGATTTGTTTGGTCACTAGATGACATATAGAAAAGTAGGCCTTTTAAATCCTCATAAATTGATTCATATTTTCCTTATAGATAAGGATTCTTTTTATTTAAGCATATGATGAGCATTTCTTCTCCTTTCTTTTCTCTTTTTTGTTTTGATTTTATTTCGCACATATATATATATCTGTGTGTGTGTGTGTGTGTGTGTGCGCTTGCTTCATGTGACTCTTTAAAGGAAAATGTTCAACTGGAGGAGATCATCAAACTTGCCATCTGAGGAGCCCACCAATGATATCATATGGTCTATCATCAATTCTCATGACCCTCACAGTAATGTGGATATTTTGGACAAATTGGAGTAACATAATGATATGTTACAAGGACGTGATATATTTCAAAATTTCTTTACCCGTTCTCCTACCCTTCCAGACTGTTCTGAGGAGCCTTTTAAATTTGAGAATTGCCCAGAGTGGGTGACCACAGTTAGACTGAAGTGTGGCAAATACAATCTTTTGGACATTACTGTTGATCAGGTGAGTTATGGATTGCATGAATTTCTTCAACCAGCTGCCGATATCATTAAGCAAATGAGGCAATCATGCTTACTAAGTCATTGACAATTGCAATTCAACTCATTAGAATGGACTCAAGATTCACCCATAGGCCAGATTCATGGCTCAGTGAAGGGGTATGTCACTTGGGTTCGATATATTCTCCGAGCTCACAAGGATATTATACAGGCAGCTAGAGTTTAGAGGGCAATTTATAAATTGCCTCTATGTTTGATTTTGGGAATATTCCCTCTTCATGGATAAGGGGCCTGATTGAGTTCTGGGATGCTGGGAATAACACCTGTTGGATCAGGCCAGAAGAATTGACCATTACATTGAGCGATCTATAGGCAGTATCGGGCCTTTCGGTCTATGGTAGTCATGATGAAGAATGTATTCCTTTTGATAGTGAACTCTTTTGTACGCAGCCCTCTATAGAGAACAGGCAGGGGAGGATGATTCTACCCTTAGTTTATCCTGAGTTGCTCAACCATTATCGATGAACTTATGAAGCTGTTGGGCTACCTATGTGTTCACAAGCAACCATGCCTATGGATGTTTGGATCTGTAGCTTCTTAGGAGATGATAGCTTATTACCTCTTTCGATTCTATTATACAACCCTTTCGAGATGGGCATACAGTTTGGTGTTTATTTGTTGGAGGAGATCACCGAGCCTTCCTTGTCATCTAGATATTTTTCTCCATCACATCCAGGAATATACAAGGATTTATTTTTAGGGGCTTTTTGGTTACTTGGTTGTGCATTTTCGTCTTACCCATCAGGGAAGGATCTACCCGCTCTAGTACCTTATTGGCCGCAAGTAGAATCTCCCAAGATGAACATCTTTCCTTGGCTCCTCTAGTTCTTTCTAGGATATACAGAGTGTTAAAAATTATTTCAGAGGCTAGCTCACTCGAGCTACGTGATTTGATTCCACCTTGGTAGGACATCCATGCTTGGATTCACATCCATGTTCATGAGGCTTACACTTATTTGGAATGCCCTTCATATTTCTTGGAGAGGAGCTATCCTATAGCTATTCAGTTGCCACAAGCCTCTTCCACCTTGGAGCATGAAAGGGTATGCTTATTTTTCTTTGCTCATCACTTAGTCATTGATAGGTTCCACCTCATCCATCAATTCAAGGTTGCAAGTCTACCTCCTTGCCCAAGGGAGGTTGATATTGTGGATGGGGTTGACTACAGAGGTAGGTGTACTTTAAATTACACTGATCTATTCTTATCGGTAGTCGAGTACTTTATCAGCATGCGTCCCAGTTGGCTATGTTATCGATTAGGTCGTTCAGTTGTCTTGGAAGGATATCAACCTAACCGGGTGGCCCGATAGTTTAGATTTTTGTCGGCTACCACTTATGAAGGGAGACCTTTCATTCCAGATGTTACTGACGCTCGTCAGATGGATGTCATTCCCATTAAGACTAGATTATTCTGAATGTTTGCATTTGCTCAGTTTGGCACAAACTCAACCACCGCTCCTTTTAGTCACCTGAGTTAGCTATACCAAATTAACTTGGGTACGCTTATCTTTTGCACCAGCCTTGGGAGTTTGGAGCTCACAAATATGAATGGCAAGTGAGGAGACTTGGAGTACCTCGAGGACAATGAGCTTATCGTGGTAGCAGCTCTAGTAGAGGTATAATTTATGTATATCTTGTATCATTTCTTTATTTGATCCTTTTAAGTCATTTTATTCATATCACACATATATTTGTATTTTCTCTACTCTGTAATAGGTGAGAGAGAGAGAGTGTCAGATCAATGATAGGAGTAGGTGGTTCACTTCCTCGGGTGTGAACTAGAGAACCTTCAATTAGCCATGATGAGGTACCATCCTCATCTCACCGACAAAGGCTCCTCGTCATGAAGACCCTCTGAGGGCTTCAACTGATTGGACAGATAGCCCGGTTCCACGATGGCTCTTGACTCCCAAGGAGGAAAATTTGGGGCCAAGGATGTCTGTTAGCATGGTGATGATTTCCTTTTGGGACTTTGGGGTTGGTTTTCCTGACACAACAGCGGTCACTCCAGCTGTGCCAGTTCCTTTTAAAGATTTTAGGGCCGATCTTCATGAAGCAATAGCGATAGAACCCATCACTTCAGCCATTGATGCCCCTTTCGTGGATCTAGTTCCCTATATGGGTTTCTTTTCTGGCTTTTGGCCC
Organism: Cymbidium sinense; assembly: GCA_021442155.1. Taxonomy (NCBI): domain Eukaryota; kingdom Viridiplantae; phylum Streptophyta; class Magnoliopsida; order Asparagales; family Orchidaceae; genus Cymbidium; species Cymbidium sinense. Next base: position 60,646,177 of record CM038221.1, read on the forward strand.
AGTGAAACATCTAGAGTGAGGGACCAAGACTATGGTGAAATCTCTGTCGTGCCTTCTCATGATGAAATGGTGGTAGGCATTATAACACCAACTGATCAACCGCCATTTGAAGGAATGCAGCCTCGACTTGAGGCTTTTGACTCTAGTATGACCCGGTAGCTCTTTTCCCCCTTTTTTTTACTTCCAGATGTAATATTATATCTTTTTCCTCCCCTTTTTTATAGTGCCTGAAGGGGTCGATTATTCTTCTGAGATCCATTGAAGACATGCATCATATGCGGATTCATGCAATGAGCATATTTATGAAGATAACATGATGTTTTTGCATGAACTGATCTCTTGATTGAAACTTGGTTCACCAATATCACTCAACCACTTTTCAAAAGATGTCAATACTGTGTTAGACTTCTTAGCTCATTTATGTTTGAATGAAGAGGAATTGTGCTATTGGGAGACTTTATGTCAAGAGGCCAAATTTTTAGTTCAATAAATGAAAGCCCTCAGCATAGTTTGTCATAGAGTTTGACTATCAGAGCTGAGAGACTGTGTCAGACTTCAATGGGAAGTAGCTAACTTTGCTCATGATGAATTTGAAAAGAGCTTTAAGGCTTTAAGAGGACTCTGTGGCAAGTCTGTTGACACTGGAGCTCATATTGATAGCGTTACTGCTAAGATTTGAAGCCTCTAGAGAGAACTTAAGCATTCAGTGTCATGTAAGATAGACCTTCAGGCAGAGCATGATAGAAAAGCTCAGCAAACACGGAAGGAGCAAGAATGATTTCGCACACTACGTAAGTCGATCGAAGTTGTGAAGGATTTGCAAACCATCGAGACGAAAAATAAGGCCCTTACCATTATTGTATCTCAGCTCAGAGACCTACAATCTCGTCTTCCTTGATGTATTTTTTCTTTATTTTATCTGTCTTTTCTTTATGTTTTGAATTATATCAGTTATCTTTGCTGCCGGAGTCTCTTTCTTTTGTAACATGACTCCTATGTCGGAGTTGCATTTCATATGTACTTGCACATTTTTCATGAATAAAATCTAGACCACTAGCATGCTACTTCATGATCACTCTGCTTAAAGGATTTGATGATATATTGGAGAGATGAAAATATCGTTGGCCCTATGCTTTGTGCCTTAGGTAAACTTGTTGAAAATCTTATTTCAAAATTTAGAATTTGCATTTTTCTCCTGCCCTGGCTTTGTGCCTTAGTGGACTTGATGGAGTCAATGATTCATTGCTAAGATGAGAACATCTTCGGTCCTATACTTTATGCTTTGATAGACTTATTGAAGGTTTCATCTCAAAGACTCGCATCCTATGTCTCCTTTTATCCTAGCTTTATGCCTTGATAGATTTGATAGAAGAGAGTCCTGAATTATCTTGAAAACTTATCGATGATAAAAATTACCTTCCCTTTCTACTTTTGTGGCTCATGAAGGATACGCCAATGACCTGTGAGCTTGTGTTGGGTTAATGATGAAGAGTTATCAGTCTTCTGCTTTGCACACAATGGACATGTTGACGATAAAACTCCTTTAGTTTAGCTTTTAGCTTTGTACGAATATTTGGATGGCTTCTTCGGTCCTTTGCTTTCTTCTTGATTAGACTTGCTGAAGAAGAATTTTCTTCGATCTTTACTTTCTGCTTTAATAGACTTGTTGAAGGAGTTAAGATTTGACATATAAATCTTGATTCCAAACTCAGCTCAGTGCCTTCTTGAGTAACGATATTTTTTGTTGGAATTTTGAAGATGACCTTAAGACCAATAGGGATGATCTCCTAGTCAGGGTCACTTGAACTCACCAAGTTGGAGAGATTTGTGGATTTGGGTGCTCTTGTCTTTGAACTAATGAAGTAGCAAGATCCCTTACTACGACCATTGTGGCATGTTAAGCAAGTAGATCTGTTAGCGACTCGGCCATATTTTGGTGTGTTGAGTCCGACCTTATACACCCACTTGAGTCTTGGACTTAAGCAATTGATGGAGGATTTTATCATTGGGCTAATGAGATGGGGATCTCTTACTACGGCCTTTGTAGTGTGTTGAGTAAGTAGACCTGTCAGTGACTCGGCCGTATTTTGGCGTGTTGAGCCTGACTTTATGCACCAACTCGAGCCTTTAGATTTGATGTATGGATGGAAAATGTATTTCCAACTTGGTTTGTTAAAGTTTGCAGACTTGAAAATTTTTTTTTCTTAGGTCAGTAAGACTTTTAAATTTGAGAATTTGAATACACAATTTTGAGTATGTGTATGGGGATCTTGGCACTAAGCACGATCTTAACCCAAATACAAGAAGGGTCTCATTTCTTACAAAGAATGCCAGACATTTTACTATAAAATTAAAAAAATGTCCCCTGTCTGACAGGGGGATTTTCACTTTATTTTACAAATGCATTATTGTGTTACAAAAGAATTTTCAATAAAAATTTACACATGTATTTAATGATGAAGACTTCAAGTATAGAATTTGTTTGATTACACTTTTATTTGTAATATTTTTTAAATACCGATCATTAATTGGAAGCATTGGTCTTTCACCTTTGAAGTCAATGAGCTGGTAGGCTCCCCCTTGATATACCATTTTAATGATGAAGGGTCCTTCCCAATTAGGCTCAAATTTATCACCAATTTTGTGATGAGGGATGATTGGTCTTCTCAGCACCAGGACCAATTCCCCTTCCTGAAAAGCTCGAGGATGTACTATATGATCGAATGCTTTGGACATCCTCGCTCGATAGACTTTTAAATTTTGTTGAGCTTATAGCCTAACCTCATTAAGGGCATCAAGCTCTTCCATCCGTAGATGAGCATTCTTATCTTGGGTAAGATTTTGTTGAATGGCTACTCTGAGCGAAGGTAGTTCAACTTCGAGTGGTAGAACTGCTTCAGCCCCAAACACTAGTGCATAAGGGATAGACTTTGTATGAGTCTTTTAAGTGGTACGGTAAGCCCATAATGCTTCCATAAGCTTGGTTTATCACTCCCTTTTATTTCTTGTGAGAATTTTTTTGAGTAGTTTGACTAGTGTTTTGTTAAAAGCATCAGCCAAGCCATTTGGTCTTAGATTATAAATTGACAAATATTGCCAATCAATCTTATGTCAATCAACAAATCTATAAAATTTTGTGCTTTTGAAGGCTGGCCCATTGTCTAAAATGATTCGGCGTGGCACACCAAATCTATAAACAATATTATGGGTGAAGAAGTTGGTCACCTGTTCAGCTATGACTTCCTTGAATAGAGAAGCTTCAGCCCACTTTGAGAAATAATCAGTGGCTGCTAAGAAGAAGCGGTGGCCAGCTGATGATGGTGGACCAATTGGTCCAATTATATCTGTCCCTCAGCACTCAAACTGCCAAAATACTATCATTGAGTGTAACGGATTTGGAGGTTGATGAATTATATTACCGTGGACCTAGCACTCATTACATCTCTTGGCATGATTGATATAATCTTTTACCATAGATGGCCAACAGTGTCCCATTCTTTTAATTTTGAAAGCCATTTTAGGACCTGATTGGTGCACACCACAAAGTCCTTGATGAAATTCAACAATTACTTTGTTGGGTTCTTCTATTCCCAAACATCGTAGCCACATCTATTTGAAGGATCTATGATAAAGGATATGACCAACATATGCATATAGTCGAAGCCTTTTCTCAAGTTGTGCAGCTATCGACTTATTGCTTGGTAATTTGCCTTTCTTGAAGTAGTCGATGAAGGGTTGTCTCCAATCTTCCTTCTCTTCTACTGTAAGGATTTCATATTGTGGTTTTGGCATTTCCTAAGGTTGAAGTCTTTCCTCTTGAATGGTCTGAGGTTTATCTTGTTGGCTTTGAGAAGCAATTTGTAAGGGAGTGTGAGGAGCAATGTGAGCTGCATCCTGCTAATTTATATTTGATGACCCGTCTTCTAGCGGGGACTTTAAACTTATTAGCTCTAGGACCTAACGAGTGCAAACACTAATTAGTATGTAGTTATCATCGTCCATACTCGTCATTTCTTTAGCTAACATAGCTAAACAGTCTGCTTTATTATTCTTAGCTCTGGAGACTCGAGTCATAATGACATTTAAAATTTGCTTCATAAGCTAGATAATTCATTTGTGATAGTAGGCCAATTCAAGCTTGTTGATTTTTTAAAGGCCCAACACTTGAATAATGATAAGTTGTGAATCGCCATAAATTTGTAGATTTTAGACTCCCATGAAAATGACTTCCTCTAAACCTGCCACCAATGCTTTGTATTCAGCTTCATTGTTGGTTTGTGGTTGAGTTAATCTGTAAGAGTGTCTCATTATACCACCTTTTGTCGTGATCAAGTTCAGACCGATGCCAGCTCGAGCCTTTGGAAGGTTAGAGGGTTGAGTGTATTTAATGGATGAAGCTCCATCAAAATATAATTCTCACATTTACTGCTTTTCTTTTTCATATATGTGCATGATATGCTCATCAGGAAGATCATCATTAAGCAATGAATCTATTAGGATGGGATGTGCAGCAAGGAATTCTGCTAGAATTTGCCCCTTCATCATTTTCTGGGGAACATATGTGATATCGAATTATAATAAAAGGATAGCCCATCATGTCAAGCGACCTGTCAACGTTGGTCTTATCATTAAGAATTTTAATGGATCGATCCTTGAGATGAGAGAAATTTTATGAGATAGCATATAATGATGTAGCTTTTGAGTAGCAAAAATTAATGGCAAATAATGCTTATCAATTGGAGAGTAATGTACTTCTGCTCCTATTAGTCTTCGACTAATATAGTACAAAGTGTTCTGCTTTCCTTCTTTATTATGTTATGACAACAGAGCACCTAGAGATTCTTCCAGTGTTGTTGTGTACAAGAAGAGAGGCTTTCCTGGGATTGGGGCTACAAGAATAGGTGGATTCAACAGATATCTCTTGATATTATCAAAAGTCTCTTGACATTCTTCTTCCCATTTGAAAGGAGTATCTTTTTCCATTAGGTTTGTAAAGGGTTGACATCTTCTTGATAGATTTGATATAAATCCTCTAATGAATGCGAATGTCCCTGTATGGAGCGGAGTTGATGAAGGCTCCTCGGAGGAGGCATTTCAACTATAGCCTTGATTTTCTTGGAATCGATTTCAATCCCTCTGCAATGCATAACATATCCAAGGAACTTCCCTGAGGAGACTCCAAAGGCGTACTTGAGATCATATTTTCTAATTCTTTCAAAAATGATTCTTAAGTCACTGAGGTGATCTTTACAATCTATACTCTTGACAGTGAGGTCATTAATGTAGCACTCAACTTTTTGATGAATCAACTCATCAAATATGCATGTCATAGCCCTTTGGTATGTAGCTCCAGCATTCTTGAAGCCGAAGGGCATGACCGCATAACATTATATGCTGATTAGTGTCCTAAATGAGGTATGTTTCTCATCTTTAGGAGCCATCTTGACCTGGTTGTAACCTGACGATCCGTCCATAAATGAGAACATGTTATGGTTTAAAGTGTTATCCACTAACAGTTCTGATACATGAAGTGAAAAGTCATTCTTTGGACATGCTTTATTTAAGTCCCTGAAGTCGATACAGATATGAATATGACCATTCTTTTTTTTCATGGGGATGATATTAGCTATCCAGTCAGGATATCTTTCTTCCCGAATGAAACTAATTTCAATGAGCTTTTTGATTTCTGCAACTACATGCTCTTCAATCTTCAGTCTCATCCCCAGAGGCTTGCTTAACTGGTGTTGCATCTGGCTTAATAGCTAATTTGTGAACCGCTACATTGGGGGGTAAGCCTGACATTTCAGCATATGTCCAAGCAAAGCAATTCCTGAATTCACAGAGCAAAGTTTTTAATTCTTTCACTTTATTTTTAGAAAGTAAAGCACTGATGAACATTGGGTGAGGATCTTCCTCATTTCCCAAATTAATTTCTTTAAGTTCATCCATGGTAGCCGCCTGCCCACTATCTTCAAGCTCTTCAAGTGCTAGCATGGCTTCTACTTATTCATTATTTGTAAGACTGACTTCCAAAATATCATTCTCATTTTCATTATCACTCTCAATTTATATTCCTGTTGTAGCATAACAGGTGTATTCTTGTAGATCATTGTCTTGGATGAACCCAAGGTCTTTAGTAGTGTGTTTGTTTCTTTTACCAATGGTTTGAGAACCTTTTGGGTACCATATCATCTCAAAGAGCTTAATCCTTTGCTTGCTTGCACCAGCATGGACTCCATGCTTATGCATTAGGTTTTGCATCTTTGAAGAATAATATTTTGGTATCCTTGTGAGCACATCTTCTTCATCTTTAGATAACTGCATTACTCAATCAAGATCTTCTTCTTAACAACCCTCAGATTTATAAAATAGGCTTCCTGACCCATATTTCTCAGGGAGAGGAGGTACATAGAAGGTCACTAGTTCCTCGAGTTTTTGAGTTTCTCGAGGGGTGATTTCTTTGAAATGTTGATGAGGTACATGAGTGACTAGTCTCAGCTGTCGATGCATCTATGATTATTTTAAAGTAGGTGCATTGCACCTTGCCTTCAAAGGCAGATTCAAACTCATAATCGAAGTCAAAATAATTCTATTCAATCAATGATTTACTTGATGGTTCATGTGGACCTTTAGATTTAGAAGGAACACATTCCTCTTCTATTTCAGAATCCCTGCCTAAATGAGGGACAATGCTACTTGCTCTAGACCTGTTCTTTATATCCATAATGATATTTGAAATAATCTCTTTTCCTTTATTTATTTTAATTTCCCCCTTCTTTTTAACTTATACTTTTATGGATTTTAAAGTAGATGAGGTGTTTGCTAGTTGTTTTGTTAGCCCTGATTCTTTCGGAAGGAAATAACTAGCATCTTCATATATCTTTATTTCATGCATGGCAAAAGGTTGCATGTCACCCATAATCTTGCATTCTTCCCTGTCCATTGTATATTTCATGCATTGATGCAATGTAGACAGGACAATGCCATACTCATGAAGCCATGGTTGACCCAGAAGAGCTTTGAATGAAGTATCTACATCGATCACATGAAATTTGGCTTATGTGTAGAGATCTCCGAGTTTAAGAGGGAGGAAAATGACCCAATAATTTTTTGTCCCTTCTTATTGAAACCTTGAACCAAGACTTTATCTCATCCCAGATATTGTACATCTAGAGATAGCCACTTGAGGTTCCTTAGGTTCATAAGATTCATGGAGGAACCAGGATCAAATAAAATCCATGGTATTATAACTTCATCACTTTTAGCTGTAACATATAGAGGATGATTGTGCCCTACAGTTCCAAGCATAAGATCTTCATCTAAAAATGTGATGGCTGGAGGATCTTAAACGTGCAAGGTCTCCATTAAATAGTGTTTAATAAAATATGCTTTAAATTTCTCTGGCTCTTTGAGAGCTTCAATTAAGATGTTACAGAGATCTTCTGACATTAGAAGTGCTTCGTAAACACTTAGCTATGCCAGAATTTTCCTTAGGTGGGATAGAATTTTGTAGTCGATCCCTTTATTTGGTGAAGGGTCCTTGTTTGAATCCTTAGGGATGACTTTTTCATTGATTTCAATTTCTTTTCCTTTATCTTTATTTATTGGTTCTTTTCTCTATTGAGATGGTAGCACTCGACCACTTCTCAACTGCACTTGAGCTACTTCGCATCTCAATCTTCGATGACTCATTTCAAAGATGCTTCTACCCCATTTAATGATGGGCTACAAGATTCAGAATCACTGCCCAAGTTTACATTCTTCATGTTTGTTGACATGGTAGACACTGATTCATCCTCATTTAGGAAACAGATTTCCTCTAAGCTATTATCAATCTCATGTACCACCAAGAAAGATTCGTTGGAAGTTCTTCATCTTCTTCCCCTGCTTCTTCATTGATCTGAGATTAGTAATGAAATCAGCAGTGTGATGGGTTGTCTTGCTGGCTGTATGTAATCACCTATATTATTGATGATCCTTTGTGTTAGTATATAATCATCCATGATATTAGTAACCTTTTGTGTTACAGTTTTTTTTCTTTTTCTTTGATTTATTCTTTCGCTTGGTAGACTTTTTGGCCTTCCCTTGCGGTATTTGGCTAGATTGTCTTTCATGAGATGAACTAGCCTTTCCATAACTTGGATTTTCTTTCAATTCAAGTACGGGCTCAAGTGGTGATTTTCACTAAATACCAGAATGCCCTCCAATCATTTCAACATCTTTACATTCTTTTTAGAAACTGCAACTTTCTATCTTTCATCATCAACCAATTTCTCCTTGCCTTTATCTTTGCTTGATGGTAGTGGAGATGAGGGGATTACCTTTGTAGATTCTTTCTTCGGATGCACCAATACACTGTCCGATAGTGTGAATTTTCCATTTCTATATTGTCACTCTAGCCAATCTTTGAATATGTAGCAATCTTCAATAGGATGGCTGAGTACCCGATGGTATGGAAAATAGTTAGGATTATCAGCTTGTCCAGCTTCTTCAGGTCTTTCACACTCTAGTAACTAGAGACCTACTTTAAGTGCATGCTTGAATAGTTTAGCCACACTTTCCCTCTTAAAAGAATACTCTTTATTCAACTTTTCCTTGAGGGTTAGGACCATTGAGTCATTCGCTCCTTTTTTTTGCTTTGCTCGCTCACTTTCGTTGACGCGACCTCGAGGCACATCATTATCTCCAAGTATGAGCTTGGGTTATGGAACAGGATTGAATGATTTTTTTGGTCTTACTTGATAAGCAGATAGTATTTCTTTGTCTACATTATAGACTAATCGCTTACCTGTATCTTTCTTGAAGGAGTTGAAATGTGTTTCACTCTTTTTTGGATCTATAGCTTTTTCTCTTTTGAATTTATCTTGGTGGCTATCAGAGCATGATAAATTTAATTTTTGAATTTAACCACCCTATCAAGCAGCTCTTGAAATGTGATAATTGAAGCCATGCAAAGATAAGGCGCCATCTTATCATCGATGTTGCCCATATTTAATTGAATTACATGCTCTTCCTCTAATTATTATTCACATTTCATACTCATATTTCTCCAACGTGTGATACATCTGGTTACAGACTTGTCTTTCTTGCTTTTCTCAAGGGCGAGATTAGTAATAGTTATCTCTTGACTGCGCAGGCGAAACTTTTAACGAATATGGTCTCAAGTTCGGCAAAAGTCTTGACTGAGTCATTTGGCAACTCAGCATACCATTCGAAAGAAGTCGAAGTTAAACTACTGATGAACTTGCAGAATAATAATACATAATTACCTAATGTGTTACCACAAGATGCTTTAAAGCTGTCGCTTGGGATCTTTCATTTTCGGCCAAATAGATTAAACTTCAGCATTGAATATCCCTTTGAGTATGAAATTTGATTATACTCTGCGGGATATGGACGACCTTTGCTCACCAATTTTTCTATCTGCTACGCAGCTATAATAGCTTTTATCTTCTCATTCAAGATAATATTTAGTTGAGAGGCTTTCATGATCTCAGATGTGCTCTATACATTTTGAGATGCAAGTTCATGAGCTGACTCGTTTACTTCAACCCTCACTTCAGGCTCAATTTGCACTCTCAAAGCATGCAAGATTAAATTTATTGGAAGATTATCATGGGCACTGCTAGAGGCTAGATGATTATTTGGAGGGATAGGTGTTGGGCCTGTCATAATATTTCTTTGCATTAATTGCACCATCGCAGTCATTTGCATCATCATTTCGCTCATTTTCATGTTCAACTGAGGAATTTCTTTATCTTTGGCTTTCATCTGACGTTGAATTTGCATCTGTGCCTCTACCAAAGTAGTTGTATCTATGAAGGTAGAATTTTCTTCCCTTTATCGTTCTTCTTCTTCTTCTTCTGGTTCCTCTTCTGAAGAATCAGAGGATGCTTCCTCTATTTGAACATTTTGTTATTCTTTAAGTTGAGGGGGAGGTGTTCTTGTATGGCGCCTATACTGGTATTGACGCACACCAGATGGTTTGCCGACTTGTTGTACCATGTACACTATTTTGACTGTTGTTGCATCCTCCTCTTCCTCTTCGTCCTTTTAGATATGAATTTCTGATCGGAGTCTCCAATGGACTTTCAATTCCAAGTGTGGAATTGAGGCTTCTTCGATTTGAGGGCTTCGATCGAAACTAACCTCCTCTCGCAGAGATGGAGTTGATTGACGATGGGATCCCCAGGTGGATTCTCCAAGGTGTTGATCATTATAGCTTTATCATTTGGGGTCTTTTTTTTAGGCACCCATCGCTGATAATTTTGAGTTGAGACGGATCTCTAGGAATGCACACAAGATGTCATGTCATATCTTTTCACTAACATAATTTTTTTTTTGAGGCCTAGGCTTCAATATTTGTTTGCATTTCCACCGAGACCTTTCGGTGACAGATCCGTAGACACGTGGTCCAAGTGTCACACCCCGATACTCACCACGCGGTATATGAACTGGTTAGCATCTTGCTGGGATTACAGGATGAGATCTTCTTAGAGGAGCAGTTCTAGCATTCTTGATAACAGGACCCTGATACCTTCTTTTTATTAGTCCCTCTTTTTAGCAACTTGGAGGGCCCGATGCACTCTTGCAGATATAGTTTTGAGTTTTCTCACAGGAGGAGCTGGAGCCTGACGCTGTCGGGTCCAGAAGGACTGCTTGATTTGACTAGTAGAGCTATTCCATTTTACTCACTTAAGATTGTCAAACCTATTATAGGTTAGAATACTCGTCGGTTTCATAGATTGTGCCGCACAGTGAATTATCGAGCACAACTCAAGACTTTTCTTCCTTCTTTGCCTCCGACTGAGCTTGCTTCCAGATGAAAAAGCTTCAACATCGTGCCTCCTTAGGGAAAAGGGTTCAGCTGGCAGGGTTGTGTTGTTCTGAGCAACTAAGGAGATAGTCCTCCCAGTAACAACCCTCTTCATGATCGAGGTCTCTGAGCGACAAAGCCTCTCAAAGACAGAAAGTTTCTTCTGAGGCGCCCCAGCAGCACTAGGGGTCACGGTCTCAGTGGGCCTCTTCATATATTGTTGCACATGATGTGCAAGATGTGCATAGGCTTCAGCAAATTGAGGCCTGATAGTGTGACCTTGGGCCATGATGGCTGGAAAGTCAATGCTACCAAATTGGATGGTAGCCCCAATGTTTCCAGTACTGATGACAACATTGGCCAAGCGGATGTTGGCACCATCTCCGAGAGTAATAGTGATGGGAGTATTCTGTAGGGCCATTTTGGAGATTTAAAGATAAATATTAGCAATTGAAAATAGCTACACTATCCCCTTTCTTCCAAAAATATGGATATAATAAGATAAAATATACAAAAGCATGTGCTCTATACAAAATCTTAAAATGACATAAGACTCTATCTAGAAAGCTGTTAAGTTTGCATTTTCAACTTCTCATTTTCCATTTCTTTTTTTTATTTATACTCCATTGCAATTATAACTTAGATTCGAATAGCCAAAGATAGAAAGAGAAACTTATCCCCAGCGGAGTTGCTAGAAATCTGTGCGATCCAAAAATTTGCCACCGACCACTTTTTATGAAAAGAGTTTTATTTAAGTGTCGATGAAAATTTTCAGAAGGTAGATGAATAGTAGATAAGACACTACCTTGAGATTTCGCCCTCATTTTATGAGGACTTTTTAAATCTGGTTCTAGATTTCCTATAGGCGCAAGCCCCTATAGTTAATTACCCTCCCAATACTAAGAGAGCACTTTCGATTAAGGCGAGTCGATGAATCGTTAAATAACGAGTATATAATATCAGTGATTGGAGTTTAAAAATTATGAAATTTATTATTTTTAATTTAAAACTTTTGGTTCGGGGAATGATGATGCGCCTAATCTAGATCCCATGGTTTCATCATCCCGCCGTCAGATCCCCGGTCCTTAGCAGAGGGAGGTAGTAACCCAACCCGATCAAGAATCCTTGTCAGCAACATATGGGTTATGTCATCCAAGGTATCCTTGTAGACTTGGGGTGGAGTTTATCAAAGAAGACAAATATAAGTCAACCTTAGCTAACAGAGAACTTTTTGCCCAACCAAATGCATTCTATACTTCACAGCTCATAGTGCATAGCTATTGGGGAACATACGGGCTGCGGCCGTGACCATAATTTAGTGGTGTCATATCACAATGAATCACCCAGTCATAGGGCTCTGGTCGTAACTGCCATTTATGTGGTGCCATTTTGTGACAAAACTATGCTGATAGAGGACACGAGCCACATCCTTATAGGCTTAAGATTATTTGAGTGTAAAAATAATTATGAATTTGATTTGACATTGGCTCTTTGTGAGCAAAAGTTTTCTTAATTTGTCAACCCCAGACAAACAGTTACGGAGGGGTGGATTGATTTTAATTTTAAATTTAAATAATTAATTTCATTTAATTGATATTTTATCATTACATATTTTTTATTTTAATTTTGATCATTTTATGATTGATTTAGATTTGAATATATGATCATTGATCATTTAAATCATAATAATGATAATCTTTTGAACATAGTAGACCTTGTCAACTCTGTCTGCTTCCTTGTAGATGATCATGTCTAAATTTAATGCTTCCATATTTATAATCCTCTAAATCTTATCAACTTTAGCTTGAGCATAGAGGATTGGGTTTGAGACTTTTCTTTTAGGAGTTTGAATTTGAGAAATGTCAATAGATTTATCATTTATCATTTTTATGACAGAATTAACTTCTCATATTTTATTAAATAAAAATTCTTATAATATCATAATCGGATTTTTAGATTTTTTTTAACCTAGACCCGGTCCTAAGACTAAACCGGGAAGTATCTGTTCTTTTGTTTTGCACATGACTTGCATATCTTCTTAGATACTTGCTCTAATGAATACTTCAACATACATATAGCTATCTGTTTTTTTTAAATATTATATGAGCATTTAAATGTCTAAGTTAAAGTAGTTGTGTTTGACATGACATATGTGTCAAAATGCAACCATAAATTTTGATATGGATTTTTAGGTTTTGTTAACTCAAACTCGGTCCTAAGACCAAATCGAGAAGTGTAGTTATATGTTCTTTTGTATCTAACTTAGTGAACACTTCAACATACATATGGATATATGTTCTTTTTAAAATATTGAATGAATATTAAGATGTCTAAGTTGAAGTGTAGATGTCAAATTACAAGTTTTGATTTTGATGTGGAATTTTATGATTTTGTTAAGCCGGACCCGAACCTAAGACCAAACTATGAAGTAGATATTTTTTTCTTTCACTTTGGATTTGGCTTGCATATTTTCCTTAAATGTTTGATCAAGTATACAGTTCAACATACATACGAGTATCTATTCTTTTAAAATTTTGTATGGACATTTGAATGTATAAGTTGAAATGACTATGTTTAATATGACATGTTATCTTTAATACATATTATAAAATAAGTAATGATCCATTCTTGATCTAGCATGTATATGTTCTTGAATTCAACATTCTCAAATGCAAACCAATTGAGTATCTGTTCTAGATGATCAAGCATGCATCTGTTCAAAAAAGGTAAGACATCTACTTTCATATCAAGTGAGCATTTGTTCTTTAATGGTATGAATTTAAACCCTTCTCAACTTATCATGAATCAACTATGTATATCTTTATAGAATATACGTTTAACCTTTTAAAATATGTGCTAAGCATCGAGTGCGATATCTATCTTAAGAGAAATTTGAGGAAAGGTTATGAATCCCGTATAAATTTGCACGCCACATCTAAACCCCATTATGCATATTAGAATTTGGATGGATGGAGATCAATTCAAATGTAGACTTGTATATGAATTTTCATTCAATGCTTCTTTGAATTTGAAAGAGAGCTTTATGCTTAATAAATGACCATTCTTACTTCAAAATACCCTTTCGTATATTCATAAAAAGGAAAGAATGATGATGTTAATGAAGCTACTTACTCACTTCTCATTTGTTATTCTCTCAATCTTTTAAATAAAAATCCATTAAAATTTAGGCATCATATCAAACAAGTAATTTTGGAGGATCTTGTCCTACCTTTATAACGATGCAAGATATAGATTTGGCACTTATTTATGGGTGTAACATGAACATTTATTAGGTAAAATGCCACTTTAATATTACCAATTAGCAAGCTAAAAGAGGCTTAGAATTGCATTAAACTTCTTTTCAAATTGCATTTGGAAAGCCTATTAGCTCGAATATGAAGCCATTCACTTTTTCTTTCATTTTCTCCCTTAGCTCATGATTAAGAAAAATCTAAAATCTTTCTTATACAAGGTTAAAGAAATCTGATATTCTTTCTTAAATAAATATTGATCCTCATGATTTCAAATAACCAAGCCATAGGAGGAGGCAAAAAGAAAGGGTAATCATGAGCTTACAATATTTAGTTCATGACAACATGACAACTTGAACATATGTCCATCCCATTAATCATTATCTTTATCATAATTTGCACAAGCCCATTTATGATATTTTGTATAAGCCCATTTGTAATATTTTGTATAAGTCCATTTGAGAAATTTTTTTTAGGATGGGCCAAGTATGAGGGAGAAAGCCCATGACATTATAATCCATTCATAATTACTTATTATATTTTATTCATTTGTCATATTCCCTTTTTTATCATGACATGCACTCATAAATGAGAGAAGAGGGAATGATGAAAGAAGCAAAGATCTCACCTTAGATCCATGCACATTTTATGAGGAATTAGGAGAGAATGACAAAGAAATAAAAAATTTCCCTTTAGATCCATGCATATGTCATGAGGCATTAAGAGGTAATAACAAAGAAGTAAAGGCCCTCCCTTAAATCCATGTATATGTCATGAGACATTAAAAGATAAATGATAAAGAAATAAAAATTTTCCTTTAAATCCATGCATATGTCATAAAACATTAAGAGGTAGTGACAAAGAAGTAAAGGCCCTTTAGATTTATTTATATGTCATGGGACCTTAAGAGAGAATGACAAGAAAAGTAAATCTCCCCTTAGATCTATGCTCATGTCATGTGACATTAAGAGAGAATGACAAAAGAGTTAAGGCCTCCCCTTAGATTTATGTCCATGTCATATGACATTAAGAGATAAATGACAAGAAAAAGTAAATCTCCCCTTAGGTTCATGTATATGTCAAGTGACATTAAAAGGAAATGACAAACAAAATTAAATTTTCCCTTAGATTTATGTATATGTCATATGACATTAAAAGGAAATGATAAACAAAATTAAATTTTCCCTTAGATTCATGTATATGTCATATGTCATTAAAAGAGAATGACAAAATAGTTAAGGCCTCCCCTTAAATTTATGTCCATGTCATGTGACATTAAAAGGAAATGACAAAGAGTTAAAGATGTCCCCTTACATGCATGTTCATGTCATATGACATTAAGAGATAAATGACAAGAATAATTAAATCTCCCCTTAGATTTATGTATATGTCACGTGACATTAAAAGCAAATGACAAAGAAATAAAAATTTCCCCTTAGATTCATGTATATGTCGTCAATAAAAGAGAACGACAAAAGAGTTAAGGCCTCACCTTAGATTTATGTCCATGTCATATGGCATTAAAAGGAAATGACAAACAAAATTAAATTTCCCCTTAGATTCATATATATTCCATATGTCATTAAAAGAGAATGACAAAAGAGTTAAGGCCTCCCCTTAGATTTATATCTATGTCATGTGACATTACAAGGAAATGACAAACAAAATTAAATTTTTCCTTAGATTCATGTATATGACATATGACATTAAGAGATAAATGACAAAAAAAAATTAAATCTTTCCTCTCCTTCTTAATGGCAAAAAAAAAAAAACTATAGAAATTAATGGGATGACACAAGTCCCATTTCCATTTTCTTTTTTGCCTCATGCTAAGGGGCTAATCATTATAAATAAGAGAAAATCCTTCTCTCATGAGACTTTACTCTCCCAGTTCTCCCCTTTTTCCTTACAAAGTCTATTGCAAGTCTAAGTTTCCTAAGAGAGAGTTTATCCACCCTTCAAAGGAAGAGCCCCCCAACACTCAAGTTTGTTCTTATTATAGCACATCAACTTGTAAGTTATAACTAACTTGATGCTTTTAAATTTATCCCTTCTCACCTCATATGAATAGATGTATCTCAATCTTATTTCAAGACTTAGGCAAAAAGGGAAGCAATCATACTATAATCACATGCTTAGTAATAAGACAAGATTTAAACCACGTTACACATAAGATGTCTTCTTTCAAATAAATCATTCATGTAGCATAAGCACCATTTAGGCAAAAGGAATTTGCATTTTACCCAAGTAATTATCGCATGCTATGAAGATTCAAATAATGATGAGCTAAGCATGAATAAACATATTGTAATTATTTTCCTTCTTAAGAACTTAAGCATTTATACAAACTCTTTTTTTTTATCAAAATTTTCAGCAGCCTCTCGGCATTATCTCTGCATATGGGGGTTGCTTCGGGAGACTAGGCCTTCCCACCATGCCAAGAAAGGCGTGCATGGTAGCTGTCGTGAGACACTGCCATCGAAAATATATTTGCCCACCATGCCAAGAAAGCCGTGCATGAGTTAATATAGTATAATATTTTCTTGCCACGTTGGAATAATGTGAGCAAGTATTTATATCATAAAAAGAAATAATTTCCCTACCACGTTGGAACAACGTGAGTAGGTACTTATCATAACAGATTTCTCTGTCATGTTGGAACAACATGAACATGTACTTATAGTAACAGATTTTTCTGCCATGTTGGAACAACATGAACATGTACTTATCACAAGTTTTCTCATCGCATTGCAAAATATGAATGTGTACTTATCACAACAGATTTCCCTTCCACATTAGAACAACATGAACAGGTATTTTTCATAAGTTTTCCCGCCGCATTGGAACAATATGAACGGGTATTTATCATAAATAAGTTTAAACTTGCATTTACACATAAGCATTCTTGTATATGTGTTTAAACAAAATATGACATTTGTAAATTTAGTTAAGCATTAGATTGAGACATCATTAATAAGAAATCATCACATGCCTTTTTATTACATTTGTCATTTCTCCTTTCTTTTTTTTTTCAATATGAGGGATGAAATGGCTTTTCCAATTATAGTGAACAAGATAGCATTCATGTGTTAAACTATAAACATATGCTTTAATTCTTACTATGCATAGTTAATATTCAACACTCCACATTAAGACCATATTCTTCATTTTTTTTTTGTAAGAGAAATCAGCAAGTGGAATAATGATTTATGCCAAGTATAGCTAACATTCAACCTTCCATAATGTGTCATGAAATCTAAGAAAGAAATTTATAGTCTTTCAAAAGAAACTTATAAATCTGAAATTTTACCAAACTCATGCTCATATGAAGGAAATATAGAAATTTCATTCACTTTGGTTTACCTCTAGCCTCCCTTTCATCTCTTATTATGATAGTCACAAGAGTTAGAGCCATAAAAAAAATGAATAGCCACATTTAGCATGACATTACATAAACTCCAAAGAGAAGAGAAGATTCAGATTTAGTAAAGCATTAGCAAAACCCACAAAATTCGAAAGGAGTTTAAAATGAATCTTGCTAAAGAAGATCTCAAATTTAACAATCATCTTCAAAATCTTAAGAGATAAGGCAAAGATAGTAAATCCCACACATAAAGATCTCACAATTCACTTCAAGGATTTATCACTTATATGCTAATAACAATTAGAAAGAAGGTAAGCAATGTTAATAAAATAAGACTATGCTTTTTAATCTTCTTTTCTTTAGCAAGATCCTTAATGAACTTAATCTATATGACATACATCATTTCATTTTGACTAGCAAAATCCAGAAAATCAAATATGAGATAAAACTTGAATTTGGATTTTCCAAATCAAGAAAAGATATATGAAAACAAATTTTGCTCAAATCCTCATCTCCCCAGAAAATCTAAAAACTAATCTTCACCCAAATCATTATTCTCATTATAACAACTAACCATGTAATAGAATGAAGAGCTCCCCAACAAATAATTCCCCGCTTTAAGGAAATAACATATAAATCTGAATTTTCATATTCAATTAAAAGAATACTTTTCTTTTGATGGAGAAAGATGAGAATAAAGCCTATTATTGATCAACAATTGCAAGAAAGTCAAGGTACTAAACTCATTCATAAGCTTTAAAATTTTAGATTTTAGCTAAAGATAAGCTTGCATATTAAAGAAACATGCTAAGAATAAAGCTCATCACTAATAACTAGTGGTAGGAAAATCAACAAGTAATTATATTAGGTCTATATGCATAAGCCACTTCCCTTCATTTCTAACCATCTCAAATCATATGATAACCATTCATGCTTGTTGTTTTATCATTTCTAACCCCATTTTCACATTTCCAATTTTATTTTAAACATAGAAGGGAAGCTTAAAGAACATTATTCCATCCAAACAGAAATTTAAAGCATGAAAGTGAAGGAAACTTGCATATAACTTAGGATTTGAGCCATACATCATCTCAAATTCTATTTCCACACTTCTAATTTCATTTTGAATATGTAAAAGAGGTTTAGCATATATCATTCCATCCAAACAGTAAAACTAAAGCATAAAAGAGATGGAACCTTGCATATAACTTAGGGTTTGAACCATACACCATCTCAAACCCTTCTTTCATATGCTTAACCTTCTTTTCAACATATAAAAATGCTTTAACAAATGCTATTTCACCAATAAGAAACTATTTCAGTAAAATTAAAGTTATAAAAACCCATGAATAATAGCAATCAATATAGAAGCTTGGGCCATACATCATCCCAAACTTTAGGATCAAATATTATCCTCATTCTAAGCATTTAGAGAGAGATTCATCAAACCCTAATTTCCAAAGAAAGCCGAAAAGTATAAAATGCATTTAGAGTTAGATCGAAATGACCTGGAGAGTTTGATTACTAAAGAGGAAGAAGAGGAAGAAGAGGAAGAGCTTTCCATTGAGATAGCTAGGATCTCTCGCTCAGCTAGCCAGTCGAAGCCAAAGACAAGGGAAATCAGGCTCGGTTGCTTCAGACAGATGGGAAGCAGGTTCAATTGGGTCTCACGCAAGGGAGGAGAGGAGGAGGAATCACATGAGAAAAGGAAAAAATTGAGAGAGGAGGATTGCACTGGAGGGAGAGGTGTTCGGTCGTAGGTTGTGTGAAGAATGAGGGATCGTGTTTTCCCTTGTTCTGCATTAAAAACAAAATCCTTTATCGCCAAATAAAGAACCAATAGAGGCAAAGGAGCGGCCGATCTAATAGGTGGGCTTGGGCGGCTGAATTAGGATTAGGATTAAGGGGTATTATGGGATTAAGCAGCCGCTAATCATTTTAATTACAATTTAATATCATTTCGTGTCAAATATAATGAAATTAATTTATGCGATAAATCGTAGTAATATGGGTGTCAATTTTAGGTATTTCTATTATGTCGGACACAATAGTGCAGGTGATTTCGCAATCGGAGGTCGTTTGGATCTCGTCGGTGCTGTCGAAGTGAAACTAGGCTTAAATTACGTGACGTCACTTTTGAATAACTCGATGTTCACGTAGACTTTATCGAATTGATCATGGAATGCGTCATTTGATAGGTTTCAATGTTTCGATGATAATGACGTGATCAATTTCACAAACGGAGGTCGTTTGGACATTGTCAGAGCTTCACGATTTCTATATGCGCATAATTTTATTAAAAATTAACATTGATCATTTGAATATTTATTAATTGATCTAAAAAATTTTATTTAATTAATTTTAACATTTTAAACACAATTATGATATCAAATTTTAGATTGAGATAACTCTTTGATAGTATTTGATCGCAACTAGGACATTTTAAATCTGATTCGTGCGATGTTACTTCCATTAATTATTGGTTTTAAGTTTAGTGCTTCATTTCATTTGTGAATCATATGTGGAGGTCAACATGAAGAAGGCTCTAAATGGACACGAAATTAAAGCACATATGATTTATTGAGTGCTATTTTCAAACTAAAGTGAAAATCAAATGAAATTCATAAGAGGTTTTCAGTATAACTAAATAGCCTATTAGCAAGCATAATTGAGATTTCTTACTAAATAATCGACTTGTATTCAAAAGAAGCTTGAATTGAAATAAGCTCGCTTAAAGGAAGTATAACAGCTTATATGAGCGAATATTAAATTTAAATGTTGAATTTGCAAAGATCTGACATGTTCTTAATGAGCATAATTCAACCATTAAAGTTTAGAAATTATGCGAATAAATAAAATGCAAGCAAAGATACAACCTTTTGAATGCAAATATGAATCTAATTCTGCTTCACATATGCCACCGGATCTACAATTCTTTATACAAATAGACAGAAGGTGACACTAAATTAAATTCTGCACGAATGAAGGAGCTTCCTTCAATCCAAAATTAGAAAATTCTAATTCTAATTATGATTTTAAAATCAATAATTTTATTGATTAGATGAAATTTTCTAAGATAAAAATACCTGCATGTGCTCAGAAAAGGAAATTTAGAGTGCAAACTTTAATGACTGAAAAGGTTGCGCAAGCTAAGTTGGAATTAAATAAAAATATAAAATTAATCTCATGATTTAGAAATAAAATTATCTGAATTATTAAAAAATCCGCATGGGACTTGACACTATGTTGAATGCTTAAACCTAGTGTCTGAGGATGTTGTGCAGGTTGCTTCCCGATTTGGTCTTAGGACTAGGTCTGTGTTAATAAAATCTAAAAAACTAATTATTATAAAAATTTTAACTTATTAAAATATCTAAGAAGCTAATTTTATCATATAACAGTAGATCTGATCCTTTATTATTAAACTAATAGAGTTGATAGGATCTGAAATAATAAATTAAATGATCAAGCAAATTCATAAACCCCGATGATGACTGTGTTGAATGAAAATTTTAACCAGAGGGGATGGTTCCATCAAAATGTGAATTTAATTTCACTTTAGGTTTACTTAAATTGAGTATCAATCCAAATATAAAGTCTAATATGTAAGCTATTAATGGTTAAATGAAATTTAATCCTTAAATACTTAAAGCAAACTCTACTTAATCCATCTTCTGTAATAGTTTATTGATGGTGATAACTTAAGAAAACTCTAGCTCAAAAATGAGTCAATATCAAATCAAATGTATTTTTATATTCACTCTCAATCAATCTCATGCCAGTAAGGACGTGACCCGTGTCCTCTACTGCATGGTTTGGCCAATAGGCTCCACATATGATGTAGTTATGACCAGAGTCCTCTGATCGGGTGGCTGTCACCAAATAACACCATTATACTACGATCATGACTGTAGCCCGTATGCTCCCCAATGGATCTGTACCTTGAGATGTGAATCATAGAGTACACCTAATAAAGAAAAAAGCACTCTATCAACTAATGCAGACTTAAGATTTTTTCCTTAGACAAACACCACCCTAGGTCTACAAGGATTTCTTGGACGACACAACTTATGCCTGCTAATGAGGATCCTTCTGTCAGGTTGGGTCGACTACCTCCTCTGATTAAGTAGACTAGGGATCGCGACAACCCGGGATGACGGAGCCATGGGATCTAGATCGGGCATGCCATCATTCCCCCAATCATTTGCTTTAAGCTAATGATGATGATTTTCATAAATCTAAATTTCAAAACTCCACATTCTGCTACTATACATTGCACATTAAGCAACCTAATGACTAGCCTTAATCAAAAGTTTTTTCTCAATATTGGGAGAGATAAATAACTATAGGTGCTTGCGCCTATAGGAAACCTAGAATCAGATCTAAAGTCCTCATCAAATGAGGATGAAATCTCTGGGTAGTGTCTTATCTACTATTTCATCTGCCTTTTGAAAATTACATCGACACATAAAATCATACACTCTTCAATGTGAGAGGTTGGTGGCAAATTTTTGAAGCCCACAGGTTGTTAGGCCACTATTAGCCTAATCATATTTTTTATAGGAGATTGTGCTTAAGAGGATGCTTAAAAATAAATATAAATACTTTCTTTACAGGTTGCTAAACCCCTAAGCATAATCTAAGTTAGGGTAAGTGGGCTTGGTTACCCATGTGCAGGGTGCTAAGTCCAAATCATACATATAACTCTTTGGAATTGTATATATGTTTAGCTAACATCTATTTTGTAGGTGTAGTTAGATTTACTTTTTTTTTTATATGAATATAATTTTAGAATATGAATTAGGATTAGTGCTATTGGGGTATAAGATGAGCAGTGGCTAGAAGACTTTATCCTTGGGTGCCCTGTGATGCTGTTGAAGCAAGTACATCCAAATCAAAGAAGGAAGAAAGAAGAATAAAGATGAAAAAGAATAGAATGAAGACCCCCATAATATGTATTCATTCTAAATTGTAATTATTCTTTTATATATCGGGTTGTATAAGGGTAGAGCTCGGCCACCCACCTTATCTTTTTTGGGTTGTACGACATTTCCCAATCGTACCGGTCTCTTATTCTTTTACGATAGTCTATAAAATTGATTGATGATTTGTTTAAATTGCACATTAAGATGACACACTATTTATAGTTTTTTTCACATTTGATGCTTTAATGTGTGGCCTGGATGCGGTAGGCGTTTAGGATAAAATAAATTTTCTATTCAACTAATCACACATAACTAAATTTTAAATAACTCATAATCTCATCGTAAAGCCTAGGACATAAATAAGATAATTAAAAGATTTAGCAACCCCTTAGCTGTTTGGTTATATGCCTCACATCATGCATATCATATTGAGTCACTTTTATAAAATGAGGGCCTCCATCCTTACACGCATAGGGGTCGCTTGACCCATGAGAGCAACCCCTAATGATGGAGCTTCACCCTCTTTCTTCTTTGATTTAGCCAATAATTAACTTTCATCATGCATTTAGGCATACAAAAATCCCAAAACCTTTGTCAAAATGATGTGCCAAAAATAAAATAAAATTTGAAAAGATTTTTGCATTTATAGATTAAGTCATATGCTCATACCACTCATGCTCTAGTCCCTTAAGGAGTGGGTTTAGGACTTTAGTCTCTTTCAAATCAAAAAAACTACCTTAGCTATCTTGTAATTCATAAGATTGGACTACATGATTTGAAAATATAAGAGGAGTTAGTTGACAGCCACTCAAGGTGGTTATAAGTCCATAAGTCAGATAGTTTATTCTTCTTTGTGGAGGCAAACCCTTATGTCCACCTGTCACTTAGATTTAGGTCGTACTTTAGCTCTTACTAAAGCTCCATATATTTAATATATGAGGTAGCTATTTTATTCGGGTTATAAGCATAAATCCTCACCTTTTAGGCATTCCTACAACCTTGTGTTGGTGGGTTATAAGCCATAATAATCTAATAAAATCCAATTTAAATTCATTTTTCAAATATATAAAGCCCAATTATATGATAACGTAGAATACTCATTTGGTTTCCTAGTATAATGGGTGTTTCTTACTTCTTCTCTTTGGATCCCAAAAAAAGTCTTCTCCTAGAACTTTCCCAATTGATTTTACAAATATAAATCCTTTGATAGAATAACCTTGAAATCTTTGGAGATGATAATTGTTTACTTTAATCGAGAGTATTCTTAGAGAATTTTATTCCCTAAAATATAATTAACTATAGAGACTTGCTTCCATAGGGAACTTAAGCACCCAATTTAATATAAACCATACTTTATTCTTCCATGTAAAGTAGGAAAAAAATCTTTGGTATATTCTAAGACTCATCATGTCTTAAGAGTCTTTATTAGGTGATTAAGTCCATTTAAAGGTGATGTATCTATCTTTCGAGATAGTATATTATACCTCAATGTCATACCTGATCACTTAAATGAGTATCTCCTATTATCTACGTTGTCGAGAATTTTATTCCCCAAAATATAATTAACTATAGAGACTTGCTTCCATAGGGAACTTAAGCACCCAGTTTAATATAAACCTTACTTTATTCTTCCATGTAAAGTAGGGAAAAAATCTCTGGTATATTCTAAGACTCATCATGTCTCAGGAGTCTTTATTAGGTGATTAGGTCCATTTAAAGGTGATGTCTCTATCTTTCCAGATAGTACATTATACCTCAATGCCATACCTGATCACTTAAATGAGTATCTCCTATGATCTACGTTGTCCCCCCCCCAACCCCACATCTAAAAATAAACACCACATTATGCTCTTCCTCCAAAAGCACATTATTACTACAACTCCTCCAACATTGACCCTTCGTTGCTATTGAAATCAATTCTTTATAAGAAACAAATCATATGTTGATCACAACATGCCAAATCTATATTTTTATCATATGATCAACTCATTAACTCATCTATATATCAAAGTTAAACTCATGATAGGTAGCATAATGCACTCCATATTTAATTATCATAATTACTTTATATTGTTACATTTAACTCATTATATTAACATGTGTTAAAATTAAATCATATTTAAATGAGTGTACAAAAAATATATTTTTAATAATATACTTAGAAGCATAACACAATATCACTAGTTTATGTGCTCATTAGTTTCCTTTTGTAGTTCGTCTAAAAAGCTCAGTATTATTATGGTATATTACCAAGAGACTAATTTCCTCTTCTTAGTTCATTAAGTTGTGTAAATACTATATTTAGCATTTTTGTTAATTTAATCATATTGAATATCATGTATAAGAGTTTAATTCATAGTTGTTTAACATGACATAAATTCTAGTTGTCTCGTATTTCTTATCCTCTACATATATATATGAACCAGGTTTACTTAATGGATTACCAAGATGATTAACATTATAAAGACCCCATAAATTCAAATTTCATTTTCTTAGTTCATCAAGTTGTGTAGTTACTATTTTTGGCATTTCTGTTGATTTAATCACGTCAAATATCATGCATATGAGTTTATTTCTTAGTTGCTTAAAATGACATATACTCCATTAGTCCAACATTCATTATCCTCAATGGCGTACATGAGCCATGCTCACTTAATGGCCTATCAAGATGATTAACATTATAAAAGCTCCATAAACTCAACTTATTTGGCATCATCATTTCATAATATTTAATTTCATTTTATCAATTGATTCAAAATGCACATAAAAATTAAATATAATTTTGTCAGCATTAAAAGCATCAATATTATGTGTGTGTGTATGTGTGTTGATGTTTAAGCTTGATTGGTTCAAGTTGCTTTTTATGCTTTTATCATTTTAAACTTAGGTTATTGAATTTGTCGAAATCAATGCTCTTTGCTTGACTTCTCTTACTTTTAAGAATGTTTTCCAGCTATCTATTCTAAGTAATTTCAAATTCAATATTTATTCCTTCGTTCATTCATAGGTTGTCCTAAGCCTAATCTAGCTAGAAACCTTGTCTTATATTTAAACTTAGAACTCCCAATTGATATAGTGTTTATATGTTATTCATGACTCTAAATTCTAATTGACTACATGGGCTAGTCAATTGGATTTATTGAACTCAAATTAATCCAATTTAATCTATGCAAGCATAGTTTGATCCCCATAACATCCAAGAGACTTTTCAGAGAAATTTCATAAAGGATTTAATTTGTCTAAGAACCTTGAAGGTGAAAGGATAAAAAAGTATAACCATAATATTCCCTGAAGGTGAAAATTTCAAACCCTATAAAGTATATAGGCTAGTTAGTCATCTCAAGTCTAGGTTCACAATGAGCTACAATAATACTCTTAGGTGTAGCACTTGATCCGCTCTATATATTCGATTAGTGTACTATAGAGAAAGCAAATTAGTTTGGCATTCTTCGACTAAATGCACACATGATTGTGGGCAATGGATAGATATCATCCATTTTATAATAGATGATTCATTTCATATTGGACTAATTTTAAGTTTGTCCACTATATATATATATATATCTCAATAATAACAATAAAAGTTTACCCGCTAGCTTATTTGAGAGATTTCCGGGATGTTTCTTTAAAAATTTTTGTAAGGTCACAATGATAAATTAAATCATATGGAACTCTAGTCAAAACTCATTATATTATAAGAAATTATAAAAATAAACACAAAGGATATGTTTGGAGCAACTATAGCTATTCAAAAAAGTAATAGTGGAGGTACTTCAGAGAAAATAATTGTTTGAAAAAGTTGTGGTATAATTATTTTTTTTATTTTATAAAATCAAATCATAACTTTCTAACCGCCACTATATGTAATTAAGACATATTGAAAAACACAACTTTTTTATCTCAAAATTCTCAAAATGCAACCTAAATGACATTGCGGTGCAGTGACACTATACCACACCGTAGTGCTACCACCACCCAAACAGCCCCTAAAATATCATTATTCATAAATTTTTTTAAATTTTAAAATTTAAATACTTTATTTTATTTTTATTTTATTTAGCACTTTAAGGGGTTGTTTGTTTTGAATAATTTGGAGTGTAAAGTAATGTAAATGCAAGATTTTAGATTTTGTGTGTTTGGCAATATGCAAAGTAAAATTTTAAAGTAATATAATGTATTTAGAATTTCTTAGATAAGTAAATTTTAGTGTATTAATTGTGATTTAGTAATTTCAAATATACTTAGCCAAGATAAACTCCGAGAACAACCCATCGCCACCGACCATCTCCGCCGCTTATCTCATCGCCACCGGCGTCCGCCTGTCGCCATCACCACCGCCGTCTGCCATCCACGGTCCACAACTCAAAAAATAATTTATATTACATTCATTTTAACAAATAGAAAAAAATAAGCTCATGTATTTGTAGAATTTTTAACCAAATAACCTAAAAAATTTAAATATACAGTATTTTTTTTACACTACATTCTTTTGTCAACAACCATGATTCTAAGTGTGTGCATATATATATATATATATATATATATATATATATATATATATATATTTGAGAGATTTCTTTAAAATTTTTTGTCTTATCACAATGATAAAGTAAATCTCATAGAATCATAGCCAAAATGGACCGTGTTATAAGAAATAAGAAATAGTTAAAAATAAATTTCAATTGTCATTATTCATAAGTTTCTAATTTTAAAATTTAAATACTTTGTTTTATTTTATTTAATGCTTTAAGGTTTAAAAATTCTAAAAATGTATTAAATCGGCTCTCCCAGGCTTTACGACACCATCCAGGCTTCAGCTTCTGGATCAACATTCAGGAGGAAGCATGTTCCCACTCACCCGACCCTTTCAAATCCCTGCCATGTCAAAGTTAGCAGTCCCCTCCATTTCTCCTCTCCTGTTCCGATCTTTCACGCAGACCACCTCCACCTCCACCTCCACCTCTCCTCCATGTGCTTCTTCGAGCTCAGAAGGCGTTGCCATCACCGCAACCGACTCTGCCGATTATGCAAACTCGAAAAAGGTCGGTCTACGGGCCCTAACCAAGTATGTTGCTCAGAGTTCTTTACTATTTGACAGGAATGAAAAAAAAATCGCCTCGAATAATACTCATCATTCATTTGAATTTAATTCTATGTAAAAGTGGATGTTATTGTCTCGTTGGGCCGCACCTGATACATTCATCCAACCTGAAACCCATCGCATAAACGTATCTTTGCAGTAGATATAACCTCCAGAAAACTGGATAAGGAAATGGATAAATAATAAGCAGTCTTCATATCTTCATTACTTGAAGTATGGCTATTTTAAGCTTCCTTGGAGCCGTATCTCAACAACTCAGTCATATTTACTTTGTGAATGCTAAACAACCCAACATCTTTCTCATTAGTTGCAATAAAAAAACAATATAAGAACTGCATATGTTTCCAAGCTTCCATAGAACACTTCCTAACTACCTAGCCACCTAAGCCCTCTCGTAAAACCAGCCGGCACCTGCATCCGACTTGGAAGTTAGATAGGCAGTCCTTTAACCATCTTACCTCCTCTATCCGATTTGAAAGTAGGACAGGAATGCGTAGGTCTTTAATAACTCTGTTAATGGAGCTGTAATTGAAGCGTGGTTAGCAATGAAGCAATGATAGTAAGCCATTAAACCCAAAAACTGCATAATTGATTAATATTTTTTGGGTGTAGGCCATTTTGACATGACACCAATTTTTTTCGGATATGCCTTTACACCAACTTCTTGTACAATATGTCCAAGATATTTTTTCTCGTGCAAATGCCATTTAACTTGACAAGGTGATGGCTGCATTTTAAGCACTGCATAACATAGGTCAACTGTTTGTGACATGATCATTATTGCGGTATAAACTATGATATGGTAGAGTAAAACAATGCTAAACTTTTTTAGATAAGCTCTAAATACCCAATTTAATAAGTAATGATGGTCGAGGGTACGTTTGTCAAACCAAAGGGCATCACCACAAATTCATAGTGCCATCATGACTTTCAAAATGTAAATTTGTGTGTCATTGTTGCGAACTTGATGATATTTCAGCCATAGATCTGATGTAGAAAAGAGAGTAACACCTTGTGACTCATCATGGAGCTCATCAATTGTTGGAATTTGTAACTTGTATTTAATTGTTATTGCATTTACAATACGATAGTTCATGCAAAAATGCCAAGTACCAGCTCTTTTTTTGACTAGAAGAACTGGACTAGAGAATTAATTGCTTAGAATTATATCGTTATAATGCATTTTGTTCACAAATTTTTATGGCATATTTTTGAAAACTGAGAATATCTCTCCATTTGGATTTTAATTAATTTAGCTCAGTTTTCTAAAAAATACAATAATCGTTACCTTGGTTAGGTTGCTGACTTTGTGCATTTGCTATGAACTTTTGTAAAATAGTTGAAATGGAAGGAGGTGGCTGTGATTGCTTATTTGTAAACATGGAGTCAAGTAATTGTTATGCAAATGAATATTCCAGTTCAGTTTTTTGCTGCATCTAATTTAAACAAAAAACAATCAATTAAACTATTAGGTAGTAAAGCTTGTAGTTGATGAAATGTTCTAATGATTGTATCTCAAGAATTATGTCCATGTTTTTGATAGCAAGAATGAATTGTTGAAGCATTATTTGATTCTAGAAAATGTGCACTTTAGAACATTCATGTTCACAAAAAAAATTCACTGTTTACCTGATTATATGTGAACTTTCTTTGCAGGAGAGGTCATGAGTCCTCTATGTTTTGCAACCATTTCATGAATGAAATTGTTTGTACTTCTACTTTTAATCGATACATAAGCATGATGATGATTGATCGAACCATCAAGTTGTAAAGAACATGGATTCAATTGCCAGTCCAGGGCATTGATACTAATCTTGGATTGATACTAATCTTGGATAGAGGTTTAGGCATTTGCCTTATCCACGTCAACATCAAGATTGGAATTTTGATTCTCTGTTTCTAAAATCAAGCAAAATCTACTTTGTCATTTTTGCCAAGGACTGAATTTACCATCACAATTGCAATAAAGTGCCTTCTCTATTTTAATTTGAATTTTTGTTATAGTTAGTTTGTGAATCTGTAATCATGATGTGGAGTACAAGTGGTGGATGCTTCAATTGATTGAGAATGGCAATATTGAAACATTGTTTATGTATTTGTCAAGGTATCTTGTTAGATAAAATGATGCTTATTGGATTATTGTGTCCATAATTGAGAAACTTATTTACACAAATCTTAAATTTTAGATTTAAGCATTTGAGCCAATTTCATATCATCTTGCAGCATGAGGGTTTGGCTAGCAATGATTCACGATGCATTTTCAATTTAAGCCCTGAAATAGAGAAATTAACCATAACAAATACAGAAAGATCAAATACTTTATAGGCTATTTCTTCAAATACCATTTTGTACTCTATTATAAATCCACTTTGGATATATTTGATAGATTTTTGTGCATATCTTTGTATTGTTAAATCTCAAAATAAGCTTTTAAGGATTAAAGAAAACTCCATATAAGATTTTGACCTTTCACACAGCCACTTATACCATGTCGTCATCGCTCCTTCTAGAGGAAGAAAGGATGCAAATACATTGGTTTTCCATTCTATCATAGAAATCAAAGTATTCATTGGCTTTGGAAATCTAAGTGTTTACTTTCGAGCAATTAAAACAAGGTGATTTAATCTTCATTGTTCACTAGATTGGACTAATAATGTTTTCACCATTGCCTTCTTCTTGGATTGATGATGCCGATATTGATTGAGACAAATCATTAATTATTTTATCATTAGTTGCCATAAATGTTTGAAATTGCTGTATAGACTTGTTGATTATAGCTAGTTGCACATTTGAATGTTGAAGAGACCTATAGATTTTAACAAATTGAAGAGTGATCTATGTCTGTAGCATCGATGAGATATGAGTTCTTCATGGATGAAGGTACTATTGATATGTTCAACCAACTAGATGGCTATACACATAAGAAATCATTTTTTGAGTAGATACGGACTATAGAAAAAAGGAAAAGAAAATGGTAAAGAGTAAGCTTTCTTCATATTCATTATTATTTGGGGATATACCAATTTTTAAGATTCCTTGGGTCTGTCTCTCAATGGCTCATTTAAATTCATTTTGTGAGTACTAAACTACCCAATACATTTTCTATTATTTTTAACCACAAAACATGATAAGAAAGCATATATTTTCATGCTTCTATACATCACTTTCTAACTGCTTAGGTACCCAAGAAGCATCGCAAAACTAGCTTGCTTCTGTAACTGCCTTGGTAATGAGGATTGGTAGGGTTTTAGCCATCCTGGTTTTTGTTTATGCCTTCTTAAACATTGAGTATTTACTCTATTTGTTGTTGATTGTGCTCCCCATTCTTTTGATTTGTTGTAACTATTTGAATTTACAATCCATTTGACATTTTCTTCCTGAAGTTTTGTTTGATAGTGATATAAGCTGCTCCATCACAACTATCTCTGATCTTAAGATAAGTTTGTTTCAACATTGAACATGATATTATGGCTGAGGATGACCTTGAATTCTATGGACAAGTTTAACTCTCACAGATTAGATTAATTGGAGTTTGTGTGGTAGTTCAGTTACCTGAGACTTGCAAAAGTTTTAAGGAGATAATTAATTGCTTCCATTTTGTTGTTTATTGATAAAACCCTTTTTAAGCTAGTTAGTGGCCTGGCTTTTTTTGAACCCCTCCCCTCCAATGTATGGAAAGGATTGGGGAGGGACTTGTATAGGTCTGATGTGTTTTAAAAGGGCTGGTGATGCTATCTTAAATTTATTTTAAATTAATATCATTATTAGATTTCTTACTCTCATTTCCCCCTTCCCTCGCTCCATTTTAAGGTTAACATCCTGTGGTCTAGTTCACAAGTCATTTACTTAAAATTATGATGATGGATTCTATTTTATAATCTTGTACATGTAATTAATTTTAGTCGAAAATATTTCTATCTGATGTTTTTTAAAAGGGCTGTAGAACTATATTAGATCTTAAATTTTTTTAAATTAACATTTTATTTAGAATGAATATATTATTACTTATAAAATGGATCCCATTGATTATTTTAAGAAAAATAGATCGTTATATCAGAAAGATCAGCCATTCCAGTGAAATTTTAAGTTAACATCATTATTTTTTAAGTTAACATCCTAAAATTATGATGATGGATTCTATTTTATAATCTTGTACATGTAATTAATTTTAGTCGAAAATATTTCTATCTATACTCAAAGGATTTGGAGTGACTAATGAAGAAGGTAGAACTATATTAGATTTTTTTACTTATGATTGTAGTTCTAACATTTTATTTAAGAAAAGAGATGAATATATTATTACTTATAAAATGGATCTAAGTAAAACATGATTGATTATTTTCGATAAGAAAAATAGATCGCTATATCAGTAAAGATCGTCATTCCAAGTGAAATTTTAAGCATCTAACATCGAATTAGTTTTAGATTTTAAGATGAAAGGTTGTAAGAGAAAAAAATAAACTAAATTATTGTTCTGATGATTTATGACACTTAAAGAACACAAATAAAAATATTTTAAGAATAAGTTACTGAAATTAGAATTTGGGATGCTCGTAAAGGAAAATTATGAAAAAAATATCGTGAAATTAAAGAAAGTTCAAAAGATTTTGGAGAATCAAAAGGAAAAATTTCTTTAATAAGAATAGGAGTCGAGAAGAAGATAAGAAATAAGTATTGTTATAAAATTTTAGATATAAAACTTGGAGAACGGGAAAGATATAAAGTGGCAGAGATTAAGAAGAATATGTGATGAAAAAATTTAAATTTTTATGATTTATTTATTGACAGATACCAAAAGGTGAAAGATGTATGTATAAGTTAGAACCAAAGAGATAGAGAAGAAAGACATACCAAGTGAGTGATATGATGAAAATAATAAAGATTTTTCTTAGAAAAGATATTGAAAATAGGTGGATGAGGTATTTTGATAAACTTTTCAAGAAGGATGAAAGTATGATTGATTTTAGCAATCTTAATACCCTAAATAAAATAGAATTTCATTTTATCGTCAGATTAGTAAAAAATCAAGTTAGTGAAGTTTTAAAGAAAATGAAATATGGAAAAGCAAGAGACGGATAATATTCCAATGATGTGTGGAAATCAAGGAATTTCTACAAATTTTTTAATGTTATTTTAAAGACTAAAAGATGCCGAGATGAGTGGAGAAAGAGTTTGTTGGTTCCTATATTTAAGAATAAAGGTGATAAGAGTGTGCAAATTATAGGAATTAAGTTAATGTGTCATACATTAAAATTATGGGAGAGAGTAATCGAGTGAGCATAGTGATATAGAAGTTTCACAGGTTTCATGCCGTAGATCTACTATGGATGTTATACATTTGTTAAGAGGTTTGGAGAAGCATAGAAAGTAAGAAGGATCTACATATGAAATTTATTGATTTAGAGAAAGCTTATGATAAAGTCTCAAGAGATGTTCTTTGGAGAGTTCTAGAATAGAAAGGAGTTAATATTGGTTATATTCAAGTCATTAAGGATATGTATACTGAATTACTTGTGTCCAAACACAAGGATGATTGACAAAATATTTTTCTATTTCAGTTGGATTACATCAATGATCAACATTAAGCCCTTATCTTTTTTACTTTAGTTATGGATGTTCTTACGAGGCATTTACAAGAAGATGTACCTTGGTGTATGCTTTTTGCTGATGACATTCTTCTTGTTGATAAGACTAGAGAGGAGTCCAATAAACTTGAATTATGGAGGTCAACTTTAGAGTCTAATGGTTTTCGCGTTTAAGTAGATCTAAAGCGAATATATGGAGTGTAATTTTAGTTGTAGAAGTTTGAGTGGTAGTGTTGTGACTTTAGTGATCAAGTCATTAATAAGAGTGAGCGATATTTAGGCTCATTGTTCAAAATGATGGTGAAATAGATGAAGATGTTATTAGTAGAATTCAAGTTGGGTGGTTGAAGTGGAGGAATGCATCCGCCTATTATGTGATAAAAGTTACACTTAAACTTAAGGAAAAATTTTATAAGATGGTGGTAAGACGCAATGACTTGCGTAATGTTGGCCAATAAAAGAAAGCATAAGACTAAGTGAAGTGTTACAGATGAGGATGCTCAGTGGATGAGTGACTTTACTCTTAGAGATAGAATGCAAAATGAGTATGGTCGGGAAAAAGTTGGAGTAGCTCCAGTGGTAGATAAGATTAGGGAGAGTCGCCTTTGATGGTTTTACATAAAGCTCCTACCGTCATATGACATGAGAGTAGATGCATTAGATTTGCCTTATGTTAAGAAAGATAGAGACCAAAAAGACTTGGTTAAGATGTATAAAAAATGATCTAGTATACTTGAATTAAATGAGAATTTGACACATAATAGGACACAATGGAGACGAAGGATTCATGTAGCCGACCCCACCTAGTGGGATTAAGGCTTGTTGTTGTTGTTGTTGTTGTTGTATACTCAAAGGTATTAATGCATCTTAAGTGTTTTTTTTAATGTATTTTAAAAATTTTTTTAGGTCAATGGCCATGTGTTGTGTCTCTATTTGGTCTTTGCATAAGTTATCACATGCTCCTACTCTTGGTCTTCACATAAGTTAACGCACCTCTTCGAGACTGACGCTCTAATGTGGTCATTATTGAGGCTTACTACCATTCATTAGCTCAACCCCTTATTGGAAATAGGTTTACACCGACACTATATATTGTTAACCTTCTCAAACCCCTTTTATGAAATCATTAGAATTGTATTACTAGTTAAAATGTGAAGTAAGCATATCTATTTAGCAGACCGTTATGTAAACTAATAAAATCAACACATTTTGTCTTTGAAGAATTAATCTTTATTGGGTAAAAGCATTATTTCTGTGATGTTGCGCTTATGCTGTAGTTATGGTAACTTAGTCTAAATGGTGATCCTGCTGGTTGCTCTGGCGACCGTGGAAGTCCTGTGGTCTGTATCAATTTATTCTTTAGGTGCAGGTGGATCTGTTCAGTTGCACCAATAACTAATTCATTGGCATGGATTTTGTGATGTATTTGCACTACAACTTGTTCCCAAATTGTGACCAAATGGTGCCTTAGTCCTACGATGTGATGGATTCTGTTTAGAGAGCCTTAGAGTTTTTTTTTTTCTTCTTCTTGAAACTGGCACTTTTGACTTTTTTTGGTTTCTGCATGTTGTTTGAGATTTTATTATAGACGAACTATTAAGTTTCCCATTTTACCTTGTCCACCAGAAGATTGTTCTGGAATCACGCCCTCTTCCAAGGCAAGATGATGTTTCCTCGTATGTTTGGTTTGTAGTATCTAGTTCGTCGACTTCTATCATCTTCTTTCAACCTTTAGCAAGAAATAACATTTTCTTTTTACATGCCCTCCGGAAGTAATATGCTCTGTATCATCTAATTTTGATTCAAGACTTTATATTGGTTATTAATAGGGACCAATATGCTAACTATTTTAAAACTTGAATATCTAGTTAACTACTCAATCTTTCCAGCATGGGATTTTTTCTATCTCCCTAGATCATTATGGATTTCTCTTTTGTTCTCATCCTTGAGTTTTTCATCATCCTACTTTCTAGTTTCTTTGGCCTGAATTGGTTTGTCAACATGCATATCCATTTTAGGGTTTTGACTGTAAATCTAATTTGCATTATCTTGTACAAACGACAAGCATTTTCTTTGATGATCGTCTTGGAGAATGATCTACTCGGAAATAGATTTACAACATTCTATGCATGGTTGTTACTTAGATTAGCTTATTTACTTCATGGCCCAATGTTCCTATGCTCTCTTTTGATTTATGACATATGGTTGCAATGATTTGAGGTAATTAATTAACTTATTTTATATATATATATATATATATATATATGCCATTTTTTTTGGATGTAGTTGAATCTATTGGTATTACAATTTCTGGTCTTTTTCTGTTACATGTTATTTATCCTGATCCTCTGTTTCCCGTAGAAGTTTAGCTTTTCATTCCATTTGATTATTCTACTTTTTTATATTTTTATAATTTTGGTTATTCTGAAACTTACTGTTTCTTTGGTTTTCTTTCAGAATTCCTTGAAATCTGGATTATATCTAGTGGCAACACCTATTGGTAATCTTGAGGATATCACATTACGGTGTGTAATGTCGCTCAGCAATTGTGATCGTAATTAGGCAGTTCTTTGCGATTTATGTAAAAATAGACTCTAGTTTTTTACGCACAACATAAATATAATTTGATATCTTTTTATCTGCTGATTCTGATATGCTAGTTAAAGATGTACATGCACAAACGGTGCACTTAAATATTTTGTTTTAGCATTAACTTCAGCAAATAAAAATTAATTTTGTATTCATAAATAAGAATCCAGTATAACATTAAGTTAAATTTATATCATAGTAGCAAATTACTTCATTTCTCATTGGTTATTGAACCTAAATCACATTTGTTTTAAGTAACTTTAATTTAATGTTTTCATCGAATGCGAGCTCATTATCTTATTGAACCATTATCATCAACCTTAAATTCTAGCTAATCATGTAAAAGATACTAGTTTAAGAAGGCGATGAACATGATAATAGAAGAAAACACTAAACCATTAAAAATTGTAATAATGCATCAAATCTTGTATGAAGTAGTTATAATATAATAAAATAATAAATAAATTATAAAATGGAGTGGTTATAGAATATATTTATTTGAAGATAGATATAATTTATTTAGCTTTGTAGATACCAAAATATATCTTAAAATATTTTTCTTGATTTCTTTTGCTCTCACCATTAGGCTTGGACATTGTCCAAATGTTGAAACATGAAGTGTAGAGCTTAGAGTTTGGTTTAACACTTGATCACTTAGTTCTATCGATAGTGACCTTTCGTTGAACACCACTTTCTAGTGGCTCTAGATGGAAACTATATATTAAGAGGGTGTTTAGTTTATTGAAAAAAATGCGGAGTTAAAAAATGTAAGAGTTTTCAAAATTTATTTGTTTCGTTGAGGGGCCAGTTGGTTGGATATATTTTTGGTGTAATGTATTTGTCATGCAGAGGATTTCAAAATTTTGATTTTTGGTTTGAAAATTTACGTATCTTATAGCTTATTTCTAATGCATTCCAAATTTGTTCGATTTTGGTTGATTTTTGAATACACTAAAATCTTGATCATTATAGCCACTCATAGCAAGACCTATTGCTATTGGCTGTTGCTCGCAATTATCACCATTGGTTGCTGTCCAATGCTCGTTGTTGCAGGATGGTTGCTGTTGCTTGTTGTTGACCGTTATTAGCCACTGTCGTTTGCCTCCAACCTTTCTTTGCCATCACCTCTTGTTTGTTACTCGCCACACTCCGCTGTCACCCGCCGACCTTCGCCATCCTCTGCCATTCATAATCGCCCTCTGCCCTTCGCCATCGCCCTTTGTGGTAGCTTTCCGTCGTACCCCGTTGTTGCCGTTTGCACTTGCCATTGGTCGCCGACACTCACTGTTGTTGCCAGTGGCCCTTGCTTTTGAATTTTAATTTATTTATCTTAATCCAAACACAAGAAAGTAATTTTCTGTATTTATTTATATCTAACAAATAACTATAATGACATGAATATTTTAAATCATCAGAAAGACGTTGGGCCCCAAGCGACGCTTATGGTTTGAATACGTGAAAAATGTCTGGGCCGTGATCGCAGTTAAAAGCAAATAAGGTTCCACATTACGGATGCAAAGAAGTTAGTCCATGAAACTAATTATGTTAGATCTTGGAATATAGATTCTTACTGTAAATTAATAATTAAGATATATTGTAAAAGATAAATATTTTATTGAAACTAAATGGGTTGGTGAGAAAAGGAGATTGATAGTTTAGGTTTTAAACTTGATTAAAGTCGAACTAGAAAGAGTGTGATTATAGATAAAAAATTTGAAGGATAATGTTATAAGTATTAATAGGAGATAGAATTATAGATTTAAAGATTATTATTGATACCAAGATTATCAATGTTATAAGTGTCATGCTCCTCAAGTAGGTTTGGAGAGAAGCTGAAAGAAAAATTTTGGAATGAATTAGAGGATTAATACAAAAGATACCTCAAGAAAAGTATTTATTGGGAGATTTAAATGACGTTTTAGAGTAGAAGATTTTAAAATTATTCAAGAAGTAGTTTGTTTAATTGGCTAAAAGAAGGTACTATATTAGATTTTCTTATTTTACGATTAGAATTCTAACACTTTATTTAAGAAAAGATGAACATATTATTACTTATAAAATGGATCTAGAAAATACAAATTGATTATTTCGAAAAAATAGATCGCTTAGATTGTAAAGATTGCGTCATTCCAAGTGAAATTTTAAGACCCAACATCAATTATTAGATTTTAAGATGAAAAAAAGAAAAAATAAACTAAATTATCATTCAGGATTAGGATACTTAAAGAACACAAATAAGCATATTTTAAGAGCAAGCTACAATAAATTAGAATTTGGGATGTTCATAAAATAACGCATGGGAAAAATATCAGTGAAATTAAGCAATTAAAAGATGTCTTGGAGAATCAAAAGAAAAAACTTTTAATAATATATTATAATGAATTAAAGAAAAGATAAGAAATAAGAACATCATATAAACTTTTTAGAAATGAATAGAAAAATATAAAGTCAGAGATTCTAAGAAAGAATATATGATGAAAAAATTTAGCTTTTAGTGATTTA
This sequence comes from Cymbidium sinense, assembly GCA_021442155.1. NCBI lineage: Eukaryota > Viridiplantae > Streptophyta > Magnoliopsida > Asparagales > Orchidaceae > Cymbidium > Cymbidium sinense. The sequence goes on from CM038221.1 coordinate 60,684,310, forward strand.
TACATAAATTAAATTAAAGATGAAAGATGTATGTATAAGTTACCAACCAAAGAGATAAGAAGAAAATCAGTGAGTATTAATGATGAAAATAATAAAATGCTTTTTTTTAGAAAAATATATTAAAATAGGTTGAGGTATTTTGATAAACTTTTCAATGAAGGATCTAAAAGTACGATTGATTTTAGAACCTTAATACCCTAAACAAAAATAGAGAATTTCATTTTATCGTCAGATTAAGAACTGAAGTTAGTTTTAAAGAAAATGAAATGTGGAAAACAAATAGGACCGGATAATATTCCAATAGATGTGTGAAATGTTTTGGAGATAAAGGAATTTCACTTATAAATCATTTTAATGTTATTTTAAAGACTAAAAGAGATGAGTGGAGAAAGAGTTTGTTGGTTCTATATTTAAAGGTGATGCACAAGAGTGTGCAAATTATAGGAATTAAGTTAATGCCATTACATTAAAATTATGGGAGAGAGTAATTGTTATGATGATGTGAAGGTTTCCAATCTTTGGTTTCATGCCGTGTAGATCTACTATGGATGCTATACATTTGTTAAGAGGTTTGATGGAGAAGCATAGAGAAGTAAGAAGGATCTACATATGATATTTATTGATTTAAAGAAAGCTTATGATAAAGTCTCAAGAGATGTTCTTTGGAGAGTTCTAACGTAAAAGGTAATATTGGTTATATTCAAGTCAGGATATGTATACTGAGCATTACTTGTGTCCAAACACAAGGAGGATTGACAAAATATTTTCTATTTCAATTGGATTACATCAAGGATCAACATTAAGCCCTTATCTTTTTACTTTAGTTATGGATGTTCTTACAGGCATTTACAAGAAGATGTACCTTGGTGTATGCTTTTTCGATGATATTCTTCTTGTTGATAAGACTAGAGGAGTCCAACAAAACTTGAATTATGGAGGTCAACTTTAGAGTCTAAAGGTTTTCGCTTAAGTAGATCTAAAACCGAATATATGGAGTGTAATTTTAGTTGTAGAAGTTTTAGTGGTAATGTGATTTTAGGTGATCAAGTCATTAATAAGAGTGAACGATTGATATTTAGGCTCTATTGTTCAAAATGATGGTGAAATAGATGGAGATGTTATTAGTAGAATTCAAGTTGGATGGTTGAAGTGGAGGAATGCATCCGCCTATTATGTGATAGAAAAGTTACCCTTAAACTTAAGGGAAAATCTTATAAGATGGTGGTAAGACCTGCAATGACTTATGATGCGAATGTTGGACAAAAAAGAGAAACATAAGACTAAGTTAAGTGTTACGAGATGAGGATGCTGTGTGGATGATTTTACTAGAGATAGAATGCAAAATGAGTTCGAGAAAAGTTGGAGTTCCAGGTGGTAGATAAGATTAGGAGAGCCACCTTAGATGGGCCACATAAAGCCTACCATGACTCATTAGAGAGAGATGGATTTTGCTTATGTTAAGAAAGGAGTAGCCTAAAAGACTTGGTTAAGATGTATAAAAATGATCTTAGTATACTCTGAATTAAATGAGAATTTGACACTTAATATCAGAATCGAAGGATTCATGTAGCTGACCCCACCTAGTGGGATTAAGGCTTGTTGTTGTTGTAACAAATAACTATAAAATATTTCAAATATATTATGTTTTAATTACATTGCATTTCTTCTGCTTTGCGTTTCTTTTTAAGCCAACCAAATGACCTTTGAATGAAAAATGAATGTAAAGTAATTTGTGGATGTATTTGAAATTGACCATTTAGCTCATTTTCAATTTATTTGAAATTCACTCGATTTGGCTGAATTTAAATAACACTGCGTGTAGCTTTTTCTGTGGTCCATGACTATTGCTGCTGCCCATTGTTGACACTATCAGTCACCACTACTCAACATCGCCTCCCGCCATTATCGCCCCCTTTTTGGTTTTACACTAAATGCATTTTATATCAAGCTAAACACAAAAAAAGACATCCTACATTTCTTTACAACTCAACCAAATATATCTAAAATATTATTTTGCTGAGGTTTTGCATTCATTTAAAAAAAGATATATTGTATTCATTTTAAAAAAAAAGAAGATATCATGCATTCATTTTAAAAAAAGATATCGTGCATTGAACACTACCATTGCCGGGTCCCAAGTCTCTGATGAGAAAAGCGGGGTTTGCATTAGGTAGTTGACAACCAATATAAAATTTATCGAAAAATCATTACATGAATCCTTTAATACATTGTGTCAAGGGTTGCTACATTGATGCTCAGGTATAATATTAAATAAGCAAAGATTCCACATTATGGATGGCTGTAGGCAAAGAAGTTTGTCCATGAATCTAGAATTAGGATAAGAATTTGAAATATAAGTACTCTTACAGGTAAATTAATGGAATCAATAGATATTATAATTCACAGGAAGATAAATATTTTATGTATTTAAGAAACTAAATGGATTGGGGAGAAGGCTAAGAAGATTGATAGTTTATGTTTTAAATTTTGGTATTAAAGAATGATCTAAATAAATAAGAAGTGATTATAATAAAGGATTATATGGAAATGAATAGAATTAGAGATAGAATTATAGTTTTAAAGATTGTTATTGATACTAAGATTATTAATGCTATAAGTTCTTATATGTCTCAAATAGGTTTAAATGTATGCTAAAAAGAAAAAATTTAAAATGATATAGAAGGATTAATACAAACAATACCTATTGAAGAAAGAGATTTTTTGAAGGAGATAAATAAACATGTTGATAGTGTGATTGATGATTTTTAAAGCATTTATAGTTGCTTTGAATTTACAGTGACTAATGAAAAAGGTAGGATTATATTAGATTTTATTTTAGCTTATGATTTAATAATTATTAATATTTTATTTAAGAAAGTAGATATGCATAATATCACTTAATCTAGTAAAAATGTAGATTGATTATTTTCTGATGAGAAAAATAGATCATTTAGATTATAAAGATTGTAAGATCATTCTGAGTAAAAGTTTAAGTATTCAGCATCAATTATTGGTTTTAAATTTTAAGATGAAGAGTTGAAAGATGAAAAAGTAAATCGAAATATTATTCTAGGATTAGATGAGGGTACTTAAAGAATGCTAATAAAAATATTTTTAAGAGTGAGTTATAAGATCTTAGAATTTAGGAAGTTGATGAGAAATCTAATATTATGTAGGGAACATTAGCAAGTGAGATTAAAGTAAGTTGTAAAAAATGTGTTTGGAGAATTAAGAGGAAAATTTTTTATTAGTACAATCAGTTAGTGGTGGAGCCAAGATGTGTAAGAAAAAATCAAAAATAAGAATGTTTATTATAAAAATTGATTTAGATGTAGAAGTTTAGAGAGTGGCCCGTAGGGTTTCTAAGAAAGTAATATGTGATGCAAAGAATTTAGTTTTTAGTGATTTATATATTATATTGGATACTAAAGAGGGAGAAAGATGTATGCATAAGATAGCTAAGCAAAAAGATAAGTGAAATAAAAATTTAGTTCAAGTGAAGTATATTAAGGATGAAGATAAAAAAAATACTTATTTTTTGAATATGATATTCAACATAGGTGGATGAGATATTTTTTTATAAACTTTCTAATGAAATTTGTGAAAATACAATTGACTTTAACGATCTTAGTACCCTAAATAAATATATAGAGTTTTATTTTTACTATCGTATTAGTAAAATTGAAGTTGAAGAGGATTTAGAGAAAATGAAATGTGGATAAGCAATACGACCTAATGATATTCTAATAGAAGTGTAGAAATACTTAGGGGATCAAGAAATTTCATAATTTACTAATCTTTTATCATTATTTTAAATATTAAGAAGATGCCAGATGAGTGGAGAAAGAGTTTATTGGTTTTTATTTTTAAGAATAAAGGTAATGTGCAAGACTGTGTAAATTATAGAGGAATTGAGTTAATGTGCTATACATTAAAATTATGGGAGAGAGTAATAGAGCATAAATTACGATATGATACAAAAGTTTCTTAAAACTAGTTTAGTTTCATCTACTATGGATGATATACATTTGTTGAGAGGTTTGATGGAGCAGTATAGAGAGATTAAGGAGGATCTACATATGATATTTATTGATTTAGAGAAAATTTTTAATAAAGTTCTAAGATAAGTGCTTTAGAGAGTCCAGAAAAGAATTGAGTTAATATTGCTTATATATTCAAGTCATTAAGGATATGTATATTGGAGCTATCACTTGAGAGTTCAAACACAAGTAGGATTGACCAAGTATTTTCTTATTTTAGTTGGATTGCATCAAGGATCGGCTTTAAGCCCATATCTTTTTCACTTCAGTCATGGATATTTTTACTAGACATTTACTAGATATACTTTATCATATGTTTTTGCTGATGATATTCTTCTTGTTGATAATACTAGAGAGAGTTCAAGAGAAACTTAAGGGAAAGATGTTATTAGTGTGTTGACCTCCACATATGTGTCATAAGTCAAGTCCATAAGTCAAATGGACTTTATACGACAAGACGCAAATCAAAAAAAACGACCTGACATCACCTGACATCACCGAACGGACTCGTTGTGTCGTAACGTCAAATTGATCGAATATAAATATTGAAAACAACGATCAATCGATTGCCGCCGTTATCAATGTCGACACGATATCGGAAGGCTGATGACGGCCAAAGCGACGCCAGAAACTAATAACGCCGTTAGCCTCAAAACATCGAAAACTATTAAATGAGACTGTCCGCGCTCAATTTGGACGAGTCTGTGCAAATGTCGAATAATCAGAAGTGGCAACGCGCAAATCGAGGTTGAAATATACAGGACGTTGTCAAAAATAACTCAAATGACCTTCGATCGATGAACGGACTTCGCCATCGCGTTAACGCCAAACCGGTCGAATATAAATATCGCGACTTAATGATTAACCGAGCAAAGCCGCCGAGTCGCCAACGCCGCAGATGTATATCGAAGTCATGAGGCATCGACACAAGCCAAACGCTGCTCGGAAATTGAGTAGTAAAACGAAATCTATCAAGTAAGCATGCTCATACTCAATTCGGACAGTCCGCACGAATCGCCGAGCCCGAAAGCGACGCGCATTGAGAAATTAACCCAATTTGACGCCGACTTGAACCAAACAACATCCGATTGTTAAACTGATCAAGGCCAGATCCGAACATCGAAAAGCTCAGATTGATATATATATCAACTATATGAGTTTGTTGACGTAAAATTCACAATTAAGATTAATTAAATATTTGAAAAAAATCAATTAAGCCTATTTATGCCTAAAAGCCCTAACCATTCCCTCCCTCTTTTGTTTTTCTTTCCCTTAACCGAAAAAAAAAACTCCTCCCACTCTTTCTCTCGGCTCCAACTTCTCCAAACGCGAGGGACGAAGGGGCTTCCTCCTTGGTTCTTTTTTTCTCCAACCGGATGACTCTCTCTTTTCTCTATTTGACGCCCACCTCCTCTCACAGAATCACTCTTCCCAGATCTCCTCTCCTCTCGATCTCTCTTTCCTTCTGCTTCATAGCTTCATGCACCAGACATTGTGATTCGCTGTTCACAGTTACTGCTTTCCTTTCCAGACTCTCCGCTAGCTCTTCATTGCGCTCATTGTCTGTCTCTGCTTTCTCAAGCTCCAGTTTCCGCTTGATTTGTTCAGCCCATCGCTTTCGACTCTCATTGCCTAATTGCTCACATTCACTCCGCTCAGTTCATCCGATTGCCTGAGTTCGATTCGATTCTCGCTTCCGCTCATAGCCCAGAGCTCGCTCTCCAGCTCCATGCTTCGACCTGCTCGCCATTCACCATTCTGCTTATTTCACCTGCTCCAGTTCCACTGCTTCAACCTGTTTCCGTTTCGGCCTGATTTCCGCCACAGGCAGCTGGCATTTTATACTCCTCTTGTTCTCAAGCTCGCTGCTGCTCTTCTTCCGCAGCCTGAACCCGTCATTCTTTTTTTTGTGGTTGAGAAAGAACACCGCCAAGTGGCGCTCTTCTTTTGTTTTGTCGACTCGTGATTATCCTTCCACCTTCGCTGTCACAGGGAAGAACATCAAGAGCGGGTTCTTCGGCTTTCCGATTCTCGATTACCTCTTCAATGCTCAGAACTGGGGAAGACACAAGAGGCGGGTTCTTCTTAGTTTTAGATACCCAACCATGTTCCTTTCGATCATCAAGTCAAAAATGAGTCGAACACGGGATCCGGAATGTGGATATATATACATGCCAGTGTTTCTTACCCAGGCTCAAGAGTCGCTGATGAGAAAATCACGGTGTCGCAAGACACCGCTCGCTACGTTCAAGAGGGTATACCGAGTAAGCCAACATCTGTTAGATGTCGCTTCCCCTAGATGAAATGTTACCGAAATTGTCTTTCTAAACTTAAAAAAAAAAGGAGAGGAAATGAATATATATTGCGTTTGTCTTTTTTTGAAAGACCGTCGGCTTAAAAGTGAGACGAGATAAAAATCGTTGGGGTGCGAAGACACCACTCACGGCCACGATAAGAGAAAGCTAAACCACCTCGACACCCTACCGACGACGCCGAAGGTCTAAATTTAGACTAAAATTCAAGACTTAAATAAATTCAAACGGAAATTATCTAAACTTAAGTCAAACAAAAGAATATATGATAAATATAAAGATAAATGTTAAATCAAAGAGAAATAGGGGGAGAACACTTAAAAAAAATTTTGGAAAGAATAGAACGCTCATTTAAAATGCAAATAAAATTTGAAGAGGTGAATATTAAACTCACAAACCTAATCAAGAATTCTTAAATCAAGCGGTAAAGTGAGTTCTTTTCTCAGAATTTCTCAAAATTAAAATTTAATCAAACTTGGAGAGACTAATACTAGACTCATAACAAACTGACAATAAACTTAAAGCCTATAAAATTTGATATGGAGTTAAGGATGAGTCTAGATTGGGTTTAATAACTCTTATACGAATATGAAGGTGATCATTATGCCAGCTAATAAGCATGAGCAGGGCTAAAGTAATAAACACTGAAATCGGCTTAATTTATCAAAAATGATGTAAATTGAACATAATCAAGTTGTGAGAATTACAAAAACTCAACAAGTAAATTAAGTGCAAGTAATGTTTTAAACTACAATCTAAATCAAAATACATTCTTCGCCACCGGATTGTAATTTTCATACAAGCAAACGTAAGACACTAAACTAAATGCTCACTAATGAATGAGCTTTTCCTTTAATACAAAATTTAATGCATTCTAAATTATGATTTTAAAAATCAAAATCACTAATTAGTGAAATTATCCTATAAATACGAATGCTTCTATTATGAGATTTCAAGCAAAATTTTAATGTCCGAAAACAGCTAAGTTAATTAAATAAAAATCTGAAATCAATTTTATAATTCAGAAATAAATAGTACATAAAGTCTTAAATACACCTGCATAGACCCTGACACTATGTTGAATGTTTAAATTCAAGTCGAGGATGTTGGCAGGCTTCTGCTTAGTTCGGAGTTGTTAACAAAACCTAAAACCTATAATAAGAGTTTCAAATTAAATGAAATGCGAGAAACTGTTTCAGGACTCTAATCTTTTGTTAGCAGCTAAACAGAGTTGACAGGATCTAAAGCTCTTAAACATATTCAAATTAATCAATTTTTCAAATCAAATTAAGTAGCAATCTGAAACTGCTTAAATGAAATTCTATCATTAAAAAAAAAACTTAAATCAAACTCAATCCATCCACCTTTCGCAATTATTTGTCGAGGGTGATAAACTAAAAAAATTTAGCTCACAAAAGAGCCAATGTCAAATCAAGTGTTCTGCTATGTTCACTCTCAATCAATCTCACGCCAATAGCGACGCTGAATTGTCCTGATCAGGCTGGCTCCAATATGAAGCCATATGACCGTGAGTCCTCCGATTCGTCCGACTATTATATTACGATCAATGATCGGTATGCTTAAATGGCTCGCCTTTGAGTTAATCAGATATGTGATAGAAACAACCCTCGCCAACTAAGGCACTAAGCTGCCTCCTTAAAACACTACCTCCCAAGGATTTCTTGACGACGAACCCGTATGGTTTGATCCTTCTCGGGTCGACTACCTCCTCTGACTAAGTAGACTAGGGATCGTGACTGCCCGGGATGACTATGAGATCTAGATAGGGCACGTCATTATTCGCCCAACCATTCTATTTAAGCTGAAGTGATGAATTTCATAATCTTAAATTTTAAAACTCTACATGCTGCTACTATACGCTACATGACCTAACTACAAATTCTTAATCAAAAGTTCTCTCACTTATCGGGAGGTAATTAACTATAGGGGCTTGTGCCTATAGGAAACTGAACCATATCTAAAGTCCTCACCAAATGAGGGCGAAATCTCTGGATGATGTCTTATCTTCTATTCCATCTGCCTTCTGAAAAGTACACCGACACATTTCAAATCATATTCTGTTCAATTATTAAATTCAATATTTGTAGAGGTGGAGGTTTTTTTTCAATGATCGACTACGGGACAAGATTCTCTTTCCATCTTTGCCAATATGAAGCTATAAGAAGAATAAAATTTTTAAAATTCAAAATAATAAAATGATAATTTAAGTGTGTAATAAATTCAATATGAGGCTCTATGTAGAATGAATCATTTCGTAGAGTATATCTTTATTACACCATTATTTTGTACTATAGCGCCTCTTCATCTTGAATGTATGGGAAAAAATAATAATTGCTAATTACTAATTCCCATCTTTCACTTTTGCAGAATGGATCTATAAAACACTTCTTTCACCGTTCAACTAGGGCGTGATACGAACATCTGCCTAGTCAACGCCGTCATCAATACAGGAGATATCGGGGTTACCATTCAATTTGGTAGCTTGAATTTCCCGGCTATCGTAGCTGCAACTCCTGAAGTACCTACTCGTGGTACATTCGTCCGAGGCCATGTTGGAAGGCCTCAAGTTATGGAAACTCCTACTAACCATGTAATCGCCAATGAATCGGCCAAAGAGTTCTCCGACAGAGAACTTTTCAAAAGGCTCAATTTGAAAGCTCCATGACTAAAAGAACCCCAAGTAAGCAAATTGTCTTTAATTCCTCAGACAGCCATCGCACCAATTGAACCTCTTGTACTTGGAAAGCATGATCATGAAGCTTCTTTATCAGGAAGTAAATTAACCAGAAGACAGAGAAGAAGGAGAAACGCTGAGCTGAGGGCTCAACAAATCCCTTTTGAACGACTTAGTGAACAAGCGATACTGCCACCAGAAGCGAGTATCCCTACCCATAACAACTTTGACAACCTAAAGTGGATGAAGAGGAATAGCTCTACTGACGAAATAAATCAGTCTTTTTGGAACCAACCACGTCATGCTCCACCACAGAGGAGACAGCCTGAAACACTGTCTGTCAGGATACATAAAGTTCTTAAAGTAGTCAAGGACAGGATTAATGAAAAGAAGATTTTAGAGGCATGCGGTGATGGAAAATACTGAAGCTCCATCAAGAAAGTTGCCATCTCTTCTGGTAACTAGCCATCGAGCCCAGTACGCTTCGCATGGTGAGCATCAGAGCGTGACACTTGGACCGCGTGTCCAAGAATCCGCTGTCGAAAGGTCGAAAGGATAAGCAAATATGGAGGCTAAGACCCCGTAATGAAGTCTTGAAGAATGGAAAATGTGTGATATCTGATACATATACTCAGAAATCCGCCTCTAAAACAACTCATCAGAAGTGGATACCCAAAAGAAGGGATATCATTGATGAAAGACATAATGGTCGACACCCTGGAGAATTTTCTAGCGGATCCCATCATCGATCAAGTTCACCCCCACAAGAGAAGGTTGACTTTGATCATAGTCTTTTAATAAGAAGTACTTTATTATCGAGCCGTGAGATCCACCGGAAACGCCGAAAATTCGGTGTGAAGAAAATAATGAAGAGGATTCTATGGAAGTAGAAGTCGTCTATATGGTTAAAGATATAAATGAACTCTCCGCTCAGTACCATCAGCAGCAACACGAACTCAGAGAACTTGAACTTGAATTCGACATTTATGAAGAAGAGTCTTCACAGAAGAAAATAGAAGATAGAGCTTTGATCTTTGCTGAAGATGAAGAAGAAGAAGATCATAATGAGAAAGAAATCATGGGTGTCAAAGCTGTCTGTATGGTTGAACCACGAAATGATCAGCCTGGTACACGCTTTTATACTCAGCGTCTTCAGACAAAGAATACTGTCTAGAATGCACAAGGGATAGTTCTCTCCTTGAAAATGAGCAAGGAGCAGAACAACAACAAGAAATAGAAGAAGAAGAAGAAGAGCCTGTACTGATTGATGCCATGGTGCTAGCTAGAGAGCAAAGAGATATGCAGCATCAAATGGAGGTCAAAGACAAGGAGATTGCAAAACTTGGTACCAAAATGAATGATATGATGATACAAATGAACATCATGATGAAGATGTTGTAGAAGAATATCATATTAAGTTAATACACTGCTTTGTCGCTAATCAACGACTTAATAATACAACTTCTATACCACCAGCCATTATGGTACCTCACGATCCTGCAGTACATGCTACGCATGAAGCGATGAATGAAGTTAATCGACTATCTCTCTCAACGACAATTCAAAATCGGCTAAGACACTGAACGATAACAACGCCGCCTAGAAACAATAATCAATGAAAAGATAAAGACAGCAGAGAAAAGTTGTGAGTATGGGTCGCCTACCTAGTCAATATGACCAAGTGTCACTGATTACTCAAAGATCGAAATTTAATACTTTCAAGCCGAATTGAAAAAAATAACATCTAGCCCAATTTAAAAAGAGGGAATCCATGCACCGCTTCTTCATCAATTGCTATACCGACTCACCGCTTGAATGGTATAGAATCAAATGATTCCGCAAAACATTTGATGAATTAGATTATATTCATGAAGAGGTTCGCTGTAAACCGAGAAAATCACAATCCCCGATCTTTTGCTTAAAAGGAGGAAAGATGAGTCGCGAAAATTCATAAGTCGCTAGCAACCTAAGTATGAAGTGCGAAAGCAACAATTGGAAGAAGAACACGCGATCCAATTGCTAATGGGCAATATTGATGATAAAATAACACCATTTCTATGCATGGTGTCGACATAATATTTCGACTTGCTCGATAGGTGGCTAAATTAAAAATTGAATCCCTAACTCAAGTCTATGCAGATAAAGCAAAGAGAAACAAACCTTCAGACTCAAGAAGAAATGAAATTCACGCCGCTTCCTATAGCTCAAGTGACGAAAAGCGGGTGATATATAATGTAGATAAAGAAAAACAACCAATGTACAATGATGATAAGGGAAAGAAGTTTATCTATTCTAATCCACAGTCAAAATTAGTACTAGGAGGCAACGACAAATCTCAAACTTTTCTAAGTGGCGGAGAGCGTCCAAAACAAACGACAAGAGATGATGAGCAAATGCAGCCATCTCTCAAGGAAAAGATGAACAAAGAATATTCCTTTAGAAAAGACAGTGTGGCTAAATTATTTCAACAAACAAAAGTCTTCTACAGCTACGAAATTAAAAAAAAACATCAAGTCAACAATCCAAATTACTTATCATCTGATGATCACCATCCTATCAAGAATGTCTTTAAAGATTGGCTAGAAAGGAAGTATCGGCGAGGTGAATACACTATCTGACATTGTTCTAGTCAACCCACAAAGAGAGTCAACAAGGATGATTACGTCCTCTTCCGTAACATCCAGCAAAGTCAAACAGAAGGAGAAATTAGTTTAGATTGAGGAATGACAAATAGTAATCTCCAAAATGACCGTGAAGATGTTGAGAGTTAAAAGACGTCCCTAGTATTAAGTGAAAATCACCACTTGAACCTATATTGGATTTAAGAGAGATGCCTAAACTAAATATTTGGGCTTCACAGATTCGATAAGGCTACTCACAAGATGAAAATCCTACTAAATGCAGACCTCATAAATCAAATAAGCTAGCTAAGAAAAGGAAGATCAAGAAGAAAACAACTCAAAAGATCATTAACAATCTAGAGGAGTATCACCAACCGATAAGATAGCCATTTAGGTTTGCAGACTTCATGCCTAAACTTCGCATTGCTGAATTAGATGAAGAAGATAATGGTGAATCTTGTCTAGTAGAGACATGCCGAATCATTTGCGTGATGTCAGATATTCTTCAGCATCAATTACTCCGAAACGACAAGGGTAGTTAGACAAATTCGACCAACCCGTCAAAATTTTTATCACGAAAGCAAGAAGAGCTTGAGGAGCTAATGTTTGAATTTTGTTTAATGACTCAACAAGACATAATATGATGAAGATCTAGTTTTCCATGAAGAAGAGTCGACTCATCATATCATATGAAATGCATGACGTTGAAAAATGAGTCTAGTCCTTTTGGCCAATCTTCTAGAATAAGAAGGAAATTTGAAGAAATTACCTTTTCAGAAGAATCTGAGCAAGATAAGGTGATTCAAGTTCAGTTGAGAAGTGGTGAAATCTTACCACCTTCATCAAAAAAGTGAAATGCAAATAAAGACAAAGAGAAATGCAAATAAAGATAAAGGCAAACAAATTGAAGTCAACGAAGATATTATTCCCAATTATTCTAGGATAAATTCTAAAATGCGAAGATAGAATAATATTCTATCACATCCGAGAAAGATCCACAACGAAAGTGCTGAGGCTCTCTTGATGTCAAAAGACCTCTAAGAAATTTTTATACAGGCTCTCAAATATCCGGAGAGTTATGAAGCTTATTTTGTTGAAAAATGCATGACTAAAGTATTGCAAACTCAAGATCTCCGAGTAATCACATTTTCTGAGGAAGATCTTATGTTGGGGAAACATCACAACCGTCTCTTTATGTTACGCAGAGATGACATCTCGAAATATTGATTGAGTTCTTCTATCAATCTTATGAGTCTAAAGGTATAAGAGGATTATCACTGATATCCAACATCTTGGGAGAGATAAGTTGATGGTTCATCAAAATGAAAAAAAGAAAATTCTTCTCTCCACTCAAGTTCGAGATTTATATATATAAAGCCAAGTTTCATGTAATTGATGCATACATCATTTAGAGCTCTCTTGGGGGCCATCGCATGAGTATGACATGGTCCCATTAACTATGCATCAATGTATGAAGTCTCTGAAAGATGGAGAAGAATTCAGAATTCCCGGTAACCTACAACCATTCTCTATCAATGAAGTAAAGATCTATGAAGATGCAAAATATTTCATCTTTAAAGAGCCTAAGCTAGCAGAGCCTCTTGAAGCGGTAGCATCCACTTCAGGAATTAAAAAACAATTTCACAAGGTGAAAGAGCAGAAGCAAAGTGGAAGAAAGAAGGCAACGCGGACTCTCCCTAAAGCACTTGATTCTGCATCTAAGTCAAGAAAATCAGTTCTTCATTTGGGAAGTGACATAGAAGAAGGAGAATATATTCCTGTCAAATCTAAGGGAACTTATTAGCTTTCAAGAAAGATAGAGTATAAAATTAGTGATTCTGATTCAGACTATGATTTTGAATCTACTTATGGAAATATAATTCAGATGGCTGCATCAAGGAGGATAGCTTATTTGGCAGAGTCGGATGACTCACTCAAATTATACATCCCTGGGTGCTTGAAATCGAAATCCTTTGGAGATTCATAATATTGAAGAATTGATAGCATTTTATGTGCCAGTTGAGTGAGAGTGGGGAACATGAACTATATTTTACAAATGCGAAGAGTCACCGATTTTGAGCGGTCACTCGACATGAAAATCATGATGAGATAGTGCTTCAAGAATACCAATATACTATCCCTTAGAAGAATGATACATAAGCTTGGAATTCATATTGGGACTACTAAATATACTCAAATCTTTAATAAGATGTGGAGCCAAAGAATTCCTCGCATCACGAAGAAGTGATAAGTTTATCACTTCTTGGGTTCATCAATCTCATCAAAAAAGAGCTTGTTATAATATAATAGAAGGCTGAGATAGAAACTCATTAGCAAGAAGATGATTCCATGAAATTCTTATTGAAAGCGATGAAAAAAAGTAGAAGCCAAGCCCTTTTGAGAACTTCGAAAATGGTGGACAAATACTATGGATGAACTTAAAGAAATCAACCTAAGAGCTGAGGATGATCTCCATCCAACTTTTGTCAGTACCCTTCTGCCTGATGAGAAAGTTGAAGAGCTAAAAAAGCTACTTTGTGAATTCAGGGATTGCTTTGCTTGGACATATTCTGAAATGCCAAGCTTATTCTCTGATGTAGCATTTCATAAACTAATTATGCAATGCGGTTAAGCAAGCTCTAGGCGAATGAAGATTGAAGAATAGGTAATTCTGAAACTAAAAACTATTAGATGGGGCTTCATCAGAGGAGAAGTATCTGATTGGATATCCCAACATTATCAGTTAAGAAGAGCGGCCAAATTAGATCTCTGCGTTGACTTAGGTACTTTAAAGGCGTGCAGATGGCTTCTAACTTTTGATATCAGGCTATTAGTGGATAACACTTTCAACTATGACATGTTCTCATTCATGGACGGATCGTCGGGATACAACCAAATCAAAATGACACATGAAGATGGAAAACATACATCGTTTAAAACACCTATTGGCATCTATTGCTACACGGTCATGCCCTTTTGTCTAAAAAATGCTGGAGTTACATACCAAAGAGCCATGACGCGTATTTTCGATGAGTTAATTCACCAGAAGGTGGAATGTTATGTTGACGATTTGGTGGTGAAGAACTTAAATCGTGAAAATCACTTTGAAGATTTGAGAATTGTATGAAGAGAATCAGAAAATATGATTTCAAGATGAATCCTCTAAAATGTGCATTCGGGGTATTCTCTGAAAAATTTCTCCGGCAAATTGTACGTCACAGAGGTATTGAAATCGATCCTGCTAAGATCAAGACAATTGTGGAGATGCCTCCACCAAAGAGTTTGCGTCAGCTTCGTTCTTTACAAGGACAACTCGTATTCATCCATCGATTTATATCAAACCTATCAGAACGCTGTCAACCATTTGCAAAATTAATGAAGAAGAATGCTTCATTCAAATAAGACAAAGAGTGCCAAGATGCATTCAATAGTATTAAAAACTACTTGTTAAATCCACCAATCCTTGGGCTACTTGGGAAGCCCTCATTATACAGTACGTTAGAAGAGTCCTTTGGAGCATTATTGGCACAACATAATGAAGAAAACAAAAAAAATGCTCTTTATTACATCAGTCGGAGGCTGATTGGAGCAGAAATGAGATACTCTTCGATAGAGAAATATTGTTTAGGATTGATCTTTGCAGTCTAAAAGTTTCATCATTACATGTTATCTCACAAGATTACTCTTATCTCAAGGATCGATCCGCTGAAATACTTGATGACAAGACCAGCGTTGACATGTCGTTTAGCAAAATGAGCAGAATTGTTTTTACAATTCGATATCACATATGTTTGTGAGCGGTGAAGGGACAAGTCTTGCATTTTCTACATCCATCCTAGCGGATTCTTCTCTTAAATATGTAATCACATTCGTATGCTCATTAATGAAAGAGAAAAATCACAAATTTGAAAAATATATTTTGATGGAGCCTCATCGATCAAACAAATCTAACATCTAAATTTCCAAGAGCGAAGCGAAATCGGTATCTTCATAACACCGAGAATGAGGGATAATGAAAGCGATCATATGGATTGATCGAGCAAGAACTAATAATGAAGGCGAATATGAAACATTAGTGGCGGTCTTGAAGAAGCTATTTTCATTCAAAACTTGCATATTTTTGGCAATTCGACATTATAAATCAATCTTGACATCTATAGAATCAACAACTTGAGTTAGCTTTTATCTGGCGAGTTCTCGAGCTTATGAAGCAGATATCAAATATCACACTAACTCAAGTCTCTCGATCCGAGAATAGTAAAGTTGATTGCTTGGCAAAATTAGACAAGAAAATGTCAAGTATGAATAGTGATTATATCATGATCGACATATTTACTCGACGAGTTAGAAATTTAGTAAAGTATCGAGGTAGAGGGTTACCAAATCGACTCGGGATGCGACTCAGGTTGCTCCTCATACTCCCGAAAATCAATAAGAAGTTGTACCAGGAAGAGTTAATAAGGACACTGCTTCAGAAAAGTAATGGGAAGCTTTTATTATAGAAGAGCCACATGATTGGAGGCAACTCTTTATCGACTACTTTAAAGAAGGCAAGTTACTAAATAATAAATCACTGACAGCTCAAATCGAGAAGAGAATGCTATGTTATGCTTTTGTCAACAACACTCTATACCGTAGATCCTTTGAACAAATGTGACTACGATGCCTAAATACAGATGAAAGCACCAAAGTGATGGTTGAAGTTCATGAAGGACTTTGTGGTGTATACTAGTCAAGTCCCAAGATGACAGTAAATATCAAAAGGATGAGTTATTATTAGCCATCTATGGTGAGAGACTGTATTAATCATGCTAAGAGGTGTTATGAATGTCAAATATATTAGAATATAATCCATCGACCTCCAAATCCATTACACCCAACAATAGCGTCTTGGCCATACGAATGCTGGGGCATAGATGTAATTGGACCAATTGATCCACCGTCGTCAGCTGGACATCACTTCATCCTAGCAGCGACTGACTATTTCTCTAAGTGGGTTGAACCCCATTTAAAAAGTTCTTGCCGTCAGTGATTAACTTCTTTCGCATAATGGTCTATAGATTTGGAGTCGTGCCAAATAATTTCGATAATGGCACAACTTTGAAAGTGCAAAGATTTATAAATTCGATTGACACAAAATTGATTGTGATACTCTTGTTATAATCCAAGAGCAAATGGTTTGTGGAGCTTTCAACAAGACATTAATCAATCAAAGAAAATTCTCACTAAAATAAGAGAAAGACATACCAAGCTAATAGAGGCTCACGTAGGCGTATTGAAACACTACAAGGCATTAAAAACCACTCCTTATTTATTGGTATTTAGAGCGGAGCGTTCTTACGCTCGAAGTTGAGTTGCCTTCCTTTGATAGAGTAAAATACAATCTAGCGAAGATTAAAATGCTCGTCTGAGGATGGAGGAACTCGGCGCACTCGATAAAGTTAGATTGCAAGCTCATCAAAATCTAGAGGTTTATCGAGCAAAGATGTCTAAGGCTTTTGACCATATGGTGTGACCTCGAACATTCCAAATTGTGTCGATATTATCAGTGATCAATCCCACTGCGGTGAAAGATTAAATGATGTGATATTTGAAAAAGTATTATACATGAGGAATACATTCTCGAAGTACAATAGAAATCCTCTTGCAAGACAGGGGACATTTTTTTTTTTAGTATATCTATTTAGGTCGACATTGTGCTTCATACCGAGATCCCTAAATAAACATAATCCAGATCTCTAAATAAATATACTCAAGATGAAAAATTTTTCTTTAAAAATTCCCCTGTTACACAGGGGACATTTTTAGACTTTTATAGATAGATGAAGGAACGTTACATGTTAAAACTCTCTTAAGAGCATATCAATTCAAATATTGATGTAATTGCTTAATTTAATCTTGAAAGTTCTTTTAAATGTGCTTTTGAATTCCTCCTGCAAGACAGGTGGTATTTTTTTAGTTTATGTCAAGTTTATTTGAGTTGACACCGTATTATAAGACGAGATCCTCGAATGTATTTTGATTTGGGTTGATATCGAGCTTTACGTTGAAATCCCTGAATATATCCATAATTGAAGTTCGAGTCTTGCGGAACAAAATAATCTATTTCTGAAAAATAACCCTAAATGTCGAGAAATTTATCTTCCATTTGTCAAATTGGAGATCAAGTCAGAACTCCCAATTTGAGGCTTGATTAATTAAGTTGGAGAAACATCAACTTACATTAGGACATAGATGGGTTTTAAAGGTCGAACTTCAATGGCCATAAAGAGTTCGATGCTTTCTCTCACTCAAGCCGTGAGAAAAGGCCGCAATGAAAGAGCCCTCGTTCGTCGGTCTGATGACAAAATCATCAATCGCGAAACTTGAAGATTCGAGTAGGTTAAAGGTCGAACTCAACAAGCCCAAATGTGGCCAAGTTCGCGCTCTCGCCAACAACCTATAAGAAAAGCGGTGAAAAGAGCGCTCTCGGTCGATGGCGATAACTGTTGATCTCGAAACAAGATCCAACTTAGTGATTATAAGCGACCGGATCAGAGATCTTTTGCTTGATCGATAGATCAACTGAGAAACTCTCAATTTATTCTCAAATGATCTGATCAAGCTTAAACCACAGATCAAAGCCAATCTCGTCATCAAATTAAAAAGCGGCAAGGAAGCAATTTTATAGTTCATGCAGTAGATGGTGAACTAAAGGAATTTTGTAGTTATCTGATACTTAATGCACGTTCTGTAATAACTCAACATTGACTATATAATTTGGAAGGTTTGGGTCACTGTATGTAGAAGTCAAAAAAGCTTGTTCACGCGAGCGTCGTGTTCTCGTTAAGTAGCTGTGTTCGTTCGTTAAGTATCTGTAGAACACTTTTATTCGATATATAAGCGGTACGAACAATCTTTTGTTCGTTAGGTATTCGACTTCGTTAAGGCTCGAAACAAATAAATATTTATAAATTATTATATAAAATTTATAGAATATATATTTTTTATAATTAAATTATTTATTAATTAAATTATATTTTGCATGAATAATTAATTTAATTAATAATATTTAAATTATATAAAATTAGACACATTATAATAATTAAAATTAATTGAAAAATTTTAATTATTGAAATGAAGTAATGAACGGTTCAGATTTTTTGGATTTGAGGGGAGATTTTTTATTAAATCTTAGCAATTCTAAAAATTACTTAACCTTATAAGGCGGCTCTGCTTTCATGACCTCTCTTCAACTCTTCGTCTCTTTGAGTTTTATTTGTATTTTATTTGCCGTATCTATTCTCCTTCCTTCCTGCAGGCATCTTCTACGGCTCTGACCTCTACTATCCGGGCACTTGATATTGTTGCGAGTTGCGATGCTCTGCAGGTAAGCCATTAAGCCGTAGATTCTAAACCCTTTTTTAATCTTCTGATTGGTGTCGTTTATTATTTTGTGGTTTCTCCATCTTTTGCCTAATTTCTTGAGTTCGCTTCTGAAGTGGGGGTTAGATGACTCAAAAATCTTAATATCTTATTGAAATTTCTTGGATATCTGATTTGTAGTGTTCGATTTCTGGTTGGAATGTGCGGTGAAATGCTGAAGTGTATTTTCTCACTTTGATTGTGTAATATCGTGCATATTTCGGTTTCTCGTGTAGTATTTTTAAAATGAAACAACAAATAAAATGAAAATTTCGGTAAAAAATGATTGAAATAAACTAAACAAGATATATAAGCGGTCGTTTTATCAGATTCATATTAAAAGATTAAAAAAAGATTTAAAATGATTCTTAAGTCTTAATGTAGTCGTAATGGTGTATTCTTATATAAATAGTGTCGAATGGTTCTGTGAATGAAGAATCAGAGAAGCAATACGATATATTCTGATAGGTACAGTCAGTAGTATTTCTAAATTAATGATACAATGAAACAACAAATTAAATGAAAGCAATAACCTACATGTAGCCAAATTCAATAATCTGAAGAATCCGGAGAAAATAAGTAGTCATTTCTCATAATAACGATATTTTTTATCTTTTGCTCGTGAAGAATTTGATTTCTTTCTAATGAAACATTAACTGCCAATTTATAAAGTGGAAATTTGATGGCATGGTGTGTACATAATATGTATTCCATGTTGGTTTTCCTCAGCCCATTTAAGAAAATAGGAGAAAGTATGAAAGATTGATCTCAAAATAGAAAGATACTCTTATCGATAAAACAATCACACTTACTAATGATCAATGCTTTAATTATAAAATGATCGTTTGAAATATTTTATTAGTAATCATGCATAGCTTCGATGATTCTTAAATTCTTGAACCGAAATGATAAACCAACTTATTTGATAAGGTAAAGACCAAAACACAATAAAATAACAAATAAAATAGGTTATTTTGTAAACAGTTTCTCATTAAATTATGTGTTGCTTTGATGGGATTAAGAAGGAAAGCCTCATGTTTCATGTTTAGGTTGACTTTGTATGCTTAATATGTCAAATTTACTAGTGCTCAGGTTATATGGAATGTGACAATAAATTATATTAATGTTCTTACTTGTATCATATGGATTGTACCTTTAGTTTTGACACATTTTTTTCCAATATAGTACTATCATGTCATTTTTATTTTCTCATCATCGGTAATGAGATTACTATAGAGGATGAAAATAGTAATGAAAATCCTAATCTTTCTTCACAACTTAATTCCTCAAAAACAATTATATTTGATAGTAATGTTGGAGGAATCTCTACTAAGATGACTAGAAAAAAGAAGTCTACAATTTGGGAGTACTTTTCTGACTTTCTACTTTAAAAGGTATCAATGCTTCCTATTTACAATGCATTCTGTTGTACAAAATTTCATAAATCCAGAGCCAACTTCTACATGTTAGAGTGTGATAAGATCAAAGCTAAAAATAAACAACTGAGTATATTAAAGAAATGACAAACGCCATGAAAATTAAAATTGAGAAGTACTGGGGAGAATGCAATTTGTTAATGTCTGTAACGACTGTGTTAGATCCACGTTTAAAGATGAAGTTCATAAATTTTATATTTCCAAAGATATACTCACCTTCAGAGATAGGTTTCAAAATTAAATAAGTTGAAGCAGTTATTTTGGAGATTTATAATCATATTTATGTCTAGCTCTACAGTTCGTGACATCAATTGCAGTTCTTCATTCTGAAGAGAGTTATCATTTTCATCTCCTTTTGATTGCATGTTAGGTTTTATTGATTTTGTTGTTGCATTTGGTTCCGTTCAGCCTTCGAAACAAATTTGCAAATATATTTAGAGGAAGGGTTATATCAATGCAATACAGAACAATTTGATATTCTTGATTGGTGGAGGATGAATACTTTTAAGTATTCAAACTTGCAATTCTAGGATGTCTTAATTCCCATAATAAGCTGCATCCGAATTTGCTTTTAGTTCGTGGTAGAGTTTTGGATGATTACAGAAGCTGTTTCTTTATCTGCAAAAATTGTTAATGCACTTGTTTGTACTGCTAGTTGGATTAGAGGTGAACAAAGCAACATTATGAATCCTTTGGTAAGAATCAATTTCAAAATTTTATTTTATTTTTGTTCTTCTAATTATTAATTTATTATTTCTCAACTTTTGCGTTTTTAAAATGCCAGTCTAATAAATGACCATTCATTACAGTAAGAGATCATGGATGGAGAAAATTTGTTTGTGAAACTTCCTGAATAAATGAAGAGAATGGAGGAACAACAGGTTGACTATTTGTTGTTCTTAGTGTTCTCTCCAGATTCTTCATTCATGAGAAATATTCTTATCTGCATTTATTTTGAGGGTATATTCTTTGCTTTATTCCAGATTCTTTATTCAAAACCATTTGACTATTTATATAAATCGTACACCCATTATAGACATTAAAGAGTTGTCATTTTAAAGGGTTGTGATGTTAAATCTTTTTAATATGAGATCTCTTAGATTGATAAAATCTATATATCTTGTTTAGTTAAGTCTGTTTGATTTTTTTTATTTTATTTTTTATTCTTTTTCATTTTAAAATGAGATCTGGCTTAAGATAAAATGATTGCTTAGTCACACATATTTCATTGGGTTTTAATAATTTGATACGATGAGTTAAAATTTATGATGACGATTGATTAGATATTTTGTGATGTTAAACCTTTATTTGAGCAAAATGAAAACTCGCTTTTTCTTTATCTTATCAAATAATTTGGTTTATCATTTTGGTGTTTGAAAAATTTAAGCGATCATCGAATATGAAGGCATCGTTAACGATAAACTATTTGGTATTTTATAATTAAAATAACCATCAATATTTGTATCTTTGTGAGCTTGTTTTTGCGTAAGAGTTTACATCTTTCGTTATTTTGAGATCAATCTATATTTTCTCCTGTTTTCTTGTAGTGAGTCCGAGGAAAACTACATAAATATATATTATACACACCATCAAATTTGATCACTTTATAAATTGACAAGTTAATGCTTCATTAGAAGGAAATCAAATTCTTCATGATACGACATTTAAAACATATTGGCCCGTTATTATGAGAAATGACATTCTTCTGTTTTACAATTCTTTATTATTGGATTTGGGATCAGTTATTGCTTTCATTTATTTTCTTTGTTTCATTGTATTTTGGTTCTTAGTTTATCAATTATATTCTTGGTTTTATGCTAAATTGCTTAGAGTTGAGGTGTTTAAAGGTGTGATGTTAAATCTTTTTAATATGAGATCTGATCATCTTAAAACTAATAAAATACTTATATATCTTTTAATTAGTGGTTTTATTACTTTGACCGCAATTTTCATTTATTTTGTTGTTTTATTGTATTTTGGTACTTAGTTTGTCGATAAAATTTTGGTTTTATCTTTGAATTCTTTGGAATCTGTGGTGTTTAGAGTATGATGTTAAATCTTTTTTAATATGAGATGCTTAAACGATAAAATGGCTCTTATATATCTTGTTTAGTAGGGTTTATTTCAATTATTTTTTCTGCAATTTTCATTTTATTTCTTTGTTTTAATGTATTTTGGATTTATGTGTTTTTTAAGAATTTAAATAAATGAGTAATGACATCAAACTATGACATCATGATTATCGATATAAAATTTAAAAGCTTCAATAATTATATAATATAATTTTTGTTTACTTTGTTTATATATGAAGTATTAAGTAAAGTATGAAGATTATGTACAAAGTTGATGACTTACGAGTGAATAATCGAGATTATTCAAGTGTATTCGAGTTTGAAAGATGTTAAAGTTATAATTTCTTACGTATAAGTATTTGATTGGATTGTATCGAATATATCTCATTTGTTTATTTATTTGTAATTTCTAAATTTTTGTATCGATCATATTATCTAATGTAAATCAATTTAGTAGTAATGTAATCTTTGTAAATAATAAAATATGTTATTAAATCATATTTTGATATTCAATTATAGTTTTGCTTTATGTAATTTTATTTGTAATTAAATTTATTTGTGAAAAGATTATTTTTATTGTTAGTACTCACACTCCACAATTTATAAACAAGTAACTATAAAGTTGTATTTTTGTATTAATTTTTTTTATTAAATTTAATATTTTTAAAATATTAATAAATAAATAAAAAATTCTTAACGAGCCTTAACGAGCCGAATCATGAGCTCTTAACGAACACGAACAAATTCACGAGCCGAATATAATGCGAAGCTCTTAGCGAACGGGAGATAAAAAGGAATTTCTTAACGAGCCGAACACAAACAAGTTCCAAGCTCGCTCAAGTTCGGCTCGTTTACACCCCTACCTGTATGCACCCTTCAATGAATCCGTCAAAGTAGCAAGCACATGATTCATGGTGTAAATACACTTCCTAACAAGTCAATATGGACAAATCAGGTCATTCTTTCATCAAGTCCGTCAAGCTTAAAACTAGGACATAAGGAATTTTAAATCCGACCAAGCATGGACAAACTATTTCCCAGCGGAATCCTTCATCGAAACAAATAAATCAATTCCTCCATCAAATTCAACCAAGCACGAAGCTAGGATTGGAGGAAATTCAAATCTGCAATGATATAAAAGAAGAGATTCAGCAAAGCCATTGAAGCAGAAAGTAGATGGTGTAATAACTCTTATCTATCCGACAAGTTGATTATGACAAATCGGTTAATCTCGTCATTCTTAAATAAGATATCATATTAATGATAAATCCTATCAAAAGCTCAAGTAATCGATCTTTGAAATGATCCAAGTTACGTGGCGTCAAAGGTCGACGGTTTTCAACAAAGCGTGACTTCTCCATCACGAATCACATTTGTTGGGGCATTGTTGACCCACATATATGTAAAGTCAATCAATCCAGTTGACACGAGGTGGCGATCATAAGGCTCAAAATGCCTGGGCGTCGCGAAAATGGTGAAATGACGATCGTGACGAACTTCGCCATTGTGTTCGAGCATTCATGATGAATATAAATATTACAAAATCTAACGATCAACCGATTAAGCGCTGGTATCAATGTAATGACACATATATCGAATTGAAGTTCGGCGATGATCAAACGATCTTCGTTTGTGGCGATAGTCTTTGTTAGCCAAAACGTCGAAAAATATCAAATGAGATCAATTTGGGCGAGTCACATGCAAATGTCGAATAATCGAAAAGGTCGGATAGTGAAAAATCGCGGGGCGTCGCCAAAACTAACTCAAATGACCTCGATCGACAATCTTCGTCGTCGATCAGCGGGTAATATAAATATTGCATGACGATGATCAGCATGCTCGAGTCGTCCGCCGCGCGCATATCGAAGTCGAGAGGCCTTCGAAACAACAACTCGTCGTTCTTGAAATGTCAATCTTAAGAGTGTTCGCTCAATTGGACAGTCCCGCAGAATGTCGGTGGTTGAAAGCGGACGCGTTAGTTTTGATTTGATCTAAACTTCCGAAAGCGGCTTGATTGCGAAGCGTTTAGCGTCGAACTCGATTGATATATATATATATGTATATGAGTCTGTCGTAAAATTCACAATTAAAGTTAATTAAATATTTGAAAAAAATCAATTAAGCTTTATGCTAAAAACTGTGTTCCCTCCTCTTTTGTTTTGTTTCCCGAAAAAAACTCCTCCCACTTTTTATCTTGGCTCCAACTTCTCCAACCGCAAGGGACGAAGGGGCTTCTTGCTTGGTTGTTCTTTTTTTCTCCAACCAGATGACTACCTCTTTTCTCTATTCGCACACTCCGACCTCCCTCTGCACAGATAAATCCCGTCACTCTTCCCAACCGATCTCCCTCTCCCCTCTCAATCTCCTTCCTTCCTGCTCACTCTGCTGCCAGCCTCTCATTTGCATGAGCTACATCCATTGTCCCGGGCACTGCCTCCAGACTGCTCAGCAGCTCTCATGCACAGCATCCCATTTCTTTGCCTGCCTCGACTCAGGTGCTCTCATCAGCTCATGAAGCCTCAGCTCATGACAGTGATTTCCGCTCATTGTACCGAAACTGCTCTCCAGACCTTCTCGACAGCTCAGCCTTCAGACCTCGCCATTCGGCTTCGCTCGCCTGATTCGACTAGTTCCGGATTCACGACCCTCAGCCTCAGCTCTGCCGACCCATAAACCGACTCTCAGGCTTGCCTCGACCAGCTCCATTTTGACTGTTCTGTTCCACCAGCTCCGCAGTCTTGCCTGTTCCCGTTCAGAGCCGATTCCGCGCCTCGCTCCACGAGCCTGGCGCTCAGCTCATTGTCAGGCGGGACCGCTCATTGTCTGGGCCTCCGCATCATTGTCAGACTACTCGTCAGATTCTTTCTTTTGCCGTAGAAAGAACACCATTAAGAGCGGGTTCTTCATATCCGACACTCGCATTATCTTCAATCTTCACTTCGTGTGTAAGAAGAACATCGAGTGGGTTCTTCTCGGTTCGGCGTCATTCATTCTCGCATTACCTCTTCAATTCACTGCCGGAAGAACAAGTCGAAGAGGTTCTTTTTTGTTAGTTTTACCTACTTGTTTCTTAGATCATTTCAGCAATAAAAATGAGTCGAACACAGATCGTGAATGTGGATATATATACGCTTGTGTTTCTTTCTGCGGGTTTGAAGGCCGTCGTCTTAAGAGTATGATGAGATGAAAATCACATTGTGTTGTCAAGATCGATGCTTCGAAGGACGTGCTCAGGTAAGTAATATCCGTTAGATGTCGCTCATCCAGATGAAATGTTCTTTGAAATTTTATCTAATTTAGACTTAGAAAAAAAGAGGAAATGAATATATATTGCATTTGTCTTTCGGGTTTGAAGGCCTCGTCATCTTGAATAAAGGCGACGAGATAAAAAAAATCACGTGGTGTCATGAGACACCACTACTCGTGAGCGTCTTGAGAAAGTCAAAACATACTCGATGGCCACTGCGGGGATGATATTTGGAGGTTCTTTGAAATTTAGACTAAAATTGTTTAAATAAATTGAATGAAAATTAAAACTTAAGTCAAACAAAAGAATATATGATAAATATGAGAGAAATGTTAAATCAAGAAATAGGGAGAAAGCTTAAAGAAAACTTTGGAAAGAGACGCCATTTAAAATGTAAATAAAATTTGAGGAGGCGAATATTAACTCATAAACTCTAATTGTAATTTACAGACTTAAAAGCGGAGTGAGTTCTCCTTTTCTTGTAAATTCTCAAAATTAAACAAGTCTTAATGAAACTTGGGAGACTCTAACATAACCGACAATAAACTTAAAGCCTAGAAAATTTGATATAGAGTTAAGGATGAATCTAGATTGGGTTTAATAACTCTTATACGAATATGAAGGTGATCATTATGCTAGCTAATAAGCATGAGTAGGGTTAAAACAATAAACATTGAAATCGGCATAACTTATCAAAAATGATGTAAATTGAACATAATTAAGTTAGGAGAATTACAAAAACTCAACAAGTAAAATAAGTGCAAGTAATGTTTTAAACTACAATCTAAATCAAAATGCCTTTTAGATTCTGGATCTAATTCTTTATACGAGCATCATAAACTAAATGCTTCACGAATGAAAGAACTTTCCTTCAATACAAAATTTAAGGAACTTCATCTAAATTACGATTTTAAAAATCAACGAAATCACTAATTAGATAAAATTATCTAGTATAAATACGCTGTGCCGGACGTAGAGATTTTCAAATTTTAATGTCGAAAAGGCTGCTTAAGTTGGAATTAAATAAAATCGAATGGCGAAAATCTGCGTGTCTGAGACGTAGAGATTTCAGTGTAAATTTTAATGTCAAAAAGTTTAGTAAGTTGGAATTAAATAAAAATCTAAAATCAATCTCATAATTCAGAAATAAACAATATATAAAGTCTTAAATACACCTTTACACCATCTTTGAATCTTTAAATTCAAGTGTTTGAGGATATCTTGTGTGAGTTCTTCGGTTTAATCTTTACTAGGTCAATTAACAAAATCTATGAGAGTTTCAAATCGGTGAAATGTTTGGCGGTCTGTCGGTGTGATAGATCTAATCTCCTGTTAGCTAAACAGTTGATGGACTAAAACTCTTAAACATATTCAAATTAATCAATTTTTCAAATCAAATTAAGTAGCTCAAAGCTGCTTTTCTGAAATCATTAAAAAAAATTTAAATCAAACTCAATCCATCTACCTTACTATTTGTTGGGGTGACCAAGCTTCATGAAAGAGTAATGTTAAATCAGTATTCAACATGTTCACTCAATCAATTCATAAGGATGTGACGTGTTCTCACCATTGCATTAGGCTGAGCTCCAGATAAGCGTCTGTGAGTCCCACGGGTGGTTTGGTCTCCATTATATTATTCTGACCGTGCGCAGGTTCCCCCGATGGCCTTTGAGTTGTGAATCATGGGTATACTGATAGAGAATAACCTCTGTCAAAGGTGACTTAATTCGTCTCTTCAAACACCAGTTCTGAGGATTTCTTGGGCGACATATATATTGTTGATGATGATCCTTCTATCGGGTTGGGTTATTACCTCCGATTAAGTTATTTTGGGCATGAGATCTTGAGCCATCATTCCCCAACCATCCGGTTTAAGGCTGAAGTGATGAATAATCTTAAATTTTAAAACTCTGTCTTTACGCTACGCATTAAGCGAAACGATTAATCAAAGTTCTCTCTCACTTATTGGGAGAGATAATTAACTATAGGATCTTGCGCCGAAATCTCTGGGTGGTGCCTTATCTACTATTCCATTTGCCTTCTGAAAATTACACCAACACACTTCAAATCATACTCTCTTCAATTAGTAAATTCAATATTTATCGAGAGGTCGGTGACGAATTTTCGGAGCCCACATAGTGGAATTTAAGTTGGATGGTTGAAGCGGAGGAATGCATTAGGTCTATTGTGTGATAGAAAAGTACCATTTAGACTTAAGCAAAAAATTTATAAGGTGGTGATGAGACCCGCCATGCTTTATGGCTCAAAATTTTGACCAATAAAAGAGAAGCATAAATATATGTTAAGTATTGCAAAGATGAGGATGCTTAGGTGAATGGGTAGCTTTACACTTAGAGATGAAATGCAAAACGAATATATACATGAAAATATTAGGTTAGCTTTAGTGGCAGATAAGATTGCAAAGAGTCATCTTAGATGGTTTTGGTCACATAAAATGTAAACCGTTCGATGACTCAGTTAGGAGAGTAGATGTATTATATTCAGACTATATTAAAAAAAGTTGAGGTAGACCTAAAAAGACTTGATTAGGAAGTATAAAACATAACCTTATTTTATTATAATTAAATAAGAATTTGACACTTAATAGGACACTATAGAGAAGAATGATTTATGTAGCTGACTCCCACATAGTGGGATAAATGTTTGTTATTGCTGTTGTCATACATTGCATTTATCTTATGCTATATTTAAAATAATTTGAAATTTAAATACTTACAATCAAACAGCCTCCAAGTACTTTTTTAAATTCTGATAAATGTATGATTTTGATGTTGAATTGTGACTACATAGCCTCTTTAGAATTTTTTTCAATATATAACTGATGGTGGCAATTTTAAATTTTAAAAACGTTGGCATATTTGACCTTAATGTTCTGGCAACTGTACACCATGCAACAACAACAACAACAACAACAACAACAACAAGCCTTAATCCCACTAGTGGGGAATTGCTCAGATATCGTGTCCTATTATGTGTCTCATTTAATTCAAATATCTAAGATCATTTTTATACATCTTAACCAAGTCTTTTAGGTCTACCTCTACCTTTTAAGGCAAATCTAATGCATCTATCTATCCGGTCATCGGACGTGACGCTTTATGTGGCCAAACCATCTAAGCGACTCTCCCTAATCTTATCTACCACCTGAGCTACTCAACTTTTTTAGAACATACTCATTTTGCATTCTATCTCTAAGAGTAAAGCCACTCATCCACGACTCATAAATCAGCCAGTGTATGCTTTCTTTGATTGGACAATTCGCACTATAAGTCATTGCGGTCTTACCACCATCTTATAAAATTTTCCTTAAGTTTAAGTGGAACATTTCTATCGCATAATAGGCGATGCATTCCTCCCCACCATCCAACTTGAATTCTACTAATAACATCTCCATCTATTTTTGAACAATGAGCCTAAATATCAATCGCTTCTTATTAATGACTTGATCACAAAGTCACACTATCACTAAAACTTACAACTAAAATTACACTCCATATATTGCTTTAGATCTACTTTAAACCGACTCTAAAGTTGACCTCCATAATTCAAGTTTCATTGGACTCCTCTCAGTCTTATCAACAAGAAGAATGCATACACCAAGGTACATCTTCTTGTAAATGCCTCGTAAGAACATCCATAACTAAAGTAAAAGATAAGGGCTTAATGTTGATCCTTGGTGTAATCCAAATAGGAAAATATTTTGTCAATCCTCCTTGGGTTGGACACAAGTAATTCTAGTATACATATCCATGACTTGAATATAACCAATATTAACTCCGTTTAGAACTCTCCAAAGAACATCTTTGAGACTTTATCATAAGCTTTCTCTAAATCAATAAATATCATATGTAGATCCTTCTTACTTTCTCTATGCTTCTCCATCAAACCTCTTAACAAATGTATAGCATCCATAGTAGATCTACCTGGCATGAAACCAAACTGATTGTGAGAAACTTTGTATCACATCGTAACTATGCTCAATTACTCTCTCCCATAATTTTAATGTATAGCATTAACTTAATTCCTCTATAATTTGTACACTCTTGTGCATCACCTTTATTAAATAAATGAACCAAGCTCTTTCTCTTTCTCATCGACATCTTTTTAGTCTTTAAAATAACATTAAAAAGATTTGTAAGTAGAAATTCCTTGATCTCTAAATATTTTCTCACACATCTATTAGAATATTATCCGTCCTCTTCTTTTCACATTTCATTTTCTTTAAAACTCTTAACTTTACTAATCTGACGATAGAAATGAAATTCTATTTTGTTTAGGTATTAAGATTGTTAAAATCAATCGTCTTTCGGATCATTGAAAAGTTTATCAAAATCTCATCCTATTTTCAATATCTTTTTCTAAGAAAATCACTTTATTATTTTCATTAATATCGCTAAACTTGTCTTTCTCTATCTCTTTGCTTTAACTTATACATACATCTTTCATTTCTTTGATCTAATCTGTATAAATCACCAAAATAAATTTTTCGTCATATATTCTTTTCTTAGAATCTCTGGTCACTTATATCTTTCTCCGAATTTTACATCTAAGTTTTATAATCTTCTTATTTCTTATCTTTTCGCACTCACTCAACTATTCTTATTAAAAGAACTTTTCTTTTGATTCTCCAAGACATCTTTGAATGCTTAATTTCACTCGATATCTTTTCACATAACGCGTTAAGTTATGAACATCCCAAATTCTAATTCTTTGTAGCTGCTCTTAAAATATTTTTATTTGTGTTAAGTGTCATATAATCCTACAATAATTTAGTTTATTTTTTCTCTACAACCTTTCATCTTAAAATCTAAAACTAATATCGATGTTGGTGCTTAAAATTTCACTGAATGGCCTTACAATTTTACATATAAACGATCTATTTTTCTTATCGGAAAATAATCAATCATGTTTTACTAGATCCATTTTATAAGTAATAATATGTTCATCTCTTTTCTTAAATAAGAAGAATCAAAAATTTAAGCAAAATCTAATATAGTCTACCCAAAACCATAACCACCATTCTGAATCTTTTAAAATCTTCTACCACTCTACCAACATGTCTTAAATCTCCCCAATAAATATTTTTTCTTGAGGGATTTCTTTGTAATCCTAATTCATTCCAAAATTTTTCTTTTGAGCTTACCTCCAAACCTGGGGGCATATACTTGATTGATAATCTTAGTATCAAATGATAATCTTTATTTATAATTCTCTCTATTAATACTTATATTATCAAACTTTTATCTATAATCACATAGTTCTAATTGAATACTAAAGTTTAAAACCTAAACTATCAATCTCGCCTTCTTCCATTTAGTTTCTTGAACACATAAAATATTTATCTTTCTATGACCATAATATCTATTAATTCTATTTACGAAATTTTATATTCCAAGATCCTAACCTAATTCTAGTTTCATGGACTAACTTCTTTGCATCCGTCAAAATGTGGGAACCTTGCTATTTATTTAAGGCACCGTCACGACTCTGACATTTTCTTTGTGAAGCCATACGCTGCGTAAACTTCAGATAACTGATTTAAAGGATTCATGTCAATTATTTCGACAAATTCTCGGTGTCATTCACAACCTCTTACTTTTGCATCCGGACTTGGGACCGGCAATGGTAGTGTTAACTGTACACCATGAAAATTAATAAATCATCATTAGGCCAATTTAACAACCAAAGTGAATTGAGAGAAAAAGAAAAACTCCCTCTTGATATGAAAGGTTGTTTTTAGCATTCTTTTTGTAAACCCAGGAGAAACTAGATATTGCAAGTATCTTGCAAGTCTTAAAATTGACCAAAATTTGAGAGGAAATCAGCCAATTATGGGCTAGCTGTATAAACAGATTGTAAAGTGCGTTTGAGTTGAAGTATCTTCTTAGCTTTTTAATGTCGTAGTCGGGAACTTTTTAGCTAAAAATATTTTAGAGTTTTTTGTATGAGAAATGCTTTGTAGTCACGACAGAAAATTCTACTTCATGTTTAGCTACCAAAAACTGATCTTGTTTTATGCTTAGCGTAAAAGAGAAGGAAATATAAATTAGTTAAAGTAACGACTTCCTAGAGTGGCATATGGCCTACGAGTTCAACTGGTGAAATATATTTAATGGCCTGCAGAACTACTTGGTTTATATGGGAAGTAAGCCTTAACACATCAAAGATGGTATCGTGAAGAAAATTTGATGTGAAAAAAGAAAGCGCTCAGAACTCTGGACGGCCATGGCAGTGTGAACACACAATAATTTCCAATCTACTAAGTAAACCCACAAGATCATTTCATAGTACGAGATATTTTTAAACTGCATCTTTCTGGCAGGTCTTGTTGATTTTCATTACTTTATTTGGTTGACCTCAGTGGTCTTTTTATGTTGCTATTATTATTTTTTGCGATATTATTAGCTTTGTTCAGTAAATATGATGCAGTGCACTGCGCATCCTCAAATCTGCAGACGTGATACTCTCAGAAGATACAAGGCATTCCTGGAAGTTACTTCAACACTACAATATTGATACTCCTCTTGTTAGTTGTCCTGTGTCTGCAATCCGTAATGTAGTTGCAATTTATTAACCAACAATCTTAGCAAAATATATTCATTAGGTTACCATCCTTGTTTATCTTATTGCAGTTAAGTTACCACAAATTCAATGAATCTCAACGTGAAACAACAGCTTTAAGGAGACTCCAAGAAGGACAAGCCGTTGCATTAATTAGTGACGCTGGGACTCCTGTCATTAGTGATCCTGGCTTAGAACTTGTATGCTATTTTTTTCTCCAATTTCAGAAGCATCTTTTTCTTTGTTATTATTGAATGTTATACTTTTTTCTTCTCTCCCTCTCTCCCTATATATATATATATATATATATATATATATATATTGAGTAGGGCACAAGTTTAGTTATTGATAAATAGGTACAAAGTTGGTTCCAAATAAGGAGGCCAAAGGCTAGTAACATGTTGAATTTCACCTAGAGAGCTTGTGAGTATTTAAGAGTCTAAATGATATAGAGTGAGAAAAAGTCACCATTCAAGCTAAACTATAATTAAGTTAGATAATAGCTTAAAACAAATCTAATAGCTTATTTTGAGGGTTAATAATAAGATGTGCCTTATTCCTTAGTAAGCTTGGGAGAGAATGTTGAAGAAAATGATTTGTCTTACCATTTTTATTATAAAATTAATACTTTTTTTTTTCTTGTCAACAGTTTAACATAGTTACAAGGAAGAAGTGCCAATAGTCTTTGAATTTATTTTTAATGCATATGTCTCTTTAAAATGAGAAGACGCCTTCAATGTTATCCACAAATGCATTGGTTCCAAAGAGAGAATGAAGTGTTCTGAATACTAGAGGAAAATCCACAATTAAAGAAGATAATGTAAATCATTCTTCTGTTGAGAATTACACTTCTCACAAGTGGTAGGCATATCCATATCGATATTATAAAATTGAACTGGACTGAGGATTTTACCCATGTAAATGATCCAACTGAAAATAACCATTTTTTAGGGGAACTTAGCTTCCTAATCCACTTGTAACAGGTCATATGAATACCACCATGCATGAGAAAAATGTAGAATGTGTTAACATTAAAGAGGTTAGAAGAAAGCATCCACTTAGGATTGTTGTGATTTGAGTTGAGTCATATTTGATTGACTTCTGTATGGAGATTAAGAACTTCTTTTACAATAACAGTGGAAACATAATCTTTTCGTTTAAAATGCTGACCGTGAGAGATAATTAATTGGGAGCTCACCGAGAAATTAATTTTCTAGGCAAAATGGGAAATTGTGGTTGGCAGAAGTTAGAGTTTTATTATAAATTTCCTTGTTGCCCCCAATTTGGCAGAAACCCCATTTTGACCATTCCAGGAAGTACTGAGGAAAGAAGAGGAGTTTTTTATTCGTTTTGTAACTATGGGGCAATGAAAGCCTTCTTGTGTCTTGAAATCAAGAGAAGTAGAGTTAGCAACATGATTGCTTTTGATAATAGAGCCAACAAAAGCTGAGCCTTCCAAATCCATTTAGAAGGTGAGGAGATATTCACGTTGCAAAGATCACAAAAGCTGAGCTTTTCAATTATTTTTTTTGTCTTGCGAATGTTATGCCGATTAATTAAATTGAAGCCCTCTCACCTCGTCATTACCCTTCCATAAAATATTAATTAAATTTTGTTTAAAAATATTTTGTAAAATTGTTAAGAAGGTTTTTAATAAATTATTCAATATTAATGAATCTGTAAATATTACAAGGAGGCATCGTTGTAGGAAATAACTTATTAAAAAGAAGTATTTGAGTATGAAAGAAAATAAGGACCCAACTAAGAAAATTGAACAACTAGTAAAACTAAGAGTATTGTGGAGATTAGATTATGATTAAATATTGTAAGAAATCAACATTAGCCAAGAAAGAAGAGTAGGCTTATCAGCTTCATATAGAATTTTATAACACCTACTTGTGGTCAATGACAAAAGGATATCGTCAATGCCAAATAATTCAAGATGAGTCAAGGCATGCAACGTGATGGCTTGTGGGCACAAATGTGGTGAGGTTTTGGATGCGACATGCTTTTTGGCTTTCAAGGACGATTGTGTTGATGGTTCTGATATTGTTGATGTGGATGAAGCTTTAGGGAGGCATCACATGTGATTTAGGTGGTTTCTGCATGTTACTTCTTTGACATTGTGATTAAGGTTTTTGGTGCTGGCTCAATGGCTTGTGCGAGTGTGTTTTTTTTCTAAATATTCGCTTTGTTAAATGGCAATAGAGAAAGAGCACAAGCTACTTGCTATTTCAATTTAATTCCTATTGCATCGCCAAATTATGATTTGAAAGATTATCACAGTTGAGTTTAATTGCAGTTCTGCCTTGAGATCTAACATTCATTGACTTTTTCCAAATAAATATTTAATATCCTTTGATCCTGGTAGTAACCAAACTCATTCTTAATTACCAATAAGGTCCCAAGAATTAACATTTTCAGACGAGTGAGGCATTATAAGTTCGAACAATTAGTATGGGTGTGTAATAATCGGAAAAAAAAGCATGTTAAATCTAAGGAAAGAAAAAAATTCAAAGGAGGACCAGTTGTCGTGACAAACCAAACCAAATTCCCAAAACATGAGAGGAGAAAGGAAGGAGAAGGCTCTACCGTTACCTACGTTATCAACGTCGTTAATGGAGGAAGGACAAGGAGATTGATTTTGCGTCTTGTCAGTAGAGGAAGGAGAAACCAGCAGCGTCTTGACAGAATAAAGGAGAGTCAGCTGCGTTGTATGCGTCGTAGGAAGCTTCTGAGACGGATCGGCGTAGGAGGAAGAGCCGGGCCGTGATCGTCGTCGTGAAGAAGCCGAGGGCAAGATCGAGAAGCTTTACATCGAGGAGATATGTTGATCGGATCGTCGTGGGAGGAAAAGAAGAAAAGAACGTCCTTAAAAGAGAGATCTGAGTAAGTAAATGAGTTATTTAAGTATGTGTTTAATTAAAATTTAATTTTAATGTTATTAACTTTGATTTTAATGCTATTTCAAGTTTAATTTAGGGTTTATAAATTGACTTAGAATTACATGATTTAAGCAAGAAATGTAAATTGGGAATATGTGGGATGAATCAGCTTAAGTAATTAAGTGTTAAACCCTCACATAAGAAAAATAATTTCAAATGTAATAAAAATCTTAAACTATGCTAAGCATATATAAGGAGGTTCAAGAGTATTGATTAAATTAATATTTGATTATAGAATTTCAGGAAGGAAGCGTTAAAGGAAAGGAGATTGAGGAAGCTGCAGTTAAAGTGGGTAGTATATTCTTACATTTATGATAAAAATGTCTTTCTTCGATGAACGCGTATTTATATGATTGACTTTTATCTTTAAGTTGTGATGATTTTTCTTGTTTCTTAAATGTGATGTAAACTTCTTATTTCTTTGTTGGATAAAACCGAATCTTTAGATCATATTCGCGTTATCATTTTATAAAGTTCGTTGATTCTTTCATTTAATTATGAATTAATGCGTATAGTATAATGTATCTTATGAATGTATATATTGAAGCGGAGTTCACATAGTGCTTGGTTGGGGCCTGATGTCTGCAATGATTGAAAATGATTAAAATGGAGATTGGTAAAATGATGACAATGGTAATAGATACTTTGTTAACGAATAGTATTTAGTATTCTTGGAAGGATGATAAAAGTAAAAAAAGTAAAAGTTTATATGATAAATGTTTATGAATCAACCATATCTTCTTGATAAATGTTTATGTATCTGACCACATCTTCTGATAAATGTTTATGTATACCTATCATAGGTTTGATTGTTTGAGCATATTTCTTTTATGTCTTGTGACAGAAAACCGTCATCTGGATTCTTCTTCTTTGTTTCTTATAGTCTGATAAGCGTAATTCTGAATTATATTCGTTTGTTAGTTCTTTCTTTTAGTATCTCTTAATTAAATGGTGATAGAAGGAAAGTCGTATTTAAATAGAGGACAGGGAGATAGATAATTATCGTGTTGAGTTATGTTTAAAGTGTTTCTCCCGAACTTTGTAAAATATTTAAGTATGGACAAATTGTATAATTATTTGTGGTTTGTAGTAGCTCTTTTATGATTGGAGATTGGAGATTTTATTTATGATTGGAAATGTTAAGAAATGTTTTATTTTATCCGAAGTCTGCATTTTTTTGGTATTCTCAGTAAGGCGCCAGTGTGAGGAATAATATCGAGGAAACCAGGATTTTGAGCGGGTCCTTTTAAGATTTTGTTTCTTTTTACTATATCTGGTTTGTCATTTAATAAGTAAAGGAACTTGTTTGTTTAAATTTCAAACAGTGGTTATAACGTTTTTTAGATCGTTATAGGAAGACAGACTGGTTTTCTTACATTCTTGGGTTTATTTCTCTTGAGCTTTCCGTAGGTTTTAGATGCTGTTCTTGAATTGAAGCACAGAGTAGATCTCGTTCTTCTATTTTGTACCAAACTAAAGTAGGAGAAGATGAAGGTTCTATACCAAAAAAAAAAAAAAAACCTTACATTGGGGATCTTCTAAAACATGGACTGCTTAGTTCTACAATCTCATCAATTGACTCTTCTACCATTGATGAGAGTAATTGATATGTGCTTCTCTACCTAATCATTAGGCAGACATGATCATTCTGGCTTATCGAAGTTGACAAATGTGCACTGATGTATAATTCAACTTGATCTGGTGCTTGCTTTATATTTTCTCCTTCTCATATACCTAGTAGCACATGCATGAGTTGCTAGACATGTTGCATCTACTTAATAATGCTTATATTTTCCTGAAGGTAAAGTTATGTGCTCGTGAGAACATTGCTGTCATTCCTATACCTGGGCCATCAGCATTGGTTGCTGCCCTTTCTACTTGTGGCCTGTCAGCTAACGAATTCACTTTTGGTAACTCAGTTTGATTGCTTCGATTAAATAATAAGCCTTAATCTTCATGAGGACTTTTTGTAATAATAACAGCTTACATTCTTCACATCGGACAGTTGGATTTCTACCTAAACATGCTGGATCTAGAAGATCAAGACTTTCGATTGCTGCCAATCAAGTGGCTACACAAATATTTTTTGTTCCTCCTCATAAGCTTTTGCAATTCCTCACTGAAACTTCATTGATCTTTGGCGAATCAAGGTATTTTAAATATGTGTAACATAATTTCTTTTATTGTTTTCCTGCATATTCAGTTTAGTATGGCTGATGGTTTTATTCTGTTTATCGAATGTGGTTGCCAGCGATGAACGTGGTTGGGATGTCATGAGCTCTTGTCTATCTAGGGAATAAAGTTTTATGGCTAGCCATGGATCTAACGGAACAAGGATCTTGTTATGTTGGTAGTGGATCACTTCTTCAAGATGATACATTTCATATCTCGTCACAAGATCATGTATGCCTCACACAGTTGATCTTTATTTCAAGGAGGTAGTTTGATTTCATGGTATGTCAAAGACCATCACCTCAGTCTAAGAGTTGAAATTTCTAAGCCATTTTTAGAGGGCTCTATGAGGAAAGATGGGTACAAAGCTTAAGTTTAGCACAACAGCCCACCCACAGACTGATAGATAAATGGAGATGGTGAACTGTAGTTTAGGAAATCTCTTTAGATGTTTTATAGGCAAGAACATCGAGCAATGGGATTTGATTCTGCCTTAGGTTAAGTTCCCCTCTAACAGATCTACAGTCATGCTACAAAGTGCATTCTTTTAAAGATTTTTTTATGACAAAATTCACTTAAACCTTTGGAGTTTGTTTTTATCGGTTCTACCATTGAGTCTAGTAGTGTAACGATGATATACATTAGCAGATGAAAACAGAATTTGCTAGGTAGAACTCTAGATATCGGAAGAAGGCAAATAAGTTCAGGAAAGCTATGTGATGGAGGTGGGTGTTCTTTCTTTTGATGAGATTGAGAGAACGTGAGTATTGGAGGTGAATGAAGAAGATGTGTTGGATAACTGGCGCTTTAGGATTTTTGGCCACTCTCAAACCACAAGAATAACTCAAAATTTGTAATTGCCAAAAGATCTCCTTTAATAAGAGGGCTATTTATAGCCATTACAAGTATCTTTAAAAAAAAGAATTCAAAAATGGAGGAAAGGTGGGTGTACATTAATGTGAAGCGATAAATTGTCATTATTTTATATGTCATTTCACATTTATGTATTATTGGATTCATATGCTTTGAATTTTAAATGCAAAATTTCAAACATGGAGTTTCTAGAAGAAAATTAAAATTACATAAATAAAAAGATGAAATAAATAAAATAAATGCATTTAAGTCTTCTTCTTTCTTTTTTCAAGCTTGAGATCTTGTAAATGGGCGCTCTAATTGTTGATGATGATGTCTACTCAAGAACTTGAACTCTGGTAGGTTGAAATCTAGAAGTCTTCTTAATTGTGGGCTAAAGTCTCCAAATCACTGTCAATTTGGTGGCTTATTCCAACTAAAGCGATGTTGCTTGGATTAATGGGTGCTTCCGGTGATATATAGTCAACTTCAAAGGAAGAGGGCTTAAGTCTGGTCTTATATCTCATAGAGTTACAAGTGGAGGTTTTCTAATTCCTTTATGATAGAATATCTTCAATATTAATAACTGGATGAATGAACATATCGATCAAGGTGATAAACATTAGTTCAATTTTCGAGAATTTTAAATGGACCACAAGCTCGTGCATGTAATTTCTTATATTTAGTAGTTTGATAAGCGCTCGGTAGAATGCGAATCAATACATAATCACCTTCTTTATATTCTTTCGTTGAGCGATTATGATTTGCCTTGAAGCATAATTATCATTACTTATAGTAATTTGCTTTCTTATATCTTCATGGAGGCTTTGAAAATCTTTAGTAAATGAGAATCTTTGCGTGAAAATACATGAGATGGTAGGTTTTTCTGTATTGGTTGTCGTGGGTTTTTGTACTCTGGTGATTTTTTTTGTTAGATATAATACTATTATAGGCAAATTTGGAGGTTGGTAAATGTAAATCCCAATTTCCTAAACTTTTACCTACCAAACATCTAAGCAAATTTCCCAAGGTACGATTAACTACTTGGTTTGTCCATCATTTGTGGGTGAAAAGAGAGAATTTTAATTTATAATAATTTTATAATGTTTTCCAAAATATGAGACAAACTTAACATCTCTCTAAACAATGGTTAAAGGGAGACCATAGGTCTATTTTCCTTAAATAATTTGGCTATATAAGAAGCATCATTTGTTTTGAACAAGGTAAGAAATGAGCCATTTTGAGAATCCATCCACAAACAATACTATCATGTTCTCGGTAATCCTAGAGAATAAAATCCATTGATAGGTCTTCGAGCTATAAGGACATGTAAAGGCGGTGTATTGTCTAGCTTTGATTGATCTGTACAAATTAAACATTGACTAATTTTTGAACATCTCGTTTTAATGAAGAAATAAAATCTATTTTCTAATAAACATATGGTCTTATCCTTTCCAAAATGATCACAGCATGTAGCTGGTGATAAGAATTCTCTAAGAAGATCGAGGAATGCATAATGTTTTCCTTTATATAAATATCCATTTTTATCAAGAATGTCCCTTGTAAAGTTATTGGTTTATCTAGGTGTTCAAGATAAGTTAGGTGAAAGTCGGGCAATATAATCATCTTTAATTATCAAATCCAGATTCTTAATTCTAAGAGGAAATCATTAGGTTTACCGGATAAAGCATCTGAGCTTATTCTCAATTCAGCTTATGCTTTAGAACAAAAGTATTGTAAAATTCAACCCATTTTGCATGCACTTAATTTTAGTTGAGTATTAATGAATTTTAAGGCATGGTGATCGAGTAATTACAAATTCTCTATGTAAGAGATAGTGTCGCCTTAAGGATTGAATTACGATAAAACTCTCATCATAGTGGAATATCGTTGTTTAGCTTCATTTAACTTTTAAAGAATCTATAGGATGATTCTCTTGACTTAAAAATTCCACTATCCCAATTCCGTATGTCACTTCAAAGCTTTAGAAAAATCGGAAGCTGGGATTGGTGTAGAAGTGATAAGAACTTTAATTTGCTCTAAGGCCTTTTTTGTAGAGTCCAAAATTTATCTAATTTTAGTATATCATTAGCAACAATGGTACTAAAATTCTTAATAAATCTCGATAAAAAAAGTGCTAAACCATGGAAGCTTCTAACTTCAAGAAAACTTTTAGGTGGTGGCCATTCTAAGATTGCTTTCACAAGGATCAGTTTAAGCCTAGTGGATATAATAAAAGAAGATTACGCCGACGAAAACACTTTTTTAAATTAATGTATAATTTCTTGTAAGTAGTTCAAAGACTTTTTTGGGTGTAGATGTTCATTTCACTTGGACTAAAATTAAAAATCATCAAAATAAATCACCAAAATTTACCTATATATGGTTTAAGAACGGTATTAATTAATCTATAAATGCTAGGAGCATTTGAAAGTCAAAGAGGCATAACAAGCCATTCATAAAGTCATCTCTTAAAAGCCGTCTTCCACTCATCTCATCTAAAATTTGATGATATCCACTTTTAGATCAATCTTTGAAAAAAAAATTTTCCCGAGATTAAATCTAACATATCATCTAATCGGGAATAGAAACCTATATTTGATAGTAATTTTATTTATTGCTCGACTATCAACACACATTCGTTCCATCTTTCTTTGGAGTTAATAATGCCGGACCGCATACAAGACTCTGAATAAAACCCTTTCTTAATAATTCCTCAACTTGTCTTTTAATCTCAACATGCTCGGTAGGTTCATCCTATAATGTGGAAGATTAGGAAGTTGAACCTGCAAGAACTCAATAGCATGTTGAATGTCTCTGTGAGAGGTACATCGAAGCTCATCGCAATATCATTAAAATCGAAAGAAGAGAAGAGACCAATGGTATGTGAGTCTCATTAGAGTCTGGTATGACTTCTTTACATGTAATATGTGAAGAAGAAATGGATCAAAATTCTTTTCAGAAGCTAAAACCTATTATTTCTATCTTTGGGGTCAAAGGAGAAAGAGTATGTTTTAAAGTAAGGATCAAATGATAGAGATAACAAAGGATTTTCTATGATAATTAATTGAAGTTTGGCATTTTTCTTCAATAGGCTTAGTTGCAAGTCGAAGTTTTGTGTGGTGTTATGGAGGGTGTTTTATGGCTTTATTGGTAGGAGTTTAATAGTCTTATTATTATGTTTAAAAACATAAGTATTTTCCCTACCATAGTGAATAACATTCATATCATATAGCCAAGGTCCCTAAGAGAATATGAGCAATGTCCATAGGAGAACATCACACCAAATTTGATCCTCATAGCTTCCTATTTTAATAGAACTAAACAATCGATTGGTGATGGGAAGAGATGTATGATTTACCCAACTAACATGAAATGGTTCGTGGTGAGGTTCGATTTTAGGTTGGCTCGAGTTAAGTATGTGTTGAAATGACATTCATAAGACTCCTCCATCTATAACTAACCTACATCTCTTTTCATTACACAAAACATACATGCTAAAAATGTTTTTCTCCTCCAATCTTACCTCATTTTTTATTACAAGAAGACATCTCATCACATTAACATGAGTTAATTCCAATTCTTCATCGATAATGGGGTGTCATCATAAACTTCAGATTATCATCTATTGGATTTTCAACTTCTTCTAAAAATAAGATTTGAGCTTTACATTGATTTTGCATATGACCTTTTTATGACATTTAAAACATATTACTTCCTAATGTTCTGAGCTCCCTTCAATTGAAGTTTTAGGCAAGTGGGCCATTTGGTGGTCTAACAAGTAGATCTATGGATGAAATGGAAGGTACTTGACTTTTAATTTTAGAGAGAGGCGATTTCTTTTGTTGTTCAACCAATAATGCATAATGAAATGCTTCCTCTAAAGAAGGTCAAATTCAACTTCATTTCTAATTTCACTCTAAGTCCAATAACAATTGGCTAATTGCAATCATTATCAAGACAATCGCTTCTAGAACTAGATCTTCAAAAGTGTCAAGTATTCGCCATAAAGATAATTACCTTGTCTCAAAGTTAATTACATGTAGCTTCTTATCATGATGCTGACAAGATTTTGCTCTTAACATTTCTTTCATTTCTATCCAAGTTTTTGTCCTTCCTAATCTTTGTTCTTTAGCTAAAGTATTTGTCCAATAAATTTTAGCATGCCCTATCAATTTCATTTTAGCAAAAGTAACCCTTTGGTAATCATCCATTTTATACCAATCAAAGAAGTCATCCATTTGAACTAACCAATCGAGAAATTTATTTGGATCATGTATACCATCATAAGTTGCTTCTACTTTAACTCTTCGAGATGGATCATTAAAGTCTTCTATAGTCTTAAAATAATTTTCTCCCCTTCCACCATTTCTAGAATTGATTTTCTAAGTGGTTGATTTTCTATGGTTTGGATATGAATCTTCTTCATCTATCCCTATTGGCATCCGAGTAGGTATTGAGGAGGAGTTGATTTATTATTTTGTAGATGCACCAAAAGAGTTTGCATTTGTTGTTTAAGTTCTTGCATTTGATTCTTACTTTCTTCTAATATTTGTTGAGTTTTTAGTTCATTGTCGATCCTAAGATCTAAGGCATCAACTAATCTAGTCAAATTTTCAACTTGATCTTGAGAGATTTTGGTGCCATGAGATTTTTTTTAAGGAAAAAAAA
This sequence comes from Cymbidium sinense, assembly GCA_021442155.1. Lineage (NCBI taxonomy): Eukaryota > Viridiplantae > Streptophyta > Magnoliopsida > Asparagales > Orchidaceae > Cymbidium > Cymbidium sinense. The sequence continues at coordinate 60,727,359 of CM038221.1, forward strand.
AGATATATGAAAAGTGAGAAAAAAAAATGAAAAAATAATAAAGTATAATATAATTGTAATCAAAGTGAAATTTTAAGCTAAGAGAACTTCAGGAGGAGGGTACACCACTTAAATCCCAAACTCTCCTTAGACAGCTTTAGGTCTTTTGACAAAGTTCTATTTATTTCAAAATCACCAAGTTTAACACCCTTATATTATTTTGCATGCATATTTTATATATATATATTTTTAATGCAATGAAATAAAAATGCTCAAATTTATCAAGTTTTTTTTCTTTTAAGAAAGAGTTATCATAATCAAAAAGAAACTTCTAAAATTAACCATAAACAATAAAAAAGATAATAAAGCAATTAGATTTTGATTTGCATTAATGGCTAGGTTGTGAGATGAACTACCTCACCAAGGTACTCTCTTAATTTTTTTTTTTTTTTTTGGAGGGTGGGAGGGGGTGTGCACATTCACACAATTGGAAAATGGCTAAAATATATAATGGAGCTTACTAATTGAAATTTTATGCTATCACCATAAACTTGCAAGCAATATATATCTTTCCAAGTTGCTAATATGCTTTTAAACTATCACATAAAAAAAATTAATTAACCTCACAGAAAAAACTCACGTTTGAAGACAAGTCCAACACTTGAGTTTGAAGCTTGACCAAATTTGTTTCCAGTTCAGCCAATCAATTTGAGTTTCTTTCTTTGATGAGATTGGAGAATGAGATTTTGAAGAAGATTTGGATGAGACAAATTTGCTTCCAGGATACCAAATTTGATGGAGGTGTTCTTTCTTTTGATGAGATTGAGAGGTATTGGAGGTGAAGGAAGATATGGATAACTAGCCCCACCAGGATTGCCAAGGTTTGGCCGCTCTCAAACCACATAATAACTCAAAAAATTTGTAATTGCCAAAGATCTCCTTCATTCTATAAGAGGCTATTTATAGCCATTACAAGCATCTTTCAAAAGAAAAGAATTCAAAATGGAGGAAAGGGTGGCCACATTAATGAAGAAATTGCCTCATTATATGCCATCCACCATTTCACGCTATTATTTTATGTGGATTCAACCACTCACATGTCATGCTTTGAATAAATGCAAAATTTCAAACATGGATTTCTAGAAGAAATTAAAAATTACATAAAAAAAAGATGAAATCAAAAAAAAAAAGGAAGTCTTTCTTCTTGAATTTTCTGCTAAAGATTCAGAATGCCTACTCTAATTTGTTGATCCTCATGATGTTCTACATCACCATGACCTTCAAAGAAGGAGACTTGGTGTGGATTAGATTGAAAAATGAAAGGTTTCCTGCAGGCCCATTTGGGAAGCTCAGATTATGAGTTGCCATTTAGGGTTTTCAAATGGATCAATGATAATGCCTATAATATTAACTTGCCTAATAAGTTCAGGAAAGCTATGACCTTCAAAGAAGGAGACTTGGTGTGGATTAGATTTAAAAATGAAAGGTTTCCTGCAGGCCCATTTGGAAAGCTCAGATTATGAGTTGCCATTTAGGGTTTTCAAATGGATCAATGATAATGCCTATAATATTAACTTGCCTAATGATTACAATATTTCACCCATTTTCAATGTAGCAGATTTGTCACTATATTATAAGATTCAGAAGATTTAGTGGATGAAGGTGATGCCTCTCGAACCTGAGGAGAATGACGCAGGAGCGGATTGAGCTGATGCGAGATAAGTCACGTGTGTGAAGTGTTGGCTCACGTTGGCTCTTCCTTGCCTAGATTGATTCAACCCTGAACCTGGGGATGATTCAGGGCTCTTTTTAATAATGGTTCAACCTCTATTAGTTTCTGGTTTGACATATCTAGATTATTGATTTGAATAAGTGGTGTGACTATATCTTCATCGAATTGAGGCATCGATTTACTTTCTTATGCATAAAGGATTGCATTGAGTATTGATTAGCTACATCCAGGCAACTAGCCAGTGCCAGGTTTCCATATTTTCACCCAGCTGACCACCATTCCAAGCACTTGCTATTCCTTGTCACCTTATATGGCCATTGTTCTTCTCTAAAATCCCTCTCATTGGTTGTTGGGTGTTGTCCTGTAGTTGGAATATTAATATTTTTATCTATTTTTTGTACTATCAGCCAAATCTTGAAACAACCAATTCTCTATAGTAGAATAAGCCGAGTAGTACATATTCCTTATTTTTAGGTTCCCTTCCACCCCATTACACCTTATTTCTTACATGAGGTCAATGTCAAGAAGCAGAATAGATCTAAATATTTACCGGCTATTATAGTATCAACTAATTAAGAAGTACTAGCAACATATAACTTAATGCTCATAGCATCAATAAAATAAAGGGGCATTACATACATAGCATACAATTCTTATATATTTACACATACAATATCTAAATTTTCATATTTACTTTAATAACACTAATTCTTTATTATTATATCAAAAATAACACCATCATTATTTTTTAAAGGTGAAATGCAACATTTTAAGATAGGAAAAATTCTATTTTTGTAAATATCAAATTTTAGGTGTTAGATATGCAAATGTATAAGAATTGTGTGTTATGTATGTAAATATCCCTAAAACAAATAGGCTCTAAATGTAATTCTGCATTAAATAACTCATACATGAAATGAGTAAGATGCGCTAAAATTGAAAGCACTCTAGCGTAAGTATTTGAAATGGTGATTATTCCTCTCACAATTTTAGTAGTTTTTTAGCTTCTTGAAATGTTAAAGCAAAAACACGTGCTGGTGCTAATATCACATTTTCTTCAAATGTTTCTCCTTTTACTTTCAATGTTCAGTTATTCATTATATGCTTTGCACATCAAATTGCTATGTTTTGAATACGTTTCAATTCTGTCTTGTTTGACATTCTTAGGACAATATCTCTTGATATAGTTTGAATTATCACATAAATAGAATTTTCTAGGGTTTATAGTCTGTTTGGGACATATATAGTTGCTTGAAAAAAATCAGGGTGTTAAGAACTACTTTTCTGCAAGGGTATACAAATTTTCTTTCTGATTGCCATCATAGGTAGCTAGGTCTGAAACACTTAAAATGCAAAATGCAAGCATCTAATGGTATTGTCGCACTATAATGCCATCCACCCCAAACAACCCCTATAGACATTTTGTTGAATCTGACTTTTGCATGTAGCATAAGATGGTATTAAATGTGGACCTCCATGTTGTTGTTGTTGCTACTGTCTTTGAATAAACTTTTGTTTTTTAAATCAATCACTTTTATTATCTATTAGTTTTTTTATTATTAATTTCTCATTTTTATATTACCATCTTTATATCGTATTGTAGGGATCTAGTACTTTCCATTAGCTTAACACAATATTTATTGCACAAAGAAATTAAAGACGGTCTTAATTAATTTCTTAGTTCCTACAAAATTTTGTAGCATTTCTCACTGAGAGTATTGATAAGTTGTAGAGCATATCTTGGTAACGATGTAAACTTTACCTTATACTAAATCATTGACTTTGACTTATGGGTTAGATTCACAAAATTCTCGTGTATTGATTACCTTACAGAAGAAGAGACATTAATCTCTGAAGATTTGCTTAGTTCTTTTCATGTGACCAACTCTTTAGCCATACCTTCAATTTTTTTAAATGTTGGCATGCTCTCCTTTAAAATATAGTTGGCTTCAAACTCTAAGATAACTTAAAGTATTTATCTATCTTCGCACTCTAAGATAACTTAAAGTATTTATCTATCTTCGCACTGATGTTCACACTAATACTAGTACTTCAAATTGTAGTTGTCATGGTATTGTTGATCGTGGTATAGTAGGTGTTGTAAGCTCTAGAAATGATTATATTTTTTCTTTAGTTGCATCATCATTTTCATTGCCTACAATTGCATTATGTTTGTTGACATCATCGTTATAAGATCTGGTGTCAATGGCGCATTATCTGCTTTGAGAGTACTAGTCTCTACTTACAATATATATATATATATATATATATATATATATATATATATATATATATATATATATATATATATATATATATATATATATATATATATATATATATATTTGAATTTCAACCACTTTGTTAGGTTGTACTAATTGATCATTAGTTACTTGAGGCATTCTCTTAACCATATTATATGTAATTTATTATATCAATCATATATTCATATACTTATATTAATGCAATTTATATTATTTAAAAATGTAATGTGTAATGGGTTTTTCTTGCCACAAGGAAGATTACACCCTCATATACTTTATAGTAATCATATCATATTTAAATTTCTTCTTTGATGATACTAAATCATACCAAATTTCATAATTAATTTTCAAAATTTTAATGCTCTGATACTACCGTTTGTCACGCCCTACAATAACCCTTTTTAAAATCTACACGTGGAGTAATAGACATGGTAATACATTAAAACATGATAACAAAATTGAATCCAATTCTTACTTAGCCTTAATCTTATTTGTTTATTGTAAATAACTAAAATAATAATCTCATGGGCTATGAGGTTCAATAAAATAAACAACTTTAATATGAAATTTAAATATTTTAAGAATAATAAGCATGTATCCTATTCATGATTGGACATGATTATAACATTGATCATTTTTAACTAGTATATTACTATTATATTTGAAATTAAAAATTGGTTATATAAGGATTAATATTAATATGCTTATACAAAAGAAATAACAATAGAATGTCAAATGCAAAATTCTCAATATATTATGCTAGTCAAAGATTTAGATATTTACATCTTTATTTAATCACAATAAATGATTCATATACTTATTTAATTTCTTTTACAATATATTTAACTTTGGCCTTTTAATATATCATGTATGAATGTATAAGTTTATTGGCCATTATAAGATAATGAGCTATAGACTCATACCACATAACATAGGATATAAACTTAGCCTGAAAGTTATATGATAAAATTTAATAGAGTCCTGGTGAAATCAAGCATTATCACTATTGAAGTATATATAGGACTCTTTTACCCCACATGCATAAGCATTGTAAACATGTCATTTGTTAATCTATCTCCTTATAACATAAATTTCTTCAGCTCAACACATTTTTGTCATTAAACATTTAAATAAACATGTGATTTTTTAAAAAAATATGTTAGTCATATATATTTGTATATATGCATGCATGTATAAGTTTATTGGCCATTGAGTTGTAGATCCATATCACATAACATAGGATAACTTAGCCTGAAAGTTATAAGATAAAGTTTAATAGAGCCTTGGTGCATTATCACTCTCTTTTGCTTTCATAGATGACTCTTTTACCCTACATGCATAAGTTTTGTAAACATGTCATTCTTAATCTATCTCCCTAGGACATAAAATTTGTTCAGCTCAACACATTTTTGCCATTAAACATTTAAATAAACATGTGATTTTAAAAAAAAAATATGGTAGTCATTCAGATATATATAAATGAACAATCTATAAAAAATAAGATGTCTTTTTTAAATGTTACCAATTAATAAAATATTTGTATAATCATAGCTCATTTAATTAAAAGCTTGTTTCATCATAGCTTATGTGTAGTCATTCATTTGCACATGAATAGTAAGTTGTATGCATGCATTTGCAATATGAGAGAATTTTAATGTATTGCACACTTAAGTCTAGTTCATGTATAAATATGCATACAAAAAGGCTAAAGAAAATTTTCTTTCTATATTAGAGATTGTATATCTTAGACAATTGACAATTAATCACAAGACAGACATCCTCGTTATGATCGCACATGAGCTTAGCCAAATTTTCTTTCAAATCATTTTAAACTCAAGTGATTTTCTCATAAGCCAATTATATATTCAATTATCTTCCAAATATAAATGAAGTATACATTCAAATAGCCAAAATCTTTTACATACAATCTAAAAACAAAAATCTCAATTCAAAATATTTTCTAACTTATAATTTAATTACAAATCAAATTAACCTCAAAATATTCCTTTTTATCTCAAAATAACTTCTCCGACAAGCCATGAACTCTATTACAATTGAATGTCATTTTGCAGAAGTAAATACAAAAATTAAATTGTCACCTTATATTCCAAGCTTCTCCCTTGTCTTCATTTCTTTCTCTACTTTTTGAACTCTACTTTTTTTTTTTGTCTTTTTTCTTCTCTGCTTCTCGTTTACTTATGCCCTCTCTATTTTGCATTCAAGCATAATAATAGGGTGGAGAAAATGGAAAGGGGTAAGTATAAAAAGAATATTCTATGGATATTCTTGTATATAATTAATTAATTATATAATTAAGCTATTTTAGAACCAATTATCACTTTTTTGTTAATTAGTTAGTTATCACATGTGCAGTTACAACAACAACAAGCCTTTATCCCATTAAGTGGGGTCGGCTACATGAATCCTTCGTATCCATTGTGTCCATTATGTGTCAAATTCTCATTTAATTCAAGTATACTAAGGTCATTTTTTATACATCTTAACCAAGTCTTTTTTGGTCTACCTCTACCTTTCTTAACATAAGACAAATGTAATGCATCTATTCTCCTAATCGGGTCATCGGACGGCCGACGCTTTATGTGGTCAAACCATCTAAGGGGACTCTCTCTAATCTTATTTGCCATTGGAGCTACTCCAACTTTTTTCCGAACATACTCATTTCGCATTTTATCTCTAAGAGTAAAGCCACTCATCCACCTGAGCATCCTCATCTCTGCAACACTTAACTTAGTCTTATGCTTCTCTTTTATTGGCCAACATTCTGCACCATAAATCATTATAGGTCTTACCACCATCTTATAAAATTTTCCTTAAGTTTAAGTGAAACTTTTCTATCACATAATAAAGCCGATGCATTCCTCCACTTCACCATCCAACTTGAATTCTACTAATAACATCTCCATCTATTTCACCATCATTTTGAACAATAGAGCCTAAATATCAATCACTCACTCTTATTATGACTTGTTCACTAATGTCACCACACACTACTACTAACTTCTACAACTAAAATTACACTCCATATATTCGCTTTAGATCTACTTAAACGAAAACCTTGACTCTAAGTTGACCTTCATAATTCAAGTTTCTCTTGACTCTCTAGTCTTATCAACAAGAAGAATGTCATCGAAAAGCATACACTAAGACCTCTTCAGAAATGCCTAAGTAAGAACATCCATAACCAAAGTAAAAAAGGTAAGGGCTTAAAGTTGATCTTTGATGTAATCCAACCAAATAGAAAAATATTTTGTCAGATTTGGACACAAGTAATAAATTTCAAGTAATATCCTTAATGACTTGAATATAACCAATATTAACTCCTTTCGCTCTAGAACTCTAATGAACATCTCTTGAAACTTTATCATAAGCTTTCTCTAAATCAATAAATATCATATGTAGATCCTCCTTACTTTCTTTATACTTCTCCATCAAATCTCTTAACAAATGTATAGCATCCATAGTAGGTCTACCTGGCATGAAATTAAACTGATTGTGAGAAACTTTTGTATCACATCGTAACCTATGCCCAATTACTCTCTCCCATAATTTTAATGTATGACACATTAACTTAATTCCTCTATAATTTGCACACTCTCATGCATCACCTTTATTCTTAAATATAGGAATTAACAAACTCTTTCTCCACTCATCTGACATCTTTTTAATCTTTAAAATAACATTAAAAAGATTTGTAAGAAATTTCGATCTCCTAAACATTTTCACACTTCTATTGGAATATGATCAGGTCCTACTGTTTTTCCACATTTCATTTTCTTTAAAGCTTCTAACTTGATTTACTAATAATGATGATAAAAATAAAATTCTCTATTTTGTTTAGGGTATTAAGGTTGCTAAAATCAATCAGACTTTCATCCTTCAAAAAAAGTTTATCAAAATACTTCATCTACCTATTTTCAATATTCTTTTTTAAGAAAAACACTTTATTATTTTCATTCTTAATACACCTCACTTGAACTAAGTCTTTACTTCTCCTATCTATTTGATCGACTAACTTATACATACATCTTTCATCTTATTTGATCTAATTTATCAGATAAATCACTAAAGTTTAAATTTTTCAGATCATATATTTCTTAGAATCTCTACGCCACTTTATATCTTTCCTCTCTCAAGTTTTGCATCTAAATCAAGTTTTATAACAACGTTTCTTATTTTATCTTTTCTTTCACTCCATACCAACTATTTTATTAAAAAGTTTTTTTCTTTTGATTTTCTAAGCATCTTAGAACTTGTTTAATTTCACTCTACATTTTCCCACATATAACTTCTTTATGAACATCCCAAATTCTAAGATAGTTCTCTTAAAATATTTTTATTTGTGTTTTAAGTCCCATCTAATCCTGGATAATAATTTGATTTATTTTTCCTCTTACAACCTTTCATCTTAAAATCTATAAATAACAATCGATGTTTGGTACTTAAACTTTCACTAGAATACCTTACAATCTTTACAATTTAAAATCTATTTTTCTTATCGAAAATAATCAATCAGATTTTACTAGATCTATTTTTATAAGTAATAATATATCATCTCTTTTCAGTAAATAAAGTATTGAACTACAAAAATCATAAGCAAGAAAATCTAATATACCCTACCTTCTTCATTACTACTTCAAATTCATAACCATGAATACTTTAAAATCTTCTACCACTCTACCAACACGTCCATTTAAATCTCCTCCAATTAATACTTTTTTCTTCAGGTATCTTTGTATTAATCCCTCTAATTCATTTCAAATTTTTTTTTTGAGCTTACATCCAAACTTACTTGAGGAGCATAAATACTTATAATATTGATAATCTTAGTATCAACAATAATCTTTAAAGCTATAATTCTATCTCTACATCTATTAATATTTATAACATTATCCTTCAAACTTTTATCTATAATCACACCTACCATTTTTAATTCGACTTTACTACACTAAAGTTTACTAAACTATCAATCTCCTCGCCTTCACCAACCCATTTAGTTTTGAACACATAAAATATTTATCTTTCTATGAACCATAATATCTATTAATTCCATTAATTTACCCGTAGTACCTATATTCCAAGATCCTAACATAATTCTAGTTTCATGGACTAACTTTTTACCCGATTCCCATAATGTGGGAACCTTATTTTAACCGCGCCGATTAACGCCTTACATTTTTCACCGCTTACAAGGCCGCTTTCGTGACGCCTAACATTAACACATGTGCAGTAATTGAATAAAATCAAATTTGTATGGATAATACATTAGTTGTGAATAGTAAATTGAATCAAAACTTAAGAAAAATAATTTTTGTAACTAATTATTTTTGAGTATTTACAGGTTATGTGTCATTGCTAGGGAGATGACAAAGCTCCATGAAGAGGTAATATATATAAGATAATTGCACTTAATATAGATTTTGTGGGTCCTTTTTCTCATTATTGGCCATGACATTGTGCTTTATACGGTTATACTTAATTGTAGTAGGAATATATCTTTGTTTTGCAACATCAATTATAACTTACGTTCTATCTTTACCTGCACTATCGTTGATACTTAATTGCTGGTATTTGTTTGAAATGAATCCAGTCATTTGATCATTCTTCATCTTATAGTAAGTATTTCTTACTGGACTTTTATTTGACGTTGACATTCATTCTTTTGGCTTCAATAATAGATCAGAATTCATTTCATGAAACAGTTGCCGCAATTATAACTTTATCCTTTTTCTTATTTTATGTTTCTTGCTAGGACAATTTGTGATGATTTGCTGTTGGACTTCTGGTTAATACAATATTTGTCTCTCCAACTGTCATTTCGCAGCAGGAAGAAAAACTGTTGGAATTTAGTAAGAAGATGGAACATTGAAATTGTTAGGATATATTTATGGACTGCTTTGTGAATATTTGATAAATACAATTGGTAAGTATAATCAAGAAGCATTAATGCTGGATAACTGTTTGTTTACGTGCTGTTTCTTCATGGTCTCTCAGCTTCATGCTAAGGCAGGTATTCTGTTTCAGCACAATTTGAGATCTCCATTTTCTATGGCAAGGCATCTTGCGGTTTGGGATATATAGTTAGTATCACGGGACAAGTTTGGGTTTTGTGTTTGATTTCACGGAATAAGTGTCTACTGCTAAAAGCGTTGTATCATCATATCTGCAACACTTAAGAAGCATCATCATTTTATTCACTTAAGAAGCATCATCATATTTGCAACACTTAACTTAATACACCAACTCTTCTAATTGGGTCATCGGTGCTACTAAACCATCTAAAGAGGCTCTCTCTAATCTTATTTGTCATTGGTGCTACTCTATGCTTTTGACGGATATATTCGTTTTGCATTCTGCCTCTAAGTGTAAAGCCACTCATCCACGTGAGCATCCTCATATCTGTAACCCTTAGTAATTTTATTCTTATCATTTACCGACTAACATTTTGTACCATAAATTTGAAGAGTCTCAGCTTTATAAATTTGATCAGCTTACTCAACATGAAAATTCTGATGAGAAAGTGCAAACAAAAATATCAATATACTATCCACAGAAATTACGAAAAATGATGCATAAGCTTGGAATTCATATTGAAACTATTAAAAATAGAACTCAAATCTTTAACAGGATGTGGAGCCAAATAAGTTCTCAGGCATCACGAAGTAGTGATAAGTTTATCACTAAAGGTCTTGAGCTTATCTACAAATCTCATCAAAATAAAGTTTGTTATAATAAAATAGAAGTTGAGATCGAAATTAATAGTGAGGAAGATCTCTGTGAAATTCTTCTTACAAATGACGAAGAAGTAGAAGCCAAGCTTACACCTAAAGAACTCGAAGATGGTGGATAAATAGCTACTATGGATGAACTCAAAGAAATCAACCTAGGAGCTGAGGATGATCCCTATCCAACTTTCGTCGGTGGCCTTCTACCTGATGAGAAAGTTGAAGAGCTAAAAATGCTACTTTTTGAATTCAAGGATTGCTTTGCCTTGACGTATTCTAAAAGCCGTGCTTATCCATCGTATGCTCATAAACTTGCCATTAAACCAGATGAGCAAGCTCCTCGGCGAATGAGATTGGAGATCGAAGAACAGGTAATTGTAGGAACTAAGAAGCTAATCGAAGCAGACTTCATCCGGATGAGAAGTATGCAGATTGGATAGCCAACATTGTCCCAGTTAGGAAGAAGAACGGTTAAATCCGTATCTGCATCGACTTCCGGGACCTAAATAAGGCATGCCCAAAAGATGACTTTCTGCTTCCAATATCTGAACTACTAGTGGATAATATTTTCAACTATGATATGTTCTCATTCATGGACGAATAATCGGGATATAATCAAATCAAGATGACACCTGAAGATGAAAGATATACATCGTTCAGAACACCTATTGATATCTATTGCTACACAGTCATGCCTTTCGAATTGCAAAATACTGGAGCTACATACCAACGAGTAATGACGCGTATTTTTGATGAGTTGATTCACTAGAAGGTGGAGTGTTATGTTGATGATTTGGTGGTGAAGAGCTTAAATTATGAAAATCACTTTGAAGACTTGAGAATTGTATTGGAGAGGATCAGAAAATATGATCTCAAGATGAATCCTTTAAAGTGTGCATTCGGAGTATCCTCCGGAAAATTCCTTAGGTATATTGTCGGCACAGAGGATTTGAAATTAATCATGCTAAAATTAAGGCAATTGTGGAGATGTCTCTGCCAAAGAATTTGCGTTAGCTCCGTTCTTTACAAGGGCAGCTTGCATTCATCCGTCGATTTATATCAAACCTATCAGGACGCTGCCAACTATTTGGAAAGTTGATGAAGAAGGATGCTCCATTCAAATGAGACAAGAGTGTCAAGAAGCCTTCAATAGCATTAAAAACTATCTGTTAAATCCACTAATCTAATCCTACTCGGAAGCCCTAATTCTACACACAAATGATTAAGAGTCCTTTGAGCATTGCACGATACAAATGAAGAAAACAAAGAGGATATTTTATTATATCACGAAGATTAATAGAGCGTAAATGAGATATTCTCCAGATGAAACACTATTTAACATTGATCTTTGCAGTCCAAAAGCTCCGTCACTATATGTTATCTCACAAAATTACCCTCATCTCAAGGATCGATCCGCTGAGGTACTTGATGACAAGACCAGCGTTGACAGGTCGCTTGGCAAAATGCACAATATTGCTTTTACAATTTGATATCGCATACGTTCCGCAGAAGCAGTAAAGGGACAAGTCTTAGCAGATTTTCTAGCTGCACATCCCATTCTCGCGGATTCTTCTCTTAATGACGATTTGCCCGATGAGCAAATTATGCTCATTCATGAAAGAGAAAAATCACAAATTTGAGAAATGTACTTTGATGGAGTCTCATCGATCAAACAAATCAAACCTCTAAATCTCCTGGCAAGAGAGAATCGACATCGCCTTCATAACACCGAAGGAGGGATAATGAGACGATCGGGGTTGACTGTTAATACTAATAATGAAGCCAGTATGAAACATTAGTGTGCCGAAGAAGCTACTTTCATAGGCATTCAAAACTTATATATTTTTGGTGATTCTCAGTTTATTATAAATCAAGTATTTGACATCTATAAAATCAATAAGTTTGAGTTAGCTTTCTATCACAAGCGAGTTCTCGAGTTTATGAAGCAAATATCAAATATCACACTAACTCGAGTCTCTCGATCCGAGAATAGCAAAGCAGATTGCTTAGCAAAATTAGCTAAGGAAATGACAAGTATGAATGATGATTATGTCATAATCGGGATATTTACTTGATGAATTCTAGAGCCAGCAAAGTACCAATCCCCGCAGGTAGAGGGATTATCAAATTCGACACAGTAGAACGCAACTCAGATTGCTCCTCATTCTCCTTAAAATCAATATAGAATTATACCAAGAAGAGCTAAGAATGATATTGTCTCAGAAAAGCAATATGAAACATTTATAGTAGAAGAGCCATATGATTGGAGACAACCCTTCATCGAATACTTTAAAAAAGGCAAATCACCAAACAATAAATCACTGATAGCTCAAATCGAGAAGAGAATGCTATGCCACAATAAGAGACTTTATATCGTAGATCCTATGAACAAATGTGGCTATGATGCCTAAATGCAGATGAAGCTAGCAAAGTGATGGTTGAAGTTCATGAAGGGCTTTGTGGTGCACATCAGTCAGATCCCAAGATAACAGTGAAGATAAAAAAATGAGCTATTATGGAATTTTATGTTTCAGATTTTAATCATGCTTAATCCAAGTATATGATCTCCAAATTTCCAAGAAGAATCGCATAATTTTAAGTAAATAAGCTATCCCATTTAAAGGTTATCAATTTAATGATCAACTCTTACGCATAATGCTAATTTATATTGAGTGCCGGCCAATAATTTCGAGAATGACACAACTTTTAAAAGTACAAAGATTTATAAATTCGTTGATCAACACAAAATTGATTGACGATACTCTTCAATATACAATCCAAGGGCAAATGACTTACCAGAAGCCTTCAACAAAACATTGATCAAACTGTTCAAGAAGATCCTCACTAAAAATAAGAGAGAATGACATACCAAATTAATATAGGCACTATGGGTGTATCAATAGACGCCAACTAAAGTCCTCTCCTTATTCAGTAAGAGTTTTTTCGTCAAGTTGAAGTTTTCACTTCGAGCAGCCATCCAATACAATTTAACTGAAGATCAAAATGCTCGTCTGAGGATGGAGGAACTCGACTCGCTTGATGAAGTTATATTGCAAGCTCATCAAAATCTAGAAGTCTATCGAGCAAAGATGTCCAGGATTTTTGACCATATGATGCAGCCTCAAACATTCCAAAAAGGGGAATTGGTCCTGATGCTGAGAAGATCAATTTTTCCTAATCGAAAATTTAGTGTCAAATTTGAGCTTAACTGGAAGGACCCTTTTGTCATTAAGAAAGTGTACCAAGGAGAGGTATATCAACTCATTGACCTAAAGGGTGAAAAACTAATGCCGCCAATTAATAGTCGTTACCTAAAAAAGTATTACAGATGAATATATTCTTGAGATACAATAGAAATCTCCTTGCAAGACGGAACATTTTTTTTAGTATATCTATTTAGGTCGACATCGTACTTCATGCTGAGATTCCTAAATAAATATACTCACTCAAGATGAAAAATATTTTTCCGTGAAAATTCCCCCTGTTACACAAGGGGCATTTTTAGATTTATATACATAGATGAAATCAATGTTATATGTTAAAACCCTCTTAAGAGCATATCAATTCAAATATTGATGTATTTACTTAATTTCATCTTAAAATTTCTTTTAAATGTGCTTTAGAATTCCCCCCTGCAAGACAGTGACATTTTTATTTTATGTTAAGTTTATTTGAGTTGACTAGAATTAGGTTAGGATCTTGGAATATAGATTTTACGGGTAAATTAATAATTAATAGATATTATGGTTCATGAAAGATAAATATTTTATGTGTCAAAGAAACTAAATGGGTTGGTGAGGCGGAGATTGATAGTTTAGGTTTTAAACTTTGGTATTCTAAAAGTCAATTAAAATGGTGTAGGTGTGATTATAGATAAAAGTTTGAAGGATAATGCTATAAGTATTAATAAGAGATAGAATTATCTTTAAAGATTATTGTTGATACTAAGATTATCAATATTATGTGTATACTCCTCAAGTAGGTTTGGAGGTAAGTTCGAAAAAATTTTGGAATGAATTAGAGATTAATACAAAAGATACCTCTCAAGAAAAGTATTTATCGGGGAGATTTAAATGACATGTTGGTAGAGTAGAAGATTTTAAAGTATTCAGTTATGGATTTGAGAATTAATGAAGAGGACTATATTATTTTTCTTACATGATTTTGTAGTTAATACTTTATTTAAGAAAAAGATGAACATATTATTACTTATAAAATGGATTTAGTAAAACACGATTGATTATTTTTTGATAAGAAAAATAGATCGTTTAGATCAGAAAGATTGAAGGCCATTCCAAGTGAAATTTTAAGACCCAACATTAATTATTAGTTTTAGATTTTAAGAAAATGAAGAGAAAAAATAAACTAAATTATTATCCTGGATTAGATGACACTTAAAGAACACAATAAAAATATTTTAAAAAGTTTATAAGAAATTAGAGTTTGGGATATTCATGTTTAACGCTTAAAAAATATTAAATAAATTAAGTTAAAAGATGCTTTGCGAATCAAGGAAAAACTTTTTTTAATAAAAATAATGGTAGAGTGAGTGTGCAAAAGATAAGAATAAGAAGATTGTTATAAAACTTGGTTTAGATGTAAAACTGAGAATTGGGAAAGATATAAAATGTAGAGATTCTAAGAAAGAATATATGATGAAAATTTACTTTTAGTGATTTATACAAGATAGATTAGATCTGAAAGAAGATAAAGATGTAAATAAACCAAAGAGATAGGAGAGTAAGAATGTATTAGTCAAGTATTAAAATAAAATAAGTGTTTTTTAGAAAGATATGAAAATAGTGGATGAGATTTTAATAAACTTT
The DNA here is from genome assembly GCA_021442155.1 of Cymbidium sinense. Classification (NCBI taxonomy): domain Eukaryota; kingdom Viridiplantae; phylum Streptophyta; class Magnoliopsida; order Asparagales; family Orchidaceae; genus Cymbidium; species Cymbidium sinense. Next base: position 60,742,903 of record CM038221.1, read on the forward strand.
TCAATGAAGGATCAAAGACGATTGATTTTAACCTTTAATACCCTAAAAAAAAATAGAATTTCATTTTATCGTCAGATTAGTAACCGGTTAGTGAAGCTTTAAAGAAAATGAAATGTGGAAAAGAAGAGATGATAATATTCCAATGTATGTGGAAATGTTTAGAGATCAAGAAATTGACTTACAAATCTTTTAATATTATTTTAAAGACTAAAAGATGTCGGATGAGTGGAGAAAAGTTTGTTTTCCTATATTTAAGAATAAAGGTGATGCACAAGAGTGTGCAAATTATAGAGGAATTAAGTTAATGTGCCATACATTAAAATTATGGGAGAGAGAAAGCATAGATACGATGATACGTAAGTTTCTCACAATCGCTTTGGTTTCATGCCGTAGATCTACTATGGATGCTATACATTTGTTAAGAGGTTTGATGGAAGCATAGAAAATAAGAAGGATCTACATATGATATTTATTGATTTAGAAAGCTTATGATAAAGTCTCAAGAGATGTTCTTTGGAGAGTTTTAGAACGAGAAGTTAATATTGTTTATTCAAGTCATTAAGGATATGTATACTAGATTATTTGTGTCCAAACACAAGGAGGATTGACAAAATATTTCCTATTTTTTGGATTACATCAAGGATCAACATTAAGCCCTTTTTTTTACTTTAGTTATGGATGTTCTTATGAGGCATTTATAAGAAGATGTACCTTGGTGTATACTTTTCGATGACATTCTTCTTGTTGATAAAACTAGAGAGAGTCCAACGAAACTTGAATTATGGAGGTCAACTTTAGTCTAACGGTTTTCGTTTAAGTAGATCTAAAACTTATATGGAGTGTAATTTTAGTAGAAGTTTTAGTGGTAGTGTTGTGACTTTGCGATCATGTCATTAATAAGAGAAATATTTAGATATTTAGCTCTATTGTTCAAAATGATGGTGAAATAGATAGATGTTATTAGTAGAATTCAAGTTGGATGGTTGAAGTGGAGGAATGCATCCGCCTATTATGTGATAGAAAAGTTCTACTTAAACTTAAGGAAAATTTTATGAGATGGTGGTAAGACCAAATGACTTAATGGTGTCACCAATAAAAGAGAAACATAAGACTAAGTTAAGATGAGGATGCCGTGGATGAGTGGTTTTACCTAGAGATAGAATGCAAAATGAGTATGTTTGGGAAAAAGTTGAGTAAAGTGGTAGATAAGATTGGGAGAGTCGCTTAGATGGTTTGGCCACATAAAGCGTCGTCATGAGACAGAGAGTAGATGCATTAGATTTGCCTTTATGTTAAGAAAGGTAGAGTAGACCTAAAAGACTTAAGATGTATACAAAATGATCTTAAGATACTTAAATTAAATGAGAATTTGACACATAATAGGACCAATGGAGACAAATGATTCATGTAGCATTACCTAAGGCTTGTTGTTGTTGTTGTTATTTGAGTTGACGTCGTGCTATAAGACGAGATCCTCAAATATAATCTGATTTAGGTTGACATCGAGCTTTACGTCAAAATCCTTGAATATATCTATAATTATTATTGCTAAAGTTGCAGATTCTTGCAGGAACAAAAAAGGATCTATTTTACACATGAAAAGACAGTCATAAATGTCAAGAAAAATTTTCTCCCAGATTCGCCAAATATCGAAGATCAAGTCAGAAGAACTCCCAATTTTGGAAGTTTCAATCAACTGAGTTGGAAAAATATCAACCTCTACATCCTGAAGTCTAGGACATGCATATGTTCTAAAAGTCCAACTCAACAAGCCGCAAGAAAAGGCCGCGGTGAAAGAGCACCCCGTTCGTCAGTCTGATGACCAAATCACCCATCACAGCTTAAGTCGAAGACTCGAGTAGGTTCTAAAAGTTGAAATCAACAAGCTTATAAATGTCTGAGTTGCTGACACTCTCCTCACTCAACAAGCCGTAAGAAAAGGCTGAAAAGTCAATGATGATGTTAATCTCAAATCAGATCCAGCTTAGTGATTACAACCAACCAGAATCTAAGAGATCTTTCTACTTGATCGATAGGCCAAGACAATCTGAGAAAACTCTCAATTCAGAGCTACCTCAAGTCAATCTTTATATTGCCTTCAATTTATTCTCAAATGATTTGATCAAGCTCAAATCACAGATCAAAGATAATCTTCTCATCAAGTCCATCAAAACAGAAACAGCAGGGGAACAATTCATAGTTTACAAAGTCGATGACCAAACCAAAGAAATTTTAGTTATTATTCATGCAAAAGCATTCGTTGATAACTTAATATGACCAAGATAAATGGTTATCTTATCAGACGCACTTCAACGAATCACAAGCAAGCAGATTCATGCATATACTTCTCGAGTCAATGACAAATCGTAGGTGTGTTGAGATTTCGCCGAGCCATACCGTCAAATCTCAAAATTGAAATTGCCTCGAGCTCAGTCGAATTTAAAATTCGGTCGAGCGGTCGATCGACTCGAGAGCTCGATCCGCTGAATGTGATTTGGCCTCGAATCGGATGCCGCGTCGCTCGAAATCCAATCGAGGCTGAAATACAAACGAGCCGTAAAAAAAAATCCATTTAAACCGCATTATTTTTTACTTAAGATGACTTACATTTTTCATTCTTTTAGATTTATAAAAGGAAAAAAATTGATATACACCTATATTCAAATTAGTTTGATCAAGAAGACAAGAACAAACAAATATATTATTCTGGTGAACCATTAACATTTTAACAAATAATTTGCTAAAAGAAAATAAAATAACAATATAATAATAAACTTAATTACTTTGATAATTTCACCAATCACTGACAATATACATTATTATTAAAATAGCCACAAAAAACAAAAGAATAAATAAAACTTTTCTTATTAATAAGTAAGTTAATTTTAAATTTTACAAATCTTTTCTCTTGAAATCACAAATAATAATAAAGTAGTTAATTATAAAATCAACAACTAAGCATTTTCAATTATATTCTTTCACTATATTCTTTGTAAAGCATTAACTATAAACAATTGAGCTCACAAATGCAATGGAGTTATCAAACTTGATTCTATAATTTATTACCACAACAATGTAAAACTAAAATTACTTATTTTATAATTTATTAAGACATAACAACATACAACAAAAGAAAATTACTCGTGCATTGAACTTGATTCTATAATTCTAGAGTGTGTCCAACCAAAATAAAAGGCATTTTATACACGACGTTTTTTTGTACAAATTAAAACTCCCGGTTGTTTCACATAACTACAATGTAATTAAGTTGCTTCCCATCCGCTTCACTGGCCAAACGGAACTATTATTGATTCTCCTGCGGTCATAGCAATAACCGCGGATTGTTGATATAATATTGCATTTAAAATTATACAAATATATTTCATTTGACCTGAACAAATAATAATATCCATCTTCAAGCATTCTAATTTATAAAATTTGTAATTTTTATATTTTACTTCAATTGAATGCCCAACCAAAATACAAAGCCATCCATTGAGCTTTAATAGAAAATAAATCCCAAAAAGTGACAAAAAATCACAAAAAAATATCATGCATTAATATAGTCGAAAAGTAATAAATGTTCTGGGTACTGCTTTGCCCATCCAACCTGAGAGCTGAATAATGAAGCAAAACAAATGAATTTACCTAAATTACAAATATATTCTCTTCATCATCAAAAATTAAAAAGCAAAAATACTCATGATAAGCCCACAGATCATATCCTCCACGCTCCACACCACCACCACAATAACAAAATAACAAAAAACGCATTTAACAAGCATGAACAAACAAAGCCACTAACAACATCTAACAAAGAGAATAAAATAAGCACCCACCAACACATGTTACAATATCCACCCATCCAAATCCAAGTGATCCAAATTCAAATAGCCAACCAAGTGAACCAATCAACCAATACGTACCAAAATAACCAATGTGTCCAAGTCCAACAACAATAAATCCAACACAAAGAATTACAAGGTTGGGAGTGCAGAAGAACAGCAACAAGGCAACAAAATAACAAAACGCACCTGAAGGGCCAGGCCAAACACCCAACAAAGAATGCAACAGATGAGTAGAGAGCCGTAGTAACGAAAGATAGCCATCAAGCCAAAGTTAAGAGCTAAACACAAGTTACACAAGAATACGTTTACCCAAACAACACACCCCTACATCCAAGTGATCCAAATTAGCCAACCAAGTGAACCAATCAACCAAATACCAAAAATAACCAACAGTCCAATACCAAAAAATCCAACACAAAAGTTACACAATTACAATAAATCCAACACGTTACACAAGAATAAGCAACGAGTAACTAAATTGCCACCAAAGGCCCAAAGGAACAACCAACAACAACAAGGTTGTCAAGACTCATGTTATCAGGCAAACAAAAACTCTCCAAATTCCCAAAGAGTGAAAGAGGCTAGATCACCGAAAGCATCGCCAGACAATACATACACTACAAAAGGGAAAATGCAAAGACAACACACAATGACACAACCATGTAAGAATGTAAATCTCCAAGCCAAGACTATCATAAGGCGCCACCAAAAAATAAGACAATTAGACAACCACATATGAATATATGATCACAAGATAAGATACCGCATGGGAAGCTCAACATAATCTTGAATGAAAATTGGCTAAACTCATTTGCTACAATAGTCTCCTCAAGAAATCTTATAAATGGTAACCTCTATGACTTGTGCCCTCAAAAAACCGAGTTGAGTTCTTTATTTTGGTGTGGACAAAATGTAGAATACAAATCATGTAAGAATGTAGAATGCATTAGTACATAAAATATAGTAAGATTGTAAATTTGTAACTATGGTCCATGGAAGATGACAAGATGAAGCAAATAGGTTTGTAAAGTCAAAATAAAATTGCAACCCAAAATTTTTATATTATTGCATGCATCAGTAGATAAAATATAGTAAGAATGTAAGATGAAACACAAAAATTTCAAATCTAGGTGAAACTTACATACAATATCAACTATCAAGTAATATCTTATTATGTCACCCCAAGCGATGAAATGGCCTCAAAGTTAGATCATCGACCAAATCATTTCATTAGTATAAAATTAATCACGAAAGCCTCCATTAATCAATCTCGGTTCAATTTTATCATTGGGCATCATATCATCTCTATCGAGAAAATATTAAAGCACGAAACAAACAATATAATGTGATGCTACATACTACATTTTGAAAGAAAATAGTCTCCAAAAATATACAAAGCTGAATCGTCACATGATCAAATAGTATGTTGGTAGAAAAGAAAAGTCTCCAAAATAAAGAGAGCATAAGCGAAATGATATCACGATTTTCATATATCGATTAGTGGATAAGCTTTGGTACATTTATAACCAAGTTCTCTTCCACTAAAGCATCGAAATTGCAATAGATTAAAAAAAACTCATATATGAATAGAAGAGGAGAAGAATTGTATAAAATAAAAAAGTAAGATAATATTACCAATGGATCTTTTGATGATTTATATGCTCGAATCAGTTTCCTACACACTAAAGCATCAATGTTCTTGGTGAAATTGAACTTCTATAATCGCTTAGTACCACGACCACAAAAGGCGATTGAAGCAACGGTGGTTCTTGGGATGGTAAAAATATCTTTGGCCATCTTTGAGAGAGTTTTATATTTCATAGCGGAACATTTTCCACCACTCAAAATGTCAAATTACGAATCTGGGCATTTCACACATGCTTCATCAAGGTATATCTCGGATCAGGACTTACGTGGACTAAGAGGCGGTAGAATCTATGAAGTCATACAAACCCAAAATCATCATGTGAAGCATTACCACCTTCAAATGTGTTTCTTTCAGATTGAGAGGTGGATGCTTGATGGTTTCTTTGCCGTAGACGCATATCAACGAGTAATAAGAGTATAGCTCAAAAGTTTTTTTTTCTGATTGCTTCTCTCATTCACAATGTGAACATCATAAATTTGGGGGTAGTAGTAATTGATAGCAAAAAGTTTCATTCTTGGATCTAAAATGCAAGCAATCGAAAATAATAATGAACACTCTGTCCAGTACTTATCAAATTTAGCCTTCATTGCCATGTTTGAAATAAAAATAGTACTAGATGAGCATTCTCGATCCAATATTCTCTTGATTAGAACTAGATTGGGAAGCAATCTATTATTTGTAGGATAGGATGAACACGAAAAATTTGATGTCGATGAAAAATCGAAGCGACTCTCTTACTTTCTCAATTAACCCAATCTTCTTGAGGGCAACCATATATAATTGAGATCCATGGCATATTAGGAAACACATTATAATAAAAGCGGACTCTAACATCTTGTATGTGGAGTTCAGTGAGTTAACTCAATGCAAAGTGCCTTTGATGTGGATAAGCCAATCTGCTATCTCTCCAAATTTATGTAGCGACACGGAGATCTTTTATAAATAAAATAGACTCTCTTACCCTTTCGGTTATTGAGGATTTCTTTGATCCATCACCATTAAGTTTAAAATATGAGCGGCACATCGAACATGGAAGAAATCACCCATCAATAGAAAACGGATCTTAATGAATAAAGCTTTGATTTACAGGCTACATCATTAGATGATGCATTGTCCAAAGTTATGGTACTAACTTTGTTACGCATTGCAGCAAACTTTGAAATTGCCTCCGAGAAATCACGACTTATGAGGAGGATCAAATCAGTAAATATGCTAGATTGTGTATTTCCCAATATAATCTGTGATGAAGACCATATAGATTGTTTGATTTGAAGTCCGTGATCAGCTAGTAATCGAAACTCTCTCAACAACTTTCAAACTTTTTTTCAACTTATCTTTTTTTCATAAACTTTCATACACTCCTCTTTGATGCCAAATCTTGAAATTTTATGATAATTTGGATTCATCGATTTATTGAGAATATTGAATACATAGATGTTATTATCGTAAATGGATATTGTGAGCAATAATCATCTTAGCGATAATTGCTTTGTAGAATGATCGTAGAAGGCCGCGTAAAGCAGATATTGAACCGGTTTCCTATCCTGCACTCTTTGGATCAAATAGTTTTGCTTCTTTCCACTTGTTATCAACACTTTATAGTGATTTGATTTGGAAGTGTCTACTACTTGAGATGTGGTTCAGGTTTTTTTGTTCACGTATGATTTATATGATTCACATTTAAACTTAACATTTTCCCTTCTACATTCGATAATTTCCTTTGAAGTGTTGCCAAATCGTTGTCTCTTACCGGCCCGTCTTAAACTATTTTACACTCTCATTTTGAGTTGTTGTATTATCATCAATAGGTAACCGTCCACTAATAGATTTACTTTGAGGAGGACTTGCCAGTGTAATACATAAGAAACAAAAGCAATGCATAGAATCACTTAAAACAACCAAGAAATCTAAGATTGGATTATAAAAGATCACATATATTTACAACCAAGAAATCTACATATCGACATGACAACATTTGAGCAATCAATGAGCATGGAGTCCTTAAAGCGGGAAAGGCATGTGAACATCATAACATGTCCCATGGATGCATGACTGACACGAAAAAGTAAACAACCTTCATAGCAACAAATAACCTCCAATAGGCATGAATGACAATGATGAAGCCAACTAGCCAGTTCCTCGGTCGTGGGGAGGACACGACATTCATGAGAGAGGCAAAGCGAACATGATGGTGAAACAAATACAATTAGGAAATGAAACAAATACAAATGCTGACATTCATGACCGTGAGCAGTGAGCAAGTGAGGCAACATAACAATCGTTACAAACACAAACCGAGCCAGGCAGCAGTGAGCAAAACAACCAGTAGTGCAGTATGCTTATCGTCGTTCTGAAACCCATAAATTACAAGTCAGCGTCCCCATAAAAAATATGATCGCATGATTGGCATGAATGTAAAGAGCAGCAGTGAAACATCCCAAATCAATGGCGAACCTCGAATAATGGAATAAAACAATTGAAATAACCAACATAATGATTCCATGAAATACTACTGAATCGAGGAAATGAAAGAAAATCGAGAAAGTATTTACGGAGGAAGAAAGCTCGCCACCGGTGTCTGAGGCCAGATGCCGGTCAAACAAAACCGCATGGTCGGCATGATTGGGCGATATCACGAAGCGCGGAGCCGGCCCGATCGCGCCCGAGAAAGCCTAGAACACGGACAGTGAAGCGGGAGGAGAAGGAGAAACGGCGAAAAGTGAAGAAAGAGGGTGGACTCGGGGTGTAAATCGTAGAATAGGGATTTTAGTTTTAGATGCGTCAGGTGTCGGACGGGCTGTCGACACGTCGGGCTTGCTTCCGTTCGATCATTTCATGGCATACGGAAACCGAGTCTCGAAAAATATTAAATTATTACGAAAATGACTCGTTTGCTTAGAGATCTCGGTCGAGCAGTTGAAGTCGACTTTTAGGCGAGTCACGATCTTGACTAATTTCTCACCACAAATCAGATTAATCCGTCAAGTTAGTCGAGCAAAAGGATAGAAAGAATTCAAATCTTAAAAGCAAATAGCAAATCCTCATGAGCCAACGAAGCACATTTGGGATTGGAGGAAAATTAAATCTGCAACAACATAGAAGAAGAATCTTGACAAGTCAGTTAAAGTAGAGTAGATGGTATAAGAACTCTTATCCAGACAAGTCGACCGACAAATCGGTTGATCAGTCATTTATCATGTCTAAATAAGGCATTATACTAATAACAAATCTTATAGCTAAAGTATTCGATTAAAGCGAAGTGATCTAGGATTTACAAAGGGTGAGGTAGTTTTAAACAAACCGACTGGCTCCGTAAATCACATTTGTTGGGGGGACATTTGTTGACCTTAGATATCTTGCTGGTCGAGGAGTTTATAAGGTGAATTCGATCGACTTATCTTTAGAGAACAAATCGGGCTGAATGCACCGGTGGCAGAAATCGGAAATGACCTCGGATCGGCGGATTTCACCGCCGCGTGGAGCGTAAATTGATCAAAATATAAATATTGCGCAATCGATCGATGGTGAACAGCGAAATCGATTTCTTAACGTATATTGGAGTCGGAGGAAACGATAACCGCGTATATTCGTGAAGAAATTGGCGTTGAAAACTACCAAAAAATCATTTGTGGTGCTCAATTGAGATAAGCATGCAAATGTCGAATGATCGGAAGTGACAACACGCAAATCGAGGTTGAAATACATCGGATATCGCCAAAATCAACCAAAATGACCTCCGACCTCAGACGAGCAGAGCTTATTATGGCGTTGAGCGTCGAAAGCGGTCGAGAATAAATATTACCGCGCGATGACTGATACGTCAGCGATCAGTTTGTCCAGCGCTTTATATCATGTCGAGGTCAGGAGGCACCGAAGTAAACCAAATGATCTCCGTTCGCAAAATTGATTGCGTCGTTAGCTTCGAAATGTCAAAATCCATCAAGTAAGACTGCTCGCACTCAATTCGGATAAGTGCACAAAATCGGCGGTCGAAATGATATAGCATTTGGTGAAATTGACCCGATTGTCAGTGACTTAAAAGCGTCTTCCGATTCGGTGCGCCCGTTTGTGTTGAATGTCAGAATAATCTTAAATCAACATATATATTAACCCTATATTGAGGTTGGTGTAAAGTTCTTATTAAAATCAATTAAGCAATAAAAAATGTTATTAAAAACCCTAATATAATCCTAAAACTAACCTAAATCCCTAAATCCTAAATCCTTTCGCTCGGCTCGGTTCGTCTATCCTGAAGCCCTCTTTGGAAAATCGTCCAAACCGCACGCGAGCTCTCCTCTTCACGCACGGAAGCTCCCCTTTCGAACGCACGAACGACCTCCCTCAACTTAACACATGGCTCGATCCCCATGCGTATGCTGGCGTTCAGCTCCTCCTCTTCAGCCGTTCCCCCTCTTTCCTTCTTCCCTCAAGAAATGAGAGGCTGTTTTCTTCCATTTTTCTTCCTCTCTGATTTTTCCCACATCCAAACCGCAAGGAAACCGAACCCTTCTTCCTCTTCTCTCCAACCACAAGCAAGGGTAAGCTTTCCTTCTTCTTCTTCCCTCTTCTTCCTTCCCTTTCTTCTTCTCACAAAACCGAAAATTTCCTTCTCTTCAATTTTCTATTTACTCCCAAAATTCGAATTTCCTTCTCTTCGATTTTCCTTTTACTCCCAAAATCCGAATTTCCTTCTCTTCGATTTTCCGTTTCCTCCCAAACCGAAACTTCCTTTTTTTCTCATTTCTTCCCAAAACTGAATTTCCCTTTGCCGAACTCTACAATCCTTTTTGCCGAATCCACCCTTAGCCGATCTCTTTTCTTTTCTGGCGAGGGGTAGAGAGCAATACCATCATTATCAGTTCTTTTGGTATACCTCCTCGCTTCTCCTCAATCAGCTGATCATTGAATTACCCTTCCGATTCCTTTCTTTGCGGTCGGAGAAGCAGATCATCGGTCGGGTTTTTCTCAGCTTAGATTTCCGTCTCCCGACCTTTCCTTTTGCCGCAGTCGGAGAGGAACATCATCATTAGGCAGGTTCTTCTCTCGGTTTTCATCATCTACATCTCAGTCTCTTTGCCGATCATTGCAAACTGAGAAAAATAAGTCTGAATATGTGTGATGTGATTATGTATATGTATATGCTTGTTTCTTTGCACGTTTGAAGGCCTTGTCGCTCATTAGAGTGGCAGATGGCATCGGTGTCATAAAAACCTTCATGCCTTCATTAGGCGTGAGTAACATATTAGTTGTCTTTCCCCGGAAATCTTTGCAGAAATTTGTCATATTTTCGAACTTGAATTAAAATTGCATTAAACAAGTCAAATGAATATACAAAATAAATATAAATGTGATCGTAAGAAAAAGGGGTTATTTATAAATTCTTCGTTTTATAACTTAGAATTGAAATGATTTTCAAGATGACCACGAGATGAATTTAAAAGAGATTAAATAATTCATAAATGAATTTGGGTGGGGATTCAATGATTCATAAATAAATTAAATGTTATGCTTCAAACAAAGAAGAGATGGCTGAACTCAATTAGATCCGTCAGATTTGAAATAAAGTCTCGAGTATCATTGATATATATATATATATATATATATATATATATATATATATATATAACCTTGTGACATTATGTCTCACTAATAAAGAAGATTTGATAAACATTGAAAATTTCATGAATTGAAACATTGATTTCTATGCAATAGACTTCAAGCATGGAATTCAAATGAAATTTGTATGTGATCTCAATAGAATGCCGTGGAATCTGAAAGCTTAACTTCGAGCAATAGAATGAATAGAAATAGCTCGCAAACAAGTTTGTATTAAGCTCCATAATTTGGTTTAAAAATGAGAGCTTAATTAAATGACTCATTGGTAAATGTGAATGGTTAGATCATTGGGTGATTCATTAAAGAATTTGAAAAGAAAAGAAAGGAGTGTTATTTGCAATACGTTTGAAATGAAACTCCTTATGTCTATGAGGACGAATAAAGCTTTTCATTGAATGTTTCCAACTGTAATCAATGAAGAATCAAATAAAATTGATTCTACATTTGTATAAATACAAAATTAAATATTAAATAACCGATTCGCACATTTATGCAAGCAAATAGAGGCGTTAATTAAGACATTCTTAAATATTTGTATGGGCGAACTACGTTGAATGCTTAAATTAATGCGAGGATCTTTGCTTGCTTCTTCGATTTAGTCTTAGATTGAGTAGGTTAACAAAACCAAAATCTATTATAATAATTTCAACTTAGTGAAGGAAATATATTACATTATTGTGGTAGATCGATCCTCATTATGAAATTTAAATAGAGTTCTGAATTTAAAGTTAAAATAAATCAATTAACTACCCCGATGATGGTTGTGTTAAATGGTGATTTCAACCGGAGGGGATAATTCCATCAAAATGTGATTCTAATTTCAAATCAAATTAACTCAAATCAAATATCAACCTAAAAATTGCTTAAATGAAATTCAATCATTAAAAGCTTAAAATAAAACTCAATCTATCCACCTTCTGTAATTATTTGTCGGATGTGAAAAATTAGGAAAATTCAGCTCCAAAGGCGATGTCAAATCAGTGTTACTGTATGTTTCTCTCATACTCTAATAGGGCGTACTGCTGCGCGTGCTTGGCCGATGGACGTATGATCTGATTCTGATGTTCTTTGATCGGGTGGTTTGGTAGTAAGGCTCCATTATATTACGATCACGGCCGTAACTATCTTCCGATGGCTGCATTTGAGTTGTGAATCAGGGTATACTTGAGACAAAAAAATCATGGTAAACTTAAGATTGTTTCCTTGACAAACATCATCCAGTCTGAGGATTTCTTGGGACGTGTCCATGTGTTCGATAAGGATCCTTGGTCGGGTTGGGTCATTCTCCTACTAAGTAGGAGGACCACAATAGCTGGGATAACCATGAGATCTAGATCGGGCGCGTCATCATTCCCCAACCATCCGCTTTAAGCTAAAATGGTGAATTTCATAAATCTAATTTCAAAACTCCTCGTCTTCTTCTTATAAATTACGTTAACTCTTCTATCGAAAGTTCTCTCTCTCACTTATTGAGAGATAATTATCTCGAACTTCTTCACTTGGAACCAGATCTAAAGTCCTCACCAAATGAGGACGAAATCTCTGGGTAGTGTCTTATCTACTATTTCATCTGCCTTCTGAAAATTACATCGACGTTCAAATCATATCTCTTCACTCTTCAATCATTGTTGAGAAGTCGGTGGCGAATTTTCAGAGCCTACACATCACTTTGAATAATAGACCCAAGATATCTAAAACATTTACTCTTTTTAATGACTTGATCACCTATTGTCACAACCCCATCACTAGATCTGCTATTGCTAAAATTACACTTAATGTATTCAGTTTTAGATTTACTCAAACGAAAGACTTTAGACTCTAAGGTTGACCTCCATAATTCAAATTTTTTTTAAACTCTCTCTCTAGTCTTATCAACAAGAAGAATATCATCAACCACAAGCATACACTAAGGTAGATTTTGCTATAAATGTCTAGTAAGAACATCTTTAATTAAAGCAAAAAGATATGAGCTTAAAGTCGACTCTTGATGTAATTCAACTAAAATAGAAAAATACTTAGTCAATCCTCCATATGTTTGAACATAAGTAATAGCTTCAGTATACATATCCTTAATGACTTGAAAATAAACAATATTAACTCCTTTCTTTTCTAGAGCTCTTTGCATGATCTACATACATCTCATCATTTTATTTGCATTAGGAAACACTAATCCTATATAATTTCACTTCAAATTGATAGCAAAAACTTATGGTTGCATGATTATCTCAACTAAATTTAAGAGATATTAATTGGGTCAATAAAAGAGATTTAATTAGTTATGCAATTGAAATGAAATTGAATTGTTAATGGTTCTAACCAATTATTTAACTATCATGAGGTTCAAAAGTATATTCCTACATTTGATGAGATGTATGATCTTAGAACAATTTTAAGTTGGATTGATAAGTGGAAGATTTCTTTAGAAAATACAATTTGTCTGATTCCAAAGGATTGATTGTGCCACTAAAACTTGTTAAAACACACTCAATTATTTTGGATAACTATTACTGCTGAGTCATCATGGGCTAATATTAAACATAAATTTTATGAGCAACACGTAATATCATTTGGAGAACATAGGTGTTTAATTTCTTTATCTAGTCAATGCATAGGGTCATTTTCATAAGCGCATAATTCTCCGAAACTCATATTTAAGCCATTTGAATTAATTTTCTTTAAATAGGTCATTTATCTATTTAGGCATATCATATTTATATGATTTGTATGATTTTTATTGCTTTGTCATCTATCCTCTTGGGATTAATTATAGGTCATTGATTGGATTGAAGATGTGAACCTTCAATTTGAAATACTTTGAGCTATATCTCGTATAACGGGTATGGTAATCACAATTGTAACTAGAGTGATCCTCATCATAAAAATAATGCTCGCCCAAATTCTAAAACAAATGTGTTTTGTGCTCTCTTTTTGATATATGCATATTCAAAGCAAGATCATATCAGGGGAAAACTCTATTCAAATCTAGTTCTTCTTTCAAAACATAAAATTAAACAAAAAAATATAAAAAAAAGCAAAGAAAGAATCTATTGCTTTATGTTCAAAGCAGCTGCCTATCCATTCTCTGGGCTAATTTGTTTATGATGACATTTAAATTTGAACGAAACTCACGAAAAGCTAATGCTATTTCAAGTGTGTCCATATAATCATAGTCAAAAGGTTACTCTAGTAAGATGTGGTATTTATCGCTACTAGGACGATTAGACCAATTGTTATGATGCCATTGCATTATGGTTATTGCCTTGGCCTAGATGTTCTATAATTATTATTATGACTTGTGAACCATAAAGTGCACTTGATAGTGAATAAAAGTCTATTAATTAAGGCAAACTTAAAATTAACCTCTCTGATAGACTTTTCTTTCTAAGTCTGCAAGATCAACGAACTGCAAGATCATCTTCGTTGATGTAACTCATGATTATTAATAAGGATCCCTCAATTAAGTTATGTGGACTATCTCCACCTATTAAAAGACAAGATTTCATGATAATTTGAGATGATGGAATCATGAGATTTTGATTGAATCTATTATCATTCACCCACCATCTATCATGGACAAATAGTGATATATACTACCAAATTGATGGTACTAAAAACAATGCATCATAAAGTCTGCCAATTAGCCTGAATTGATACTGCTTTCTCATTATTAAGAGGGCTAATTCATAGAGATTTGCTCTTATTAAAAACCTTCAAATCAAATTATGAAGTACTCATCAGAGGTTAAAATCTTCGTGTAGTCTTTTTCAAAAATCCAATACATCTTCTAGACATTTAACCCATAATCACTTTAATAATATAGCAAATTGGTGTGGAAAGTTTGGGATCCCACAACTTCCCACATGGATTGATTGATGCTTAAATGACTTAGGCTAAGCCCAAATGATCCAAGTTAGTCTAATTGATTGCCGACACTTGAATAGATTGAGTTATGTTTGTAAGAAATTTGTTTAAACTAGAGCAAGTTTTATCAAATTTGAATGGATCTAGGATTGAGTAGCTCATGCTAGAGCTAGACCTTGATTCTTGTTTTGATTATTAACATGTGGTAAGATTTAGTTTCATAGGTTGAGCAAATGAAGTATGGACTTTTTTTTGTTTGTTTCATGAAATTGATTAGGGCCACCTGGCTATACCAATGTGCAATTGTGTTTGGTTTAGCTTTATACTAAGGTTTAGCTTAGATGCATTCTCTTGCTTGCAAAGTTTCAATTGGATTTAAGCTTGCATTTGGTGCACTATTTTTTATCACCAAATCCAATTAGGTTCTAGTGAGTTTTAGACGGATACAGGCCAGCCTCATGGGACCCTCTGTAATGTTCAAATTTAAAAAAATAAGTAAAAATTTGAATGTCCTCAAATTTTATACCCCAATTTTCGCTGATTAATATTATTTCCATTAAATCTTTATTTTATTAGGATCATTTTGATATGTAAATATAAATGTTTTAATTTATGTATTAGTTATTAATAATTAATTTATTACCTTAAAGTTTATTTCATATTACTATTCCTAACTTGAATAATACTATACAAAATATTAATGTACTATTTCTACCTTTAAGTGTATTTACACTTTCCACATGCATTGGCGGATGAGAAATCTGCTGGCTTTGTTAGATTTAACAGTATTAAACTATACACCCTACACCATACTAAAATCTATCTGATGATAGCAAGGGCATGCTCAGCTTGTTCACTTTGGGATCAACCTGCACTTGAGTTTTTTAGAGGTCAACAGAAAGATATCATATCGCTTAAGTATATTTAACATCCTAATTGTGTTCGTCATTTTTATTCATTTTGATTGTTTTGGCTGCTTCTAGTATAGTTGTTGGGAGTTGGAAAGGTCTTCTGCTAAGTAGGATTGAGCAATGTATTGGTAGTTGAATGTTTATCATTTGGTCTAAATTGCACCCCATCCTCTCTCTCTCTCCCAGAAAAAAAGGGAAAAAAATTGCCAGTGTATGCTGTAGAAATTGGATATCTTAATTTGAAAACATTTAGAGAACCTTCATTTTCTGTATCCTCCTTATGACAAACAGGGGAATGATTTGTATATTTATCTGAACTAGAGAACCATTTATTAGTATCATTTTTCCAGAATCATGATTTATTGAATCTGTAAGTTGGATAGTTGAATTTAATATCATTGCAATGAAGTATGGAGGGGGTTGGGAATTAACAATACATACCAAGTTCGCATGCGCACTCCAGCCTCAACAAATTAAACAATACTTGAATGTTTGTTAAGCTGCCTATTTTTTGTGTGAGAGAAATATATGCTACACAGTAACTTTTGTCTTAAGGGTTTCTAAAGGAGAATAACCATCAATCAAAAACTTTATTTCTGGGTGCAATATCATCCAGGAAAAATGTACAGCAAGCAAAGTTGCCCAACTAATATAGCTTTCATCATGCCATTTAGAGCCTGAGTAACCAAGTTATTTAAATGGAATTTTTGAATAGTTGAAATGTCACCCGCGGAGCTTGGAATAAAGGTATGGCTGGTGGATAAAAGAAAAAACTCATGTCAATCTTAAATAAAAGCTCCAATCATAAATCACTACATCAATGATTTAAGAATTTGTCCATACATATATATATTAACAAAGTTTATATGACGAATTTAAATGTAATTCACATTATAATAATTCTCAAGCTCTGCGGTGATAAATATAACCCCCTTATTGGTCGTTTAGTTGGGATGGTTCGAAAAAAAAAAAATTAACAATCAATAAAATTGATTGGGTGATTATATTGTTACACTATAGTAAACAGAATGTAGAAGATGTATTAGTTTTGTTATCACATGTACATAAAAGAAAGAAATTGCTCACACAATCAAACATATGAGAGGTAGGTACAGATAAACATTTCGTGTGAACTTTTACTTTTACATTTATCATCCGTCTTAGGAGTTACCGTCTAAACCTTTACCAAAAGAAAATTTTTACCAATATTCATCCAAAGGTTAAGTAGCCATTACCATTTGCCAATTTCAGTGGTCCTTTTTCATCATTTCGTGCACGGGTACATTGCGTCCCCAGCAGTACCATAAGGTGGTGAACTCCAGTTTCAACTACATTCATTCTGATTATCTATATTAATTCATAACTAACGAAATCGCTTAAACTTTATAAAATGACGAAATATTGTACGTTGGGTTATTATCCATGAAGAAAGAAATTACATCATAATGGTAGGAAAATAATCATTAGCGTAGGAAAAAGTCATAATCATACAAACACGATTTCATCAGAAATTTAAGACATTTTTTACCATAAATGTAAGAACGTAATTACCCACTTTAATTTAATTTTCTCTTAAATCTTTCCCTTTAATCTTCTTTCTTAATTGAAATTCATAGAATAAAATATTGATTGGATCGATATTAGAAAGTAATGTATTTTATTTTATTCATTTTCTACATGATACTTACATATAAACTTTATTAATTGACGCCGTTCATCAATATTCTCATTTTAAATCAAGTTAAATTAACCTTTAATTTATTTAATATGATATATAATTTCATATAATATATCTAAATCCTATTAATCATATTATTTTTCTTAATATAAAATATTAAGTGTTAAAGTGCCTTAATATATTTCATTTAATGTTTATCATACTCTTTAAAATGATTCTAAATTAATTAACGTGCTATAGATAAATTTTATTTTCATTTAATGTTTATGATTTTACTTAAGATAATTTTAAATTAATTAATGATAATATAACTTAACATAGGTTTAAGATTTTATTAAATTTATAATTATATTTCATATGTAAGAGTTTAATATTTAATTACTTAACTTTGATTCATCCTACATATTCCCAAATTATATTTCTTCTTGAAATCTATAAACCCTAAATTAAAATTATAAATCCTAAGTTAAAAAATTGAGATAATAACATTTCAATTAATTATATATATATTTTAAAATAATAACATTTTCAATTAAATTTCTTACTAAATTTATAACATCTTAAATCATGATCACAATAACAATGAAATCAAAATCTCACTTTAATTAAATATACATAGATATGCATACCTCCTTTTTTTTCTATTTTCTCAATCGGCTTGCCTAAATAGACCCTTTAGCTTTCTATTGTCCCACACGCACGCACGCACGGCTTTTCCCTTCATTCGCAAGGACGGCTCTAGCCGTCTCTCCTCCTCCTTCTTCCTCGGCCGACGGCACACGGAAGGCTTCCGACCGATGTCGGCGGCGTGGAGCCGCCTCACTCGGCTAGGGCACGGACGCACGATTTCCCCTTCTCTTTCTCCCTCTCCCGTTTTCTCTTTCGCTGTTTTGGGGTCCCCCCCCCCTTTTGAAAAATCCAATCTACGGCCAATCGTCGCGGCGGTTGGATTTTTCATTTTGTTTTTTTTTTTATTATTATTTTTGACTTTCGGTTATTACATGAAATGTGAAGTATCAGATGATATTTTATCCTGATGAATCTGTCACAACCGTTTTTTTTAATTGCTTACACCTCCTTTTGTACTATGTTGCAGTTCTGGCGAGGTACTTTAGGAGAAGCAGTAATGTTGTTTTCAACTGGACAACCTAAAGGAGAAATTACGCTCCTAATAGAAGGTAGGGCAGATTCTCCTGCTAAAGCTCCATCTGAGGATGAACTTGAGTATGAACTGAGAGATTTGATATCGAAGGGTCATAGTATTTCTACGGTATGTAAAATTTCACAAATTATCTTTTTTTGTTAAGCATATCTCTTACCACCTTATTTTAAGCTGTTTGTTCTTAAGTGAATCATTTGTAATTAGTTTTGTTTTCTCTTTTTTGTTGTTTGGATGGAAGTAAAATAAATCTGATTGTAATTTTTTTGAGTAAACCAAATTCCATAATATATTTTTTTACTTCTAAATACCAGCATATTTTAAAAATCTGAGTATGAGGAGGAGCATTGCTTTTATTTGCCTTTTAGATTTAATTTACTTTTTTTTTTGAGAAGAATTTGTTTTTTTTAGATTTTGCTTTTTTTTGTATTTAGTAATAAAATTATATATATATAATAATAAAATTATATATATATATATATATAATAATAAAATTATATATATATATATATATATATATATATATATATATTTGATTTTTTTATATAGTAATAAATCATAATATAGTAATAAAATTTGTATATATTAATATATATAGTAATATATAGTAATAAAATTAATTATAGTAATATATAGTAAAATTAATCATAATATAGTAATATATATGGTAAAATTAATTATAGTAATATATAGTAATTATAATAAAATTAATCATAATATAGTAATATATATATATATATATATATATATATATATATATATATATATGCATATATTAAATTTGGTCATTATGTTAATATAAAATGATAATATTCAAATTTTATTTATTTATAACACTAATAACTAATATCTTGAAAATTTATAAATTAATTACTAATAATTAAATATTAAATACATTATAAATGTATTTGATTTTATTTATTTTTTAGTCAAGAAAAAAAATTTATTTATAATTTATTTATATTTTAATATATAATTATTTTTTGAATATGTTGATGAATCTATAATTAATTTACGTATAATAAAGTATTGAAATATAAATATTTACTTTACATCCATCCAAAATGAACAAAAAATAGTTTAATTACACAACCAAACAATAATAAAGTATTGATCTGTTTGTCACTTTCTTTTATTTCGATCTTGCGTTAAAATGAACTCTAAATAATGGTGAATTTTACTCAAAGATTCTTAATAATCATATTTTTCAAAAAAAAAAAAAAAAAAAAAGAAAGATATTGATGCACTGATAGAAATTAGTATACATATTGTTTCTTAATTATTGAATTATTGTAACTTACAAATATAATTATCCACTAAGTTATTTAATTTACTCTTTAGTTGATCATTTTAAAAAAAAAACCTGCAGTAAAGTATATGGATGAAAGATGAGAGCACGTGTATAGTCAAAGGTTTTTTTGGAAACTAGGTATTTTGACTAATATTAAAGTAATGTATGTGGTGTAGTACATTATGAAGAATCTTGTAAAAAAATTAAAATGATAGTGTAGTTAGCTCTCTTTTTTAATAATAATGTGAGAATGTTTACAGTATCAGTCCGATTGTTTTTCTTGCCTAAATACTTCGAGTTCTCAAGTTGAGCGGTAACATATTGATCTAACGGTTGGCATTGAAGAAGAAACTAGTTATGTTAACTGTGGTATACATGAAATTGTTAAAGATGTATTTGTAGTAAATCTAAAACAATATAGTGAGTACTAATTATATTTAAGTGGAAGCAGGAGTAGTTTATGATATAAAATCACCTCTCCAAATTATAACATCTATCATTTATAACGAAGAACTATAGAAAAGGAAATTACATCTGATTGATTGATGCTAAAATGCAAGTTCCTGAAAATTAATAATATGAAGTTAAAGATCGATTCAAATATTATAACATCACGTAGAATAAAGAAGCAAGGACTTAACTAATCCAGATAGATTCATGACAATAACATTGGATGATATCAACTACAACAAAGAATAATAATCCCAAATTAACATCAAAAGCAAGTGACAAGGCCGGAAGGGCTTAAACTAAACCAACGAAAGCCATATCGAGGCACAAAGCAAATTAATATAAGCAAAACGGAAAAACGAATTTTCGATAGCGAAAATAAGAAGATTAGTACGTAAAATAAAAGACTACACTTACCTCAATCTCCGAGCAGCGAAAGAATCACAGATTGTAGCAGTAGTTACAAGGTATGAAAGCGTAGATCCCAGAAAGAAAAGTATAAATAGATGTAAGAAAACAAAGGAATCAATCTTTTGAAGAAACTTATCTTCTTCTTCTTTCGTTTTCATCTCCTCCTTCCTTCGAGTCTTCTCGGTTTCCTCCTCGAGGCTTCTTCCATGGAGAACCTGGTTTCTCCTCGATCCCACCCGCACCCCTCTTCCCTCTGAGTAATTGGTGACTCAGCAATAAGGAAACAAAACAAGTAAGGTTAAAGCAAGCTTCCTCAGTTTCATTCCCAAAGCGGCCGCATAATCCCAATTGGCTTCATTCAGGAACACGAACAAGACAAAGGATCCAGAAAGTGTAATCCACTAACGAGAATCAAGAACCGTCGATCGAAATAAATCGAGCGAAAAAGAGGCCCAATCGTCAACGTTAAGCTCGGTCAAAAGAAACTCAATCTCGATCCAGCGGCCAAGAACAAAGCGCTAATCCAACGGTTGAAAGCACCGATCTTCTCCCAATTATCTAACTTCGGTTCATACCACACGGAAGTGAGTCAACTCTTCAGAACTAAATTGAACGTAAAACGAACCATATCAGTTTAGGTGATGATTGGTTAATATTTCAATTTGTTATTTTTTTCACTTTTCATGTTTGTTAATATTTGATGTTTTGGTGATGATTGGTTTATCATTGTTTGATATGTTAGTAGGTATAATTGAATACAAGTGAACGTGCCCCTAAAACAAAGATGTTCATTATTTTGAATGATAAAAAAAGCATGGCCACTTTCCAAAAAAAAAAAAAGCATGGCAAGAAATGAAGAAAGAATCAAATTCAAGATCGCACGATACACGACGAAAACTTAATACAATACACACACATACATGGCTTCATATACATATATTTATGCATACATACATAATAAATGTTTAGTTATATAATATCATAACAAGAAGAGCATAAACAAACAAAGTTTTGTTCGATTTATTATGGAATTGAGCCTAAACTTTGTGCTCGTATTTGGCTTGTTAGCTAACAAACATGATAATGCAGGCTGCTTAACAATCAGAATACAAATTATTCATAAACATCGGGCTAGATGGACACTCTTTTATGGTTGAGGAGGAAAATATTAATGATATCATTGTAAGAATTGCATAAAAAACATGTTAAAGTACTTAGCATGACATGGACCACTAAAATAGAATATATTGCTAATAAGAGTTCATAGAGCTGACCATAAATAGTTGGGGAGAATGCCAATGATGATATTATTTGATCTCATCATTCATTCAAAAGAATATGGATTAAGCTTTCCAACAAATGAAATATTCATCATATTTGTTTCTGTTAATTCTTTCATTTTCTTCTCTCATTTTAGTTTATGAACTGTTTTTGTTACATCTGTTCGTCTTAGTTTTGTCATGTTTGATGCCTTCTAATAGAAATATATTTTTCAGTCTGTGAAAATTGTTGCAGAGGGAACAACAGCGAAAAGAAAAGAAGTATATGCTCTTGCATTAAGGTTGTTCGCAGAACATAATAAAGCTGAGGAATCTTCCAATGGCTGAAATTCTGGTTTGGACGGGAACTGCGTTTTAGCTCATCAGTCTAAATTAAGTGACTATTCACAGTCTTTGAACCAATTTCAGAGCCTTTTTATCATCAAATCAAAGCTTTTGAGATATAGGAATAATGACATGCATAGCACACAAAATTTTTATATTTACAAAATGAGCATTCATATCATTTTTTTTTATAATCAGATTCATGTATTTATCAGTGTCACAATCAAATTATTAAAAATTTGAGAAAAGCGAGTTCAAAAAATTGTACTGAAGGCGTGCGTTACATTCAACAAAGTGTTTGTGGTTTTTATGGTGAAAGTATTTATTATGCTTATGAAATAAAAATAATAATTTATTGTTTTTCTTAATGTTGACATGTATGTGTCGTAAATTAAGTCAGTCTAAAATTCAGACATGTGATGACATAAGCAAAATTTAATATGGTCAACGAAAATGTGAATCAATCTCCAATCAAGATTTTGATGTGTTGAGAATGGAAATTGATCAAAATATAAATATCGTAATTTAAAAGCGATCAATGTATTGTATGCATGAGTCGAAAGTTCGAAACAATGTCCGAATGACTTGATTTATGAAATTGATCTCGTTAACGCCGAAAACTATCAAATGAGTATCTTCAATGTGGATAGTGAAAATGTCGAATGCAGCGTCGAAATGAAATACGCGGGGCCCTAAAACCAACTCTGACCTCAAATGACGGACTTACATCAGCGTTTCCGTGAATATAAATATTACATGCGATTGCCGTCAGCGTCGAGTCGTGATAATCTCTATGCGTCAAGGGGAAGCGCCAAAATGACCTTCGTTAATGTGATTTCGCGTTACTTTGAAATTAAATCATCAGTAAGGCGTTGCTCAATTGGACGAGTGCGTAATGTTGGCGGTCGTGAATCTTCATTTTGATTGATTGATTTGATTCTTTGAACTAAACGGCCGATTTGAACATTACGCCGTTGTGTTCAGAACATCAGAATAATCTTAGATTGATATATATTTTTTGATTACCTAATTGTGTCGGCATAAAGTTTATATTAGGCTTAATTAAACGCTTAAAAAATTAATTTAAAATTTCTATTTAACCTAAATCAAGCCCAAATCTCTCATTCGGTCTGTTCGACCTTCACCCCTCACACGCGACTTCTTTCTTTCGACTCTCAACCATTTCCCCCTACCCTTCTCCACTCCGGCTCTCTTCCTCCATTCCGATGCTCCGACCTCCCTCTGCACAGGTAGTTCCCTTCACTTGTTCTCACTGCGTCTCCCTTTCCTTACCACTCAAAAAATCCCAGCCATTCCTTCTTGAGTCAAACCTCCGGCGACACACCTTGGCGAATCGAAGTTGCTTATGAGGGGTCCTCCGATCTAGTTAACCTCCGATACCACATGGGTCCCATTCTCTCATCCTCGATCAAGCTTTACCTGATCTAGTACGGCCGGTGGGCTCCTTCTCAACAATCGACAATCCGCGAATTCCTCCTCTCGATATCTGACTCCACCTCTCTTCCACCCAGTATTCTCTTTCTTCTCTGCTTCTCCGAGAAGTTGAACAAAACGGAATCCAATCCAATTGAATCAAAGCAAAGCACATGGGTTTTCTCTGTTTCTTGCCTCTTCGTCCCTCCAGTCCGTTGAACAAAACAAGCCTTCAGATTTTACTTCTGCATTATTTAGTTTGTCTAAGTGAACATTGGACTAATCCAGCAATGGAGAAAAGCGTAAATCCTGATCTTTTGTCAACGATGCTTCCTTCATGGAAAAGTTTAAACAGCTTCAGCAAGATAAGCATGAGAAGGATTTTGCTGAGGAGTCCAAATCTTGCACTTCTGTCAATTTCATCCTTTTCATTCGCCCAAGAATCGGAAGAAGCAACACCAAGTTCTTCTTTCGGTTCGGCCACACTTCAGCATTTCCCAATCATATCCAACCCTATCTCTTTCTTGATCTTTGCGGCGAAAAACGAAATGAATACTAATGTGAATGGATATATATACACGTGTTTTTTTTCAGGGTCGCCGCTCGGGTGCTGACGAGATGAAAACCTATGACATGAGAAGACATGCTCACATGCTAGATCGAATAAGTCAACATCTGTTAGATGCCGCTCTCAGACAAAATGAAATTTGTCAATTTACTTAGAAAAAAAAGGGAGGAGGAATGAATATATATCAGATTTGTCTTCAGTTTTCGGGTCAAGAGGCATAAGAGAAAAATCGTCATGCTGTCAGATGATACCACTCACATACGAGGCATACCGAAACAAAAGTCAATTTCTACACTGAGCGCTGAGACAAATTTAGACTAAAATTCAAGACGTAAATAAATTTAAATGAAAATTACCTAAATTTAAGTCAAAAAAAAGAATATATGATAAATATGAAGATAATTATTAAATCAAAGAGAAATAGAGGGAGAGCATTTAAAGAAAATTTTGGAAATAATAGAACAACTCCTTTAAAATACAAGTAAAATTTGGGGAGGTTAATATTAAACTCACAAACTCTAATTGTAATTCTCTATGACTTAAATTGAAGCGGTAAAGTGAGTTCTCTTTTCTTATAAATTTCTCAAAATTAAATAAGTTTTAATTGGAATTTGAGGAGATTAATATTAAACTCATAACAAACTTGCAATAAACTTAAAGTTTATAAAATTTGATATGGAGTTAAGGATAAATCCAAATTCGGTTTAACAACTCTTATACAAATATGGAGGTGATTACTATGCTAGTTAATAAGCATGAGTATGATTAAAGCAATAAACACTGAAATCGTCATAACTTATCAAAAGTAATGTAAATTAAATATAATCAAGCTGAGAGAATTGTAAAAACTCAACAAGTAAATTAAGTACAAGTAATGCTTTAAACTACAATCTAAATCAAAATGTTTTCTCATCGAATTTGCAACTCTTTGTACAAGTAGACAGAAGGCGATACTAAATCAAAATCTACAAAAATCATAGGGCTTCCTTTAATCAAATATTAAGAAATTTCATTCTAATTATGATTTTCAAAATCAACGAAATCACTAATTAGGTGAAATTATCTAAGCTATAAACACCTGCATGTGCTTGGACATGGAGATTTAAAATGCAAATTTTAATGTCTGAAAAGGTTGTGCAAGCTAAATTGGAATTAGATGAAAATCAGAAATCAATCTCATAGCTCAGAAATAAAAACTACATAAATTCTTAAATACACCCGCATGGACCCCGACACTATGCTAAATGCTTAAATTCATATGTTCAGATGCTGCGCGGGTTGCTTCTCGGTTTAATCTTAGGACTGGGTTAACAAAACCTAAAAACATATAATAAGAGTTTCAAATCAGTGAAATATCTGAGAAATTGATTCTGTCAGGTGATAGTAGATCTAATCCTCTGTTCGCAGCTAAACAAAATTGACATGATCTAAAGCTCTTAAACATATTCAAATTAATCAATTTTTCCAATCAAATTAAATTCTGAAACTGCTTAAATGAAATTTATTATTAAAAACTTAAATCAAACTCAATCTATCCACCTTTCGCAACTGTTTGTCGGGGGTGACAAATTAAGAAAATTCTAGCTCATAAAGGAGTCAATGTCAAATCAAGTATTATGCTATGTTCACTCTCAATCAATCTCATGCTAGTAAGAACGTGACCCGTGTCTTGACTGTAGCAAAGAGCTCCATGATGAAACCTAACCTGAGAGTCTCGACGTGGTTTGGTAAGCTCCATTATATTATTTATCACATCGTTTCGATGCTCCTCAATGGCTCTATCTTTTGAGTTGTGAATCATGATACATCTAATAGGGCAAACAAGCCTCTGTCAGCTAAGGTAGACTTAAGCATGTCTCTTTAGATAAACACCACCCTATGTCTACAAGGATTTCTTGGATGACATAACATATGTGTTGCTGATAAGGATCTTTTAGTCAATTACTACCTCGACTAAGTAGGGGACCATGCGCCTGGATGACGAAACCATGGGATTTAGATCGAGCATGTCATTATTCCCCAACCATCCGGTTTAAGCTGAAGTGATGAATTTCATAATTTTAAATTCTAAAACTTCATATGCTGCTACTATACGTTACACATTTAGCATTTTAACGACTAGCTTTAATCGAAAATTCTCTCTCACTTATTGGGAAGGGTAATTAACTATAGGGGCTTGCGTCTATAGGAAACTTGAAACTAGATCTAAAGTTCACCAAAAGGGTAAAATCTGGTAGTGTTTATCTACTATTTCATCTGCTTTCAAAATTACACCGACACATTAAATCACACTCTTTCAATTCAATATCAAACCGATGAGTTTTTTTCACATTAAGAACTTATTGATTGGTTGAAAAACAAATACAATGAAATTATTTTTATTTTTATTTATTAGGATGTATTTCGAATTCAAAGTAAAATAAATTAAAGTGAGGTTTTTGATATATTAAATAACTTCAAAAAAAAACCTTAAAAGTTTTATTTCTCATAAATACAAGAATGATATTAATTTTATGAGCATTTATATGCATATTATATAATGTTTATATAATTATATATTTAATATTTAGTTTTTTATATTTATATTTATAGCACTAAAATATTCAACATCACAATAAAAAAAGCTATTATTATTATCTTTTAAATATATCTTAAAGTATAAATAAAATATTAAATTTTAGATATTAGATAAATAAAATTTTTCGACATGTACATAAATCTTCCTATTTTTATTTATATATA
Source organism: Cymbidium sinense (assembly GCA_021442155.1). Taxonomy (NCBI): domain Eukaryota; kingdom Viridiplantae; phylum Streptophyta; class Magnoliopsida; order Asparagales; family Orchidaceae; genus Cymbidium; species Cymbidium sinense. The sequence continues at coordinate 60,770,124 of CM038221.1, forward strand.
TTAACAACTAAGGAAGTCTTTGGGATCGCTTTCCCTTCCTTTTTTTTGAAAGTACGTTATTAATATTATTTGAGTAACAACATTCTATAGTATTTTGAAAATTATATATATTTTAATAATTATATTTTTTAATTTAATCTCATAGAGTATCATAGTTATCAGAAATTAGATATCTAAAATTTTAAAATAAAAAGAATTTATAATGGCAACATAACCTTTATATATATATATATTTCATATAAATGCAGCCTCAAACAGACTTTAAATTGATCCGTTTAACTCATAAAAGGGTGAGCAGAACTATAACAAGCTCGCTACTTTTCATGTGAAAACGGATCCCAAAGGGCGACATGCGCGTGAGAAAAAAAATATCTAACATTAAGGAGAGAAAAATAAAGGGAGAGAAGGCGGAAAACATAAGAAAGTGGCCATTTCTTCGCTGGCCAGGAAAGAGCGCATCTGTACGAGGCGGCAAATGCGGGAAGCCCCGCACCTTTTTCTCAAGAGGCTGTTACTACTGAGAAATTTCTTTTAGGGTTTGCTCCTCGAAGAGTTTAACCCTTAAAATATATATTTGTTTATTTGTATTGGGATCACATCAAGGATTAAATGAAGATATAGTTACTATCATCACTTCTTTGCAATTCTTTGATGACTAATAAATATCAGTGAAGGATTTCATATATGTGAAGTATTTTATAATGTGGCAAATACTATTGTATTTAATCATTTTTTTTATTAGAACAAAGGTTATAATCGCTTATTTAATTAGTTGTTAATTTTTTAATTTAACAATATTATTTGAATAATATTTATTTTTACATAAAAATCTTGTATTTAGGTGAAAGGTTTTATATATGCCTAATCTATAAATGCAAGAGAATAATTAATTTTGTTTTATAAAAAAAAAAAACAGAATTCTTCATTTCTCTTGTGAGTATTATAGACTATTTATGATTTATTGAAGCACATATGTTCTTACATTAAAATTTTGATTTTTTTTTTATAAAATCAATTTTTTAGCAATTGTAACAGCACGAGAATAAAAAAACGATTTAGAAAAAAGAAAAGAAAAGAGCATTATAGAAAGAAATTAGAGAAATTAGAGAACATTAAACTTCACGTGAAATGATTGTTATTTAAAACAAGGTTGATCATAATATTGAAAGTTTTAAAAAAAATTATAAATATAAACTTTCAACAAAAATTAAGAAATGTTTATAATTCATCAACTCATTTAGAATTGTTTGATTGTCTGAAAAAAAAAAATATAATGTATTTAAATTATTTTATTGAGAGTTTTATAAATTCATAAATTTATTTTTTTATTTTTTAATTTATTTTATTTATTCATTTGTTTTTGATGATTTTATAAAGATGTCAAATGATGTTCATTCAGGATTATTTAAGTTATTTTAAAATGCTCTTATTAGGTTTAGGGTTAATTGAATCAGATTAAGTGGTAAAGTAGCGGATGGTAGGGACTAGAATTATTCGAGGCAGTTGCCTTGGGTGCTAAGTTTTATCTATTTATTTTATTTTTAGTAAATTAATAATTTTTAGAATTTGGTCATTATCCTATTTTTCAGGTTATTTGAAATTATATGTAATAAGTTATATAAGAATACTTTCGTGCTCCAATCTCATCTTAGCGGATCGTAAGATATTCTGTATTAATTATTTAAAAACTTTATTTTTTCTTGGCATAAATTTTAAGTGTGATTTTTTTTAAAAAAAATTGTTATATAATAGTTATATTTTTTAAGCATTGAAATAACCTTTTTTTTATTAAAATTATAAATTCAACCAATTTTCTACATCTAAAAAAATTAGTTTGAAATATCAAAGATATTTTTAAAATCTCTGATCCTCCAACATAATTATTATGAATAGTTCCCAAAAAATTTTGAGTTAATATAGTCTTAATCAAACATATAAATTTTTTAGAAATTCAAGAATAATTGTAAAGAATAGAGAAATGTTATACAATTTTAAAAAATTAAATGAAAATTCATATCACATTATTATTAGTTGGACTAATAATAATCTCCATGAGTTTATGATAATCTCTTTATTTTGATTGCATCTCATAAAAAAAATAGAACTTGAATAATTTTTAGCAAAGTAGATCTAAAAATTTAGCATCAATAAAATAAAGGGACATTTACATACATAGCATATAATTCTTATATATTTAGACATAGAATACCTAAAATTTCATATTTACTTTAATAACATTCAATTCTTTATTATTATATAAAAATAACACCATCATTATTTTTTAAAGGTTAATGCAACATTTTAATATAGGAAAAGTTATATTTTTGTAAATGTCAAATTTTAGGTGTTAGGTATGTAAATGCATAAGAATTGTGTGTTATGTATGTAAATATCCCTAAAATAAATAGGTTCTAAATGTAATTCTACATTAAATAACTCATACATGAAATGAGTAAGATGCGCTAAAATCGAAAGCACTCTAGCGTAAGTATTTGAAATGGGGATTATACCTTTCACAATTTTAGTAGATTCTTTAGCTTCTTGAAATATTTAAACAAAAAACTTGTGCTGGTACTAATTTCACATTTTTTTCTTCAAATGTTTCTCCTTTTACTTTCAGTGTTTGTTTTTGCATTATATGCTTTGCCCATCAAATTGCTATCTTTTGAATACATTTCAATTCTTTGTCTTGTTCGACATTCTTAGGACAATATCGTTTGATATAGTTTGAATTATCACATAAATAGCATTTTCTAGGATTTATAGTCAGTTTGGGATAGATACGGCTATTTGAGAAATCAGTGGTAGAGATGCTATAGAAGAAGCTACTGTTTGAAGAAGCTGCGGTGAGTATATAATTTTTTTTTATTTTTTAAGTCAAATTACTGATTGCCATTGTAGTAGGCAGGGTTGAAAACACGCAAACGCCAAATACAGTTCCAAATAGCGGTGCACCATAGTGCCACTGCCACCCTAAACAACCCTATAGATATTTTGTTGAATTTGACTTCCACATGTAGCATAAGATGGTATTAAATGTGGACCTCCATGTTGTTGCTATTGCTACTATCTTTGAATAAACTTTTGTTTTTTAAATCAATTACTTTTATTATCTAATAATTTTTTTATTATTAATTTCTCATTTTTATATTACCAACTTTATATTGTAAATTTTGTAGCATTTCTCACTGAGAGTATTGATATGTTGTAGAGCATATCTTGGTAATGATGTAAATTCTACCATATATTAAATCACTGACTTTGACTTATGGGTTAGATTCACAAAATTCTCATGTATTGATTACCTTACAGAAGAAGAGACATTAATCTCTAAAGATTTGCTTTCTTTCATGTGATCTTTAGCCTTGCCTTCAAATTAAATGTATGTGCTCTCCCTTATATAGTTGGCTTCAAACTCTAAGATAACTTAATATATATATATATTCTATATATATATATATATATATATATATATATATATATATATATATATATATATATATATATATATTCTTTAGTTGTATCATCATTATCATCACATTGCATTATGTTTGTTGACATCATCATTATAAGATCTGGTGTCAATGGCGGATTATCTGCTTTGAGAGTACTAGTCTCTACTTGTGCAATATATATATATATATATATATATATATATATATATATATATATATATATATATATATATATATATATATATATATATATATATATATATATGAATTTCAACCACTTTGTTAGGCTGTACTAATTGATCATTAGTTACTTGAGGCATTCTCTTAACCATATTATATGTAATTTATTATATCAATCACATATTCATATACTTATATTAATGCAATTTATATTACTTAAAAATATAATGTAGTGTAATGGGTTTTTCTTGCCACAAGGAAGATTACACCCACATATACTTATAGTAATCATATCATATTTAAATTTCTTCTTTGATGATACTAAATCATACCAAATCTTCATAATTAATTTTCAAAATTTTAATGCTCTGATACTACTA